>JALGQJ010000007.1:19012635-20212635 GCA_023055345.1 Quercus wislizeni | reverse complement strand
GGGTAGACCTATTGCCCAAGCCTCTACTCCATAGACTAAGACTTATAAAATCAGCCATTTAAAACCGTAACGCTTCTAATTCAAGTTGGGTCATAATCTGAATCGAACACAAACTAGGCTTTACATAACCCAACAAATATCTCTATTGGAAACAACAAAATGTGCTAATCAATTGAGCTATAAGGTTTTTTGATAAATCAATAATTATAACAACAGAGAGAAGATTTGAACTCCAAATGTCATAGACATACGAAGGATTCGTTTGTCATTGGATTATAAGCAGTTGAGCAACAAGGCTTGGCCTTGCAATATACTTTTTTATTTTTTTAGGAACGGCCTTGCAATTTACTTTGTGTCTATTCGGAAACAACTTATCTAGTATTTTGCTGAAATTTTTTTGACGAAAGTGTACTAAAGTATATTTATAACTTCAAAAAATTTTAAAAAATAAAAAATGAAAAATGAAAAATGAAAAATGAGGATTTAAAAAGCTGCATATAAAAGTTAAAAACTTAAAACTGATATCAATTTCACCCTTAGGCTGCGTTTGTTTCAGTGTAAAATATTTTCCAGGTGTAAAATATTTTCAGGAAATGAAAATATTTTCAAGTGTTTGGTTGCATTTCAAAAAATGTTTTGAAAAATATTTTCTAGTGTTTGGTTGTATTCTTGAAAATACTATAGAAAACACATTTTTTACTTGTTACTCACATTTTCTCAGCTTCCAAACAAATATATAGTATCATTTCTCAAGAGCAAATCAGGTCGAGATTGAGAAACAAAACCCAGCAAAAAAAATTCATCAAATCCGGCGGTCGAGGGAAAGAGAGATAGATTGGCGGTCGAAAACAATGGAGAGAACGGCGGCGCAAGTGAGCTTTGGGTTGAGAACGAGATCAGTTTTGGGTGGAACGGTCTTGGGTGGTGACGATCTAGGTGGTGCTAGGGTGCGACGATCTCGCTGGTGCTGGGGTGCAACTCGTCGGTGCTTGGATGTGCGATCGGAGCTCTCGCTAGTGCTTGGAAGTGGTGATCGGAGCTCTCGTCGGTTTTGCTGTTTCTCTCTCTCTTCTAATTTCCTGGGATGGAAATCAATTGCAGGGAAAATAAAATTGTAAAATATGGGCATGATTTATAATCAATGGAAATCATTTTCCGTTTGACTGAATTTTTCGGGACAATCCAAACACACTCAGTGGTGTAAAATATTTTCTAGAAACTATTTCCTGAGAAACAAACGCAGCCTTAGTCTACTAATACAGGTATTAGGCGTAGTAACCATAGGATTCAAGCCGGAATGCATCACATGGCCCAATAAAAAGTAAAGAAATGGGACCACAGGAGAGCCATTTTGGGCATGCATGTGCAGAACCTTTAGGAGAATCAGGGCAGGGCAGGTCAGGGCAGGAGCAAAGGTGAGGCAAGCACCTGGCCATGTGAGGGGAGCATGGCAGAAGGACATGATTATCATTTATTGAACAATAGAAACATAGAAACATAGACTTTTGTTTGGGACAGTGATGGCTGGCCTTGACTAGCTGAGCAGCTTACCACATGGCCGACACTACCCCTACATTTTAACACACTTTGAGTGGCACAAAAAATAGATAGGCTTCAAAACCTTTGCAAGAGGACAAACCAAATCCTCACCTTTTAGTCCTTTCTTCCGTCTGACTTGTTTAAAATATGGTCCCCATGCAATCCCCATATTCCATCAAGAGATATTCCCTCTAAACAAATCAGACATCAACTACTGTTTAAATCTCATTTCAAAGTTACATCCATTGCATCACACCTACTAATGTTTTTAGAGGATGATTGTTAGTAAAAAAAATCTTGTATTTTTGTTGTATTATCTTGTCTCATTTATAAGAAGAATTAAGATTTAAATTCCATGTCCTTAATTTCTTATAACAATTGAGTTATCAAAAAAGGAGAGGGTTTCTAGGTTGCTCAAATAATTTTACTTAATGGCCTCCCTTTTTTCTTTGAGAAAGATTGATTTTTTTTTTTTGGGGGGGGGGTGGGGGGCGAATTTTGACAAGATTAGTTAATGCCCCTTGTATATTTTAAATGAATTATATAAATACTCATTTAAAGTATCAATGCCTCATTTTTTTTTCTTCTTTTAATATTCAATTTTGTTACCATACATAGCTCATTAACTTTAGAAGCGTTAAGAATATGTTTCCAATAATATATAAGTATATCTCATTAGTAAAAGGGTTTAGAGAAGGGTTTGACTTATCTTCAGTATTTTTTATTTATTTAAAATTCCTTTTATTTTAATGAGAGATTGTTACATCACCCACTAATTAAATAAAAAGTTATACATTTAAAATAAAAAGATATGTTCAGTTAAAAATGTACTGGAGGTAAGCTAAACCTGTAATAAAACTTTTTTTTTTTTTTCCAAAAGCAAACTCTTCTTCATTTTGCATTTAGAGAGTTATTGATATAGTTTTTTTTTTTTTTTTTTGAAGAAAAGATGCAATGATTTTTGTGATTAAGAGTATGGGACACGTACTTTGTCATCCATAAACAAAAGAAAAGATTTTAATTTACTATTGTTTTTATTATATTTCTCTTATTTTATAATGTATATGTTAAGTCATATAAAAGTGACATTTACAATTTAATTTAATTGAAATTAGTAAATTTTTTTATAGAAAATAAAATGATTTTTATAAATTTTTTGTTTTCTAAAACTATTAGTAACTCTAAGGTGTAATCTTTAATTTATTAAACATAAATCTTAATTTAGAATGTTTAAAAACTATTAATTGTGATTAATATAATTTAAAATAAAATTACACATGAATTATTGAAAGAAAATAAATACCTTAAATTGTATAAGTATGAGTTGATGAAATTTTCTTATATGTGTGTGCAAGTGAGTGAGTGTGCACACACAATATTTTACGAAAATCAAAATTATTGATATATTTAGGTTGGCCCCTAAAATAAAATTTATGGCTCTGACATTAGGAGTTGGGTTCAAGATGGCAAAATTTTCAAGCTAAATAACCTAACTCAACCTATGCCATTAATAGCTTATATGTGTGTGTGTGTTAATTTGATTTTGGACTTAGTTATGATAAAATTGAAAATTATGATCAACTCATAGAATCGACCCACCCAACCAAACCAACTAGACTCGAACTGTTTGCTGCCCAATCCGACTACCCCAGTTGTTGGCGACGGGTCCTCACTTTCCAAAATTGATTCTAGCGGGTTGAGAGTGAGTCTCCTCCTTCATCCTTATAGAACTTCCAATACTCGCTTGGACATGCAATTTACTGATATTTTACATTATCAATTGGCACAATCTTGAGAAATGCATTTTAGTCTCACTTTTGGAATCAAGGCACTAATCCTAGTGGAAGTAACATTGTACAAGTTTTGGACGAGTCATTATTATGAAGACAGAAATTTGGATGAGCTTCACTTGCACCAAGGTCTCTTGTACGAAGTAAAGGAGCATGTAGCACAGCAAACGACAAATTGTTAGTGGAAGGAAATGATCTACACGTTTGCAAAAACCCTTAAGAACCATTCCTTTCAAAGAATGATTGGGGTTCAGCAGTAGTTCTTTGCTGACCTCATACCAATTAGGGAGAGAATAGAGGATGCCCTAAAATGCAAAAGGATGTTGGATATATACCTCAACCTTGTCAAAGTTGGTGGAGTAATATAAGAAGGCCTTGCAAAAAAGAAAGAGGGTGATTTCCAAATGATAGCCAAGAATGCTAGCAAGCATAAAGAATCCCTTCCATCTTCACTATCCAATCTATCCAAAACCAACCTAAATAGTGCAAATAGTGCAAGCATCCACAAAAGTAATTGAAACCACCCCAAAAAACAGCCAATTTTCTTGTAGAAAGGAAGGAATCACAAAAGTCTCACCCATCACCCATGCCGGTATCTCAATTATACCCTGTGTTGGTTAAGAAGAATTTGATCACCCCTATAATACCTAAACCATATTATAGCATGTTCCTAAAGACCACGACCCTAAATTACCTTGTTATTTTCATTATGGATAAGTATGAGACTCTATGGATAATCGATGCCATTTGAGACATTGTATATAGGATCTAATTGACCAAGAGATTTCAGGTTTTTTTGGGACTCCTAATGTTAAAACCAATCCTTTACCTATGAAAGGAAATGTGAATGTCATCGATGATGAGGAAGATGGTTTGTATCTATTGCACATCTCCCATAATTTGTGAAGGCTTGATTGAGTTTTCTAACTTTTAGTAATTGGAAAGCTATATTTTCTCACAATTTGTCAATTACAATTTACACACGCTCACTATTTCATGATCCTTTAGCCACCATTTCATTACTCTTAGGGTTCTCCACCAAAACACCCAAAATCTCACATTTGTTTTGATTTGTTGATTTACACACACAACTATGATAACCGATTTCAATCTAGGGACCGCTTATCTACATCCCTGTAAGGTGCTAGAGGAGTGAGGTAGATTTTTATCTTAACTCATATTCTCCTCCTTAATCTTTTATTGCTTTATACTATTTTTCCATTTTTTTTAATTTTCTATTATTAATATGATGTATGGAGAACGATGATTTGAGTGATAATATATTGTTTACCTATGTTTTAAATTCATTTTCTGGAAATATCGTGAATTTGAAAATCTACCTCGGAGTGTGTACATCATAGAATGAACATGTATGCATCTCCATCCTAGCGAAACTACTTTTGGCAGAACAATGTTATTTTTTTCTTTTTCTTTTTTTTTTCAGAATTGTTTTTTTTTTTTTAGAATTTGTTTGATCTAACAATTGAAACTATGTTTCTAAAATAGTCTTCTAAGTTTCTTTTGAGATATGTTTTTCAAAATAATATTCTAAATCTATATATTTTCAAATTTCTGGTCTTAAATTTCATATTTATTTTCATATCTAAAAAATCACTTTAATCTCAAAAACTGTTTTTATCTCAATGATTATTTTCAAACTTCAAAAATTATTTTCTAAGTGCAATGTGATTGTATACTTTGTGAATATGCCATGCATGTTTGATGGGATATGTTAATTCGCCATCATAATTTAAAATACTGATTTCATTTAGTAAGGTGGGTGCTTAAAAAAATTAGAATTTGAAAAATAGATTTGAAAAACAGATTAAAAAATTCTTTGAAAAGCATATTTGAGAATTATTTAAAAAAAAAAAAAACAAATTTGAGAATTTTTCTGGAAAACATATTAGAGAATTATTTTGAAAAACAGATATGAGAATGGTTTTAGAAAACAAATCTAAGAACAGTTTTGATTTTAAAGATGATTTTTAGGTCTAAAATAGATTTTTTTTTTTTGAAAATAATATTTACAAACGAAATCACATACCACATAAGGTAAAAATTTGAGGTGTATATTCTCACTCTAAATTGTTTTAACCTAGTTTTTGAACTTAGATCTAGGACTCTACATTAGTAAATTATCCATGTACTTTTACATTTTGATAGAATGTAACTAAGACCAAAGTCATGTGCCAATTTCTAGATTGTATATAGGAGCTTTATATTTTTCAATCAAATGCAATTTTCAATTATTCAATGCAATTCAGTTGTTCAATTCAATCTTTGGCTTTCTTATTTTTTTCCTCATAAATAAAATAAGTGGTGACTCTATTATAAAACCTCTGATTTAAGGGGAAATATATTTTATGTGGGCTATTCACTTTGAGGGACAATAATTACAATCTCACCCAGCCAAAGTTCACACTGCGGAAACTCTATTAAAATGTTGCTCGAGTAGTTGAGCTTGGAGCACTTCTTAACCAGAGTTTAGCCAAGCAAGGTATCCAAATCTGACTCTGAACTGTTAGTGAATGCTTATACTATATTTACTTAGTCATGTTAAACTCTAAAAAACTCCATGGAGTAAAATAGAGCCATAAATGTCATAGCACTTGCATGAAAGGTGGTCTCTAACCTATGAATGCCGTGGGGCCGTTTGGTATAGGAGTTTAAACACGTATTTTCAGTTTTTAAATAACATTACACACATTTTCACACACTTTTTTACCCACACGTATTTTCAAAAAATACAAATAACATTACTAGAACAACATTACCAAATGGCCTCTCAGCTTCTAGTTAGGGCACCTAGACACCAATCTCCTTATATGCGATAGCAACTGGAGTTGCAAAGTCATATAGAGAGCACCTAAGGTATTGTGACCTTTATGGCACTGCATATGAATCAATAAAAGAGGAGAAATATTTAGGGAAATACACCCATGGCTTGAAAAACACTCCAAAAAATTGAAAAATTAAAAATATAAGTGGCCATTTGACAGACCACAATGAGATCTAGAATGACCAAAAAAAAAAAAAAAAAAACTCCAATTCTAGCGGGCAATGTTGGAATTTCTTTTGCATTCCACCATTGACCATCTAGAAAGTAGAAACCCTTAAACATACCAAGATAATAAAAATATGAAATCTAAGGTTCGAAATTTTTTTCCCATAAAATCATATATATATATATATATATATATATATATATATAATTCTTGATACATGTATGACAATATTGGGACATTCACCCCTATTTCAAAAGCTAACAAGCCCGATTTTTAAAATCATCATATGAAAAAAAAATGTAATTGTCATAAGATGGATATTGTAGGGTGCTTAACTCTTTTTTCACACATAATTAAACCCCTCGAACTCTTAGTTTGAAGACCTGATTATATTAAATAAAAATAAATCAATTAGACATAGGCTAACAATTACAGTTCAAAATCCCAATGTTTGGTGGCTTACTCAAAATTTCAAATTAAAATCTCTAATGCATACAAGGAGTATGTAGTGAACACCTTCAAGCACACGCATCATACTCACATAGCTAGGTGGATAGGGTCAAACAACAGAAGTAAAAATTTCTCTCTCCCACAAGAGACTAAGGTTCAATGTCAAAACCTACCATGATAATCATTTAATGTAATATGATAGGACCTCCCCCTATAATCATGGGGAAGGTGCCCTCAGCAAATGCCCCCCTCCCTTAGCAATCATGGGAAAAAAGGGGTAATGTTAGGTTCACTTCATGCTTGCATAGAACCCTACCAACTACCATCGAGAACACACTATATATAAACCCATCTCAACTAGAGACAATAGTGTGAATTCTATTACCTCCTTTATCATTTTCCTTAGACTCATTCTATAATTTTCTTTACTACCTTAATCATTGAAGTGCCTTTGAGGAACTCAATTTGTTGGTTTTTGACCTAATAGACAAGTCATTCTCATCATGCATACTTCTTATCCATAATTCTTATGGCCAATTTGGATGGAAGGGGAGCCATTAAGGTGTTCAACTTCCACTTCAATTTTTCCAATTTTCACCTACACGATTGTTTGAAAAACATGTTACTTAATCCTTTGAAAAAACAAAGATTAGAAATTTTAAAATAATGATTTAAAATTACGATTTTAGACCCATTGAAAACTGGCGCAAACTACACTACAAAATAAGCGGCCTCTTCTTCTCTCTCCATTTATTATTATTATTATTTTCTGAATACAAATAAGCTTCTTTCTTCCTTTAATTTTCTTGACAAGTCAAAAAATAACCCAAAATCTGTAAACTAATGATTTTAATGCTAGTAAAATTTATAATTTCTAGGCTGAAACCATGATAATGATATCATTAAACTACCAGGCTTTAAATGAAATACATGTGTACTGTCGTTAAATCACATGTACATGTGATGATTAAACTAGAGGCTGTACAATCAAAAAAACAAAAGAGGAAGAAAAAGAGAAGATTGGAAGTCCTAATTTATAATCATAAGCCCTATTAAACAATCCCATGAGAGGGTTAAATTTGAGATTTGAACAAAGAAAGAAGGGGCAAAGATGTAATTGAGATTGGAGTGAAATCTGGGCTGTGTGGCCATGTCATTATCGCAAAGATTTGTGATTGCGATTTCTACCCATTCCCCACATACTTAATTAAATCCCATTCCAAACAAACCCTCTCTCTATTTTTATATATTTATTTTTGTGTGTGTATAATTTTCTCTCTCTAACTTAAATTTGGGGAAAAAAGAAAAAAGAAAAGAGAACCCAGAAATTTGACAAAATGTGAGGTTTTACTTTACACTATGATACATAAAGAAAACAACATGTGTACAATTCTATTAACTGACCAACCAAAATAACATTATGGGTTTTGTTATTATTACCCATTTTGAAGCTTTTATTGATTTCTTCATATTAAAATAGATAAAGAACTTTTGGGGTCAGTCAGCCAGACCCAATTTTAGCTTCAAACCTATCAAAGATGTTCAATATGGCTATAGTTGTTCAATTTGGAAAAAAAACTCATCAATCAGTGTCAATGGGTTTGGCTCAGGAAATGCAAAAGAAGACTTGAGAGAGAGAGAGAGAGAGAGAGAGAGAGAGGAGACAGGGCGTGGTGTGAAATACATTATTATAAAGAAGAGGCCAGAGAGACACAGAGGAAGGACTTTCGAGAGAGAGAGAGAGAGAGAGAGAGGACCGAGGAGACAAGAGCGTATCTTTGAAAATCCTAAAAATTCGATTCAGTGTCATATATTTTTTTTCTTTGTTACTTTAAAAAGCATAGGACAAACAGTTAAAGAACTCCCTCACATGAAAATAAGATCAAAGTATTATACAAAAACAAAAACTCTTTTACCATTGTATTCAGTCATTGTACCTCTCTCTCTCTCTCTCTCTCTCTCTCTCTCCTCCTAGCTTAAGCCAGTTCTACAGGTAAACATTGTTTCTTACAACAATAACTACCACACCTCTGTCTCTCTTTAGAGTTGTTACTTTCTCTCTCTCATTCTGCTTCTGGGCTGTATTTTTGCTTCGCTGTTTGCTGTGTGTGTCTCTGTGTTTTTATTTAAGGTTGGTCAATCTGTGGCATTTGGTTGATTATATAATATAAGGAATAAAAGCAGTGAACGTGCTCTTCTTTGTCTGGTTGTTTCTAACTAAAACTTCACGCTTTCGATTGGAGTTGGAGAAGAAAACATTATTTGAGATTACACTCTGTACTTTTCTATTCTTTTTTTTAATCAATCAAAGGCCTAAGACAGAGAGGAACAGACCCTTTTGACACAAACTGTGAGAGAGAGGTTGTTCTTTGGAAAATGAGCTTTTTTTATTTTTAAGTTTTTCCATCTTTTGAGAACCATGCTTGTCTCTCAGAATTGAGTATTCCTCTGTTCAAATTCTGTGTCTTTCTTATATCTCTTCTCTTTCTAGTCTCTACCGTATAAATTTTGCTTGGTTTTTTGGTTGGGGCCTTGTGGGTGTACTTATGCTCTTTATGAAGCTTTGAATCACGCAAAACAATGCTGTAATGAAAAAATTACTTGTAGTTTACCAGTAGTACTCTTTTTCTTTTTCTTTCCTATATCAGAAAAAGGTGTGTCTGTAAAAATTGCCAGTACTTTATCAAAAGGTGGTATATATATGCGTATGCATGACTTGGGGGGTTTTTCTAGCTTAGATATGAAGTGGGTGTTAGAGAAACAGGAAGGAGAAGAAGAAGAAAAAGCAAAAGAGTCGACAGAGAGAGATTTGTGGTGATGGGTTTGAAGACACAGCAGAGTCAGACTCAACAGCACCACTCTGTGGCTGTGAGGTTGAACGAGCAAATGGGGAGCAAAAGAGGGTTCATTCAAGCCATCAGGGACTGGCTCCTAACGTTGCTTCTGATTTGGATCATGGTGATGGTTTTCTTGAGCATGACAGTGTACAATCGCATAGATGCTGATAACAGAGTAAGGAGGAAGGATTTACTGGTAAGCATGTGTGATCAGAGAGCTAGGATGTTACAAGATCAGTTTAGTGTTAGTGTTAATCATGTGCACGCCCTTGCCATCCTCGTTTCCACTTTCCATTACTACAAGAACCCTTCAGCAATTGATCAGGTTTGTGCTTGAATTTTAATCTAAACTTGTTAAGGTTATGTATTTGTTGCCAGTTTATTGAGGAAATTTTTGGGATATTTTTTTTTGACATTTCCTGGTGTCACTGAGTCTTTGTTGCTATATAAATCAAAATATTAGTTAAATCTTAGTCAACTAAGTGTAGAAGATTAGTGCAGTTAATTTCATTTTCCGAGGAGACCAAGACAGGAAAATAAATGGAATTTTGATTCACTCTGATTACTATCAAATGTAGTTGATTTTGTATGGTTAATTCCGAAAAATGCAGGAAACATTTGCGGAGTACACAGCTAGAACCGCTTTTGAGCGGCCATTACTGAGTGGTGTGGCCTATGCACAGAGAGTAATGGATTCAGACAGGGAAAATTTTGAGAGACAACATGGTTGGACAATAAAGACAATGGAGAGGGAGCCTTCCCCGGTGCGAGATGAGTACGCACCTGTGATATTCTCTCAGGAAAGTCTTTCTTACCTTGCATCACTTGACATGATGTCAGGAGAGGTATACTTCAGAAATTGTGACCTTTTTTGCTTATCTTGTTTGGATTTCATGATATCGAGTAATATGTAAACTTGGTGCTTCATATGGCCTGCAATTTTTCCTTTGGATGATGTAGGAAGACCGAGAAAATATTGAGAGGGCGAGGGCTACTGGTAAAGCTGTTTTGACTAGCCCCTTCAGGCTTCTAGGATCTCATCATCTTGGTGTTGTGCTTACATTCCCTGTTTACAAATCCAAGCTCTCTGTGAGTGCAACAGTGGAAGAGCGCATTGAATCAACTGCAGGGTCAGTCCTCTGAGCTTGCCTTCCTGATTGGAATACTAAGTTAATTATTAATGATTGGTTTGATGTTTTTCAGTGTCTGTATGACAGTTCATGAACAGATTGAATTTACATTAGATATAAACGATAGACTAGAAGACTGATCTAAATTGGTTTTGGGAATGATAGGAACAAGAATTTGGCATTCTATTATTGCTGGAGCTTTAATGACACATTTATTAACTTTGAAGTTTATCTTTTTTCTCCATGTGCTTTGTGGAAATGAAATCACTTGAATGGTGGCAGTAATTTGACAAGATTACATATTGGAGATATAACATTAGCTGCTGTTGGAAGACTTTCATTATTATTTTTTCAGTTTTCACTTTTCAAGAGTAGGGTGTTATTTTCTTGTTTGTGGTTGTTCTTGTAGGTATTTTAGTCAAAATTAAGTCTTTATATGGTAATATTAACTATAGTTAATTTAGGAAATTCCCTTGTAGAGTAGGTATGCTGTATATGAAGCCTTTAAAATGCTTGCCAAGTTGTAAAATTAAAGTTCAAGCCACTTATCAATAGAATTTTAGTCAGCTTGTTTTCTCTTATCTAGCCTTATGAATCAGAGTGTTGTTAGGGTCTAGCAATGCAATAACCCTTTTGTCTTAATCAAGCTGTGTTGATATCAGAGCCTTAGCTTTACTTGCTAGGTCTAGTAGCCAAATGATGAAGCTGACAAGAACCGCTATGATGACAACGATTAAGGGGTGTATGCCATCTAGACTACAATTAAAGTTCAAAAGGTGGTGTTATGGACTTATGAATACCTATAAATAATAACTTCAAGTTGTGAGATCTCGCTTGGGATAAGCGTAAATGTAAATGAATACCTAGAAATAATAAATTTTTTTTTTTTGGATGGAATAGTGCATAAAGAAGATTGCACAGATTGGTTGAGTAATTTAGAAGACTATTTTGATTACTAGGAGATCTGTGAAGAGGAAAAAGTAAGAATTGTATTAAATAAGCTAGACAGTAATTTGGGTGAATGTTGGGATGATTTACAAGAGTATAAAGCGCTTCAAGTTAAGGGTGAAATATATTCTTTTTTTGATAAAGAGTGAAATAAACATTGGCCTATTTCTATGATTATTATTATATATTGTGTTATTCATGTTATGATTATGACTTGTGAATTCATATAAATAAAATGATTGTGGTATTGAAAATTTTCGTTATCCTACCACCAAGTCAAGATTATTGCCTATGAAACTGTTTCAGTAAGTTTCATGTTCAAGCTCCAAGAGAAAACATTGATTTGGGGTTGACAAGTTGAGGCCAAATTTCAAAGAAAATATTGATGATGTTGAACAAGATCAAGTCTTACCATTGCAAGTTGAAAATTACTGCATCAAAGAGTAAAAGATAAGGTTGTTGAGAACATTCATGAACAACTTGATTTAGAAAAAAGTCATGAGAAAATTATGGAAGATCTCATTAAAATCAAAATCAAAGCTGAGCCTATTATCCAGGTGGCCATGTGCCCAAGTATCTGGTTGATTTTGTTAACAATTGTGCATCAATTGGCTTTATTGGAGTTGAGATTTTGAGATTTTCAAGCTGGTTATCAACTATTGCTTGATTTATATCATAAAGCAATTAGGCATTGAAGATTGAACCTAAGAGTTTTTGAGCCTTGGATTGATCCCAAGCTATAAAACAAAAATTCAAGTAAATCATCAATAAATTTCAGTTAGATTACTTTCTGTCAACTGGTGTCCCAGATTTTTAGCATTGTGGATTCAAGATGTTTTAGAGTTTAGTTGTACAATAACCCTTCCTCCGCTATAATTATATGCCAATATATTACATTACGATTCTTATATTTCAGTTGGTTTTTGCTTTTCCTTATTTCTCCAACATTTAGGAGTTTATCCAAATTTACCTTGTTAGCACCTACTGCCACCTACAATCATCCCCGCTGACAAAACTGTCTCCACTGCTGTTTTTACCCCAACCACAATTGCTGTTTTTAACTTTTAGCTTTTAAATGCAGCTTTTTAAAATTTCATTTTTTCAAAGTAAAAGTGTACTTTAACACACTTTCAACAAAAAAAAATCAACAAAAAGCTAAATAAGTTGATGCCAAAAGCACACTTAGAGCCTGTTTGGCATCAACTTCAGTTTTTAGCTTTTAGTTTTTATGTAGAACTTTTTAAAACCTCTCTTCGTCCCACATTTTTTTAGTTTTTCAAATATTTTTCAAGGTACAAGTATACTTCAACACACTTTTAGCAAAATTTTTTTAGCAAAAAACTAAATAAGCTGTTTCCAAACGGACACTAAGTGTTGTAAAGTCAGGATATTAGTCGGGTGTGATTTTATCCTAGTTAATTTCTTTTGCAGTTTGTTTCCCTTAAAGTATGTTCTGATGGTCTTATATTGGACACGAGCTTAGAGTTGTTGGCTTTCAGTTTTTCAACTTAATTTTGGACGTGTTAATGTGGAAGTTTTGGCTAGATGCTTTTTTGTTAATGAAATTTTGGTACAAAGCAGATATGTTGGTGGAGCCTTTGATGTTGAGTCCCTTGTGGAGAATTTACTTGGGCAACTTGCTGCGAATCAGGCGATATTAGTGAATGTGTATGATATCACCAACTCCTCTGATCCCCTAGCCATGTACGGTCAACAATGTCAAGGTGTTGACATGTCTCATTTCCATGAGAGCAAGCTTGATTTTGGAGATCCTTTCAGGAAGCATCAAATGATATGTAGGTAAGTGCACCCAGTCATTGATCATTATTTTAGAAGGTAGATGAAGAGTTCCAGGATTTTTGACTCATATATGCTCATTTTGGATGTTGAGCAGATATCATGAGAAGGCACCCATGTCATGGGCAGCACTAACCACTGCATTCTTTACGTTTGTGATTGGTTTACTGGTGGGTTATATTTTATATACTGCAGCAAGTCACATTGCTAAAGTTGAGGATGATTTCCATGAAATGCAAGAACTGAAAGTTCGTGCAGAAGCTGCTGACGTTGCAAAATCTCAGGTATTGTTCCCAACATTTTTGTAAAGTAGACTTCAACTCAGTTTACAAGCTTCAACTTTTTAATATGAGCAATTCTTGTGATCTTGTTGCCAGTTTCTAGCTACTGTTTCTCATGAAATCAGAACACCCATGAATGGCATCCTCGGTATGTTCCAAGTCTTTTTATTTATTTATTTTTCTTATATGATGGTGTCATGTTTTATTTACTTGAACACTTTGTATTGAATGATGAATTGTTATTATGTGTATTTTGCAGGGATGCTCGCTCTGCTTCTAGATACAGAGTTAAGTTCAACGCAGAGAGATTATGCCCAAACTGCTCAAGCCTGTGGGAAGGCACTGATAGCATTAATTAATGAGGTGCTTGACCGGGCAAAAATTGAAGCTCGCAAGTTAGAGCTGGAAGCAGTCCCATTTGACCTCAGATCCATACTAGATGATGTTCTCTCTTTATTTTCTGAGAAGTCTAGAAACAAGGGCATTGAGGTAAGTCTACTAGCAAGTCAGAGTATTAATTATCTTTTTGGTGGCTGGTATGGTTGCTTGACCTTCTGTGAGGGAAAAAAAAATTCCCTCATTTCACTTAATTTTTTTGCATTATTACATTTCACTCCTGTAGTTTGAATATGAAGTTCCATTTGTTTTGTTCTTCTCATGTTTAAACTGACTCTCTCTCTCTCTTACCTTGGTGGGGGTTTTGATACCAATGAATGGTGCTCATGATGCTTCTTCACATTTGACAATTCTTTCATCTTGGATATGTAACCAATTGGGGAAGTGAAGCTGGCAGCATTTGTTTCTGATAAAGTTCCCGAAATTGTTATGGGGGATCCAGGGAGGTTCAGACAAATTATTACAAATCTTGTGGGAAACTCTGTTAAAGTAAGTGGATCATTCAAGATTTAATATACTATTATGACTAGTTGATTACTCATATTGTGAATTTTACTTTGATTTATGATCCACTGTACTGGTGGTTTTATGGTTTCTGCCAGACCCAAAAAAAACTTCAGTGTAAACTTTGCATTATTTGATTTTTTTTCCACTACTGAATTCCTTCTCTCCCCCCCCCCCCCCCCCCCCCCGGCGCAAATCTACTCGATATTAATTATATTGAGCATGTGGCAGTTCACTGAACGAGGACATATATTTGTTGAAGTCCATCTAGCTGAACAAGAAAAAGCCACTGTTAATGCAAAAGCTGATACTTGTTTGAATGGAGGATCGGATGGAGGTGTATTTAAAGCTGAAAATTGTTTGAATGGTGGATCGGATGGAGGTGTATTTAAAGCTGAAACTTGTTTGAATGGAGGATCAGGTAGAGGTGTATTTAAAACTGAAACTTGTTTGAATGGAGGATCAGATGGAGGTGTATTTTCATGTGGTGGACATCAGTTTAAAACCTTAAGTGGTTGTGAAGTTGCTGATGAGCGGAACTGTTGGGATACCTTTAAGCATCTAATTGCTGATGAAGAATTTCGTTCTGATGCTTCACATAATATGTTGAATACTAATGAAGCATCTGAAGACGTCACTTTGATGGTATCCGTAGAGGATACAGGGATTGGTATTCCGTTATCTGCTCAGGATCGAGTTTTCATGCCCTTTATGCAGGCAGATAGCTCAACCTCTAGAAATTATGGAGGAACTGGTATAGGCTTGAGCATTAGTAAGTGTCTGGTTGAGCTTATGGGTGGTCAGATAAGTTTCATAAGCCGACCTCAGGTTGGTAGCACATTTTCATTTACTGCCATTTTTGGGAGGTGTAAGAAAAATGCATACAATGATAAGAAAAAGGCTAATTCTGAAGATTTGCCTTCTGGTTTTAGAGGATTGAAAGCAATAGTAGTTGATGAGAAACCAGTTAGAGCTGCTGTAACCAAATACCATTTAAATAGACTTGGTATCCTGGTGAAAGTCGCTAGTAGCATCAAGATTGCTGTTGCTATGTGTGGAAAAAATGGTTCTCTGACATCTCGGTAAGTTCTTTTATTTTTTTCCTTTCTTGTCTTCCTTGTTTTGAATGTAAAATGCATCTCAATCTTTAGGCAAAGCCATGTCAATGATATCTCAGGTTTACATTCATGGACTAAGAAAACTAGATTTTAGTAAACGGATTTACTAAATTTCTGAGAGTGCATTTCAATAAATAACTTGATTGGACAGCTTAGCAACCAAAAAAAAAAAAATTTGTTTGAATCAAGGAATGCTCAATTGTGTTCATATAACAACTCCTCAAGAGTTTTTGAGTAAAACCACACCCCTTAAATTAGAATTTTGTGACAAATCTGTTGAAATTATAAGATTCAGTTTGTTGAGTAAAGCTACATTATTTACTATGACAGAAACTTCCAGCCAGATTTAATTCTAGTTGAAAAGGATATATGGGTCTCTGGTGAGGAAGGTGGTCTAAATTTTCAGCTATTGGACTGGAAACAGAATGGGCATGTGTTTAGGTTGCCTAAGATGATTCTTCTTGCAACAAATATCAGTAATGCTGAATTTGATAAAGCAAAGGCGGCAGGATTTTCAGATACTGTCATCATGAAACCTTTGAGGGCAAGTATGGTTGCTGCATGTCTTCAGCAGGTGCTAGGGATAGGGAAGAAGAGGCAACAGGGGAAAGACATGCCTAATGGAACTCCTTTCCTGCAGAGCCTACTTTGTGGCAAGAAAATTTTAGTGGTTGATGACAATATGGTTAACCGCAGAGTTGCTGCAGGTGCGCTAAAGAAGTTTGGAGCTGTTGTAGACTGTGCTGAGAGTGGCAAAGCTGCACTGGCATTGCTTCAACTACCTCATAATTTTGATGCCTGCTTCATGGATATTCAGATGCCAGAAATGGATGGGTATGTATTGAAATTCTCGAATGCAATCTATATATTTAGCTATTTATTGTTGACTAATATATGTTCTATCCCAAAACTTTTAAAAGTAAAAAAATAAAATAAAATAATTGAAAGTATTGTGATGAGCATTTCAACTGTCTTGAATTAAACTGTTGCTGCATATCCTAACTTTATAATTTGTTTGGTAGTTGTTTCATTAGCTTCAATTTGACTGATAATGATATTGGAGAAAAATACTGATCTTCTGTTGAAGAAAGATAGAACAGAGAATGTAAGACCAGGATTGAAGAGGGTGTTGTTTATGGAGGAAGCTAGTTGGTGGCAAAAATCACGGGATTTGTGGTTAATTGCATGTATTTTTCACCATTTTGATACAGAAATATGTTTACTGAATCATAGCTTTAGTTGGTTCAATGTGTAACCAAATTTCTGCATGATAATGATATTTAAAACTTCTTTCTGAAAAACTGTCTATAATTTTTAGCACCAAACTCATTATTTACCCCAAGCTTGATCATAAGACTTAAAAAATGCTGGTGAGCTATATACACAGTTCAAGAAATTTCTCAACGAATATGTTAATTGACCAGTCTTAATTATTCAGTTCAGGCTGTGTGATGCTTATGCTTAGTTGGCTTTAACAACTCCATTTGTATTATGTTGTAGAATTTTTTTTCTATTATGTGATTAGTCTCTTACTAGATTAACTGATTAAATTCACCATTTCTTTGTAGTTTAAGCTTTTG
Organism: Quercus wislizeni; assembly: GCA_023055345.1. Lineage (NCBI taxonomy): Eukaryota > Viridiplantae > Streptophyta > Magnoliopsida > Fagales > Fagaceae > Quercus > Quercus wislizeni. The sequence continues at coordinate 20,195,257 of JALGQJ010000007.1, read as the reverse complement.
GAAGAATCATTAATTTTTCATGGTAATAGAGCAGGAGGACCTGGGTTCTAACCCTGTCTCCACCTTACCTCCCATTTAAAAAGGCAATTTAGGCTCACAAGTGAAGGGAGAGTGTTAGTTTAAATGATTAAATTCACAATTTACTAAATAGTTTGTGAGAATTGGTAATTTGTCATCTCCAAATAAACATTTTGAGCTGTTTGGTATGAAACCCCTTTCTAGATGATATCTGTTCATTCAAGGACTTGAAATGTTTTCGGTGCCTAAAATTAAGAGTTCCTATATCTTTATCTTATGTATAAATATGGAAGGATTTAAGAGTTCCTATATCTTTATCTTATGGGCATTGGAATGAGGCAAAATGTGGAAGGATTTAAGTCTTCTTGAAGTACGATTCATTGGTACACTGACCTCAACAAAGCTGTATATTTGTCCTATAATTGCAGGTTTGAGGCAACCCGTCTGATACGCCTAATGGAGAGCAAAGCAAATGAGCAAATGAATGGTGGAGCCACAGATGAAGGAGCTAATCGAAGGTGGCATGTGCCAATACTAGCCATGACAGCCGACGTGATTCATGCCACATATGAGGAGTGCTTGAAATGTGGGATGGATGGATACGTCTCGAAGCCCTTTGAGGAAGAGAATCTTTACCAGGCAGTTGCCAAGTTCTTCAAATCCAAACCCATGTCAACCTCATAACAAGATCTTCCACTCATGTAAACCGGGCAAACCTAAAGTGGCAACACTTGAATGGGGTGAAAAGTACCAGCAATTTTAATACTGCTGGTGCACTTCTCCCTCAGATGAAAGGCAACAGTTGGCGTCCTTGAATTTGAAGATTCTTATCCAAAATTGTTTACACTTTACAGGTTCAGCCAATCAATTCTAACCAACTTAAGTTTAACATGATTAGAATTCGAGTACATACTGCTATAAAATTCTTCATCCCCAGTTGTATGTATAGAGCCTTAGACGGGGAAGGAGCCAAATTGTGTAAATCATATATATATACATTTTTGTATGCTTTCCCTGGAACTTTCTTTTGAGAAAGGGTCTCAATAACTTGATTCGTATAAACTGTCTGTTGTACAAGACTTTGGTCGATGAACATTTGGTATGCTGAGAATGAAATTTTTTCTTATTATTGAACCTAGATCTTAATATATATATATATATATATATATATATTTTTTTTTTTTTTGTTGAGAATAAACCTAGATCTTAATATGATGTTTTGTTTGAAAACTCCATATATTATTTCTTTTTGACAAGGGAGGGAATAAGACGTTTTGGGAGTAAATATGTAGGGAAGTTGTAAGGAATGAGTGTTCCCTCATATGCATCCCATTTCCTCTCACCTAAACTTCCATATAAAAGAATAGTATTTTCTCTCCTTTTATTAAAACTTCCAAATAAGAAAATAAAAAGTATATTCTAAAATAATTCTTTTCCTCCCATTCATTTTCATCTTCAAAACAGAGCGCAAAGAAGAAAAAACTGGTCAAACTTATTCTGAAAAGGGAACTCGGAGATAACAATAATACTCCATCAGTAGCAAAAGGTTAGGGTACGTAGACATAAAAAACTAATATTCTTAACTAGACTTTGCTTTATATTAATTATTAGGGTGCCCTAGTTTATATTCTTTAATAATGGTAATATTCCACGAATTAGTGATTTGGTATTTGTCTACATTCAGCCTTTCTTCTATGTTCTGAATCCTGACTAATGAGTTCGAGTTGACTCTCTATGGTCCCAGAGCCATTGACTTGAGGACACTTTAGAAATCTAGAGTCTGTCCCAATAAAGAGAGAGATTTATAAAGTGTTCAATTAATTCTTCTGTCAATAACTTCCACTTGGAGCCAAATCTTTTTTATTTTTTTATTTTTAAGTTATTCCATCAAGATGTTTAGGTCAAAATTCTAATCGATCAGACTTTTTAGTGTTTTTTATTATTGAGAAGTTAGACCAAAGACCTGGAAATTTATTCCAAACGACTTTTTAGTGTTTATTACACATTTTGTTACACACTTTTATACGCGAAAATTATGCTGAAATTATGATTGGAAAACATGATTTTGAAGTTGGAAATCGTGATTTCAAGTCACAATCTGGAGCAATTTTTATGTGTAAAGATGTGTACAACAAGGTGTGTAAAACAAATGATTTTTACTTTATCATTAAACCCCAAACTCTACTGCTATTTCTTCCATGACTCTAGTGTCATTAGTGCTTTTATAATCAAGACATGTTTAGCGATGTTTAGATTTAGTCATAAATTTACAATTTCTTATATGCTCCGACAAAAGCCATATATATCCACATTGCCGAAAGAATGTTACAACACAAATCAACAAAATTTAAAAATGATTAAATATAAATTTAGATCAATGCAAAGAATTACCCTAGCAAAATAAGCCACAAATGGTTTTTTGGGGTTTCATTTATGTTCTTTCTTTTTTAGGGGTGAGTAGGTTCTGTGAAAATTAAAGAGAACAATGGAGAGTTATAGAAGAAGCGGAAGCGTAAATAAGGAGAAAAGAGATAAAGAGAAAATACACATGGTTCGGCTACCTACCACCCCACTAAACACTAAAAGAGTAATATCTTGATTTACATGGCTTGATAACACATCACAAGAGACCCATGTTATAATGAGATTATATATAATAGTAAAAGAAAGAAAAAAAGAATTTGAATTGCATTTTAATTTTCTCAATTCCATGATTCTCTCTGGCAATCAATCCCATTAATTTTCTCTTATAAATCAATCCCTTGATTCGACTTCATTAACATGGAAAATGAAATATACTTTCTATCAGGTTTTGTATGTCTTATTTATTTTCTTGGGTAAACTATATATTTTGTCTCCAACCTTTATTCCGTATTTTAATTTGGTTCATAAAATCTTAAATGTGTCAATTTAGTTTATAATATTTTGGTAATATGTTAAAATGATCCCTATCGTTAAGTGATGGACGATCCCTATCGTTAAGTAATAGATGAAAAATACTGACATGACTGACGACTCAAATCAAATATTATTTTAATGCTATCTAAGATGCCATGTGGACTGCCAACTCAACAACTTAAATCCCAACTCATCTAATATTTGACCGGCTACCTTGTTAAGTGAGTCTTGTCCCAGTCGTCACCTGTGCTGTCCTCTTCTCTCACGGCATCTCTCACTTCGCCAGCGAATGAAACAAGTTTCTCCTAGAATGTTCTTCTTTCCTAGACCATTGAGAAACTCAGTCCCAATTAAGCTGCACAATTATATAAACCTGAGTGGTAAATTTTTTTCTTTTTCTCAATACCCAAACAACGAAACAATCTAGCATTCCATAACCATTCATTTTGTTTCAACAGTGTAAACTGTAAACAACTCATTTCCCAGATCCCAAAAATCATAATCAACTCAATTAAGGGAATTTTCATAACAAATTCACCTAAAAACTGATCCAACAAAGAATTACGAATTTTTAAACGTCGATTCAACACAAAACATACCCACATATCTGAATTGGAACAACTGGAATGTCGCTACAACCCCAAGGCGGACCCAATATGCAGAGCAATTCATGGGTGTGAGATCATACACATTGAGATAAACTGATATTGTTCCCTTCTTCTCCTTCTTTGGTAAAAACACCAATGTGCACAACATTCTTCAACGACCCACCACGCCCCAATATGTTATTTTCACATAATTTTCGAGGGGCAAATTGGGAAGAGAAAATCGAAAATTCTTAGGTATATTTCTTCTTAATTAGTTTTTCACTCGAAGAAGAATCTTGTAATTCTGACTTGGTCTCAGCAAAAAAAAAAAAAAAACATTCTGACTTGGGGTCTTCATTTTACTTGGTTCCGAAAGCCGAAAGTGTCATTTGCAAACATCAACTCTACCAGCACCGGTTATGACTGGGGGAGGGACTTATAGGTAGCCAGTCAAATATTAGATGAGTTACGATTTTATTTGCAGAGTTAACAGTCCATGTGGTATCTTAGATAGCATAAAAATAATATTTTATTTGAGCCATTAATCACATAAGTAATTTCCATTCATCCCACAATAACAGCTACCATTTTGACACATTTTCAAATGGATAGGGACTAAATTGACGCGTTCGAAAGTTTAAAAAAACAAATTGACATATAGCAAATAGGTTAAAGACCAAATAGGCTGTTTATCCTATTTCCTTTCTTTCTTTCTATGTGTGTCTTGGAGTGGTAAATGGACTACAAATTAGGATTGCCAAATGCCAATAAGTGATGCAGGTTAGGCAAAATCAGACTCCAATCACCGCCAGTGCGAAAGAATGCTAAACCTATTTCTCCATTCAGTAAAGCTGAAAGAGATGAATAGGGTCTGTGTTTTTTCATATAAAACCTGTTGGTCGTAGACATGCAACTTGTTATCAATCAACGAGTTAAATCCTAAAGTGTAGATTCAATTCAAATCGAAATAGTCATAATCTTGTGTGTGCTTTTATTTAGTAGACTACCTTTTAATTTTTATTTTTTTTGAATAAAGGCAATAGAGAAATTTCTACTATATCCCTATTTCGAGCTTCTATGGCTACAGCATGCGTAGCTGTATTGCACATTTTTGGGAACATATTGCAAATCAACTTGGAAAAACCCTTGACTCATCTCTAGCATCCTAAATCAGATGACTAATGTTGGAAGAATAGGTAATAAGTAAGTAAAAAAATAATACCAATGGTGGGTTCAAATGAGAACTAGTAATAACTTGTCACTTAGATTTAATTGTAAAATTATTATGAAATTATTTTGATAGTAGCACAACTCATGTTGGAATTACTATGACTGGCTGATTGCCAGGGGTGGGCATTATGTTCAAGCTAGGGGGTTCAAATGAACCCCCTGTCCTGTCAAAATTATATATATATATATATATATTTTAAATTGACCCCCTATAATAAAAATTTGAGCACCTTGACCCTAAATTTTATTTAAACCCAACTGAAATATATTTGAATATGATTATCTTAATGCTTCTTTCATAATATTTTCACAATAAAGGTTATGTGGCAAGTTGCAACTATTTTTTATTTGAACCCACAATTGACATTACTTTTTTATCTACCTTTAACAACTTTCCAACTAGATTTTGTTGTAAAATTTTTGTAAAAATATTGTGTTAGTAGCACTACTCTTACAATATTTAATTTTATAAAAAATTTTAAAAAAATGTTTCAAATTTTTGCTCATTTGTTTAAAAAAAAAAAAACCCTCTCTCCAGGACTCTAGTGGCTTACTTTGCTGTTAGACAATGAAATGAAACTATTTTTTCTTGCACTTTTCTTCTTCATAAGCAAAAAATTACACCAGTGTTACAAGTAATGGATCTTTATCTACATATGTGATTCTTTCCTCGTTTTCCTTATCTCTCTTTCTCTCTTCTATGTTTTCTTAGGTTTTCTCTTTGTTTGATCAAGTAGTTTGATAAATGTTATATAGATTTCCAAGTCCAAGAAGTCTTTTAGGTGCTTGCTAAAATTTTAAGAGATTGACCACGTGTATGATTAAAAAGCCATACACTTCAAAAGCAAAAGCTTATATTAGTCACTATTTTTTTCTTAGTTTCACATTTACTCCTAGTCCTACTCCTAAGTGTGTTACTATTTTTCTTTATCATATATTTTTATTTAATTGATATTACATATAAATATAATAAGTATCTATTAATTTGACAAAAATGTATGATTAATTATTTAATTATATTTATTATGCATTCAATAGTTGTTGTCTTACCAATCTTTAAATTATTAATAATTTTTTTAGACTATTGTACAATATAGTTGTATTATCCACTAAATTGTATTTAGAATATTATTTTATATTATTGTATATAATATGGAAGTTGTATATACAGGAAAAAAAAAAAAATATATATATATATATATATATATATATATATATATATATATCATTTTAGATTTTACTTACCCCTCGTGACAAATTTCTAACTCCGACGTTACTAACAAGCCGCCACTGCTGATTGCAATGTCGAGAACACCTAACGAGTAGTATACCCTCAACAATTGAGTTAACCATTCCTTGTTGGCCACACCATGGCCTAGCCTTTCTCGCACTAATTCATGACCAACTTGTTGATTACAGAAGGTGAATTTCGAGCAGTCATAACCCAAGCCTTTCAAAGCGTCAATCATTCGAAAGTCATGCATGTGGCATTCCGCCCTCGCATTGTTCGGGGAGACCCAACCCATACCCGTCCTATGGCCAGCCCTACTTATTTCTCCTTTGATAATCAATATTTTATTAAAATCACCTATACACATCACGATTGCCATATTACATTGCCTATGAAGTATAAAACAATCTAAGCAGAACCCATGATTAAGCTGATAAGCTCTATATTCTCTTGCTTTATCCATGAATCTATATGATAGACAAATGAAACTCCCCATAACGATGTCCACCTCCGATATCCACATCAATGCTAACACACTCCCTTTGTCTTCTTTTCTCACCGTTAGAGCAAATGACATTTCCAAACGGATTTATTTCTCAACCTCTTTGTCCCTTTTCTATGTGTCTTTTTTCTAACACAAGAAGTTATTCAAATAATTTTGATTAGTAAAATTTAATTTTCAGATTAATAGAGTAATCTGCCTCCAATGTTACTATGTTAGCCTCACACATACCTGAGTAATTAAGGTTCTAGTGACAAGTATTGAGCTTTTGGATTGTTTAGAAACGGCTTATGTATGTTTAATTGGTATTAAGGTGTTAATGATGTTAATGTTCATAAATCCAAATCCTAACAGCTTCATTCATGAGTCTAGTTAAAGGGTACCCTTAAGGCTTTGTTTAGGAGTTCATGAGGGAATGAAATGGAATGAAAATGAATAATCATAAAGGAATGGAAATGAATGTATTTAAGTAAGGAAAATGAATGAAATGTAATTAAGTAACCTTGTTTGGATGTTTAAAATAAAAAAAATAAAAAAAATGAAATGTAAGTAATCTTGTTTGGAAGTAACATAAAAGGAAATGAATGAAATCATTTTATGATAATATTACTATTATACCCTTATTTTAAAATAAAGGGCGGAATATAAAGGGTTTAGGAGTTTTAGTAAAAAAATTCATTAAATCTAGTGTCATTCCCTCCAATTCCTCCAAATTTTGGGGAAAATGAAAATTTGAGATTTTAAGGGAATATAGATGAATGAGTGTTCCCTCTTACCCATTTCATTCCCTTTATTAAAACTCTCAAAGAAGAAATGGGAAAAATATTTTAAAATTATTATTTTTATTCTCTTCCATTACCTCCTCCCAAACAAGGGCTTAGGGCATTTGTTAATGGGCAATTTTAGGAAAGTTTCAATATCATTTTATGGGAAATATAAAAAGTTATTAAAAAAATCAATTACATTTTTCTTTTCTAATAAAATGTTTCTAAAAATAGTTTGTAAACCTATAGGGCATCAGTTAACTTTTCCCTAACAAAAACAAGTTAGGAATCTGCGTTAAGAATCTATTCTGTGTGTGTAGTAACTAATTATTTGGCTATGCAACCTAAACTGCCCACAAAACTCCAGCAAGATACAAATACTAATGCCACAGGCACATGATTTTTTAACACTTTTAAGCTCTCTTGTGTCTTCTGTGATTCAAGGTGAATTGTTTTATTGAAACACTACAAGAAAAAATGTTTCTAACAACAAAAAAATCATTGTAATAACATCTGTGTCATTGCAATAGTTGATACGAGTTGTTGCAATAAAATTTGAGATAACAGATTTGTAAAACAAAAAATTTCATTGCAATAAACTCCAAAATTTTTAATGACAATTTTGATAGAATAATATATATGTTTTTGCAATAAACAATTTAATGTTTTGAATATCTTGTAGCGATAAGCCATTACTTCAAAAATCTTATTATAATAGATTGAAAATAATTGACAAAAATAATTCAGATCAAATTATTGTAACAATATATTTGTTGTAATAGATAATTATTTCATGTTTGTCATTGCAATAGATGTAAAATAATTGATATCTGGTTATTGTAACGATATCTCAATATTTGACATTGCAGTAGATTGTAAAATAATTTATATTAAGTTATTGCAATGATATTTTAATATTTACAATTGTAATAGATTGTAAAATAATTTATGTCAAGTTATTGCAATGAAGTTGGTCACAATCTAGCTAGATATTCTTTACATATCTCATATTTTGTAGTTTGGATGAAGGAAGTTCCACACTTCCACCACAAGTTTATCCTGTATTACAGGCTGATTTAGCCAACTTTCATGAATATAAGCTGCATAGTCTTTTCCCTCACAAAAAAAAAGGTTATTGCAATGATACTTACGTTGCAATAAGTTATCATTTTGAAAAATTTCTTACAATATATTATATAAATAATTAATATCAAGTTATTACAATGATTTCTTTATTTTAAATTATCACAACAAATTTCTTTTTAGAGTAGTAAGGTATTAAATCCTATATTGCAACATAAAATTATAAGTTATTCTAACTAATTATTGTTAATGCAATAATTTTCCAATTCTATGTCATTATTACAACAACTTTTAACTTATAAATTCGATATTGTGTTTAATACCACTATACTAATTTTGTTGTATTAACACTTGATGTAATATATTTATTTTGGTGTAGTGTAATTATTTCAATATGTAGATCCTATATGTTTGTAAACTAGTTTTGGGCATGGTTTTCAGACTCAAATCGTTCAATGAACTAGAAAAAAGAGAGGTTCAAGCGTTTTAAGGTTAAACCGAGGTCGAATTGTGAAGACATCATAATTAATTTAATAATTATTTAAAAGATAAATAAACATATTAAATTAATAAAAATGAAAAAATTAACAAAAATAATCTAAATTAATATAAAGATCTATATTTCAAATATATTTTTTATATAATAAATTCCATAATGCAAATAAGGTATATTAGATTCAATGAAAACATAATTATGCAAATAAAAAATATTAAATTCTAAGCCTAATTAACAACCCAACATTTTCTTTTTTATGCCCCATTTAATAGTCAACCATTTGTGAATTAAAAGAAAAAAAAAAAAAAATCTACAAGAGTGGGCAAACATTGGTTTGCCTGCTCATTAAAAAATGGGTTAAATAAAATTTAGCAAGTGCTTGATAGCAAGCCTTAGTGGTTGAGAGAAAAAGCAAGTAACCAAGCAGTTCGTGCAGTACATCATCTACAAAGAATTCAAGAAGAACTAGAAGACTCTAGAGGCAAAAATGCAAATATGGCATCGATTTAAAATGCAGATAGAGAGCAAGTGATGGAGCGAGACATCGAAGAAGAACAAGAAGATGGTGGTGCGATCTTAAGTCTGATAGTCTTACGGTGGGTGGTTGAAGTTGAAGGCTTGAAGCTTCAACAATGGCTATAAGCTTGTAAGCTGTAAGTAACCCAAAAACAAACTCTTAACAGTCTAACTCTGCATGTGAGAACTGCTTACGGTTTTCAAACCCGGAAGGTTAAACCGCAGTTCTCACGGTTCACAGATTTTCTTATACAAGCCAGTTATTAAGGTTAAAAGAACCACTTTAATGAACGGTTTCCAATTAACTCAATCAAACCGTACGGTTCGTTCCGGGTTTCAAAACCATGGACTCACTTTTGGGATGTGATTATTTAGGGTCTTTTTGGTTTACTCTTAACTCAAAACTCAATTCTCATATCTCATTACTCATCACTTAAGCTCAGTTTTCATAACTCATATCTCTATTTCTACTTTTTCCTTAACTCTATCTTATTTTTGTTTGGTTTCAAATCTGGTTGAGCTTAACTCAAAATTTTGACAAAGTGGTGGAGCCCATGTACTGTGCAGATCAGAACAGTAACATGTCTCTCTCCTTCATCTCTTTCATTTTTTTTCCTCTCCTCTTTCATGAAGCCTAAAACATTGAAACCTTTCTCCTCCCATTTTTAGCCTCTACCACCTCCAACAACCCACATACCCCCAATTGCAATTCGCAAAAACCCAACCCATCACCATTGTTTTGCATCCACCACCATACAAATCACCAAAAATCAAACCCATCCACCAACACCTTCAACATCATAGCAAATTCTTTTGCATATATATAACGAAAATAAAAACAAAAAGAAATACCAAAAAAATTACCCCACAAAATCCACAACTCCAAGCCCAAAAAGCACACCTTAACCCGCTGAAATTGAAGCCCTTTGCCATCATCACGTGAAGAAAAAGAAAGAATGAAGAAGAATAATAAGTAGCTGAGAAAAGAAACCATAGTGAAGAAGAAAAAAAAAGAAAAAAGAAAAAAGAGAAGAAGATGAAAGAACCCAACCATGAAGAAGAACCAAAAAAAAAAAAAAAAAAAAAAAGAGAAAAGAAAAAGAGAAGCAACTGAAAAAACCCAGCTTGAAGAAGAAAAGAAAGAAAGAAAAGACAAAAGAGGAGAGGGAGAGAAGAAATATCAGTATGGTGGAGAGAAAAAGTAAAGAAGAAAAGGATGTTTGAGCACATGTGTGGTCTTGAGTGTCTAACCGTGGGTCCCATATTCATCAAATATTACAAAAATACATGATATCTCAGTTTTCAACTTTCGAAAACACCAAAATCTTGTTTTCATTTTCCATCATCCATATCTAAAATTTTGAGTTTTTGAGTCATGGAAACAGTTATCCAAAATCAAGACAAAGAGTTTGTCATATGTGAGACCCAATCAGTTTGGATGATGGATCATGAAAACTGAGTGATATCACTCAATTTTCATGATATCCAAACAAGCTCCTAGAGTTTGATGAATCAAATTTATTTAAAGTAATAGGTTAGCAACGACATGATTGAGGTAATAGACTCATGTAATTGCTTGTTGCTTAGCTACACTTACAGTGCAAAAAAATCTGTCAAAACCTATATAATTTGTAATCTTCTGACCAAAGAACGTGTTATTTTTTCTCACCATTTTAAACAATCTAATATTGTTTGCTATGCATTGCTCTATATTGTCTATTTTTCATGGGGGATGGGTGTGTGGGAGAAATTTGATAATAGACTTACTAGTGGCGGAGCCATAAAATTTTTCCAGGGGGGACCAACCAAAATATAAAAAAAATTATTTTGGAGCTATCTAAAACCCAAATAATTGCACAATGTATAAAACTTGTGTTTTGGACTAATTCAAAAGGATTGAGGAGTTAAAAGCCTAAATTCTAAAATCTGTGGGAGGCCAATAACTACATTTTTCTATAATTTGTACCTTTTTATGATTTAAATATTATATATAGTTGAAAATTGCAAAAAGTTGGGGGGGGGGGGGGGGTGGGGGATGGACCCCTTGGCCCGTCCTAGCTTCACCTATGAGACTTACACCATTATCTGACCAATATAAAATAGGTTCAAAGGTGGTGTATAACAAAAATTTATTTTGGGATTGTCTTGTGGGGCACATTCTTATAATTGGGATCACCACAATAAAAAATGTTTATTACAATGAAAAAAATTGTTGCAATAACATATGTGTCATTACAATAGTTGATATGAGTTGTCACTATAAAATTTGAGGTAATAGATTTTGTGCATTCAAAATTTTATTGCAATAAACTCCAAGTATTTTAATGACTATTTTAATACTATAATATATATATATATATATTGTTAAATTAAACATTATTGCAACAATATATTTATTGTAATAGTTAATTATTTCATGCTTGTCATTCCAATAGATTATAAAATAATTGATATTTGGTTATTGCTATGATATCGTAATATTTATCATTGTAATATATTGTAAAATAATTTATATCACGTTATTACAATGATATTTTAATTTTTTTATTATAATAGATTGTAAAATAATTTATGTCAAGTTATTGCAATGAGAACTTCACTACAAAAAAACTATCATTTCGAGATTTTTGTTGCAGTTTATTGCAAAAATAATTGGTATCAAATTTGTGGGGGCAAAAACTTGAGCTTTTGCGTTGGGTTTGAGCCCCACACTTTAATAATAATGCGTCCGAGGAGAAGAAAGCATGGGAAAAAGGCCCTGTAATAGATAATAGAGCAGATAAATATCCAAGGGTGTTGGTCCGAGAGGGTCATCCTCCTCGGATCTGACATATGTCAGTAAAGTGAGCTTCGTCTTACCCTAGACCACCTTCCAGGAAGCTCCAGCGACGAAGATAGACTTCAAATGTACAGGGAAGGGATAAGAACACAGAAATATCTAAGGAAAAAGCTGCTACCACCGCATTAAATGCATTACAGCAGCTTTCCTGGCTGCATTAATGTGGAGAAGACCTCTGAACAGTGTTTTCAACCACTTTTACTCCTAGAAAATCAAAAAGCTGTGGAAAAGGAGACGAAAACTCGAGTACGAGGCTAGAAAGTAGACAAGTGGACGGTAGGATTGAATAAAGGAGGACTATATAATAGAGTAAAGCCTCCAGAAGAAGGGGATCGAAAGATATTAAAGAAAAACATTGAGGAAGATACACTGTAGCACTAAGAAGAACACCAACTGAAATAGCCAATTTATCCAAGAACTTCCTCCTCGGACATCGTCTGAAATAGCCAACTTATCCAAAAACTTACTCCTCGGACTTGAGCTCAGCATTTGATTGTGTTTTATCCTCCTCGGACAGACTCATAACCCCTATTAACTGTTGTAAAACCCATCACCAGCCCAGTTCTTTCACCCACTCTCTCATAAATTTATTATATTGGGCTTATTTGGCCCATATCCAATTCCATCTGGGTTTGGGCTACAATTTGTGACCCTACAAAATTATTCCAATGATTTCTTTATTTTAAATTATCGCAACAAATTTTTTAGTGTAGTAAGGTATTAAATCTTGTATTGCAATATAAAATTACAAGTTATTGTAACTAATTATTGTTGATGCAATAATTTACCAATTTTATGTTATTATTGCAACAACTTTTAACATGTAGATTCGATATTTTGTTTAATACCACAATATCGATTTTGCTACACTTACAATGCAGTAAATTAAATCTGTCAAAACTTAAATAATTTGTAATCCTCTTACTAAAAGAATGTATTGTTTTTCCTCACCATAGTAAACAATATGATATTGTTTGGTATGCATTGCTCGCCAATACCACCAATCTTGGTTACTTACAATATAAGGTTCTTTGTGTTTGTAAACTGAAAGAAAATAAAAAACCCTTACTCTATATTGTCTATTTTTTCATAGGAGAGGTGTGAGTGGGAGAAATTTGATTATAGACTTTCACCATTATTTGACTAATATATAATGGGTTCAAAGGTGGTGTTCAACAAAAAAACCTATTTTGGGATTAATGTCTTGTGGGACGCATTCTTTTATGCCACTAGAATAAAAAAAGGTCTAACATTGCTATGAGCTTATTGAATCTCCTCGGGTTGGGCTTGGAAGGTATCTTTGGAGATCAAATGATGAGATTTAATATTTTTGCTTTGGGGCCGAATAAGTTGTCCTAGAATGGGGCGGTGTGGAGTGGGGATAAGTTGTCTAAGAATGATAAGTTTATATTTCATTATCTTTATGTCTATGGACAGAAAATGGAGTGGAGGGTCAGAAATTAATGATGATACTAATTAAATATACTTTTTAATCATGTAATTTCACGTCTACATCTTAACATTACATAACGGTAATGGGCAAAAAGAAGAAGAAAAATTAAAACGTAGCCTTGAAATATTCTTTGTTTCTATACTCTTGTCATGGTAGAAAAATGTTCGGGAATCAAGATATCTGGTTTAAGTTGATTTGTTTTATTGAAAAATAAATTTTCATTACGTAACCGTCATGCCCCGCAAAAACATAAACCTTGGCACATTCTTTGTTTCATGGGGCGGGCCTCTTTCGAATGTCAATTTCAGGATTTCCTTGGGTGACACCATTTGGAAGATTTTTTTTTTTTTTTTTTTTTAATTTGTTATTCATGTTGTCGAGGTCGGGGGAATATACTTGAAGATCAATTTGTACCAATAAATTGGTAAATATGTATGCGCCAAACTAAAACAGGATGTATATATTTGACAAAAACAAAAACAGAATAAAATAATGAGTGAATACGTGGAAAATTTTTTTTGCCAATAAATTTCGTGAGAGCAATGTTACATATATAAAAAAAATTAACAATATTTTTCAGAATAATTGAGTTAGCAAGCTTTTATTGATTCTTATCCAAGCTCATTACTAACATTACTTTTTTATCTATTACTAATAATCAGCCATGTCAGCAGTTGTCAAATTTTATGGGGGAAATTTCACCCTAAATTATATACCACATTTTACACTTTAATCTTTGAACTATCGAAATGATTGATTAATCTCCCCAAAGTTATAACTTTGTAACACTTACTCCCTTGCTGTCTATTTTGGATTAAGTCTAATGAAATTTAGTATTAAAAGACCAATTTACTCCTCTCCAAAAAAGACAGGAGAGGATAAATCAGTCTTTTGCTAAACTTAACATCAAAACAGATGGCAAGGGGTTAAGTTACAAAATTACAACTTTGTGGGTCAATCATGCATTTCAATAGTTTAGGGGGCAAAGTGTAAAATAAGGTATAATTTAAGATTAAAAAGTGTAATTACCCCAATATTTTGTGTGTTTGCACTCTATAGACTTTCTCATTTCGTAATGAGTCCTAATTTCAGATCTTCCTGCACCAGTCCAAGTGTTTTATATCTTTTTGATCCTTTGAAGATTGGTTTTTGCTGAATAATTTGCCTTCCATTGCAGATTGGTTATAGTCTTACGGGTTGTTCAATAGGATACAGTTCTCTTCTTTGGTCTACATCATGTTTTCATTACTTATTTGGCGTTAGGATAAGTCGAAGGATTGTAGACGTTGTAAACATATGCATGAGGGTGCCAAATATTCAAATTGAATGACAAGAGGTTACTGTTAGAGTTACTCGATCGGACTACGTACCAGCGTCACTAAATTGCATGAGCATATAGTTAGGTATCAAATCCTTTCAAAATCAATTATTTTCTGTGTCAATATCAATTAATCAAATCGCCAATATTTTTATTTTTATTTTTTATCTGTAGTCTCATTCACCTTTTAACTGTGAGGTGGGAAATTCAAATTCGAAGTCTCATAGAAGAGACTAATAAATAATAGCATGACTTAGTTACACTACCTCTCGATAGAATTTGTGGGTTCCAGCTAGCTCAATTGGTAAAATCTCTAATGATTGAATAAGAGATCTGAGGTTCAATTCCCGCCTACACCAAAAATTGATTGGTGTCTTGGTCTGATGATAAAGAGCTATCATCAGGAGCGGACGCCATAGGTTGAAACTCTCTCGCAAAAAAAAAAACCCTCTCGATAGAATCTAACATAATTTAATAGATTAAAGGTAATAATAATGCACCAGACTTCAGAGTCAGACTTGTTAAAGGTCATAATGAGTTAAATGGCAATAAATCTTATCCAACCAAAATGCCAAAGGATATCAATGAGATATGATAGAGCAACGTATCTTCTTAATTGAGTGAATAATCTTTCTCAAAGGTAATTGAGTGAATATAGTGATTTCCCCCTCAACTTTTTCTGATTTGAATACTGTAGTTTTTGAAGTGTAACTGTGGTGTCACACGAGAATATTAATTTATTGTATAGCTAATGAAACTATAATTACATAAAAGAAAGCTTTCACGGTCAAAATTAATAGAAAAAGTATCCATTATCGTTGTTAAATATAGTGTGATTCAAGTGGTTCAAATCAATTGTAGGTTTTTTTCTCCAAAAAAAAAAAAATCAATTGTAAGTTTTTGTACTTATAAAACATATAAATTTACCTTAGGTTAGTATATAATTAGCATAGACTCAGTCAAAGTTCTCTAGTATACAAACCTTATATTGGATTCATTGTAATGCAAGAGTTTTATAGTAAATATGTAACTTTCGAGTGCTTTCCATCATGAACATAGGCTTTTGCTATCTTTATTGTGGGGACCCAAAAGGCCAAAAGACCTCTTAAGTGGAAGTGAGGTTAGGGGGAACCAAATCCTGACCAAGTCTCACATCATCTATACAGGGGAGGTCTTATGCCATATAGGGCCTTCGACTCTAATTATTATAATGTGTTTTAAAACCACAAGGGACAATCTAAAGTAGATAATATTAAGCGAATAATATGTTGGGGTGTGATAGAATGTATCAAAGTTGACCCTAGGCAATGAGATGGTGGGTGGGTCCCACATGAGGACGTGTAGCCCTTTAAAAGGGGTGGATTGTGGGGACCCAAAAGGTCGACCATTTAAGTGAAATGAGGTAAGGGAGAACCAAATCCTAATTAAGTCCCACATTGCCTAGGTAATAAGAGTTCTTGTGTCTTATATGGAGGGTTTTGAAGCGTGAGTGGCAACCCAGATTAGATAATATTATGCCAATGATAAAATGAGGTATGACAAAATGGCATTAGAGTGGACCCTACTCGACATGATGAAGGATAGGTCCCACAAGAGGATGTGTGGCCCTTTAAAGGAGGTGGATTGTGGGGACCCAAAAGGGCAAAAGGCCTCTTAAGTGCCTTTGACTCTAATTGGTATGACGTGTAACCTTGACAATCGTAAAGTTGAAATTACTAAAAGATAGTATCAATGTATAAAACTCTTATATTTTTCGAGGTCTATGAGAGGTGATTGTTAGATACCTTTACACGATTTTTATTTTATTTTTAAGGCCGATTTTTGTACTCAATTGCAACCTATATCTTTTGGTTGAAGGCACATACTATATTTTCTCTCTCTAGGAGAGCTTTCTTCTACCTAAGGATAGCTAGCGTTTTCACCCAAAAGACCTTTCACTTTCACCTCTTTTCATTCCTAATCATATATCATCCACATTACTCCTCACATGTAGTTGTCTAATCCTACAACAGCCAACTGGCTTCTTAAATTTTTCGAACCCCAACTTTTGCATGTCCAAGGCGTGGACTTCTCTAACTCTCAGTCACTAGTGGTCATCCCTTTTTCCCACGTTTGCTTTTCTTTTCTTATCCTTTCTTGGTACTTAACTAGCTTTTTATCCTTCCTGAATTGTTCCTTTTGTACTCTGTGTGGTCCCTGTTTCCTTTCTTTTTCTAGCTACACTCTTTGTATCTTACTCAATTTGGGCATTTTGTGGCCCTTTCTCTAACTTTCGTGGACGATTACTTCACAACAAGGGAATATGGTTAGACTAAAAGTAGTGACTCAAAAGTTAACATTGAGCTTTTTGCTGAAGAAATCTTCAATCCAGTAAGGCAGAGGAAATCCCATTCACAAGACATGGATCAGTGCTAGAAGCAAACCCTAAAGAAATCAACATGCAACGCGATTTTTGGAGCTCTTGTGAAATTAGGTTTATACTAGACTATAGGAAGTTCTCAATCTCATATCTCTAGCATATTATAAATGCTACATGGAGAATCAGAGGCTCGGCTACTAATGTGGGAAGAGATTCCTACTTTTATCTCATCCACTTTAAGTTGTTCAAAGACCTTAATCACATTTGTAATGAGGGAGCATGGGCAGTAGATTGAGCTCTCTTTGTGCTAGAGAGGTGGAGACCAAATTTGGTCCTTAGTCTTGAATTGAATTTTGTTTTTCTATGGGTACAACTGCATGGACTTCCATTAGAGTAATAGTATCTAGAGTTGGCAGAGAGGATGAATCAACTGATTGGAATTTTTGAGAGAGTGGATTGGGAGGATCGCATGCCACGAAACATTCATTTCATGCAAATTAAGGTTCATATAGATCCATGGATGCTTGTTATATTTGGCTTCATGCTAAGATTGGATGATTGCTCTAGAACCTAGATTCAATGTAGATATGAAAGGGTTCACAAGCTATGTACTAGATGTGGTTTGATAGGTCACACTAGGAATCAGTGCACCCAATGCATGGATGAAATAGAAATGAGCTTGTTTAGACAGAGACGACACATCCAATGATTACACTAGGTACAGTTTGGTTTTGATGCTTTGGAACCACACTTTATTAATGAGCTTAGGGCCTTTTATAATAGAAGAAGACATCGGACCACCCAAATTCGTTTTGGAAATCTTTACCACCATCACCTCCCTTATTTGGATAACCAACATCCTAACATTACCAATTCTAAAAATCCTGCTCCACCCCAATCATCCTAGGCTTAAGAAGAAAGTCAATAGAACTTCCCAGACCCAGACACACCACAACACCCCAATCTTGATACCCATACACCTAACCCATACCCTCATCCCATTACACAACTAAAGAATGAACATGCAAACATGAATTCAGCCATCCACTCTTTAACAATTGGAAATAATGCATCCAATTACACAACCAGAGAATGAACATGCAAACATGAATTCAGCCATCCACTCTTTAACAATTGGAAATAATGCACTCCCCCCCCCCCCCTACACCTTTTAACTCACCTAGATCATCTCCTGACTGCCCACTAAATAATGCCATGAATCCTGGTCCTAATTTTGTCCCAAATCATGCCACAAACCATATCCTAATTCAAGAGCAACTCCCCTTTTCCCCCCCCAGTTCTACCACAAAACAGTACTTGATAACAATGTTCAATCCTGACAATTTGAATGCTAATAGACTTGAAGTATTGCGAGGAGTTGTGTGGGGTCAAGGCCAAATACCTGAGTTACCTGATTCCTTTATAAATTCGCTGGTTCAAAGGGTAGATGGGGGTAGATTCATATGTGAAATAGGAAGCTCAAGTAATGGGCCTCAATTACAAAGGCCACAAACCCTACCTAGTGAAATGAGTCAAGCAAGTAATGGTAACCCCATATTGGGAACGGGCCAAGCTACTATTGTACTAGGCCCAACTTAGGAAGCATACCTTGGCCTAGCAGTTAGTTTGGATATGGGCCTGGAAAACCTTAACACACGGGTCCGTTTATCCCTTGGCTTAGGCCCACCATTACCAATCTCTACATGCTTGGACCATACCTTATTTTGTGTTTGCAAGATGAAGAATGGTGGGATTCTGCTGCTGGCAATCCTAGCATAACTAAGGCAACAAGGAAGAGGTTCAAGATAGAGTTTGGAAAGCTAGGAAGAAACATCAGACAACGACTTCTCAGTGGATTCTATTTGAAGGAAGGTAATTCTAATATCCTTGTAGATTACTTTGATAATGCATTGCTTCATTTTGAACAGTGCTATGGTGATATATACCTTGCATATCCAAATAGGCAAAGGGAAACTGGCCCCAAAAAACTTCCCTAACAGCCATGAGGATTTTGAGCTAGAATTGTAGAGGTTTGGGCAAACCCTCTACAGTTCTAAAATCGCAGAAAAAAGCCCTTGGAATTTAAACCTAATGTAATGTTCCTTATGGAGACTAGTCTAGTAAAAGAAAAGGGAAAAAAGTATGGGTCAAATATGGATGCTCTGAAGGATGGGAGGTTCCAAGAGAAAGTTTCAGTGGTGGCTTATTACTTGCTTGGATGCTCAAACAGAGACTTAAGGTAGTGTATGAATCAAAAAACCTTGTACATACTGATTTACTAAACAATAAAGGTAACCCCTGTCCATTACCTTTGTATATGGTCACCCTGAACTTTCCAATAAAGAAGTAGTGTGGCAAAAACTCAGAAGTTTAAAATCTCTAGCTCAGCCTAATTGGCTTTGCATTGGAGATTTTAATCAAATCCTAGTGTGAAAGGTAAAACTATCTTTCCACCAGGGTACAATTAGGGGAGCTAAACTTTTCCAACGAGTAATAAATGAACTCCAATTTTGTGACTTAGAGGCAATTGGGCAAAGGTTCACTTGGATGAACAATAGGGGTGAAAATGATTTTGCTATAGAGAAACTAGATAGCTTTTGCCAGTATTGAGTGGGTTAATACTTACCCACATTATGCCCTAAAAATCATCCTATCTACCATTTTGACCATGGACCAATCACTTTGGACTTTGAATTTCAACATCCCTTTAGAAAGAGGCCTTTTAGATTTGAATATATGTCGATCAACTATCTTGCGTGTAAGGATATGATTCAACAGGCATGGAGTTTCAAAAAACTAGATCAAGGGTTGCACAATTAAGAAATAAACTTCGCAATATAAGAAGAAAAGCTCCTGACTGGAATAGGACAGTTTTTGGAAGGGTGGAAAGTGAGATCAAAAGGAGGATTGCCCAATTACAAGAAATACAAAATACCATAAAAACATCAGAAGATGTGAAGAGGGAGAGAAGTATCAGAGAGGAATTGGAAGAATTGTTAAATAGGGAGGAATAGATGTGGGCTCAGAAGGCAAGATGTGATTGGACTCTTTTTGCAGACAGAAACAGAAGATACTTTCAAACAGTAGTTAAGCAGAGAAGAGCTAAAAGCAGGATATTACACATTAAGGATGGAGAAGGGAACTTAACTGATAAAACAGATGAGATTGAAGATATTCTAGTGAATCACTTTAAGTTCTCATATGAAGATCCAAACTCCAATAGTGTTGATAGCATTCTTCATGAACTATAGTCTCTACATATTCCAGAGCTCTCTACACAACGATGCTATGATCTTAATAGGCCTATAACAAGCATTGAGATTGACGATGTTGTTTTCCAACTAGAACCTCATAAAGCTCCTAGACTAGATGGTATTCCTGCTTTCTTCTTCCAGGAATATTGGAGTACTGTCAAAACCGATATCATCAACACTGTCCAAGCCTTCTTTCACTTAGGTTCACTTTTCAAACCTCTCAATCACACATACATCATTCTCATCCCCAAATATACCTACCCGAATGATGTTACACATTTTAGGCCTATTAGTCTATGTAATACACTTTAGGCCTATTAGTCTATGTAATGTGATATACAAAGTCATTTCTAAACTCTTAGTTAATATACTTAAGCCTTTCATGGATAGCATCATAACCCCGTATCAAAATGCTGTCTTTCAAGGAAGAAACATCACTAACAATATCCTTGTTGCTCATGTGATCCTTGATATTCTTAGGAAGAAGAAAGGTAGGAAAAATTGCTTTAGTGTACTAAAGATAGATATGAGCAAAGCTTATGATAGGCTAAATTGGAACTTCTTAAAAGTAGTACTAATAGCCATGAAATTTGATGCTAAATGGATAAAGTGGATTATGGAGTGTGTAACTTAATCCATTACACTTTTAATGACAGCTTGAAAAGTCTTTCAAACTTGCTGGCCTTAGACAAGGAAATCTCCTATCACCATAACTCTTTCTCGTGTGTGCCAATATCTTATCAATTTCACTCCTACAAGCAGAAGGCTTAAATTTGATCAAAGGGGTTAAAGTTGTTAGGAATGGGGGTACTTTCACTCATCTGTTATTTGCTAATGACTCCTTACTCTTCTTCAAGAAAGATAATAAATCCCTAGGGAATTTACAAAGAATACTAGATTGGTACTGTTCTTTATCATGGCAAAGCATAAATCTATCAAAATTTGATCTCTACTTCTCTCCAAACATGTCTAAAGAAGATTAGGAGTTCCTAGCTAGGTCCCTTTAGGTAAACCTAGTACCAAACCCCAGTAAATACCTTAGTTTGAATTTTAAATTGAGGGGTAATAGGGTAGCTGATTTTCAATTCTTGGTTGAGAAACTAAATTCCAAACTACAAGGGTGGAAGGCAAAATTGCTATCCTAGGCAGGTAGAACAACCCTCGTCTCATTTGTCCTACAAACCTTACCTCTCTACACCTTTTCATGCTTTAAAGTACCATAAACTACTTGCAAAAAAATGGATTCTATAGTTAGAGCCTTTTGATGGGGTCATGAACAAGGTGAGAGGAAGCTGCATCTTCTTAAACGGGACAAAATCTACTAGCTTAAGAGTATAGAAGGCCTAGGAATTAAGAAATTCAGCTTAATGAATCAAGCTATGCTTGCAAAACAATTTTGGAGGATTAGTCATAACCTAAACTCTCTTCTTGCTAGAACCTTCAAAGCAAAATTCTACCTTAGATGTTCCTTGCGAGAATGCACACCCAAACCACAACAACTCTGGTTTTGGAGGAGCATCACCAAACAAGAAAACCCCAAACTCAGAGAAGGGAGATGGTGGATTGGTAAAAGGCTACGATATTTCCCTGAATCATCAAGACTGGTTCAAAAGCTCTTCACAAAACCTAAACAGCTCTAGGCTTTTCATTGGTACAGTGGCTGATCTTATTGACCAGAGTAGCAACACTTGGAAACTTGATCTGGTCCGAGCCTTGTATCCATACCTTCAATGGTTTGAAATTATGAAAATTCCATTATCTAAGACTGGTTCAATAAGCGATAAGCTCCTATGGAAATATTCAATTACTGGTGATTTCAAAGTCAAGATAGCATATAAATTACTGGTTGAGGATTCCTGTACCTCTTCCCAAAACTAGTCTAAACCAGCACACATCCAAAATGGGGTTTGGAAACAAATTTGCAAAATCAAAGTGCCAATGAGAATCTGCAATTTTGTGTGGAGACTTATGCATGATAGCCTACTCACTTTGCTCACATTAAAAAATAGGGACATCTCTACCCAAAGCAACTGCCCTTTGTGCAACATAGTAGAAGATTCCATATCTCATCTCTTTTGGCACTACCCCTTTGCTAGAGCTTGTTGGCATGGCTTAACTCTAGTTGTCCATACATCTGATCTACTCAATACCTCAATGTAGCAATGGGTTGAAAACTTGCTGATTAGACATAATATATGTTAGGGATATATTTTATGTAATTGACTAATCCTTTGACAAAATGCACTTTACTTATAATTAGGTATATCTAGGATGGGTTTAGTACTTCAAGAAACATGTTGTTCAAGCCAAGTATTAAAGCTATGAAAATTGGACCAAGAAACAAGTGAAGAAAAGCTGTTCTTTAAAACTTGACAGATACCTTGACAGAAACAGTATCTATTGAGATTTAAGAACAAAGCTCGATAGAAGTTGAATCTGTCGAGATCTACGAAATCAAAATTTCCAAATTTGATTTTTGGCCCTAGCTGACATGTATGTGTAGGGTTTCTTTTCTCACAATCCTAGACATATATAAGGCTTATTTTAAAAGCCATTATACATAGAGAACACATGCAGAAAGTGGCCTAATTTTTTATTCTCTCTACAAGAAGTTACTACATCTTTGCGCCTTAGGGTTTTGTAACTAAGTGCTTCTTGATCTTCATTGTTGATGAAGTGAAGAACTTTACAGCCAACAACATCTTCTTCAAGTTGCTAAAGTTAGTCACGTGCTGGAATCCGTGCATCATTGGTGGCGTTCATATACTAGAAAGTTCAGAGGTTCTGAAGCGGTAGAAGGTTTTTGCTATAAGTTCATCTACTAGGATTGTATAGTCTAGGGACAAAGGTTTTGTATTAGATCTAAAACTTCTCTTTACTATAGTGAATTGCTTTTCGGGAAGGTTTCCCCCAGGGTTTTTACTGTGAAATTAGTTTGTTTCATTGGTTTTCCTGGGTCATCATATCTTGTCTTATTTACTATTCCGTTGTGCATGATATTGACATTATATTGGTGTTTGTTTGTTTTAACAAGGTTTATTCATAATAAATCTGATTAACAACTTGGGTTTAAAACTTGTTAATTCTATTAATCAAGGACTAAATTTCCCAACAAGTGGTATCAAAGCAGGTTAACTCTGATTGGATTAGTTTCCGGAGTGTGATCCTTAACCCCCTTTGTCATGGATCGTGGACAATCTCTTTTGATTCCTCCTTTGTTTGATGATACTAACTATGCGTACTCGAAAGTTCGTATGAAAGTTGTTTTGCAGGCTCTTGATGAAAAAGTATAGCAAGCTGTTGAAGTCAACTGGGTTAAGCCAAAAGAAGCACCGGTGGATTGGGATGAAGTAAAGATCAAAGCGGCAAATTTTAACAGTAGGGCTTTGAATGCTATTTTTAGTGGTGTGACAAATGAGAAATTCAAAAAAATATCATCCATAGAAGTTGCCAAGGATGCATGGACTATTCTTGAGACCACCTATGAAGGTAGCAAGGCAATAAAGACTGTGAAGCTTCAAAGACTCACTAGTAGTTTTAAAGAAATAAGGATGGAGGAGGATGAGACCTTTGATGAGTTCTATGCTAAAGTCAAGGATATTGTGAATTCTGCCTTTAACCTTGGAGAATCTATAGCAAAATCCAAAATTGTTAGGAAAATCCTTAGGTCCTTGCTTGAACGATTCCATGCCAAGATCACTACCATTGAAGAAGCGAAGGACATTAATCAAATTCCTTTGACTGAGCTTGTAAGGAACCTTTAAACCTTTGAGATGGGAAATGGGAAAAGGTGGAAAGAGTAGAAACTTAGCTCTTAAGGATATATAGGAAGAGATTAATGACTCTGAAGATGAAGATGAAAGCGAAGATAAAAATGATGATGAGGATCTAACCTTCATAGCTAATGAGATTATCAAGCTTTTTCAATATAGGAAAAAGGATAAGAACAAACCTCCTAGGAAATCTAAATCCTCTAGGAATGGTAAGAGTGAGAAACCCTTATCTAGTGCCATGAGTGTAAAGGTTTTGGTCATATAAGGATAGAGTGCCCAAACTACCTTATGAAGGAAAAAACCAAGAAGTCAAAAGATAAAGGGTTGGTTGCTACCTTGAGCGATACTGAGAATGACTCTTCTGATGAGTATGTGGATGAATGTGGTCACTTTATGGCTTTTGCTACCACAACCGATAAGGTGATTGTGAAGAGTGCTAGTGACAGTGAGGATTCTTCTGATGATGAAGTACCCAAGAAGTTGACCCTTCAGGAAGCTTATGATAAGTTATGCACTGAATTTATAAAATCTGAAAAGACTTCTCATTTTTGTAGAAAAGAGCTTAATGAGTAAAAACTGAAAAAGCTGAACTGTTAGTCAAACTAGATGAGACTACAAGGTTAGTTGAGACTCTTGTTGTGGAGAACACCTCATTAGAAGAGAAGGTCAAGAATCTTGAGGTTGAGCTTAGTCAAGCTAGAACTCAAATAGATAGGTTGTCTAGTGCAAAGCTTGATGAGGTTTTGAGTGCTCAAAAGCCTAGTTCTGATAAGACTGGCTTAGGAAATGCTGTTTCCTTCAACCCTTCCTCTTCCACATCTTCTGGATCAAAGACTGTCTTTGTGCCCCAATCTAAGAAAGGTGATAAATGTATGAAATTCAAAACTGATTTGGCTAATTCTAAATCATTTGTTAGACCTCACTCTAGGAAGTCTAGTAGTTCAAATACTCATGTTTGTCACTATTGTGGTGTTTCTGGACACATTCGTCCTAATTGCTTCAAGTTGTATCCTCATAAGTAAGTGTCCAAACGGTTACAGGTTCCCTCTTAAGGTTCAACACCTTTGTTTGGAGAGTTATTAAAAGCTTTAAGCTTTTTAACTCAATTTCATAAGAATTCTAATTCTTCTATGTTATTTAGTAGTCATACTAGGACACGTGCTTTTTCATCTTCACGGCCAAAGACTAGTGCTGTGTGGGTGAGAAAGGAGCTTAAGACTTAATTTTCTTTTTGTTTGTCCTCTGCTTGATTTCTTTCTATTTAAAGTAGGACTCTCTTACTTAATTTCTTATCTATTTTAGGAATCATGCTTTCATGCATCTGCATCTTTCTTTCATACTTTCATGTTGTTTGTCTGTTTTTGTTTAGTGGTTTAGTCTTTATTTTGTTTGTTTTTTAAAATAAAAAGAGAAAAATAAAAAATACAAAAACAGTGTGTGTTTGTGTATGTTGGTACTTGTGTACCTTTGATGGCCATTGAAACAAAGTTTTTAAACTTTGTATCTCTTGTAACTTTGATGAGCATCTCAATGCACAACTAAGCAAGCGAGCTTTGTGGCTCGTGGTTGTGATAAGTACAATTAAGATTGTCTCTTATATCTCAAACTCATATCACTTTTTTTGATGGGAGGACTAGAAAATGATAAAAGAAAGACATAAATAACCATCTCACCACTAAAACCCACCAATCATGTATAACATCTGTGTGCTTCGGCATAGCAAAATTGTGATATTTTGGCTTACATAATTGGGTATTTCTTTTCTCTCTTATATGCCCATGCATGCTATGCTTAAAAGAAAAATATGCAAAGAAAAACGAAAGCAAAAAGAATCAAAATGCTTTTAATATGGTTGTAAGCTTGTTTCTAGGAGATGTGAGAGTTATAAGATGTATCTCGAAGGTGATAGTCCCCATCAAACAGTTATAATTGTGTGTGAGTGTATTTGATTTTCTCATGTCTCAAATCTTCATAATATGAGACACTTATGCACTCTTACTTTGTTTCACAAACAACGTGCAAATATTTTGCTACTCTTGATACATGTGTAGGTATAATGTGATTTGGCCATCACAAAAAATACATGTGTTAATATATGCTTGCTATACTGTCTTAACTTGTTTTTGAAAAATAAAATTGGTTAAACTTGTTTAGTGTATGTGTGTGTGTCTGTGTTTTTGTTCTAGGAATGCTTTGCATCTAGAGTTTGAGCTGTGTTTAAGTGCATAACATGCTGCTTGGATGCTTGTTTGAGTATGCTATCATGTTGCATTCATCTTGTGTGTTTTTCCTCCCTTGGAAAACCTTGCTTCTGTCTTTTCGATAGTTGCTCAATACCTTCTCGACACCAGCTCGACACAAGTTTCTTCTATCAAGATTTCTGAATTTGACCTTGATAGCTTCTCGACAGCTAGGTCGATCTATCGAGCTAAATTTCTGTGCTCTTTGTTTGCTTGATACATTCTCAAAATATTCTTGATCCATCGAGATTTTTGGGTAGCTTCTCGATAAATTCTCAACACATATCTCAATCTATCGAGGTAATTTTATGTGCTCTCTACCAGCTCGATAGCAGCTCGGCAATTTCTCGATTTGTCAAGACCTTCTTACATGCATTGTTTTTCACATGTTTTGCATCTTTCTATTATCTTATCATCCATAGCATCTGGTTTCATTACATTCATGCATTTATATGGATTCATTGTGCCCCTTTCATCATCTTTGATTGTCTTTATGTTTCTCGGGTGAAGCTTTATAGCATCTTGTATCCTTTGTCAATCATGACAAAAAAGGGGAGAAAATTTGGTTTCTTTCTAAGATTCTATATGTTAGGGGGAGAAATACATGCCTTTGTAAGGGGAAGTTGTGTTTCATCTTGTTACGGGGAGTGTTTACATCCTTATTGTTTTAGGAGCTTCTTTTAGCTTTTTGTATACTAGTTTTGTGATCATTTTTACATACATTGTGCTTATCTTTGCTATATATATATATATATATATATATATATATATGATGATGTATACCTTCTTCACCTACCTCTACATGTGTTGTTTCTTTCCTCTCTTTATACACAAGTTTCTTTATGTATGCAACTTTTATTTTTGTTTCACACATGATGCCTTGATGAGTCTTGTTTAAGTGTTTCACAAAGACATGCTATGAAAGTCTACTGTGCTATGAACTCTCTTCTTGCAAAGTTTTTCAAGAGTTTGTAAGAGGGTTAGATTTATTTTGTAATACAACAAGTGATTATGAGTTGAGTGATTTAAGACTTCTCTCATGATTATTTGTTTTGTTGTGGTTTTGTCACGGATTACCAAAGGGGAATGTTGATAGGGACATATTTTATGTAATTGGCTAATCCTTTGACAAAATGCACTTTACTTGTAATTAGGTATATCTAGGATGAGTTTAGTACTTCAAGAAACATGTTGTTCAAGCCAAGTATTAAAGGCATGAAGATTGGACCAAGAAACAAGTGAATAACAACTGTTCATTTAAACTCGACAAATACCTTGACAGAAATAGTATCTATCGAGATTTAAGAACGAAACTCGACAGAAGCTGAATCTGTCGAGATCTACAAAATTAGATTTTCTAAATCTGATTTTTGGCCCTAGCTGACATGTATGTGTAGGGTTTCTTTTCTCACAACCCTAGACATATATAAGGCTTGTTTTAAAGGCCGTTATATAAAGAGAACACATGCAAAAAGTGACCTAATTTTTTATTCTCTTCACAAGAAATTACTGCATCTTTGTGCCTTAGGGTTTTGTAACCAAGTGCTTCTTGATCTTCATTGTTGATGAAGTGAAGAATTTTGCAGCCAACAACATCTTCTTCAAGTTACTGGAGTTAGTCATGTACTGGGATCTGTACATCATTAGTGGTGTTTATATACTAGAGAGTTCAGAGGTTCTGAAGCGGTAAAATGTTTCTACTGTAGATTCATCTACTGAGGTTGTAGAGTCTAAGGACAAAGGTTTTGTACTAGATCTGAAACTTCTCTTTACTATAGTGAATTGATTTTTGGGAAAGTTTCCCTCTAGATTTTTTACGATGAAACTAATTTGTTTCATTGGTTTTACTGGGTCATCATATCTTGTCTTATTTATTATTCTGCCGTGCATGATATTAATATTTATTTTGTTCATTTTTAGATCTCTTAAAACACAAGTTGTTTAACCTAGTTATTTAGTCAAGTGATTACTTAGATAAATTATTTAGATCTAGGTTAACACAAACAAATCATATCATGTAAACATTGTGGAAAAATAAATAACACAACAATATGATAACCTAAGAAAACCAAATCGATAAAAAACCTGGGGAGGATTTAACTTAGCTATCCTTAAGGTAAAACAAATCCACTATGAAAGAATTGAAGTTTTTACAATAAAACTTAGACCACGAACATTCTATTGCTACATTATGTAGAAAACTTACTACCACGACTACATGATAGCTCTGAGTCCCTGGACTACTTCTTTCCTTGATCCACAGCAACTACAAGTTCTCCTACTTGTGTTTTTCTTTAAGCTCTTGAAGCAGCAACCGAAGAGATCACCAAGTTCTTGACATCAATCTTAATCTTGATAACCTTAAGTGTGTATGAAGATAAACACTTCTAGATCTCACAGAAGATTCACACACAGAGTATATCAACAACATTTAAAACGTAGCTAAGGTTTTTCCTTTTATACTTGAAGCAAAACATAAAACCCTACACATCATATGGACTTGGGCTGAGTTGGAAATTCTATAGAAAAAACAATCTGCACGAGGTTCGATCGATCGAGTCTAATTTTCGATCGATTGAGCCTTGCAGATTTAGTCTAATAAATTCTGCAATCACTCGATTCCAACTTTACACATAAACACACTATGAGCAGCCTAAATCTAGACTTTAAGTTTTGATCATGGTTTGCCAACACATTACACATTAAAGTTCTAATGCATTTAGTTTCTAAAGTCTTAGAACCTAACATATTTATTTTAACAAGGTTTATTCACAATAAATCTAATTAACAACTTAAGTTTAAAACTTGTTAATTCTATCAACCGGGATTTAAATTTCCTAACAAAATAAAGGAAGATGAAGCTATGGGATACATGCAAGGAATTTTTACTACTTTATGGGCGATATGGAAACACAGGAACCTGGTTATCCAAGAAGGTAAAGAACCAAATCCCATGGAAGTGGTATTAATAGCTCAAAACTTGTCTTGCAGGTACAAAGACTCCTTTACCAGTCAACCAATCACAACAGGCAAACCAGAAGACCAAAACCAGTGCCAAAATCAGCAGCAGGACAATGGCAATTTATCATTAAAATTGCACGGGTTAGGAGGAAAAAAGCTAGGAAAAGTGCTTATGCTTTTGAAGCCAAGAATATGCAGGGAGATATCATGTTTTGTGGAGTTATTAGTAGCACGGCAAGATCTGCTTATGGGGCCACGCAAGAAGCTATGGTGGAGGCAGCTCTCAAGGCCAAACCTCATGGCTTCCAACGAATTTTAATACTAACAAGTAATAGGAAAAGTCTAATCCAGGTTATGAACAAGGAAAAAAAAATCCCAGATTGGCAAGAGAAGACCATGATGGCTGATATAAGTTTTTTGCAGCAAAATGGATTAACTTCTAAGTTGTACTTGGTCCCCAAAGTTGTCATAGATCAGGTTTGGTCTGTAGCTTATATGGCAACCAGATTGCCAATACATCAATGCTGGCATGACCCAACTATTTTGTAACCTTTTGAACTATTATCTCTCTTTGACTGGTATCCAAAAAAAAAAAAAAGGACGGAGGAAACTTTTCCCAAAACATTTAATAGCCTTGCATATATCCATATGAACCTTGTGCTACTTTAAACTTCTTCCGTCTTGTATTAATTAATGATTCTTATAGTACTTGTCAGAATTATAACATTTTGAAGGTTTTTAAATGAGAATTTAATTAACATGTTAGCATATCACCTTAATCCAAAAACTTAAGCAGGTGACTATATTCAATTATTTTATTTAAACTTCTCAGCTAGCTTTATTCCTCCTTGTATGATTTTCAATCATATATGAAATCCAACTTGCTACCAAGCTGGATTAATATTAACTCTCTTAGGTACCAAATTATCACCAGATAGAATATCATCAATTCTATTAATGGGCCTCAGTGGTAAAATCATAATCAATAATACAGCTTGATTTTATAATTCTTCTGACAAGGAGACCAACTACAAGACAAGGAGTTTATGTCAAATAATATTTAACAGCATGTTCCTGTCCACGTTAAACACATACATAAAAATCTCCGCTACACAGTGTTCAAAGAGTTCACATATATATATATAGCTGTTCTTAGGCAAATGAATTGCATCATTGCTAATCACTAGCTAGTATAGCAGTAATTAAGATCTATATAGCACAAACCAGCTAGTGATGGCAACACTGCACCACCCTTTAATTGTCACAGCATTCTTATTATTTTGCTGCTTTTCAGTCACAGTTTGGAAGAACTGGGACTGCAACCTTCTACACTCCTCCGTACACTCGTAAGCCTCCATATGCTAATTATATTCCAGGGTTGTATTGTGTTTTGAGAAGCAATCAAACCACCTCAGACATTGGGATGGTGCTTGGATGAATGAAGTTTGTTATCAATTAAAACCTTTTAGATAGAAAAATGGCTACTTTTTTTTTTTTTTTCTTTATATACCCAATGAAGGCTCAGGTGGGGTGTGTTAGTATATAAATATATATAAAGTAATATTATACCAACCGCTAACTTATTATTAAATTAATATTTTGAAAATCTAACTGTTGGATCATATGTCCTATATGTTCTTAATATATACACTAATTTTCATGCTAATCGGATATTATTTACCATTCAATCCATAAATTTATCTTTTATGCATTATTTCAAACTATAAAAACTTGAATTTAAACAATTGATTAATTACATGACTATTGATTTTTTATCACCTTGAAATTTTGCAAGCACGGAGAATAAACAAAAATAATGTAATCCAACAATAGATTTGTCAAAATTTATATCTAATTAAAAAATATTGAATGGTATAGCATTGCTTAAAGTTACACTAGGTGTTATTGAAGTCAACTTTTAGAAACAATTTTGGAAATTTTGCTCATTCCATCGATCCTATGTTGCTTATCCATCTAATATTTATTCAACAAATTCAGTGAAGTTCAGAAAGTTGAATAAGGAGAAAGTTTCTGCACATAACTTGTGTGACACAATTTTTGTCACAATTTTGATGTAATCGACTATAATTCATAGACTTCCATATGTTCCATGGTTTGGTAGCATAGGCAATAAGAAACTTTACCCTCTTTCTTTCCTTAAAATAAATGACAGCTAAGATTTGATGATTAATAGCCTCAATGCTTATCTCTGCTTTTCTTTTCTTTTCTTTTTCTTTTTTCTTTTTCTTTTTTTCTTGATAAATAAGGTGTGGCTGCGACCCTACTTATTTTAACTATTGTATATATGTATATGGTTTTACTAATTCACTCCAAAAACAAAAATATTGCCGCGGCCTTTGGTCACCCCGAAAGGTTGCCATGGTACTTAACTTGCAAACTAATAGAATGTTATATAATATGACATGCATGGTGCCTTTTGACCAAGACACATGTGACATACAACCTAACTTCCATATTAGCATTCAAAATACACCCTAACAACTTTTCTAAGAACTTTAATTATGTAAGATTTTTATTGTGTATATATATAGCATATTTTATTCAAACAGAGTAAAAGATGGTACTCATTTATGGTATACTGTATTCCTGGAGTATACAATAATTTTCCTAACTTGGCCATGATCATGAATTGACTTTCCATATTTGCTAAATCAGGCCCTAGCCCCTAGTGTTAAACAGATTTCTAGGTTATATGACAACTATTTACTATCTTCATAACCATTTTTGAGACCACACCAACACAGTATGTCTGATTCCATGATCCAACATCGAATAGTATACTGAATATTGTTTGATATCTCTTGGTTTACGCAGCTTCTGCTTGTGATGGGTTTAAAAACGATGGTGTGATGATTGCGGCAGCAAGCAATGAACTTTGGGGCAATGGAGTTGCTTGTGGAACAAGTACAAGGTTAAGTGCCTGAGTGGAACCAACGCAAGAGTACCTCACCCTTACAAGGTTCAATTCACCATATGTGGATATGGATGCAGCAGTTGAAAAGTGACAGCTAAAATATGTGTAAAAATAACAATTACGTCTCTTTTGCGCGTTAAAATAAGTTGAATGTCTTTGTTATCCAGTCTTGCTGATAAATCTTAATGCAAGTTGGTTTCTCTAATGTCTTCATTTAGGTTTTGATGGTGACTTGAACTCAATGTGATCAATACATATCTTTACTACCGTGAGTTAAAATTAGATGAAATGAATTAACATTTAACATTGACTTGGCCATATTGGGGTCTTCAATTCCCTCCTCTTTTTTATGGAAAAAGAATGGGCCCGATACAGGACTGGATCACCCCGTATCCACTACAACTGGGTGAACAACAGAGAGGATAGGAATGGATCCTGGCCCACTGAAAGGTTACAAGTGATCCGCCGAAAAAAAAAAATGTGAGCCATAGTATTTTGCTGATTTGAGAACATGAAAAGCACACAAATGCAAGAAGAAAAATTAGGCAAAAAAGCTCTATACCATCAATGATGCCAGCAATAAGCCTAGAGGGTTAATAAAAAAGAAGATGAAGATTTTACGCGACGAACATTAACATTGAAGGCATCCCCTTCTAATTCATAACAGAACAATCCCATGGTCTTTGCTTTCAAAACTATTAGAAGTGTTGCCTTAGCTTTTGCCCATTTAGACAAAAAGGCAATGTTTTTACTTTATCAAGCGGTGGATGAGTCAACTTTTGATAAAATTGCCAAAGCTAAGTGAAGTAGAGAAGCATGGAAGAGCCGAACTTTCTTCAAGGGAGTTGATTATGTGAAAGAGTTCATTTACAAACTCTCTGAGTTGAGATCAAAGCTGCTCACATGAAAGAAGGCAAGAGAATTCTCATTATTTTTCACGATTACTTCTAATTGTTAATTGATTGAAGAGTAATAAAAAGTGTTGGGAAAAATTCTATATAAGTGCGAATATATTTCAGCAAGCATAACGGAAGCACAACTACACAAAAATACAAAGATTTACATGAAAAACCCTTTCTTCTTGGAGGGAAAAATCACAGGACAAATTCCAAATAATTTCACTATATTAAATAGAGATTACAACACTTAGATATACATCTTGAGCAAAGAAAAAACTTTCTTTTTCTTTTCACTCAGTGCTCTCTTCCTTACTATGTATCTCTCTCAATTTTCTCTTACTCTAATCTATTTTTCTCCTCTTTTGTTTGCTCTCACTCGCACATTCTTCAAGGCTGCACTTAGTCCTCACTTTCACTGGGACTTCTCCTATTGGCTCTTCTTGTGCACCAATTGGCCGAATAGCCTCCTTTTATTTCATCTTTTCCTTCTTTTCTTCCTTCCACATGCTTCACATCAAGTCACAATAAATACAAGCACACAAGCCTTGACTTTTGTACATGGTATTAGACAAAAAGGATGAATTCAATTCTTCTCTTCACTTGGCCGAATGTCCTTGTGTTTTCTTCAGCCAATTTTTCTTCTTCCTTCGATGTGTCCCACACACTTAATGTCAAGTCTCATTAAGAGACATGGTTGGCAGATGGTTGGCTTGAAGACTTTAGAGATAAGCTCATTAAATGGAGAAAATACACTTTGTTACGGGTATATGTTTCTCTCCTCTCACAGCTAGTGGGATCCACAACATACACCCATAATAGGATATACTTCCTCCATTAAATGAGTTATTCCATCAAGTGTGGGCCGGAACCCACATGTGCCACACACCCAACAGAAAGTGTGTTCAAAATGTTTCGTGTAATGGAGAAAATATGAAAATCCATTTTAACTATCAAAGATTCAAAAGATCTTTTTTTTTTTTTTTTTTGAGAAGGACTTATATTTCATTGAACAAACAAGAAGAGCCATACAGAGAGCCTGCAAAGCAGGACAAAGAAAAACACTAACTGCCCAGATCAGAATGCAGAAAAGACAGAACAAAGGGAGGGGCAACGCCCTTCCAAATTTGGCAAATTCCAGTTCTTCTAGCATGCTGTGCAAGCTCATGTGCCACTAAATTAAACCTTCTATTTAAATGCTTGAAATGGTAGGATTCAAAAGATTCACAATTCTGCAGAATTCCATGAATAAGGTGACCATAAAAGCTCCCCGTAGCTTTATCATTAACTGCTTGAACAACTGCCAAAGCATCAGATTCAAATATAACCCGAGGCAGCTGCAGTTCTTGAGCAAAGAGGACACCTTGCTCCAGGGCAAACACTTCTGTGAGCTCGGCAGAAAAATGAGATTGCAGCGGCAAGCACAGAGCAGCCATAACTTGACCATTGGAGTCTCTAATAACTACACCTACACTGGAAGAACCATCTTGATCTGAAGAAGCACCATCAACATTTACTTTAAACACACCAGGGGGGGGGCGGGGTCCAGCTAGAAGAAGCAGGACAAACATGGCCAAAATCCCAACTAGCTGAGCATGCAAAGTCTTCCACAGCATTCCTTGCCATATGCCAAACTTGGAGAGGAGAAAGACCACCATCCATATGCACTATCCTATTCCTATTTGACCATAAGGCCCAAGCCGAGGCAAAGAAAATCTCCAGATCTTGCAGAGATGAATGAGAGAGGATAGTTAATGCCGAGTCTAGGAAGGAGTTATTAAAGCCTTGAGAACGGAGAGGATTTTCCAGCCAAAAGTCCCAAACCAAGGATGAGAAATCACATCTAAGAAGAATATGATCAACAGATTCAGCATCATTACCACAAACAGGGCAAACCATGCTTTGAGAAATCCCTCTTCTATAAATGGCCTCCATAATGGGGAGACCATTGACACAAGCTCTCCAAGCAAACACCTTGATTTTTGCTAGCAAGTTGAAAAGCCAAAGCCGCTTCCACAAAGGCTTACATGGATCCCCACTAGAACTTTCGCCACAATCATTTGTCTCAATTAGGCCATAGACAATATGGTAGGCACTCTTAACTGAGAATTCTCCACGCCTATTTCCAATCCAGATTATTTTGTCTTCTAGAAGGGTGCGGCTTAGAGGAATCTTTAAGATTGTTTCAGCTTCAAACGGGAGGAAGGTTGTCCTGATCAAATCCACATTCCACCATTTTGTCATTGGGTTAATGAGAGATGAGACCATTGGGAATTGAGGGATACCATTTGGAGGGGAAATAACCTTATAAGTGGACGGGGTTGGCAACCATTTGTCATCCCAGATGTGGATTAGTTTCCCGTTGCCCACTCTCCACCGAGTTCCCATTCTGATAACATTAAGGCTGCTATGAATGCTTCTCCAGGAGTATGATGGGGAGCTTGGCATTTAGGATATCCCCGGTAGGGAAGTATCTTGATTTGAGCACCTTGGCCACAAGAGAATTTGGGTTTTGCAGAATTTGCCATAATTGCTTGGCAAGCATTGCTTTGTTAAAAGCTCTAAGATTCCTGAACCCCATTCCACCACTTGCTTTCTGCTTACACATTGTCTTCCAGCACACCCAACTCATCTTTGTTTCTTGCTGCCGTTGCCCCCACCAGAAATTTCTCATCATACTCTCAATTTCTTCACATAGGCTTTGGGGGAGAAGGAAGCACCCCATAGTGTACGTGGGTATCGCTTGGGCAACAGCTTTTATAAGGATTTCTTTACCTCCCATAGAAAGAAGTTTACCCTTCCACCCAGCCAACTTCTGCCCAATCCTCTCTTTGAGAATCGAAAAGACTTGATTCTTTGATCTTCCAATGAAGGATGGGAGGCCCAAGTATCTCATGTGTCTAGAGTCTTACATAGGGCCAAGAGTATCAAAAATCTCATCCTTGACTTCTTGGGATGTGTTAGGGCTAAAGAAAATGGAGGATTTCTCGGTATTAATTTTCTGACCCGAGGCTTCCTCATAAGTCTGAAGGATATGTTTCAAAACCCGACAATCCTCAGCACCAGCTTTGCAGAAGAGGATGCTATCATCCGCAAATAAAAGGTGAGTGACTTTTGGGCTACCCCTACATATAGAAATTCCTGTCCAAAGGTGGTTTCGGGCTGATTAATGAATAAGAGCAAAAAGCCCTTCAGTGCAAATAAGGAAGAGAGTTGGGGAGAGAGGATCCCCCTACCGAAGCCCACGGGTAGGAGCAATATTCCCACAAGCAACTCCATTTATTAAAATAGAGTAAGACACTGAGGTGATACACCTCATAACAAGATCCACCCATTTAGCACTGAAGCTTAATTTCTCCATAACTGCCTTAACAAAGCACCACTCTACTCCGTCAAACGCCTTACTCATATCAAGTTTGGCTGCCATGTAGCCCTCCTTGCCTACATTTTTGTGGTTTAGAAAGTGCATTAATTCAAACGCCACAAGCACATTGTTAGTAATGAGCCTGTCAGAGGTGAAGGCACTTTGGTTTTCTGAGATAATATTAGGAAGAAGAGCCTTAAATCTATTTGCAATGGTTTTTGATATGAGTTTGTAAACAACGTTACACAAACTTATGGGCCGAAAATCAGCCATCTTTTTGGGATTATTAATCTTGGGGATGAGAGCAATATTGGTTTTGTTAAGGCAAGCCATAGACATATTACCATTAAGAACATGCAAAACCATGTTAGTAACGCTACAACCCACAATATTCCAGTATTTTTGATAAAAGATGGCAGACATACCGTCCGGGCCAGGCGCTTTTGTGGGGTGCATCTGCTTGAGGGCAGTGGCGATCTCCTCCCTGGTGAAATTCTTGTTTAGGCTTTCATTCATCTCTTCAGTCACCCTTGTAGGAATGGCAGCAGTTACCTCTTGAATCTGTGTTGGGGAAGCCGTCTTGAATATATTCTCGAAATAATCAATGGCAACTTGAGTTATACTATCTTGTTCATTACACCATCTGCCTTGACTATCCCATATCCCCGTTATGGCATTTTGTTTACACCGCTCAGAAGCCTGGGCATGAAAGAACTTTGTGTTCTTATCTCCCTCCTTAAGCCAAAGTGCCTTAGCTCTTTGACCCCAGTAAATCTCTTCATCGTCTAGGAGATCATTGATATCTCTTCTTAAACAACTGATTTCATAACCGAAAGCACCATCTTTATCTTGAAGAGTCAAAGAATTTAGCTCATTTCTTTTTGCTTGAATCTTCTTTGGAATCTGCCCAAACACATTAGAGCTCCACTTTGACAGCTCCGCAGCACAACTACTAAGATTAGCCATCACCCCTTCTGGGGTACTAAGATCTAGATTCATTCCCCAACAATTTTCAATTATTGATTTACAGTCTGCATTTTTTGTCCACATTGCCTCAAAGTGGAACCGCTTTGCTGGGGTTTGTCGATGTGAAACATGGGCCGAAACAAGCAGGGCGCTATGGTCAGAAGTAGAATCGGGCAAGTGATACACCTTCATTTCCCTAAATTTATCAACCCACTCCAGGTTTGCAAAGGCCCTGTCTAATCTTAGATATATTCTATTCTCTCCCCCTCGCATATTACACCACGTGAAGTCAGAACCACAGTAGCCCAATTCTTGAAAAGCACAATAATCAACTATTTTTCTAAAATTATCCATATGTTGCTAAGACCGAATAACACCCCCAGATTTTTCTGCGTTAGATAATATCTCATTAAAGTCTCCTAAACATAACCATGGGAGATGCAGTTGATTATTTAAAAAGGCAAGGAGGTGCCAGGACTCTTACCTTTGGTGCGTCTCCAGGTTTGCAAAGGCCCTGTCTAATCTTAGATATATTCTATTCTCTCCCCCTCGCATATTACACCACGTGAAGTCAGAACCACAGTAGCCCAATTCTTGAAAAGCACAATAATCAACTATTTTTCTAAAATTATCCATATGTTGCTAAGACCGAATAACACCCCCAGATTTTTCTGCGTTAGATAATATCTCATTAAAGTCTCCTAAACATAACCATGGGAGATGCAGTTGATTATTTAAAAAGGCAAGGAGGTGCCAGGACTCATACCTTTGGTGCGTCTCCAGGTTTGCAAAGGCCCTGTCTAATCTTAGATATATTCTATTCTCTCCCCCTCGCATATTACACCACGTGAAGTCAGAACCACAGTAGCCCAATTCTTGAAAAGCACAATAATCAACTATTTTTCTAAAATTATCCATATGTTGCTAAGACCGAATAACACCCCCAGATTTTTCTGCGTTAGATAATATCTCATTAAAGTCTCCTAAACATAACCATGGGAGATGCAGTTGATTATTTAAAAAGGCAAGGAGGTGCCAGGACTCATACCTTTGGTGCGTCTCCGGATGACCGTAGAAGCCCGTTAATCTCCATTTGAAACTGTGCTCCTCTTCATTAATTATTGCATCTATATGGTTCTGAGAGTAGCTCTTTATCTCCAAATCTACCTCTCTAGCCCAAAGCAGAGCCAGACCACCCTTCCAGCCAACACAAGGAACAATGAAGCCATTAGCAAGACCAAGTCTGGATTTTATTCGTTCCATTCGTCAAGTTTTCGCTTTTGTTTCTATAAGAAAAATTACTTTGGGATTCCATCGTCGCACCAAATCATGCAACGCTCGAACTGACCGGGGGTTCCCAAGTCCCCAGCAGTTCCAACTTATGGGATTCATGGCTCCCGGCGGTGCTGCCATGCAGCCACCGCCGATCCCTCATCAGATTGGTTTTGAGCTGTTGTTGTAACCGTACACTGTCTCTTGTGTGAAACATCTATCTCCTCTTTTTCAAACACCAATTTCCCCGCCCTCTTTGAACCAATGTTTAATGGCTGGACGTCTGGACTTGAGCTTTTATTCTTTCCTTTCTCTCTAGCAATTCTTTTCCAATTTGCCTCTGCCTTTGTTTTCTTTACTGTCCCCTTTCCGATAGGCTCAGTTGTGGTTCCTTTTTCTTCATTAAGCCCAGCCTTGAAATTAACTGGGCTAGTTCCTTCCATTTGTTCCTTAACAGATTGGGCTTGCTGGCCCACAAGTGAAAAAGCCTCCTTTAAGCCCTTAAGTTCTCCAAAGTCACGTGGGATGCCAGGCGAAGGGAGAAAGCCCATCTCACGTGATTCTGACCCTCCTATAGCGCACCGACCCCCCTGAGTAAAAGGAACACCTACTGCACCCTGTACACTGTCATCTCTTCTGACGTCATGCATCTCTGTACTCCCTTCGTTTGAATTTGAATTTTTCCCTTTGACTGCCCCACTGGAGAGACCCTCACTACCCACGGAAGCAGAACCAGCGGAGAAATTTCCAGTGGTATTAGTATTTCCATCAACCTTGTCCTCGCTACCTCTACCACATTCTCCATTACTAGTTGATTTTGATCTCTCCAAACCCAGTCTTGAATTTCCCTGAGCCCGGAGCCAATCACCATATTGCCTTGGGTTTTGTTGGTCTGGGGGGATCAAACAATGCTTCTCATCATGGCCTAACATACCACACTGAAAACAAAAGGTTGGGAGCCTTTCGTACCTAAAGCTTACCCAACATTTTTCCCCTTCTACACTAGCCACTCTACCTCCTCTTCTTAAGGGTTTGTCTAACTGAATATCTACTCTGATTCTCATGAATTTAGCTTGTTCAGATTGCCTTGCTCGCCTATCCATTTCAATAAATCTCCCAATGTTATTACCAAGCTCTTTGCCCACCTCCTCTGACATGAGCTCAAAGGGGAGACCCCAAATTTGAACCCAAAAGGGAGAATGAGTGAACTTTATGTTTGCAGCTGAAAGCCCTCTTCTCCATCTACATAGCAACAGCAGATTATTATCAAAATTCCAAGGCCCATTTTGCTCCACCCATTTCAATTGATACTCAAACCCAAAT
The DNA here is from genome assembly GCA_023055345.1 of Quercus wislizeni. Classification (NCBI taxonomy): domain Eukaryota; kingdom Viridiplantae; phylum Streptophyta; class Magnoliopsida; order Fagales; family Fagaceae; genus Quercus; species Quercus wislizeni. The sequence continues at coordinate 20,154,979 of JALGQJ010000007.1, read as the reverse complement.
TTAAATTGCAAGACATTATTCCCCACATCCACAATTTGAAGGTCCGAACCCATCTTCCACGCCGCCCTCATCGTGTTCTTCAATGCCCTCTGATTCTGATTTCTTTCTGCCAAAAGGCATCCAAAGAGACTAAGGGAACATTCCTCAAGCAGATCGGACTTACATCTTGATTTAATTGAAATTTCCTCCTCTTCCTCCTTAGTCAATCGGAGATTCAGCAACCCTTCCACCACCGTTTGGTCCATGGCAGTGATGGAAGAGAAAGGAACACCGAACACAAGAAGAAAACCCAACTGGCCAACTGAAACACAGACAATGAGAGAGAGAAAACCCAGTCGGCAAAGTGAAACCCAGCTGATGAAACGAGAGAGAAACCCCAGCCGATCACGATGGAAGGACCCAGATGCTGACAATAGTGAGAGGCCCAGTCAGTCTCAACTGAGAGAGAACTCTCGGATGAGAGAGATTGAGAGTCAAGCTCTAGGAAGAAAACCCAAAGATAAAACTCGTGGGAGGAAAAACTCAGAAGAGAGAGAAAGCTCCTACAGGGGAGAGAATAGTGCAAGATTCAAAAGATCTAGAGACTATCTTAATTGAAGAATTAATGGGATCTTTTTAGGTGCATGAGTAGCGCATGCAAAAAAAACACTAGCTCTATTGAACAACATTAGAGTCAAAATTGACTCAAAGAAAACAGAATCCTAGTTGCTCCCAACATGGAGGTTGTACCAATGGCAACCATGGTAGGGGCCATGGCAGAGGAACATTCAAAGGCAGATCCAGTCGTGGAGTTGAACACTACAAAACCAAGACTCGTTGAAGCTATTGAACACTACAAGGCCACACTTGTAGCAGTAGGGGCCATGCCTAATCTAATGCTATTTGCGAAGGAGATCCTATAGATCACCGTTTAACTACTTGATTTTTCTATTTGCTTGGAGACTATCTCATCTCTTAGGGTAGCAAAAGACAAATTGTGGTCACCTATTTTAGTACAAAACCATTAGAACTCTTGTGGCTATGATGACTTCCACAAAATTTAGGTGTCTCCTCCTATGGTAATGCCTATCTACTGTGACAGACAATAGGAGTGCAATCCAAATTGTACATAATCACATCTTTTATGAACATATATACCAAGCACAATTGATTATCAATTCCTTCATCACCATTTGTTACAGGGTACCTTACAGTTACACACTTACACTCCACCTCCCAATCAGTTGGCCAATATCTTCACCAACTCCCCTCTGCCATGATGCTTTCATGATCATGTATATATATGAACTCTAGTTGATCTCACACATCCCAATATGAATTCCAAGAATGAGCTATTACAATTTGGGAATGGGTTATGTCTAGTGGCCAATTCCACTAGACACGTGTCCAAGATTAGACATGTATTTACATCACAATATGTCTAGTGAAACTGGTCACTGGACACAAGCGTTACCCTTACAATTTAGGCTCAAGAGATCAAGGCCAAGTCATATGTACTAGATTACAATTTAGGCTCAAGAGTTCAAGGTCAAGTCATGCGTAATAGATTGTACTATCACTATATTGTAATCCTGTCAGTGTACTATCTCTGTACTATTGTATTACTAAACCTATTTTGCATGCCTACATAAAAAAAGACTTTATCTTCAATTCAATAGACACAATATACAGAGGCCGCACCGCATTGTCTCTAAAGGTTGAAATGAACCCCTGACTCAGGGGGAAAAAAATTAAAAATAAAATATTTTTGTTTTGACTACCTAAAATAAAAATTTGAACTCCTTAAAAAGAAACTTAACAACAAACCAATTCAACAGCAACCTTTATCTTGGCATTTTTAAACAGGAAAAAAAAGAAGGAATCTCAATAGCAAAAATTAGTAATTTGTTGATATATCTTAAATCTCAGAAAAAATAATAACTAAGTGGGCAGTAAAGTGTAAACACTACAATACAATTAGGTATGAGGTAGTAGAAGTAGGACGTGAGACACTGGAGAGTGAAGACAATTTTTTTATAATGATTTTATTGTTGTGTTGAATTCCTAATAGAGTAATGTAGAAGATTAAACAAAAATTCTTCTTAATAAGTTACAAAGACCAATAATTCGTCAAAGTTGAGTTGAATTGTTAATTAAAAGAATTGAAAAGTGTAAAGAAAAAAACTAATAAATTATAATGCTTTGTTTGTTTTGGCATTAATGTTTTCTGAAAAATGATTCATTTTTCAAAGAGCATTTTCTGGAAAACTATCTCATATTCTGGTGTTTGGTAATAACCTTGAAAATGGGCTTAAGAATGTTTTCTAGTGTTTGGTATCCATAATTTTTATAACATTTCTTGTATAATTTAAAACATGTATAATATGTGTATTGTGTAAACCCACCTAATGTAATCAATATATATATATATATATATATATAAATTAATTAAAAAAAAAAAAACCTTGTTAAAGAATAGTGTTATACATGGGAGAAGAAATAGGGAGAAAAAAGAGAAGAGAGGCAGATAGAGAGAGAAATCTGTGAGAAGAGAAGAGGTCAGAGACGGTGATAGTGAGGGTGCGAGAAGAAAGAAAAAAAAAATGAGGAGAAGAAGTGAGAGAGTTTATTGTGAGAAAGGCTAAATGAGCGGAAGAAAATATTTTTTTTCATAGGTCAGAAGAAGATAATATTTATAGGAGCTATGCACTGTGTGAGAGAGATTGTTTTTCAAAAAAAAAAAAATTTTGGAAAACAACCTATAGAATATAAGCATTTTTTTTATAAGAGTTTTTTTTTGACTAAAAATAGTTTTTCGTTAACTAATCTTTTTTTTATACTACCAAACACTAAAAAATGTGGAAAACTATCTTTATAGAAGGTTTTCCAACAAAACAAACAGAGCGTAAATTAAAGTATTAGCAACAATAATTAATATCTTCATTATACTAAGAAACAATATGTCTAATAAACTTATAGTTCATATATCTTTTATTCTTTTACTGGTACTATGGATAAATTTCTGATAAGGAAATAATCTATAGTGCAAGATTCATCTCTTACCTATTATTCATTTTCTAAGAGAAACTCGTGTTGACTTCAAAAATCTTCATTCGGATCATGAGTTGCAAGAAAAATATCTTATCATCTTAATGATCAAGAAGAACTAAGAAAATATTATTTACAATCATTATCAACATTTTCAGCACAAATTTAAATGATCCCCAAAAAAATATTGGTAGAGCCTCCACTAACAATATAATAAAGAGATCTGGGGTTCAATCCCAAAAGTTTATTGGTGTTTTGGTCTTATAATAAAGAGTTATCATCAGGGGCAGATATCATAGGTTGAAAATAGGGGCGGCTTGATGCATTTGGGGGCCTAAGACAAAAATTGATTATCTTGTTTTAGATGAAAAATAACTACTAATTAACATAAACTAAGTAAATTTTTTTTTAGAAATTTTACAGACAAAAAAAAAATTTGACAAAATTTTTCATACTTATTTATGATATAAATTGATAGTAGTAAGTAAAAGAGTGGTGTTAGTGGTAGACTTAGATGAAAACTAGTAAAAGTTTGCTAACTAAACTCTTATTATTACTCTTATTTTTTTTAAAAGTGCAACATTCACAATATTTTTTACAACAAATTCTAGGTTTTAAGTTGTTTTTTGTTTTCTATTTGAAAATATCACTATAATTATTTTTTTGCCATCAATAACAGGTTGTAACAACCTGCTATTTAGTATTAATTATAAAAGTATTGTGAAAAATATTATGGACTTTGAATTTTTCTCTATTTTTTATTTGTTTTTCATTTGGTAAAAAAAATATATTATTTTATTTATTGATAATAAATAACTCTATTGGATAAAATTTGAAGGCCTTTTTTTTATTTGGAGACTTAGGCGACCGCATTTTTTGCTCCACCATTCAACCAGCCTGGTTGAAAACTCTCTAAAAAAGGTAATCATTATTTTTCAGTATCAATGTTACATAAACCGATTATCATTGTAAGTTGAGCTGAATTCATTTGTAATTCTAAATGAATTGTAATACTTTCTGACTGCCTGGAAAAACGATTATCAATGTTAAATAAAGATATCCATGCTTACCAAACAAGTTGAGCTGAATTCATTGTAATGCTTGCTGACTACCTGAAAACCCCAACTTAACTCAACTTTTGACTACGATAAGGAATGTGTAAGTTGGAGAATTCCATGAATTCATTAGTCTCTCAAAATTCATATGTCTCTATATATTTTATAAATCACATGTCATAAATATATATATATATATATATATATATATATATATATATATATATATATATATATATATATATATATATATATATGTATATATATTACAAATTGCTAAAATAAATAAATAGCTTCTTTAGTGATGCTCTTCATTCTACATTTTTAAAAATTATTAGTAAGTTGCCCGTGTGATGCACAAATAATGTAGTAATATTTTATATAAGATAGTTTTGAAGAATGTTATACACATATTATAGCATATTTGTTATATAATTTTGTTAATGAGTTCATCATAAGAAAAAAAAATTATAGATTACACACATATCCATTATAATTATTCAATTCAAGTAATGAGAAATAAAAAATAAAAATAAAATAAAACAATTTTAGAGAAATATTGTAAAATAAAAGTTAATATAAAATGTGTCTTTCTCTTTCTCCTTAATTCTAAAATAAAATACACATCTCCAAAAACCAAAATCAATCACATCCTTTATAAAACCCACAAATCTACAACATTTGACCTAAACATCAAAATCGTAATTGCCGCTGTTGTCACTCAATATAAAATGCAACCCCCCCCCCCCCCCCCCTTCCTTGGTTGTAGCTACTCATATGAGTTAGGATTAGATAAGACAATTATATTAGAGCTAAGTGCAGTCGAAAGATTGAAAATAAATGAAATCATTTTTGGACTATAGTATTTAAGATGAGATGGCATAAAGGGCTATATGGAGGTATATATAAAGGAGTAGAAGTGCAAGAGATGAAAATGATGAATTGAAATGCAAAGAATTTTGTGTATATGTGTGAGAGAGAAAAAGTATTGAAACATTGATCCAAATGATACAAAGAATATTTACTTTTTAATTAGAAATTTCTTGAAACATTGAACCAAATTAATAAAATCAAATTTTAATATTTAATTTGATTCTATCTTTAATGTGGCACTTGAAAATATTTCAATTCTTATTGTTAAAAATGTGCTACTTGGCAAAATCTGATACTCTCCCACATAAGGTATCTGTTTTTATATATATATATTAATTGATTGCTCTCACACCCACTCACTCTAGTAAGTTGTTTCTTTTGAGTTAAATCCATTAAAAATGGAAGAGGATACTGCCTTTTTCACCTGTTACTCGACATGACGAGTTTTCTATCAAAACTTTATACATATTTAGGGTCTGTTTGTGATCTGTTTATCTTGCTGAAACTGAAAATTTTTTACCGAAAATACGGTAGATAAAGGTAAAAGTTAGCTGAAATAGTACAATAGGACTCATAAATAGTACCAAAAAGTGCAGTGAGGTCCATGAATAATAGAAAAATAAGCTAAATAATAAAATAAGTTAGCAACTTTCATCAATGCCAAATGCACACTTACACAAAATATTATTAAAGAGCCAATTTCACAACTTCCGTGTAGCATTAACCTTGCATTTTGTGAGTTGCGGGGTATACCCGTACATCCAAAGTCATGCATGAGAACAAAAATCAAGCCTTTAAACTTCATGAAATCCGCTACTTTAATGCCCATTAGACAAGTAACCTATATTTTTTTGGGGCCACCGTGCCAACTTTCCGTTGAATTTTTATCAGTAAGTATTTTATTGTAGCGAAATATGGCATACCTTTCATAGTGATTAGTAAATAATTGCTAAAGTTGGTATTATAATAATGGAGGTGGAATTATAAGTATGGAGCAGAACCCACCAGCCATAGAAAATGCATGGGGGCTTACCGCTTTGTCTTGAAGTCTCAACAGTGCTAAAGTGTAGAGTGTGGACATGAAACTGATAGAGACCAGGTACGTGTTTTCTGCTAAACTTTACAGCCTGCAGGGCAGACAGAAACCTTCATATGTACTGTCTGTATACCAAAAGCTACATGCCAAGACCGGCATGGAGGCCCAACTTGAAGGTGTAACATCAACCTATGTCTAAAGAAGTTATAAATAATTAATATACAAATAAGTTGGGCCATATTGGGAGGAAGTTATATATCTTAAAAATGACCTTCAATTTGCTGGATGCTTGTCCAATAGAACAGTAACTTGCTCGCACAAACATCGTCATGTCTTTCTTGTTTGGTTTATAGTTGTTTAGGTTAGTAAACCGTGAACAAAAATTAATTCTTGTGCGTCAAATAGCATCATTTCAAGATTAACACTAAATCCCACGATTAGCTAAAGATAGAGGAAGTCATTGTATTCTCAACAACTACTTGACACCTAGCTGATCGATTGAGATGTGTCTTGACACTCTCGATCAAAAATTGTAACACCTAATTTTTAGTCAGGTTTGTTAAGTCGACTAATCACTTAGAATTGAATCCTACTTACCAAATTTAGTATAAAAGGGATGATTTGAAGTTGACCAAATAGAAGAAGAGAGAGCCTTTCACATATAAAAGGGATGATTCCATGCGACTAAAAATCAATATTACTGATGTTTGGTGATCTAGTTGAAGCCACAATACTTACACAATCAAGATTGCTGTGAAATCTTCAAGGGGGTTCTTAAAGTAACAATTTGTTTATGTTGGTGAAATCTACAATAGAAGACTCCAATCAAGTTAGACTGCGTAGGGCACATGAGTAAGTCATTATAGGAAATAGTGATAGAAGTTAGGGTTAATTTCTATTATAAGAACTTCAATTTTACATAGTGGATTCTTGCTTTGAGTCAGTGGCTAATCCCTCGGTGTGTTGTATTCCTTTCATGTTTATCGTTGGTTTTTTACATAGTAAACAAATTACTGTCTCATTTGTATCTCCACACTTTACTTCACACTGATTAATTTGTTTGTCGTGGATGTTAACCAGACTTTGAACAAACTACGTATGTGATTAATTTGATTATCATGAACGTTAACTGGACTTTGAACAAACTCAGTAAACTAATAATTAATTCAACTTGACTTAATTCTGCTATAATTGTCAATAGGTTTAACACAAATATTTTTATTTATCTCTTACTCATTCTCTATGTAAATGTCAAATTTAAGACTACCTAAGAGCTATCAACGATTCAACATAACTACATTGAAATAAAACATGACAATCATTTTAACTTGATTTATCTCTGTTTGATGCTACATAGAGGAGTAGGGTACCTTAAAGCTTCGTTGATTGAGACTAAGACAGTTTTTTTTTTTTTTTTACTTCAACTCACTCTCACCCTCTCTCTCAAATTACAGTTTTTAATTTTTTTTTCTAATATACAGTGTTTCAAAAAGGGTTTTGATTGTTTCATAACCAATAATATCTGCACTGTTTCACATCATATATACATTCTCTTACATAATGTGTGTGGACGATTAATTTGAAATTGTGAACATTAATTATGTGAAACATTTTACATCCCGGGTGTGAAACAATAATTAGCCATTAGCTTATAAATAAACTAAGGATTTTAACCCCTCCAGTCCCCCCTTCTCATCTTCCATCTCCAATACCGCACAAAATTTTGTACGTAAAAAAAAATAATAATAAATAAATAAATAAATAAATAAAAGAAGAAGAAGAAGAAGAAGAAGAAGAAAGTGAGGAAGTTAATGGATGATGATAATGTAACAAAACATAACACCTCAGCCACCTCATGACCTTCCTCAATTGGGCCCTCCAATCAGCAGACAGGATTACAGACACCCATTATAGAAGGAAAAGCAACGCTTCTCTCATAACTTGGCATAATACAAAACCCCGCAGAAAACAACAAAACCTAGCCACCAACTAGGTGCTTAATTGCCTAATCATAATCCATATTACAACAGGAAGCTTCTTTATATCATTGCTTGTCTTTATTCTCACCACACATTTGTCTATCTGATAATATTCTTTATTCTCTTTTCGGTACTAGATTTGCCAATGAAAGTTTTTTCACTTTTTTTTTCCTTTAACTACTTTGAATTTCGGACCTTGCTAATCCCACTACACACTTCTTTAATTAACCTCACCAAACAGCATATTCTTTTTTTTATATTTTCACTGGTTTATGGTTCTGACCTTGTATAAATCTAGGGTTTTGTTCAATTGGTATGGTAGGAATAGGTAAAGAAAGCTTTCATAGTTTCTGAAGTAGTACCCATAAAACTATAAATTATTTTCTGTTTAAGCCATGGACTTAAATGTTTTCTTGAAGGAAACAGCTTGTCTAAGGCCGTCTGAACAGTCCCAAAGACAAACTATTGAACTTTCTGGTCTGGACAGGATATCCCCTGCAATTCTCTATGCTGTCTTCTTTTATAAATGTAATTTGAACTCAGAGGCAGAAAATAGTATTGAGAGAGCCAAGAGAGCTCTCCAAAAGGTTCTGGTTTCATGGTATCCAGCTGCCGGGAGATTTAGAATCAGTGATGCAACGGGGAAGCTAGAGATTGACTGCAACGATGAAGGTGTAACAATGATCACTGCAGTGTGTGATTCCAAGCTTGAAGAGCTTGACAATCTGCATGAATACAAACCATGCTATGGAAAGCTTGTTCCGCTGCTTTCTGATGCTGATGATATATCAAAAAACCCACTTGTTCTTGTGCAGGTTTTGGTTTCATTTGCTTATGAACAATACATACCCTTTTTATTTTGCTAAGTAAATAGTACTGTAGAAGGGAGAAGTGGAGCTCAAATCCTGACATCAGGCATCATAAAGGGTGCCAGTAATACTGGGCTATCTGTCGAATCCCATCAAGAAAAACCCTACTTTTAACAATTTATTTCAGTAATTTTTTTTCAAGTCTCTAACAGCTAGCTATAAAATTTCTTTCATATTGAATTGTTACTACAATCCTTGAAAATTATTTTTTGGAAACTTTATGAACCGGAGGTCATGCCAGTCAAGTTTTGCACTCCAAAAAAAGAAACCCTAAATTTGTCTTTTTGACATTAAAGTTCAATAGTGTATAGTTAATTTCTTTCGATCCCCACCTAAAAGAGAAAATAAAGGTGTACCATTCCCAAGTCTATTAATAATTGTGTAAGCTTAATTTAGGTCATGAAAGTAATCATGTCTCTTCACTATTGTTCTCCACTTTCTGCTGCTGATTTATTTTTGTTTAGATTTATGTCTTCTATATATTAAGTGAGAAGAAAAATAATCTAGGTCCGCTAATGATGTACGGAACCCTAACCCTAGGTCCCCAATTTTCTTTATTTGTCTAGTTGTTGATTATAGAGCTATTACTTTTGAGGATAATATATTTACTGTTATAATCAGTTATCATTATCTAATCATTTCAATCTAGAAATTTTAATTCAAATAGCTTCTGTGTGCTTCTAATTATGAAACTTGAGAAGCTTTTTTCTTCTAGGGTTTGACTGAACAACAATTTACTTATATTTGCTTCAAGAAATTAAAATTAAGTTACACCGGATAAGACTGAACAAAAAGAAAAAAGGATCCAAAAGCTACACCTTGGGTTATATAGTTTTAGACATCATAAATATTCTATGAATCCACTAAAGCATTATAAATGTTGTGTGGCTAGTTTAATTGATAATTGGGGTTATACACCACTTAACCAAAGGTGGACATGAAAAAAAAATGGAGAAATCAATTCCACTTCACTTTTTCATTCAGAATGTATTAGATGATAGATATAATATTAAGCTTTTTTCTTTCCCCTGTATAGGCTCTGTGTTTGTGTGTGTTGTGGTTTTCTCGAGAATTTAACCCCAACATTTTCTAAGTTAATGTTCCCTATATATCTGCAGATAACAAGGTTTGCTTGTGGAGGGCTTTCAGTTGGTGTTGGAGGTAGCCATGCTTTATTTGATGGCAGTGGAGCATTCACTTTTCTAGCATCATGGGCTCATATATCAAGTGGGAAAGATGAATCTGACCTTATTGTTCCCAACCATTCAAGAGATGCGATTTTGCATGCTATCTATTCTCTGCATTCAACTCCTTCAGCTGCTTCAATTTATGAACAAGACCACATAATAGCTATTGAAGATCTCTATGGGATACCAATGCAGGCCATGGCATCCGATGACAGATGTTGGGAAACTGCACTAGCAAAATTCAGCCAAGTTGATCCTCAAGGGGGGCTTGAACTTATTACATTGTGCATCAATAAGGAAACTGTTGAGACATTGAAGGCATTAGCAATCGGGAGGGGCAAGCTCTTGAAGTGTTCTACGTTCGATGTTTTATGTGCACACGTATGGAAGGTATGTTTTAGAAGCAGGAAAGGAAAAGATATTTCCATTCAATAAATCAAAAAGACATTTTCAGGACCACCGGAGCATGAGTATTATGAAGCATTAGATTTTCTTTTTGAAAAGAATATATAATTGCGTATAATACTCAAAAGTATAATGTACCTAAACTAGTTCTAATTATAACATTTGGTGGTACACTGGTGTTTGAATGGTAAATAATTAATATGAAAGAAATATTCCATAGCCATATACAGGTGTGAACAAAGTTAATTTCCTCACCATGCATTAACTTTTAAGCTGTGTACTTGAGTTCATACTTTGCACGCATCTGCAAAATTTTCATAAAAGAACTATATATTTATAGACATGCATGGTAAATTCTTTGTTGAATTAAATCAAGGATGAATGATACAATTTGTAGGAGATTACCAGCAAAAATCACAAACAGTGCATCAAAAAGGGATTATAGCAAATAATATATAAGTGAAACAAATATTAAGTTGTGATTTCTTTTATACATTTTATTAATATCTACAGATTCCTGAAAAATTATTCCTCCATTATTGGAAATCTATTTTTATTTGAGAACTAGGTTGATAGTAGCCCATAGTAAATCTATGATAACCTCAGCTAGGGACAATCAGTCTAGGGTTAGCAGTAAGGTGTATAAATCACCCAGTGTAAATATGTATATTATTGAGTAAACATGTAGTCATCTAGGGTTTATAATATAAATCAATGTGAGTCATGAGACCGTATATTACTGAGTAAACATGTAGTCATCTTGGATTTTATTATAAGGACAAAGTTTAGTTATAAAATTGATTGTAGTCTAAGACTACAATCTTACTCAATACATTCACATTACTACATATTTTGAAAATCTAACTGTTAAATTGCATATTCTTTATATTCTTAATACACATATCAATTTTTGTGTCAATTGGATGTTATTTATTATATGATCTATAAGCTTACATTTATGCATAATTTTAAACTATAAAAACTTGCAATTTGAATAATTTATTAATGACATAGTTATCGATCTTTAATTTTATAAAATTTTGGCAAGCATAGAAGATATAAGAAAAAAATATAATCCAACGGTGGATTTATCAAAATTCACCTCCAATAAAAAGATATTAAATAAGATTGTAACCTTAAATTATAACTAATTTTGTAACTAAACTTTGTTCTTATTATAATGTAAATCAATGTGGCTCATGAGACCGAATTAAATTAATTTCTCTCTCTCTCAATAATAGCAACATGCATGGTATTAGAGCCCCCACCTCAACAATCCACCACCTGGTCACTTGCACTTCACCATCCACTACTAGACCTCAAAATTGCCTCAAACCGGCCCATTACTGGCTCTTTTTTTGACAAAAAACATGCTATTTATAATTTAGACTTTAGTGTACCGCTCAGTTTTTTCATAATCACTGTAAGATGTCACATATGCTCTCACACGCTCCCCCAGCGTGCTTAGGGGCATGCACACATCGCTATATATAGCTCTTGAGACATATTCTCATACTCATTTATGTGTTGGCTCCATATTGACAACACATTTCACATGCTCCAAGCATTGTACATGCCTCACTCTATCACATGTTGGGATGCACTTAGTGGCCCACGCTTTCCCTGCAACTTAGTATTGGAGACTCTCTTACGTATCAAATTTCTTTAAATGCTACACACACCTTACATAGTTTTCCTAACCGTCAAACCACCTCTAATAAAATTCCGAACACCGTTCAACCATCCCAACAAATTTCCAACCACATGTAAGTAATGGTTCCACCTGCTTCATTTAATGGTTATTGAAGAATTTTCATCTAAATCTAAGTTGCCATTAGACTTCCACTTTTAAATCTAGAGAAATACATTTGTGTCCAGCTATTGTAAACTTAGGGAAACCTAAGGTTTGTCAATTTAGGGTGAACTACAGTTGATTTACTATATAAAATTATAAATCACTCATTGTAGATAATACATACATCATTGAGCGTAGATGTAGTTTTTTGGGTCTTGTGCTAGTTATGGATGTAGACTGTGAGGCTAAATCACATTAATTTTCAATATATTTTCTCTCTCCCTTTCACTGTCAATCTCCTATAACAATTTCAATGTATTTTTTTTGAAAATGACAACTATATTGCTCATGAATTTTACAATCGTGTGTTATAAAATTATATTTGTTGATAGCTGGTAATGACAAATTCTTTTTTGACGAAAAATAATTCCAGAAATCCGTTGTCAGGATTAAGAATATTATCACCTCTCTAATACTCATGATTTGGGCCGGATTATACATTTGTCTTGAACCTCTATTCTTGTTGTCTGTTTTCTAAACCTTTTTTTTTTTTTTTTTATCTACCATTTTCAATGTTAAACTATACGCAGAACGACAATAACATCTATGCGTCATCTATAAACAAATAAACTATGGTTGTAAAAAGCATATTATATATATATGTCTGACTAGTACACTAAAAGTCAACAAAACTGAAGGCACCTTTAATTCCCTTGGTCACAAACATGGATTCCTGTATACATCCTCTTGCATTTGTGGTTGTGATTTCTCATACACCTCCACATATACACACACTAACTATACACATTATTACTCAACATATCTTTGTGCTAATTACAACTAAACAGTAATAATTGTGTTTGTGATTGATTTTCTATTTTCTAATCTTATAGGCAAGAGTAAAGGCTCTTCTTCTAGATCCCAACACAAATATATGTTTGCAGTTCCCAGTTGATTCACGAAACAGGTTCCACCCTCCACTTGGCGAAAACTTTACTGCCAATGCCTTTGTTCTCGCCTCAGTTTCGTGTTTAGTGAAAGAACTATTAGAAGAACCTCTTCACAGCACAATTCATAAAATTCAAGCAGCAAAAGACATTATTACTGATGAGTACATCAAACTATACGCAAAAGCTCTCGAGTCCTCGAACAAGTTTTTACCTTCTATGCGAGAATTGACAATTATTACTGATTGGTTGAAGTTCCCCTTCAATGCACTAGATTTTGGTTGGGGAAAACTTTCTAGTGCTGCTCTTTTAGCAACTCCTGTGCAGGAAACTGCATTTCTGATGATGAATCTTGAAGAATCTGGAGGTTTCTTAGTTCGGATTGGAATTGGAGGTCAATACGTGCATGATCTTATCAGCAACCTTAATAACTTCAACTACTGCTGAAGTGGCAGAGCCCCTTCATGCATGAATGTTTCGTACCATGTTAAGTTTTTGTAAGAAATTAGTTTTTAGTCTGACTGGTGCTGTAGTATAGATCTCAGTGGTTTTTTTTGGAAGAAAGACCTCAGTGTCTTATATTATAGCATAAACTTTGTAAAAAAACCTAGTCAGAAGTATGTGAAATACTGTTTGTGAGTTTGTGATCTTTTGATTAATAAAACTATTGTGTACTAGCTATTATAAATAATGTACTTCTAATCTTTCATATATACACATGCGTTCACGAGTCAACCTTCTTTAATATCCTGTTTTTGCCCTTACACCACTATTCCTTATGGAATGGTTGAGTAACTCACTTTCTCCTAGCCTGATAATTCATGAGAAAACATCCTTTAATTCTTGTTTACATCCACTATTTTTCATCAATATCCATAATTGATGCAAAAAATGTTTAAATTTTAACAAGTGATAGTGGATGTAAAAAAATAACAATAATAATAAAAAAATAAATAAAATACACACACATATATATATATGTATATTAATTGATTTTATATTTTATTCTAGATTTAAAACCTCAATTAATCTTACCAAATAATATTTTCTTTAAATAGTAGAGTTTACAATTTCAAATATAAACACAAACATAATAAATTTCTACTAATAATTACCATAATTATTGAATTTCATAACTTGACAAAAAATTAAAGAGTGAAAAAAATTATACTTTGTAAAACGTTTTCATGCATTGCACACATTAAATACTAGTGTCTTTATATTAGCAAAAACAAAGTACAATTTCATTAAGGGAAAGATTTATAATATTCAGATGTTGTTCCTTATGTTCCTCTTTTAAAATTCTGTCATGTGAATTTTTTCTCATATGATGAAAGTAAATTTTTTAATTAAGTAGTCACATTACTGAATCTTATAAGGAAAATCTAAAAAATAGCACCTAAGGTATTGTACCTAAGTTTTGTCATTTCATAAATATAACAAATTAATTTCAAGTAAAGTTTAGAAATTTTAAACCTTTTCTTTCAAAAGTTTTTTTTCTTTTTTTGGTAAATTACATATTTAGTCTCTAACCATTACAGCTAATGTCAATTTGGTCCCTAACATTTCAATTGTGTCAATTTGATCTCTAACCTTTCAGTGATTGGTCAAAACAGTCATTAGCTAACAGACTGAATAAAATATTATTTGTTTCCCATAGAAGCTAAATTGCAATCACTGTGGTCCAAGTTTTGAGAGATTAGGACTTTTAATTCTTGACAAGGATGCTCTAAAATCTAAATGTAATCGAGTGCATCTTTTGTTTTGAGATCTACGGACTCCCTTGCCCACTTCATTGTTGGATGGGCTTTTGGCATTTGGAGCTCTATTTTGCTCTCTTCTGTAGAAGTTGATTTTTTCTTTTCCCTCTTTTCCATTTTGTTAATAATATTTTCATTACTTATCAACAAAAAAGAAATAAAAGAAAGAAGATAGATTCTAAAACAAAGAGATCATTGCTTGTATGTCTCTGCCCTTCGTGCCTCGCCCTTTCTCTCTAGAGGTTTGACCAAGTTGTGACTATTTTGGGGCTGTGGTGTGAGAGAAATTATACAGTACTCTGGTGAACCGTGTCACTTATCCATCATTTTACTAAAAGACTCTCACTTGTTTAAAATTGTTGAGTCAGTAATCAGTTTCTGTTTAAAAAAAATTTATATCTCATCAATTTTAAACAGGTGAGAGTTTTTTAGTGGAATAGTGGACCACATCACTTGTCCACCATGAGGACCTTATAATTTCTCGTGGTGTGGGTGTTCTCTCAAAATATGAGGAGCTTGTTAGGGATTTTCATCCCAAATAACCTGTGAGTTACAAAATCCATGAATCACACTCTTGTTTATAAAAAAAAAATTTAAAAAAAAATTGTAATATGACATGGCAAAATAGATGTTAGCCTACATGACAAAAAAAATATATTTTATTTAGTCCGTTAATCATGTCAGCATTTTCCATTCAACACCTAATAGTATGAACCATTTTGACCCAGCACTAAAATGTTAGGGACCAAATTGACACAATTGAGAGGTTGGAGAACAAATTGAAATTCTAGGTAAAAGTTAGAGACCAAATATATAGTTTACTTTCTTTTTTTTTTTTCAAAGGATGATAGTATATATGGTAGCAAAAAAAAGGAAAAAAGAAAAAAAAAATTAAACAAGGGCAATGAGGTTGAATGGCCCATCAATCCAAACTAGCAAAGACCAAAGCATCTGATGGTGATGTCTATCATCTATAGTTCTATATGACATTTAAAAGTGGATGGTGCCATTTAGGTGAGCATTATTGGTGGTAAGGGTCGTCAATGGGTCAAGCCATGTAGACCCAGCTTGTTTTTAATTGGCCTATGGGCCTATTAGGTCAAGCTTAGCAGGTCGTTAACCAAACAATAAGTCAAGATGAACCAGCCTAGGAGGGAAAACCCTAGCTGATGGCCCTACCCGTGGGCAATACCCATTTTTCTTTAGCGAGTTAGGCCTAATGGGCTACATGTGGACTTTTTAAAAGGCCTTCGATAGGCTTATAAAATTTAATTAAATAATTTATATTTATATTATATTACAAAACACAAATTGTCAAATTGAATTATTAAATGTACTAATAAAAACTATTGATTAACTTGTATTGATTGGAATAAATAAGAATATTGGTGTATTCATGAATATATTAAGGTGAGAATAATTGCATCACTATAAAGTAAGGATAGAATCAATTTTATTTATTTAAAAGGAAAGAATCAATTTTTTTTTTTAAGAAGCAAATGGACTTTTTATTTTGGTTTAAATGGTTTTTTCTTTTTCAATCTTTTAATAAAGAAAATTTCCAACAATTAGTTTTTTTTTAATAAAAAATCAAATTTACTAGACTGCTAGTAAAATATGAATCTCTTTAGGTAAACTAGTGGTTAGGTATGTAATTTTAAAGTATTAATCTCTCATATCTCAAGTTCAACACCCCCCCCCCCCCCCCCCCGCCCCAGTCCCCCCCAACCCCAAAAATATTTTGTTATAAATTTCAAGTTAATGGGCTGGAATAATGGGCTAACCCAATGGGAAGAAAAACCAGCCCACAACTTGTCCCACTAGGCTAATGGGCCACCCATGAACCTTAACAATATTAGGCTAGGCCACCCATTAGCCCAGTGGGCTAACAAGCTATTTGGCTAGACCATGTGCTATGGACTATTTGGTGATCCTTAACCGGTGGCAACCAAATTTAATTAGTTCAATTACCATTTTTTATTAGATTGCTAGTCAAATGGGTTTTACTACTTTTAGGGTATAACATTAACCATTGGTGGATAGTTAAACTGTTGAACCCATAATAATAATTATTATATATAATAAGATCATACTTTACAATCCATTTTATCTAATTACCCAACGCAAAAAGGTCATAAAAGATATAACATTTAAAGCAAGAAATATAAAGGTTCATAAAATCTCATACATAATTAAACAAACTGAAAGTTCAGAAAATCTCATAAACTAACTAAAAGTTCATAAAATCTCATCTCAAATTGTTTAATAATCTCATAAAGGTGGTATTTTTTTTTTCTTTTAAAAAAGAATAAAGAAAAGAAAGAAAATTATTAGAACAAAACCATAATTTTTTTTTTTTAGAGTGAACCATAAAATAATTTTGGTTTGGAATGCATTTTCTACTAAAAATGCCGGAATTCTATTGAAATGGCCAGTACATGTCAGAATTTTAATCAAGTTTAGTGCATTATTTGTGTACCATAATAGAATATTCTAAAGTTTCTAACCAAAACAGAACAGAACCCAAAACATAGTGTTCAGGCACCATAAGAGGTGCTGGAAGTGCCTGGAACCACTAGGATGTCCCTTGAACCCCAATTGGCCAATCATCCTTGTAATATGTTTTTGTACTATTACATTATTATTAGAAAAAAAAATGTTTCTTAGATAGTTTTAATTGTAAATTATATATATATAAATAGCCAAAATACTCTATGGGGGGTCCAAGGACCAAGGAGTCCAGGCCGATGATTAACTTGCCCAATCCAATCCAAAACAGGTAAACAAACTCCAAGGATTGCGCCTACCCAAGGAAAGCAAGAGAATCAAGATAACTGATATCACTTAAAGGCCCAAGATTAGGAGAAGAGATGGCAACTGAGGCAAGGATGGTGAGAGGAAGTTTCCTGAAGGAGACACGTCCCACCTCCGCATTCAACACCCTACACTAACCTCATCAACTGCATTAATATGGAAATGACCCCTGAAAAGTAACTTCACAACTAGCAACTCCTTCTACCATCTCCAAAAAGGTTTTGATGGGACAAGTATCCTAAAAAGTGCCTTGAAACATACAGGTGGAGGGTTGGGATATAAGTAAAGGGACTATAAAAGGAAGGGAACCCTCCAGAAAAAGGGGATGAACATTTTTCTAAGTAAAAAGAAACCAATGAGGAGAATTGAGGATTACCTTGTAAGGAACCAGAACTAAACTTATGTTGAGGACTCTTTTTTCGGCCCACGTGGCATTACTTCATTGGCAACCCATGCCACATCAACATATTATTGATTTTTTGGGTAAATCTATTTAAAGCCCAAAATAAGCTCATATCTCATTCAACTACATGGATTGGGCTCACATGACCCGCAAGATCCTTACTTCAAGAGGCGGATTCATGGTCCACATTTCCTCTTCATCAATTAGGATCATAACCCCACGACATCATCAACATCAACATATGGATCGGGCTTAAGCAATGAATCAAAACTCATGGCCCATATTACCTCTCTTACACTCATGGCAAGCGACTTCTTCAACAAGAGCCCATATTTACACAAAATGACAACAAAACCCAAGGTACATTATCTCATCTTCGGCTTATGATCCAAGCTCATAAGTCTCTTTAGGGAAACTTTGGGAGTCGTGGTTTAGAGGGCCAAGAGGTATGTTCAGTAAAGCTCCAACGGTTTAAAGTTGATAAAAGAAACATGTTACTTAGCATGTCTTCTCCAACTCCCTAAACTCTAACGAATCCATGTGTAGCGGGTAACATATGGTAAGCATCTCTTGTTACATAGCACTTAAAATGATAAAATTCCCCATTACTTTTTTCCTAAAAATTAATATTCATCATGTGACAAATACTCAATATCTCCAGCCATCTAACTGCTGGGAAAATAACTGTTCATTCAATCCCCAGCTGTTGCTATACATATTTAGAAACTTCATTATATTATTCTACATAAATCTTATTACTACTTCCAACTCAAACAAATGGCTTAATCTGATTAGTTATCTTTAATCTCCAACTATATACAAAATATTCATGATATCTCTAATACCTAGCTGCTGTCTGCCACAATCAGACCATGTATTTCTCTGCTAGCTGCCAGAGTAAAGCATTAAATACTCTTCTTACTCACCAAGATTATGTCACAACACAATGAGGCCTTGACCAAATCTCTAAAGCTTCATTAACTTTCAACCAATTCTTCTATTACTTGCTAAAAATGCGTTGTAATTGAACCTTGGACCAAAAACACAAACACCTAAAAAAGAAAACATTTCTAGCTGAACCCCAGCAGTGTATTCAACACTTGACACCTGGCTGGAAGTGATATCATCAGCCATTTAATACTAAAATCCCAGCAACTAGCTGCTATACCAAAATAGCAAGATATCCTTGAAAGAAATCTTACCATTTTTCAGCCAAATCCATGAAATGACCTCTCCAACATGTGATAACAAACAAACATGTTAAAAGACAGACAAATAGTTATGGGGATTAAAATATATGAAAAAGAGGCTACACAGAACAAAAAATGTGAAAACAGAAACAAAACAAACAAAATTTAGGGTTTTTGGGTAACGGCATCACGCACACTAGAACAAGTTAGCGTATGCATGAGTTTAACCTACGCACTACGCATGAGTTCAGCCTGCATGTGCAAGCTAGATCATTCGTATGCAAATCCTTACCCAAAAAACCTAATTAACATAGAAACAGAGCAAAAACCAAACAAAATAGAAAAACGTAAATCTAGTAACCTAACATGCCAAAAAACATAAAGAAAGCCTAAAACTAAGCTAAACAAACATATATAAACACAAACTAAACGAAGAAACATATTAAAGAAAAGATTAAAGGCAAAAAAGGAAAAAGAAAAGTTCAAAAGAATACCTTAAAACAAAAACTCCTAAGCTTGATTTTGATTGTTCCCCTCAGTCAAATCTATCACTATTCAATAAAATAGTGATTAGTAATCTTAAACTCAAAGGATTGGGACTAGAAAAGGTCTCAATCAAATAAAAAGACTTAAGGGTGTTTTTGTGAAAAACTCCTTTTTGATTCACTATTTTCTAGTGAATCTTAGGTTTTTCCCATAGGATTTCTGTGTGTTTTAAAAATGTACCATGTAAGGCTTTTTATAGTTGAAAAAATGGGGTTTGGAATGGCTCCCAGACGTTATGGGATTTATTCCAAACCTCAGTCATTATTGTAGAAAACTTGTATTTCTTATGCTTCTAAAACCCTAGCTGCATACGCAAGAATGTGCTTGCATACGTAGGCCGCGACTCACGTACGTAGGCCAAGGGCCACTTTGGTCATTTAGTTTTCCAAAAATAAATTTTTGCTCATTTAAAAAGTTATATCTTCCATTTTAACACTCCTCAAGTCAATTTAATATCTAATTGGGCTCTAAATTGGCCTTGGGCCATAAAGTTTGAGCATCATTAGGGAATGGGGGCTCGAGTCGTAAGGGGTACAAAATGCAGTGCCTATAACAAGTGTTCTCCAATCCTTAATCTTACAACATGTCTGTAATGGTCCATTAGGGAAGAGGGGGGGCACTCAGATTATTTGAAAATCTTACATAAGGTCCAACAAGATTTTTATTGGTCTGGCTTGAAGAGAGGTTTGAGACAGTACATCAAAGAAGTCAACAAGTCAATTATGAAAACTGTAAACCAACTAGACTACATCAGCCTTTACCCATCCCTTCCAAACCTTGGCTAGCTGTGAGCATGGATTTTATTGAGGGTTTGCTTAGATCTCAATTGAAGAATGTAATCTTGGTGGTAGTGGACAAGTTCACTAAGTATTTCCATTTCATTGCCTTGTCTCATCCTTATACTACATCTAAGGTTGCATCATTATATATGCAATTCATCTTCAAATTACATGGTATGCCTGTTTATGTAGTGAGTGACAGGGATCCAGTTTTCACTTCTCGTTTTTGGAGTGAATTAATGAAACTTCAAGGTGTGGAGTTAGCTATGTCTTCAGCTTACCATCCTGAAACAGATGGTCAAACTAAAGTGGTAAACATGAGTTTAGAGTAGTACTTGAGGGCTTTTGTAGCTGATAAGCCTTCTTCTTGGGTAGAATGGTTGCCTTTAACTGAATTTTGGTTTAACACCAACTTTCACATCTCTACCAAGTTAACTCCCTTTGAAGCTTTATATGGTTATCCACCTCCAAGGCTGTTGGATCACATCCATGGTATGAGTCTTGTGGGAGCTATTGATGACCATTTGAAGTCTTGGTAGCAAGTTTTGTCATTGCTTATGCAAAATTTGCTGCTTTCTCAGGAAAGAATGAAGTTTCAAGTAGACAAGCATAGGTCTGAGAGGAGTTTTGCAGTAGGGGATTAGGTGTATCTGAGGTTACAGCCCTATAAACAAAGGTCCTTAAAGCATAACACACTTGGTAAATTGTCTCCAAGGTTCTATGGTCATTTCCAAGTCATACAAAAAGTTTGAGAAATGGACTACAAACTGGAATTACCTCCAGGTTCTCAGATTCATCCTGTTTTCCATGTTTCCTATCTCAAGGCTAAGTTGGGACACCAGGTTACTCCTATCTCTCAACTCCCTGTTGTTACAATAAAAGGTTCTCTCACTCTAGAGCCTATGGTAGTCCTGAAGGATAGATCTCTCTAGCTCAGAAATAGACTAGTCACACAAGTTTTGGTGCAGTGGCAAGGGTGCACTCTAGAGGATGCTACTTGGGAGGATTTATATCAAATTCAATAGCAGTTCCCTCACCTTGTGGGCAAGGTGCTTTAAGGAGGGGAGTATTGATACAAGGTTGTTGAGTTGTGATACCAAGGTTGCTGAGTTGAGTCAGTTAGTATTGCTATTAGTCAATGGTTATTTAGTCAATTACTGCGTTGTTAATCATTGATTAATTAGTTGGTAGTTATTGAATCATTGGTTGTAATCATTGATTAGTTAAGTATGATTAGTTAGTTGGTATTTACTAAATCATTAGTTGTAATAATTGATTAGTTTAGTACTGTGATAAGGCTTGTATATATACCCGAGTATATTCACAGAAATGGATAGGCAATAACACAAAAGTTTCTTTTACTTTCTTATCCACCCACTCTCTAATTCTCTCTTCCTTATCCCCTTTTCTTGGAGGCCAACTATCCTTGAACTCAGCTATTTCCCATAGAAGATCTTGGATCTTATCAACTAACTTATTGTGACCACTTTAATAAAAATGTTGAACACCCTGACTTGAGAATTACAAAAGTTAGGTTTAACAAAAATAAGAATAATGCTACATTTACAACATTTTCACAATACTTTTACAACAAATCAAATGTGGTAAGCTGTTACTAATTTTAATTTGAGCTCAATAATGATATTATTTTTTTACTCACTAATAATAGCTTTTTGCATAGGATTTACTATAAAAATGTTGTAGATGTAGTATTACTCCAAAATTAATTCTATCCCCCAAATATAATCCTTAATCCCTTTTATAAAATTAAAATGAAAAAGCTTAAATAACAACAATAAATATTAGTCCAAGTAACAACAAACATAAACCAAACAAAAATAAGACAAGACCAAACAACATCAAGTGATTAAATTATTCAACAAAAAGCCTATTATAAAATATAAAAAAAGGATAAAAATCACTAAATATTCAAATTTATAACTCGTTCAATCTATTTAATAAAAATAATTTCTAATTTCATTTTCCCTAAAAAAGGGTACCAAGAAAAATATTATGGTTGTTAGTTCTTCTTGATTGTGACAATAATTATATTCTAATGGGCATGCAAAAGGTCTATCTCTGGATTGTCCATATAGGTCATCCAGGGCCAATGGCCAAAATATTTAAGAAGGTCGTCCATAGGGAAAATCCCTAGACGATCATGTGACACATAGGAAATTCTCAATAAAGGACTTCACCCATATATGTGAAAGATTCAGATCACATGAAACTTTGGAATAAGAACAAAACCCTTATTCATCACCATAACTTCCTCAAGAATGCTTAACTTTCAGCAGCAGTTGTAACGGATGAGATTGGAGGTTATAACTTTTATAATCGTTGTGGAGGTTATGTCTGAACTTACTAATCCCCACAAATTTTGGGGAAGTTACCAAGTAAATAACCACTCCAAGACCCTCTATATAAGAACTTGCCTACATCAAATCAAGGTAAGTTCTTTTCCTGACATTTATTCCTCAAAAGTTGGAACTCTTGTCTTTCAAAGAGAAACTAACTTAGTCATCTAAGTGTATTTGGCCAGTCTCCCCAGTCGCCTTTTGATCGTGTTTTTCCTTTCAGGTCTTCCAAGCGAGTCATCATTTTATCGAAGCCTGGAACATTCAGTCTACTGATTCTGTGCAGCATCAGTTTGCGCCGTCTGTGGGAAGAAGATTTGTCTTTGGCAAATTCATCTTTCTTAGACAAAAGACTGTATGGTTTGGACAAGATCAAAGGCCACAAGCCCAGGCCATCAAGAGAGTAGGGATGCTTCCAGTAATCCCAACCGTGATCGCTAGTCAACACCTATCACACAACTGCCTTCCATCCAACACATACAATCCATGGCAGCCGCCATGGTGGAGTTAACCCATCAGAACCAAGAGTTGACTAAGGAAATTGGTCTCAGAAGGCAACACCGTGAAAGACATGCAGAAGAACAAGCCCAAAGTCAAGAAAACAGAAGAGAGAATGCTAAGTCTAAGAACCAATCAAGAGGTACCGCTTCACGGAGGGTGCCACATTTGGAGAAGGAGATGGACCAGATGAGGAGGGTTATGCATGAGATGAGGGAGAACATGAAAAGGGTGAATCCCGTAGAGGATTTGGTTCATCGAACAGACTCCCCTTTCACGGCTTCCATCAACAGCTACCCCTTGCCTCCGAAGTTCAAGATGTCTTCCTTGGACTCGTATGATGGAACGCGTGACCCGTGTGATCATATTGCAACTTTCAAGACTACAATGCATCTTCAGGGGGTTCCAAACGAAATCATGTGTAGGGCCTTCCCTACAACTCTTAAAGGACCAGCACAAGTATGGTTCAGCAAAATACCTCCAAACATGGTGGATTCTTTCGAAGAATTGAGCAAGCTATTTGTCAACAATTTCATCGGGGGACAAAGACACAAGCGCTTTTCATCCAGCCTATTAACCATAGACCAAGGGGAAAATGAAAGCTTGTGATCCTTTATTACTCGCTTCAATAGAGAAGCCCTCACAGTAGACGAAATGGACGACAAGCTATTATTGGCTGCCTTCCATAATGGAGTTAATTCAGATTTGTTCATCCATAAACTCTACGAACAAGAGCCCCAAACCATGGTTAAACTCGTCCATTCAGCCTAGAATTTCATGAATGCAGAAGATGCAATCATAGCCAAGAAGAGGAAGAAAGCGGAGCGTATGGAACCAGACCCTCGTCATCCTGAACAGGGTCCTCATCCAAAGAAGGCTCAGACAGGAGAGAGGAAGGGTCGAGATAATAGAAAGACAGGCTCATCTTCAGGAAGAAGTTAGAACTACACGCCCTTAAACGCTCCACTTGATCAGGTACTTATGCAAATCAAAGATGATCCTTCCTTGAAATGGTCGGAAAAGATGAAGGGAGACCCCAATAAGCGCAATAAGAATAAATATTATTGCTTCCATAGAGATCATGGTCACAACACAGACGAGTGTTATGACTTAAAGTACCAAATAGAGAATCTTATTAGGCAAGGAAAGTTGAAGCATTTTGTAGGAATGGATCATAAAGATGAGAAGTTGAAGGGAAAGATTGAAGAATCATCACGGCCCCCACTTGGAGAAATAAGGGTTATCATAGGAAGAACTTCAACAGGGCAGTCTTCCAAGTCAAAGAAGATGTATCTCAAAGTGGTGCAAAACGTCCAACTCTCTGGACGATCTCCTAGGACGAGGGAGACAAATGAGCCAGCCATTTCATTCACGGACGAGGAAGCTGAAAGAATCCATCACCCGCATGACGATGCAATTGTCATCACCTTACTCATCGTGGATTATACGACTAGAAGAGTGTTGGTGGATAATGGAAGTTCAGCAGATATATTGTATTACCCCGCCTTCTAGCAGATAAGGCTAGGACGAGATCAACTTTGTCCAGTATATTTGCCATTGATATG
This sequence comes from Quercus wislizeni, assembly GCA_023055345.1. Taxonomy (NCBI): domain Eukaryota; kingdom Viridiplantae; phylum Streptophyta; class Magnoliopsida; order Fagales; family Fagaceae; genus Quercus; species Quercus wislizeni. The sequence goes on along the minus strand of JALGQJ010000007.1, from coordinate 20,129,894 downwards.
ATTTTGAGGAATGAAGGTGCAGCCTATAGGCACCATTATGTTACCTGTAATGGTGTGATCATACCTATAGCAAATAACCAAGGAAGTGAATTTCCTTGTGGTGGATTGTTCGTCCTCGTATAATGCCACCATTGGAAGGCCAACCTTAAACAGTTGGAAGGCAGTAACATCTACCTACCATCTCTCAGTCAAATTTCCTACGGAGTACGGGATAGAACAAGCACAAGGAGATCAGTTGGCAGCTAGAGAATGTTATTTAGTCATGTTGGCTTTGGATGAGCACGTGCAGACAATGACTATTGAAGAGAGAAGGATTGTTGCAAAGCCCACGGAGGTACTGGAAGATGTTCTTTTGCAAGAAGATGATCCTAAAAAATTCATAAGAATTGGGACAGGCATGAAGGAGAAGACGAAGCAAGATCTCGTCCAGTTTCTAAGGAAGAGTATTAATGTTTTTGCATGGAATCACGAAGACATGCCAGGAATTGACCCAAGTGCAATTGCTTATCGATTAAATGTATACCCTTTTTCCAAACCTGTTCGTCAGAAGAAGAGGGTGTTTGCTTCTAAGTGAGACAACACTATCAAGGAAGAGGCCTAGAAGTTGACCATAGTGCAATTTATTCGGGAAGTCTATTACCTGGATTGGTTAGCCAATGTGGTGATGGTCAAGAAGGCGAATGGCAAGTGGAGAATGTGCGTGGATTTCACTGACTTGAATAAAGCTTGCCCTAAGGATAGTTATCCTTTGCCCCGCATTGATCAACTAGTGGATTCCACAGCCAGTCATCAGTTGCTAAGCTTCATGGACGCTTTCTTGAGATATAATCAGATAAAGATGGATGAGATAGATCAAGAAAAGACGTCCTTCATTACCAGCAAAGGTTTATTTTGCTATAAGGTGATGCCTTTTGGCTTGAAGAACCCGAGGGCAACTTATCAAAGGTTGGTAAATCACATGTTCCGTCCACAGATAGGACGAAATGTGGAGGTGTATGTGGACGACATGCTTGTAAAGAGCGTAGACGAAAAAAAGCATTTGGAAGATCTCCAAGAGACCTTTGAGATGCTTAGATGAAACAAAATGAAGTTGAATCCAAGTACATGTGCATTCGGGGTGTCATCAGGAAAGTTTCTAGGATTTATGGTTTCACAAAGGGGGATTAAAGCAAATCCAGATAAGATCCAAGCCATATTGAAAATAGAACCACCAAAGAATATCAAGGAAGTCCAGTCCCTCACTAGACAAGTTGCAGCTCTGAACAGGTTTGTCTCAAGAGCCACCGATAAGTGTTTACCCTTCTTCAAAGTTCTCAGGAAGGCGTTCGAATGGACAGATGAATATCAAAAGGCCTTCCAAGATCTTAAAAACTATCTCACCACAGCTCCATTGCTAAGTCCGTCCGTGCTGGGAGAAGAGTTGCATTTATACTTGGCAGTATCCCCACATGTTGTAAATTCATCACTAATCAAGAAAGAGGGGAAGGTGTAGAAGCTCTTGTATTATACCAGTCAAGCACTTAGAGGAGCGAAAGGACGATATCCGTTGATGGAAAAGTTGGTTTTTGCATTGGTAACAGCTTCTAGGAACAAGTTAGAAGCCGCAGGACGATTGATCCAATGGGCTGTTGAGCTCAGTGAGTTTGACGTTAGGTACCAGCCAAGAAATGCAATAAAGGCTCAAGCTCTAGTAGATTTCATTGCGGAATTTACTCCAAGTCATGATAACTTAGACGAAATGGAAGGCAATAAAAAGTGGGTTGTCCATGTTGATGGATCACCTACACAACAAGCAGGAGGAATAGAAGTTGTTTTGCAATCTCCAAAAGGAGATAAAATGAAGCACAAGGTTCATTTGCAATATCAAACAACTAACAGTGAAGTTAAGTATGAAGCCCTTCTTAAAGGGCTAAAGTTGAAAAGGTCTGTACAGGCAAAGTCAATAATCATCCTGGGAGACTCTCAGTTAATCATAGGCCAAGTGAATGGAACATATGAAGCCAAGGAAGAACAAATGAGGAAATAACTTGAATAAGGTGGTACGCCTTGTGAAGAAGTTTAAGGAAGCTAGTTTCATTCAAATCCCGAGGGAAGAGAACATGGAAGCAGACACCTTGGTAAAGGAAGCCTCAGCAAATGAAGCAACAAACAAGTTTCATGAGATTCAGTATATGCCCGGCATTGATCTTCCAGAGGTACTACAGGTAGGAAATGAAGAAAATTGGATGACCCCAATAGTATCATACCTAAAGGACAGAACGCTTCTAGAAGAGAAAGACGAGGCCAGAAAGCTCAGGGTCAAATCAGCTAGATACATCCTCATGGATGAGGTGCTATACAAAAGAGGTTTTTCTCAACCCTATCTAAGATGTTTAGCTCCAGAAGAAGCAAATTATGTGTTAAGGGAAGTTCATGAAGAAGCATGTGGTAATCATTTAGGAGCCAGATCACTCGTCCATAAGGTTGTCCGTGCAGGATATTACTGGTCTACCATCCAAGCTGATACTAAAGCATACGTTAAGGTTTGTAGTCAATGCCAATGATTCAATAACATCCCCAAACAGCCGTCAAAATACCTTACCCCAATGATGGCCCCATGGCCTTTTGCACAATGGGGATTGGATATTTTAGGCCCCTTTTCAACCGAAACTAGACAAATGAAGTTTTTGGTGGTAGGAATAGATTATTTCACTAAATGGGTGAAAGCGAAACCTTTAGCAATAATTACACAACAGAATGTCAAGAACTTCGTCTAGAAGAGCATTGTATGCAGGTTTGGGGTACCTAGGATACTAGTGTTTAACAATGGACGACAGTTTGACAACACACCTTTTAGGGATTTTTGTAAGCAACTGGGAATCAAGAATCACTACTCCTCACCCTCCCACCCACAGGCCAACGACAAGCAGAAGTAGCAAATCAATCCTTATTGAAAATCATCAAGACTCGACTTGAAAAGGCAAAAGGAGTATGGCCAGATGAATTATCGGGTGTTTTGTGGGGTTACAGAACAACCGTAAGGACCCCCACAAGGGAAACTCCTTTTAAACTAGCCTATGGAAGTGAAGAAGTCATACCTGCAGAAGTGCACATGGCCAACCACAGGGTGATGAAGTATCAAAATGAAGAAAACAAAGAATAGCTTCGTCTAAACCTCGATCTTATAGACGAGGTGAAGATGGACGAGGAGCAGAGAACAGCAAGGTACAAAAATCTTATGGCAAAGCACTATGATGCCATGGTGAAAACCAAACGCTTTAACATAGGGGATCTCATCCTAAAAAAAGTTTCCTTGGCAATAAGAAACCCGGCCCATGGGAAGCTAAAGCCAAATTAGGAAGGACCTTATAGGGTTATCAACTGCAAGAGGCAAGGATCCTACTACTTAGAAGCTTTGGATGGACGGAGGCTAAAACACCCTTGGAATGTTGAGCATCTAAGGAAGTATTATCAATAAAGGGTGACCATGGGCGAACGCTATGGACGAGTGAAAGTAATGTACTGTTTTCTCGTGTTTATTTGTGTACTACTACTACTACTACTACTACTACTACTATGTGTCTTAAGTGTTTTAATAATCCCCTAAATAGTGCACTAGTTGTGCTATTCATGGACGAAGTTGTGTTGTATGAATATTTTTAATTCCCTAAGGCACTAACTCTTAAGCATGTGCCAAGTCTGTGGACAAATGTTTATGAACAGTGTGGATTTCCAAATATGTATAATGATGTGTTTCTAATACATATGATGATATGGGAATCATTCATTTTTGTGATTTCATTCAAAATAATCCACCAGAAGGCAAGGAGTTAAGGACGAACAAAATCCCTGGACGCAGGGATATATCGTCTATAAGCTTTCCTTGAAAAAGGATAAAAGCAAGAGAAAATAAACCTAAGGTATATACGTCTAAGCACAAGACGAGGTAAAACCCAAGGTAAATTCGTCTAACCAATGGACAGGGAAGATGTGCATACAAAATATCTCAAACCCATGGATGAATCTAGCAAGCCGAACAATCCAATTCACAGACGAGCAATGGCTGGGAACATCTTTTACTAAAGACGAATAAATGATCGTCCTTAGTTTGGACGAATGGAGCTAATAAAAAAGAAATGGCATTCATGGATGAGCCATGCTTATAAATGGCAAAGGCTAAGCATGAAAGGTTTATTTTGTTTTAGGACGATGTAAGTAAAGATTTGTCCACATACTCAAGACGAGATAAAATGACTCCATAAGTGGGTGAACCCCACAATCACAGAAATAGCATGGATGATGTAAATAAAATTCGTTCATAAAGCTTATAACATATTCAAACACTTAAAACGATGGAAATGAAAAGCATTCATTCATTCATAAAATTCAAAGGGTAGACGATCACTATCCAAAAACCCTTAGAAGTAATGTCAATAAGAGTGATTATGCATAAAACTCATCCATAAAAATGGACGAGAGAATTGTACTTAGATAAATTTGAAAAAGAAAAAGCAAAAGCCCAAAACAACGGGCATTTCCAACAAGACTAAAATAAATTTTGTAAGGAAAAAGTAAATTCACTTGGATAAACCACTGGAGGCATTGCCTCTAGACTTTGGGTCATCCTGGGTTACTTCGTTGTTGGTGTCATCCATCACATTGACATCCTCAGAACTCGTTGCAAGCAAGGAACTCTCTGCGGCAAGGGGGATCTTGAAGGTATCAAAGTCCAGGTCAAGAAAAGCCTCCTTGGCATTAGCTTGGAAGTCCTTAGCCTGCTGCATAATGACTGTCTAGACATTTCTTATACTCGTTAGACTTCTTAAAAGCTACAACAGCTTCTTCACGGGCCTTCTCCAAGGACGAGGTGAACTCAGAGACTTGTCCTTCCAGATGGGCAATTCGAGTTTCTTTCTTTATAGCATCTGCCTTAAGTTCCTCAACCTCGTTTTTTAGTTTCGACTCTATTCCTTGCAAACAACTGAGATCTTTAATCAATCTGATCACTTCCCCATTTTTAAATAAAACTTCAGTGTTCAGCTCTTTAGCCTTCTCCTTAGCCGTCTTGGCTTCCTCATAAAGCTCCTTCGCCTGGCATGACGCTGTATAAAACTTTGACATGGGCTATAAATGGACGAAGGAGAGTTAGAAATTTTATTCAAAACTTGAAGAAAACAAAAACAAAGACGAATGAAATTTGTATACCTTAAAGAGGTCATGAATGGCAGAATGTTCAAAGTCTTTCACTAACATGTTATAACATGAATTTACTTCGTTATCAGTGATTATTCCCTTGAACGTCCTTCATGCATAACTCTCGTCTAGAACCAGGTTGGAAGGACGTTTAGACGACTCTGAGGGATGAGGCTTGCGAGGAGCTTTGGTTGGGGGGGGGGGGGAGGATCAATCTAGATGGGTGGAACTATTTGGACAAGCATTACATTAACCACAGGGTTGTCCAGGTCTACCGTCAGAGTAAAATTTGGAACTTTAGGAAGAGAAGCTTTGCTAGATTTTTGTTTCTTAGTACCTCGATGACTTGGAAGGTCGTCCAGATCCACTGAACTAGATTAGACTTGGGCTTTCTCTTCCTTGTTTGGACGGCAGGTTTCTGGGCGACAGAGGGTGCGGTGGCGTCCTCATCACCACTTGTAACGGCCTTTTCTCTATTCTCTTTCATGGTAGCTATTCATGCGACAAGGAAAATAAAGTTAAAAAAAAAAAAAAAAAAAGAGAAGAGAGAAAGAAAAGAATAGAGGATACTTACTTTGACAATTTGTTTCTTTGTGACCAAGGTTTTTAGCAGTGGGTTCTGGGCCAAGTCCACAAACGACTAGACAACCAAAGGTCACTAGGCTATGGAAGGATCTCCCAGGGAAGGCGCAAACCTAGTCAATACGATCCAAGTAAACCTTGTCTAAGTGTGGACGAGCAACAGCTGCATCAGTAAAGAAAAAAAAAAGTTAGACGATTGAAAGTTAGAAAAATAAAATAAAAAAGGAAAAGAAATGGAATGGAAAGAAGACATACCCTCAGGACGAAGGCGACCTAGAGGGCTGGTAAAAGGAAGGAAAGGGGCATTACTCACATCTACGGGTCCCTAGCCCAATTTCCAGAAATAATAAAAAATTCTGTTTTCCAAAGCTTGTCAAACGAGCTACAACCCTTTATTAGACTAAAGTGAGGGCCCCTAGACGAGAACTGGTAAAAAGCAACAAACTTCTTTATCTCTGAGGGCTTATAACAATAGAGGAACTCGTTCACTGTGATTGGACGGTCCCCTTCCAAAGCCTCATGCCATAGCACTTGCATGGCAACTATCGTCCTTCAGCCATTGGGGTTTAGCTGGTTAGGTCCAATAGCCAACCTATGGAGAAGAACTCTACAAAAAGAATTTAGGGGAAACATAAGACCAGCTAAAAGGTAAGAAGTATATACTTCTAAACCCAAAGAAGGAGAACAACACCATTCTCCTTCCATGGGTAGACGAGGCTTAAATTCCTTAGGGATTTGGTATCTATCTACAAAGACTTTTAACTTAAGCGTGTCTAGAGTGGACGCTGCTTTAGGGGCATAACTATAAATCACATCCTCCTCCTCCTCCTCCTCGTCTTAGGGAAGGCCAAGTGGCTCTCTGGACGAGCTAGTCCCAGCTCCAGAGGCCATCCTATGTTACATCTCTTGGAATTCCTCTAACAGAATACTAGGAACCTCGGACAAATAATGCTCGTCTAAGGTGCTACTACTACTACTTGTGCTACTCTTACCACTCTTATAACTACCTCCACTCCCAGAAGAGACGTCTTGATACTCGTCTATCTCTCTCCCTAGAATAGTACTAGATGAAGGCATAACTAATTGGAAGAAAGATTAAGACGAAAGCCTAAGGATGAGAAGAAATACCTGACGAAACTAAGACGAAGACTAGAAAATGCTCTTGGACGAGATGGCAGAAGAGAAATTATGAGAAAGGTGAAGGGTAAGAGAGAGAATGTACCCATTTATAGGGCCCAGAAGTAAGGTTAGTGAAGCGACGTGAACCATCCAAGAAGTGACATATGGCAGTTTCTTCGAAAAATGGAATCGACACAATGGGCCAACCTACAAGATCACTACATGTGGCACAAAAAAAATGATCAAGATCATAAAAACACGCGTTAAAGATCCACAACCTTTTGGACGACCTCTGGACAAGGGGGCAACTGATGGGCATGCAAAAAGTCTATCTTTGGATGGTCCATATGGGTCGTCCAAGAGCCAATGGCCAAAATATTTAAGAAGGTCGTCCATAGGGAAAATCCCTAGACGATCATGTGACACTTAGGAAATTCTCAATAAAGGACTTCACCCATATATGTGGAAGATTCAGATCACATGAAACTTTGGAATAAGAACAAAACCCTTATTCATCACCATAACTTCCTTAAGAATGCTTAACTTCCAGCGGCAGTTGTAACAGATGAGATTGGAGGTTATAACTTTTATAGCCGTTGTGGAGGTTATGTCTGAACTTACTAATCCCCACAAATTTTGGGGAAGTTACCAAGTAAATAACCACTCCAAGACCCTCTATATAAGAACTCGCCTACATCAAATCAAGGTAAGTTCTTTTCCTGACATTTATTCCTCAAAAGTTGGAACTCTTGTCTTTCAGAGAGAAACTAACTTAGTCATCGGAGGGTATTTGGCCGGTCTCCCCGATTGCCTTTTGATCGTGTTCTTCCTTTCAGGTCTTCCAAGCGAGTCATCATTTCATCGAAACCCAGAACATTCAGTCTACTGATTCTGTGCAGCATCATATTCTTTTTGGCTTTGCAGTTGCAACAATTTTGCTCTCCTTAGTGACTCAACTCACAGTTGTAGCAAATATTCAAGTTATCACTTTATTAAATTTTGTATAATTTAAATTTCTTAGTGACCATCTTTAAAACAAAAAAAAAATTCTAGAGCTGGCACTGCAATAGATTCAACAATCATGTTAAGGTTTCCAATCTAAAAACTTAGAATGAGGAAGCTTAATTATACAAACAAACAATCTAAATATTTGAAATGGAAGTCTTTAGATTCAACAACCATGTTAAGGTTCAAACACAACACACCTTTCGTGTAAACACCACGAACAATCCAAAAAAGCCACATCCAAATCTGTTCCATTTCCATATATGTGTATTGAAAGTTGAAACCCACAGGTCGTGTCGTCAAAGTCACAATGTGTTTGATAATTTTACACCCAACAAAAAACCAATTTCACAAACCAGAGACCCAAAATTGCTCATTTCATTTCTGAACTTTGTCCAAGACCCACCTCTTCTTCATCTTTGGAGTGTTTTATAACCCATTTATTCTTGCCCATCTTGACCCAAAACTTGAACTGTGGAGCACTCCCATCCCAAACCGGACCTTCCTCATATCTAGCTTTATTTACAATAGAATATATTGTTTACAACAAAAATTTAGTTATCTAAATTTAGTTCAACTTCAACCCCTAAAACTAAATTTTGATTCTGCCATTGGATTAGTATTTTGTACACCTGATATACTTTTTTTTTTTTTTTAAGAATAACCTTTTTTTTTAGAGATAATTATAATATGCTGTTAACCCTGCAGATCGAACCCTTTCTCACTTAGACCCCAAGCACTTTGTGCATGAGGAAGTGTCAATTCAGCTATAAGGCATTTGGCAATAACCTGATATACTTTAATTGGCATGGAATATTGGGTTTTCTTATATTGATTTTGATGTTAGTAGAAAAAATATATATTATCAGCTACACCAACCAATCCTGTACTTATTATTACTATTTTTTGTTTGGATGAAAAACCTGTACTTATTAATGTAACCACATTGGAAAATAAGTGTGAGTAAAAGAGGTTTAAAATCTATACTGTGTATCCAAGAGTTAAGCCATTTTGGATATACACTACTGTAAGTTTCTTTAAAAAATATTTTCCCCTTTCTCCATGTGTGTGTGTTAAAAATATTTAATATTCTCAAAAGAAAAAATAGTAAGTTAATCTCACATTGGAAAATGAGTATGAGTAAAAGAGGTTTAAAACTTGTATTGTATATTTAAGAGTTAAACTCTTTTGAATATACATCACTATAAGTTTTTTTATAAAACATTTTCCTCTCTTCTAGTATGTATCTAAAAGTTAGACCCTTTTAAATATACACTACTGTAAGTTTCTTTAAAAAACATTCTCCCATCTCCGATGTATATTAAAAATACTTAGTATTCTAAAAAAAATATTTAAAATATCTTTTACTCAAAAAATATATATATTTTAAATATCTTATAAACCCCTAAAAAAATATCTTATAGACTCAGGTGCTTTTAAGATATATTTTTTTAATGACTTTAAAAAGTGAGCTATAAAATAATTATACAATTTTAAAAAAACACTATAAACCTTAAAAGCACCAAATAAATAAATAAATACTGTAAAGGATTCTTTAATAGCTTTGTCAGAAACTGTTGCGGATGTTGACAAAAAAATATGGCAACGCGTAAACCAGCGTTAAAAGTAGTAGAAACTAGAAACTGTAATATGGATATTTGATACAAATCCATAATTAATTAATAGTAATTACTTAAAAATCCTGATTATTAGCGTTGGATTCGGGCTTCTCGATTTGCCAAACATGCTTAAAATGTGAACACAGTCAGACAAAGACCGAGGACGATGAATGTTTAAGTCTTATCCAGTCTTTGACGCGGTTGGAACTTGGAAACAAAATTCTTTTGTTTGTTTTTTTATTGTTTGTAAATTGCAATCTATTAATATATGGATACATGGGACACTCTATATGCATGGGACCGACCTGAAAAGAATATATGGATGGAGCCTACCTTAAGGCTGATTTAAGGAGCCTACCTTACTAAAAATCCCTGATTTCTTTCTCAAAAAAAAAAAAAAAAACATTTCTTGAAAATTTAAAATATGATATATTTATGATATGACAATTAATTAATATTAATAATTGTATTAAATATTTTTTACCTAATATGTTTATTTTAGGTTTTGTAAATTAAGTTACAATAATAAATAGTAAAGAAGTACAATATTACTCATAAAATGTTGTTTAAATTATTTAACAAAAAAAACTAAAAGTTTAAATAAATTAAACACACCTAAGTTGTATTGGGTATTATTGGGTACTTATGCGGACACGCGCTCTTGGAATATTTTAGCCACATCCGTGCAACATAAATTGTAATAATATGATAAATTTCTTGTTAAAATTTCAGAAAGTGTTTGTTAACTTCTTGCGAAAAGTCCAGGAAGTTTTGTTTTTATTGTGCAAAATAATTTTCAAGTAACAACAAAAAAAATGTTTGAAATTAAACATAATCATTGTGGTCCCTAAAACAAAATATGAGACAAACTAGAATCAATCAAGGGATAAACAGCTCTTTAATATCTTTTCTTGTCACACTAGTTCAAGAAAACAACTTCACGCGTAATTTGTGACTTGAAAAAACATCTATACAGCTGGATCATAAAGAAGAAGTAAAGAGCCAGCTTTTTATATGATTAAAAAGGAAAGAATTTTTTTTTTTTTTTTTCCAAGTAGGTAAGGCAAGTTTGTACTGGAACCTATCATTTTTTGTTTGATTTGGCAATTTAAGTTTGGGATAGTCTATCAGAAAATATCTCTGTAAGGATTATCCAGTTTTGTACACTGCTATTAGTCTATTATCATAATTAGACAAAAATACAAAGAGGACAAGAAATTTTGAAATTGATTTTATTGAAATATGTTAACTCATTGGTTTCAAAAATTTTGAGTCCGTGTATAGATACACTTAAACTTACCCGCAATTACGCTTGAATATCAATTTATGATTGTATTTTAACACTTATAAATGGACCACTATCAATATTTAGTAATAATAAAATTTTGTTACACAAATTAAAAAATTAACATTTAAGGATGCCGTGAATTTTGGTATATTCCTAAATTTACTATAAAAAAAATTATTACAAGAAAGATTCAAAAATTCAAACTTTAGAAAATTCAGAAATTAAAAATAAGAATATTTATTTAGGAAACTGAGGATATAATTAGTTAAACACTTTTATAAATAGTTTTCATAGATAAAAAAAAAAATTACCGTAAAAATAAAAAAGAAAAATTACAAAAATATCAGCAACAAAGAGAGGTTAACCCTTATCTAAAAGAAATGATAAATAAAAAAGAAAAAAAAAATACAAAACCTCTTTTAACCCCCACTAAACGTTACGTGCAGTACCGTCCGTATACAGAGAGTGCTATGCTGTCCAGACCATCGGTTTAAAACCTCCTCCGTGGACCCCACGCTTTATTTTACCCAAACAAACTATCACACTCCACCCCAAATCTCCACCGTCTATTCAACAATCTCATATAGGACCCACAATAACCAACGGTTCCGATTGAGAAATCAAAATATCAAAAATCCACGCCCTTATTATAAGCCTTTTTTCTGTATACTTTTTTTTCCCTCTTCCACGGCTCTATCACCGCCGCCGCTTCATCTTCCAAACATTATTCTCTCTTGAAAGAAGAACCCATTTTTTTTTATGTAACCACCCGTTTCATAAACCCTAACAAAATCTAAGGAAAAAAAAAAAAACCACCTCTTTCTCCTCTACAGCTTTGATTTTGTCAAGAGAAAAATAACAACAACTATAACAACCCGGAAAGGCGTGACTATTCTGGGTTTGTTTTGGAAACCAGCACCAGAACCAGAGAGAGAGAGAGAAAACTCAAGAAATAAACATTCACATTTGTGAGTTTTTATCTTGAGAAAATAACTTAAAACCATGGCAAAAACCCAGAAGGGTGGTTATTTCGTTTTGAGGATTTTCTCTTTCTTCGTTGTTTTCGTTCTGTGTGGCAATGTGGTTGTAGTTTACTCCGACGACGCGGCGGTGATGAAAAGTTTTAAAGAGAGCATAAAGAACCCCGGGTCTCTAGGATGGACAGCGGCGAACCCGTGTGACTGGCACAAAGTAAGGTGCGACGGGTCGAACCGGGTCACGAAGATCCAAATCAAGGACATGAATCTCCAAGGCACACTGCCGAAGGAGCTTCAGAACCTTACCGCTCTGAGCGATTTTGAGGTGCAAGGAAACCAGTTCTCAGGCGATTTCCCAAGCCTCGCAGGGTTAAGCTCTTTGACTCAAATCATAGCTCACAGCAACCAATTCAGTAGCTTCCCTTCGGATTTCTTCACCGGCATGACCTCGTTGCAGTCCATAACCATCGACGACAACCCTTTTGACAAATGGGCCATCCCAGAAAGCATCAAGGAAGCCACTTCACTCCAAGCGTTCGAGGCCACCAACTGTAGCGTCACCGGTAATATCCCAGACTTAAGCTCTTTAGTGTCTTTGACGACTCTGCATTTGGCTTTCAATTACCTAGAAGGTGAATTGCCTGCGAGTTTTTCTGGCTTGGGTATTCAGGAACTTTGGCTAAATGGGCAACAGGGTGATACAAAGCTTAATGGTTCTATTGCTGTTTTAGCTAATATGACTTCCTTGACTAGCGTTTGGTTACATGGGAATCAGTTTACGGGTCCGATACCGGACTTTTCTAAAGTTACTGGCTTGAGTGATGCGAGTTTTAGGGACAATTCATTGACTGGAGTTGTTCCGGACTCTTTTGTGAATCTTCCTAGCCTTAAAACTGTGAATTTGACTAATAATTTGCTTCAAGGGCCGGCCCCTAAGTTTCCTAGAAGTGTGAATTTAGATATGAGAGGGATTAATAGTTTTTGCTCGGATGTGCCCGGTGAAGCTTGTGATTCCCGCGTTAATGCTTTGTTATCGGTTGTGAAAGCTTTTGGGTATCCGAAAGTGTTTGCTAGCAATTGGAAAGGAAATGATCCTTGTGATAATTGGCAGGGGGTTGTATGTGCGGCAAATGGCAATATTACGGTTGTTAATTTTCCGAAGATGGGTCTTTCGGGTACGATTTCTCCCAATTTTACTCTGCTTCCATCGATTCAAAAATTGATTTTAACGGGTAATTCTCTGACGGGTACTATACCGAGTGAGCTTACGAAATTGCCTAATCTTGTGGAACTTGATGTTTCGAATAATCGGTTGTATGGGGCTGTACCGGCTTTTAGAAATGGTGTGAAGGTGAACACGGATGGGAATCCTGATATCGGAAAGGCTAGAAGTAGTTCCCCTTCACCGGCACCTCCTGGCTCACCATCCAGTGGTGGTGATGGTGTTGTTTCTGAGAGTGGTAAGACAAAATCTAATGTTGGAGTTATTGTGGGGGCTTCGGTTGGTGGTGTTGTGGTACTGCTATTAGCTGGGGCTGCGATTTACTGTTGGTTAAGTAAAAAGAAAAAGCGTTCTAGTAAAGTACAAAGTCCTCATGCAGTGGTAATACATCCTCAATACTCTGGGGACCAGGATGCTGTGAAGATTACTGTTGCACCGAGTGGTGCAAATGGTGGTGCATATGGTGGTTTCAGTCCCGGAAGTAATGGACACAACGACGTTCATGTTGTGGAGGCTGGGAATATGGTGATTTCCATTCAAGTTTTGAAGAGTGTCACCAACAATTTCAGTGAGGAAAATATATTGGGAAGAGGGGGTTTTGGAACTGTTTACAAGGGGGAATTGCATGATGGGACGAAGATTGCGGTGAAGAGAATGGAATCAGGGCCAGTGGGTGAAAAGGGTCAGACTGAATTCATGTCTGAGATTGCAGTTCTTACAAAGGTTCGACACCGGCATTTAGTTGCACTTCTTGGGTATTGCTTGGATGGAAATGAGAGGCTTCTTGTTTATGAATACATGCCCCAGGGGAGTCTTAATCAGCATCTATTTCACTGGAGAGACTTGGGGTTGAAACCACTTGAGTGGACACGAAGGCTGACCATTGCCTTGGATGTTGCCAGGGGAGTTGAATATCTGCATAGTTTAGCCCATCAAAGCTTTATCCATAGGGATCTGAAACCATCAAACATTCTTCTTGGAGATGATATGCGGGCTAAAGTGTCAGACTTTGGACTGGTTCGACTTGCTCCAGAAGGAAAATTCTCTGTTGAAACTAAACTAGCTGGAACTTTTGGGTATCTTGCACCAGAATACGCAGGTACCTTCTTAAATTTTCTTTGACTTAAATATTAGAGGTATTAAATTTATTCTAAACTTTTCTATGCTCAGAAAAATCTGTAGCTGATTGTCCTTGAAATAACCAAGACTAACCAAGATCAGATTTTTGAATTTAAGCAACAGTCAAACATCGAACCTTCAGAAGAAACCACTAAGTGGAAAGTTGAGTGGGCACATAGGCTTACAGCATTTTACATGACTGCAAAATAGCAGCCCCTTGTCTATTACACCATTCACAATATAGAGCTACTTGCTAAGAAGATAATTGTTCTCATGTTACTGCCTGAAAACATCTTTAAGAATCTGAATGAAATAACATAATTAAATTGATGTGGGGAAAATAATATGCAATGTGACTTGTGAAGACACCATCTTTGAACTCAAAATCATATTCTATCTGATTAGTTAGGACTTCATTATGCCCTCAAAACATGAGAGCTAAACTGATATTTCTGCAGAGCCTCCTGTACTAGTACTACGTTGTTCTCATTCCTTGCTAGATACATTGATTTCAGCTTATAAGTTTAGTGTTGGTTTCATGAGAGGACATTAAATTCATATATACTACATTTTATTTGTACCTGTGTTTAATGTGTGTCCATTCTGTTGTTTGCAAGAATTTGGTTATTTTTGTATGCTGCAGTTTTGAGATATGAATTTGGTGCATGATAAATAGTCAGTTTGCAAAATATAATGTCATCCTTTTATTTTGGGGGCCAGGGGTTTTGACAGTTCACCATGTATGTTGCTGTTAATATTGTGTGATGGTGGTGCTTGTTCATGTAAATTCTGTTGTTTTGTGTGTTCTGTTTATCTTGTTGCTGTCAAGGTCTCCATTGTTAAGGACATACAAATTTTCTTCCCCATTATATTTTAGACAGTACTTGAACATTTCTTTAATGAAATGCTATGGAAACAAAATGAAATGGCTTTTGTCCCTGCAAATTCATCTCATGGGATAAATGAATCCTAAAGCAGACATTTGTTATTCATATATTATACCTATTTGTTTATATCGCCTTTTTCTTTTCTGCTCCTTTTTCTGCATACCACACCATAGTCATGTATAAATTGTTGTTATGGTTGTGATTTCTGATCAATTATCTGTCCTTGTGGTACTGACATTAAACTTTCATGGATGACTGAGCAGTGACCGGACGGGTGACAACCAAGGTTGATTTGTATAGCTTTGGAGTGATTTTGATGGAGCTAATCACAGGTAGAAAGGCACTCGATGAGTCCCAGCCTGAAGAAAGCTTGCACCTTGTCACATGGTTCCGCAGAATGTACCTTAACAAGGATGCATTTCAGAAGGCCATTGACCCAACAATTGATCTTGACGAGGAAAGCCTTGCCAGTGTTAATACTGTTGCAGAGTTGGCTGGCCACTGCACTGGGAGAGAACCCTACCAGAGGCCCGACATGGCTTATGTAGTGAATGTGCTTTCTTCTCTTGTTGAGCTCTGGAAACCGACTGAACCTGATAATGAGGACAATTATGGTATTGACCTTGATATGCCCTTACCGCAAGCACTCAAGAAGTGGCAGGAATTTGAGGGAATGAGCAATATAAATGAATCCACTTCATCATCATATCTTGCTAGTGGAGACAATACCCAAACCAGCATTCCAAATCGGCCATCTGGTTTTGCAGAATCATTTGCATCATCGGATGGACGTTGAAGCTTGGGAATGAAGTTGGATTATTCTTAATGGCCCCATGTGATTTATCGTGTTTATTCCTTCTGCCCTTTGTGCCTTATTTGTTCCTTTTGGGTGAGGTTTGTCCTCTTTTTCCATGCCTAGATGGAGATTCTTTTTTTCTTCTCCCCCCCTCTATACAACTTGAACGGTTTTGATGTTATGGTATTTTAGAAGTCCTTGATATGCAGATATACAGAAAAACTCAAGGAGGTATCTTTAATTTTCCCCTTTGTGCCTGAGTTAGATAGAGTTCATCCTTGTGATGTTTGTTAGTGTATCAAGCATAAAGAAAAGGACTAAGTTAATGATTGGAGGGTCCAATTTTACTTATCCAGTGTACAAATTGCTACTAGATTTCAGTGAATTTTAATTAATTTTATATGGACTTATCCATATCCTCAAAAGTTTTCCTTCGTTCATATAATTTCGATGATATTTATTTTGATGTTATCTCATTGAGTTGATCTCATGAAAACAATTGTTAAATTAAGTTTCTGTGACAATGCTTTGGCTCAAAATTTGCCTGCTTATGAAATTTCAGAATTTTAATATTTGATAATTCTACTGTTGATTCAGAATTTAGAATTAGGGGAATGCTGTTCTGTTTTTACTTCGTCATTCATTGGCACAGTGGTATCACAAGTCTCATTTTTTAACCAAAAGATGAATATAGGAACATATCCTATTATCCTCCATAACCCAAGAAATATAAATTGGTGTTTTCCTAGATTTATACTAATAAGTTACAGACCTTCTCTCCCATAATTTTTTTTTTAAGGTTATACCTCAATAAATAACTTGGAAAAAATAAATTAACCAATAAATTGTAATAGACAAGCACTTCATTAAAGGAAAAATAATTGGAAAATAGGAAAAAAAAAAAAAGAAAAGAAAAAAGAAGCCCAGTCATTTTCTTTTTCTTTTTTTGATAAGGAATGCCAGTCATTTTCAAATGGTCATTTCCATGGTATCTCTGTCCTTAATGATGAGGATTGCTTGATTTTAAAATAAAAATAAAAATGAGGACTGCTTAGTCAACCATAGGATTAATTTAATAATTAATAGTAGCCGTAGGAGTATATGAATCCATACTAGTTTTTTTTTTTTTTTTTGGGGAACTCAAGACCAGGAAGAGGTGGGGGGGACTAGTGTTTGGTAGCATGTCATGAAAACGAGATTTACGTTATGTTTTGACACAGCCTGACCCCCATGATGACTGATAAATCATAAATCCATGTTGCTGCATAGTCTCCAAGGGCGTTAGTGTCATGGAGTGACTGGTTCAATATGCATGCCAGCTGCATTCCTCGTTCTATAATATATTATAATAAATATAATTATTTTTTTCCAATTCCGAGTCCCGACCATGCCTGCATGTCTCTTCTTTATTCACCAGCAAGCAATAATCATCGTTGTCATTATTGTATGATGATACCTAGCGGATTTTACGGCCAACTGATATTGAGAAACGCTGGTGCCAAATTTTTTTTTTTTTTTAATTCACAATTTCTTAACAATTCGTCACATTATAAATAAAAGAAACGTGGACTCTTAAAGACCTACTGTTTTTTTTTTCGCCGTCTTCAACTTCTCAAATTAATGAATTGTAACAAAAGTTATGATATTTTTTGTTACACTAACATTTTTCATATTTTATTATAAATGATGTCTTTTTAATAATTTTATATTCAATGTGCGGAATTAATTAGACCAATTTTTTTTTTGGGGGTGAGTTATTATTCGTACGATGTTTGAAATAATATTACCATCACGGAATAAATTATGAATTAAAGTATTTTTTCACAAAAATTTTAAGTCTAATTTGAATCTGATACTTATAATTCTTCTGGGGAAAAAAAATTGATACTTATAAATAAGATATTAATTTTTTTTCAAAAACCGAAAATATCATCTATTTGGTTTACACCATTTTAATGGTTGGTATAGAATTGATTCATGCACATGGGGATTGGCGATCACTCAAGTAGGCCTTAAAATATGATTATAAAAAAAAGTAGCCCTTAAAATATCCTAAGAATTGAGATTGAGAAGCATATTCGGTACGAATTACGTAGGTATGAAACTAATATTAGTTTCTTTTTAATCTTGAACTTTTAGTATTTAACTCGACTCACTTAATTATTAGAGTCCTAATATCTCTCCCCATGCAATTGGCCTGAAGTTAGGATTCTAATCATGTGAGTCGAGTTAAATATTAAAGTTCAAAATTGTTCAATTAACTTATGTTTTTTACCACAGAAAAACCTTAAAACTTCTCCATCTTTTTTCCCCTTCTTCTCTCTTAATCTTTTTTACAATTTCAAATTTTAAGTTTTTGTTTTTAATAAGTATTACTGTTTACTCAAAAAAAAAAAAAAATGATGTTTATCCCATATTAGTCATGTATCTAGTATCCATTGTTTATAACCCCAGTCTACAACTATAAAGGTTAGACCCTTTTATAGTTATATTCTGATTATGTAATGCATTATAAACCTAGTTTAAAATACTATTATTATTATTTTCATGTGTATTTTAATAAGTATTACCGTTTACTCAAAAAAAAATTTAAATTTTTGCCATAAACTCAAATATTTAAACACTTATTAGAAGAATAGAGAAATTTTTTTTTGTATGTTACTATACTCATAATATTTTTACATTGATTTATACTATTAAAAAATCCTATAGGATGTTCAATAACTTGGCTTGGTTCTGGTGGTTCCAGTGCATCCAATACACTAGACCCATTGGAATGATGACACGTTGGCAAAAGTAGACATGTGTCACTGTCATGACAAGTATAGTGCAAATGAATATTGAACCCAAGCTTTGTCAGATGTTTAAACTTTAGTAGCTATCTGCAGCAAGGCATTAGTGTTGACTAGTCGGGCAACTTATTGTTCAAATTTTACATATATAGATTAATCTCTTACTTTGATTGTTATTAATTATAAATTGATTATTTTTATTTATTCTTATAATGTGAAATAAATAATTTATTTAATCATTATCTATTTTATTGTTAATATAGATTAATATTTTAATTTTAATTTTCCTCTCATTCTTCTCTTTTAATCTTGTCCCCTAAATTGAAATCTTATCTCTGCCACTGTGAATCACAATAACAAGCACAACATTATTATAGAAAACTTCATTAAGTTTTGTAAGCACAAACCTTTGGATCTAATATAGCAATGCTTACATCTCGAATATTGATTATTCCCTAATTTTTTCCCTTTAAAAAAAAAAGTGGTTTATACTTCAACCCCACCAAAAATAAATAAATAAATAAAGCACCGGTGGCTTTCCAAACAGTTGCTTCAATGCAGAAACTAATCTCATGCTCATCATCAATGTGCATTTAATTCTATGTGAATTGGTCAGCAGTGCCAGTGTGGGGAAATTATTGTGTACTTCCGGAGTACCATAAATGCATGTTTCTTCCTCTCACATGAATGGTGGGTCTCACTAATTAAATTCATGGTGGGACCCACCATTCATGTGAGAGGAGGGAGCACGCATTTATGATACTCCGGGAGTAACTAATAATTTTCCGCCAGTGTGGCTTGTCTTGGCACACGTTGCGGGATCACGGGGCTCTACGCCTCAATCCCTCTCAACCAATTCTGATAAGAATTAATGCTCTTATTGTGGTCTATACTCTACAGTCTATACATTGTGGTTTCCGTATATGACCTCTCTATCCATTTTAGTTAAAGTAATAAGTGGCAATACATTTGTGAACGGATAAGTTCAATGATGGATTTTACAGAAAGCGTAAAAGATGATGAGCTCTTTCTTTTTCTCTTCATTATTATTTTCCCTTAATAATTTGAACTACTTTTTCTTCTGTATAGGTCTATTTATCGATCATTTGGCACCTATCTCAATTATGGTTTTTTAACATCTATGAGCCTTGTAGGCAAGGCAGTAAAGGAGTTCGTTGGATTTGTTGGAGTTCTGCTTAACCCTCTTTTAAATCCCGTAAAAGCAAAGACCTAACCCCAACGCTTCCAAAAAAAAAACTTCCAAGTTTCTTGTTAGGATTTTTTTTTTTTTTTTTTTTTTTTTGAAGTGGCTAAATTACAAATTGCACTTTTTAAATTTGCTTGAAATTCAATTTAATATTCTAACTCCGCTTTCATTAAATTTAGTTTTATAACTTTTAATTTTGTTCAATTTAGCTCTTTTTTTGGTCTATGTCAGAATTGTGCCATTAATTTTAAACTTTGTTCAATGCAAAATTATGTTGTTTTGGGGGGTTGGGGGTTCTTAATGACTAAATTCTGATAGAGATTAACAGGAGGATTAAATTGATTTTTTTTTTTTTTTGGGTGAAATGACACCATAAATTAGATTAAACACGAATCATTTTGTACAAAATAGCTTACTTTATCAATAAGCAATAAAGTCTCCACCATAGATAAAACTAATTGCTAACCCGTGTGATGCATGAGAAAACTATTGAAAAATAATAAAGCATGCATATATTAAAAAGCAATTTAAGTTCATGTATGCTTGCAAGGGATACATACTTAAATTAGAGGCGTGAATTAAATTTTAGGCAACGTAAGAGGGTAATACTTATCATTTATCTTTTCTTAAAAAAGTAATAACAAACACCGGCTGGCCTGAGACAATTTAAGGCCTAAGGCAGCAATGTTAAATGGGGAATTTTCTATTTAAATATATATATATATATATATATATTTTAATAGTATTAGACATTTCTTTTAAAATTCATTCGATCTTCCTGCTTTTTGATATGAAAAATTATTAATTATGTTTTTGAATTTAAGTTTTTCTAATATATACTTTTCAATCGATGATATGACTAATTAACTTATTTTCTTGTGATATATATCAATTTTAATTAGAATTTTATCAATTTTCGTTTTGAAAAACTTTTTTACAAAATAAAAAATAAAAAATGTAACAGTACTTTCAATAAAATTCATTAATACTTGCATTTGAAAAAGAATTTAGTCTTTTTATATTATTAAGAATGTTTATATTACATGTAAATATCATTACGATTATTGTCATTATTATCTTTCTATTGGGTTTCACTTCATTATATTCTAACTATGTTTTAATGAATTTTTGTTAATTTATGAAATTTCATATATATATATATATATATATATATATATTCCTAGTAATAGATTAAGAGAGCTATGTGAGATTCAAATAAAATTTCTATTCTTCTCTCATTTTCTTAAGTTTTTCATATCTAGAATTATAAAAAGAAATGCTATTCACAACATTAAATTATAATATGAAAAAATAAAATAAATTATAAAGAAAATAATATAATATAATTTATCAAAGGCACTACTTCAAATTCATTTTATAACATAATCGACTAACAATCTCAATTTGCCAAAATAAAGATGAATTCAATACATAATTTGATGAATTAATATTAAAACAAATCAAGATTAAATGGATATAGAGAATTAAATATCGTTGTTCATATATAAAATTTTTAAAAAAGAGAGATAAAATTTTATTTTTGAAATTTCACGTTGTTATAGAATATTAATCACTAATAATTATTTGGTAGGCTTTCAAAATTTATTTTTATTAAAAAATTTAGGATTTCAAATGAGTTGGAATTCTATCACCCCACAATTATTAAAATTCTTTTTGAAGGGAGAGAGTTCACTTATTTTTTTACAAACTAAGAGCTCGTTTGATAGAGGAGTTTAAGTAATGATATTTTTATTTTTTTTGAAATACGTGTGAGTGAAAAAATGTATAAAAATACGTGTAATATTGTTTAAAAACTGAAAACATATATTTAAAATGCTTTATTAAACTGGCCATAATTATTAAATTAAAATTTGGGGCCTACTTTCAGCAGAGGCCCATAGGCAATGGCCTAAGTGGCCTTGCCCAAGAGACAAACTTGTTCAATTTAGCTTAAAAATGGATTAATTTGGAATTAGAGTTAAAGTTAGTTTATTTTACTATTTAGTTTATTTTTTCTATTATTTATGAGTCTCACTATACTTTTTGGTACAATTTATGGGTTTTACTGTACTATTTTAATTAGCTTTTACTTATATTTACGGTTGGCAATTACTAACTATCATGCATGTAAGGTGGTTCAAGCTCAATACCGATGGTGCCTTTGTGATGGGCATTGGTTAGGCTGGTGGGGCAGGTTTGTCCCTAATAAAGTGGGTTTTCTTTTCTTTTTTTGGGGTGTGGGGGGTGGGGGGGTGTTTCCAGGGCTATAGGACAAGCTTTTTGCTTGCTGGCTGAAACTTAAGCCTTACAAGATGGTCTCATTTTAGCAAGGAAGCTAGAAATCCATTATCTAGTTGTAGAACTCGATGCTATGGAGATTGTGTTGGCAATAATGGTTCCATTGTGAAATGATTGCAGGAATTTAGTCCATTGTAAATAATTGCAGGAATTTAGTCCAAGCTTTCTATATGAGTGAAGTGAAGCATAGCTATTGTGAAATGAATGTGTACCAATGTTCTAGCTAAGAGAGGGTGGTCCTTATCTTCAAATTTTATGTAATTTGAATTTCCCCCTCTTGGTGTACTTATAAAATAAATAATAATAAAAAAATAAAAAAAAATAAAAAAGAGAAAGAAAGTAATAAATGCTCTTTTTATGTACAAGTCTACTCACTTTTTTTTTTTTTTTTAATGCCAAAATCTACTCACTTTAAAGATAGAATAATAGTAAAGATACTACAAATTTTACCATATAGTTTTTACAAATTGATGTATCACCAATCATAAAATAAAAAATCAAAATCAAACACTCAATTTTTAGGTGGTTGAAAGTTTCACTTTAAAGATAGAGTGATTATAGTGATACTATAAATTCATGTATGTATGTATTTATTTATTCAAATGTCTATAAAGATATAATTTAAATTTAACACACTTTTAATTATTTTATTGTATTGGCTGAAACATCAATATTGGTCAAAACGCCTGAAAAATCCTCAATACAACCCGGCATTTTATCTAGTATGTTTTAGGGGAGTATCGATATTTGGTTTAACGGCCGATATGGTAAATATGGTCAGTACGGTTGGTACCAATACAATATTGACTTCTTTGATTAAATCCCATCAATTATATTTATTGTCACTTTAGTTTGTAAGTTTTATATAGTAAAACTTATTATAATTTTAGCATTTTTCTTAAAGATATTAATCAGCCCCTTAAGAAAGAGAAAATTGTTAGGTATTCCTGGAGTACCATAAATGCGTACTCCCTCCTTTTACATGAATGGTGGGTCCTACCATAAATTTAATTAGTGAGATCAACAATTCATGTGAGAGAAGTGGGTATGCATTTATGGTACTCTGAGAGTACATAGTAATTTCCCCTCAGAAAGTCTATCAAGTAATGTTGTAAAGAGTAAATATGTGGTTTTAATCTTTTGTCGATTCTCAGCATGTGATACTCCATTTTTTTTTTTTAAGTATAGAAAGATAGATAGACACATAGAACGGATAGAAGAGTTCACCACCCAAATGAACCTACCTAAGAGATGTAGAGTGTAAAGGACAAGAACGCTCACCACTGTAAGGAATAACATTCCTAAAGAAATGGCTTAGGTAGTTTTCATTGGAATTTGGAATAATAAGATTGACACAGTACAATACTCCCCCCTATGCCAGTTTCGTTTGATTCCAAAAATAGGATTTGATTCATTTAAACATTTCATTTTAAATCCATAAGTAAGACACCTTTTTGGTTTTACACACATCTTTCAAATTCATCCCAAACATGAGCATATCATCTAAGTAAATACAAACAATGACACCATATTCTTTTGTAAACATAGAATATATACGAGCACTAGCAATAGTAGTGCTAAATAGCTATATTACTATTTTTAGCACCACTAATACTTAAAATACATGCTACAGCAACGGTGCTATAACTAAAATTTTTTAGCTACTTGCTACAGTGCACAGCTATTTATGATTGTGCCTGTGCACTATATCAAGTAGCTAAAAAAAATAATATTTTATTAAACTCTCTCTTCTCTCATTAAAAAAATATTTTATCTTTTCTTTCTTTTTCTCTCTCTCTAGCTGTGAACCATGTCACCCTGAACCAATAGACAAAAACCCCAATACACAAACACATAGACAGACACAAACCCAAAATTTTCTCAGCTCAGAAATTCAAAACCTCGCGATCTCCAATGGCTTTGATCTCAGGCATTTGTTCATCTTCTCCATCTTTCAAGCCCTAAAAGCCTCTCCTCAGACCAATCCACTCGCTCCAACGCGACTCGTTGGCATTCCTAACTTGCTCGCCGCCCAAACTCATTGATCGGACTCAGTCCATGGCACACGAGATCTCCACCGAGCTATCGTTGTCGTCTTCGACGAAGCCTGAGATTTTGAAGAAGAATAATAAGATTGAAGCTTTGGAGAAAGATCCTAGGGCTCTGTGGAGGAGGTACGTGGATTGGTTGTACTAGCACAAAGACTTAAGGGTGGTTGTTCTTGGTTGGCAGTGGTTGTGGATTGTGTCATTGATTGGGTTGTGGTGTTTTTTTCGTAGTGGGATGTATTATTTTATTGTAGTAGATATAATAATTTTATTGTGATGTTTATATTATTTTATTGTGTTGAAAGCTAAAATAGATCTACTGTTACTGGATAATTTGTAAAATGAGTAAGTAAAATAGATAAAGTAGTTTTTGTGGTGCCAAATAGCTAAAAAAATAGCTCCACTGCTGTGAATGCTCTTAGGTCGTTTTCATTGGAATAATAAGATTGACATAGTACAAAACTCCCCCCTATGCCAATTTGGTTTGATTCCAAAAATAGGATTTGATTCATTCAAACATTTCATTTTAAATCCGTAAGTAAGACACCTTTTTGGTTTTACACACATCTTTCAAATTCATCCCAAACATGAGCATATCATCAAAGTAAATACAAATAATGACACCATATTCTTTTGTAAACATAGAATATATACCTTTGTTAGAGCATCCACAGCAGTGGAGCTAAAAATTTAGTTTTTTAACTCCACAAAAAGTTACTTTATCTATTTTACCTACATACATGTTGCAGCAGTGGAGCTATTTTAGCTTTTAATATAATAAAATAATATAAACATCACAATAAAATAATATATCCACTACAATAAAATAATATATCTACTACAATAAATAATAATCACAACTACCTGCAACCGCCACCGCTACTGCTGTCGCCGCCATTGCCACCACCGCTGCCACCATTGTCGTCACCGCCGTCGCCGTTGCCTCTCTTTACCACCACTGCTGCCGCCTCCGACTCTTCCACCACCGCCGCCGCCACATGATAGCAAATAATCGTCTAGTGTTAACAAGTGATTTTTTTAATCCCAAATTATACTTATACATTTTTTTTTTTACTAAAACAATTTCTCAATTATCATGATAGTCTATTATCGTCTCAATTGTCCGAAAGCAATCTTGTAACAATGTGAACTATGAAATGGAGGAACTTTATGAGAAAACATATAAAATAGATCACATATTATAGCAGGAATAATGTAGTCCATAGATTTACTCACATACATAACTCACACACACTCACACAAGTTCCTATGACTCATACTTCTCAACATACAAAAAAGAAAGTTCCTACGACTCGCCTTACAATTGCCATAAATGTTCAATAAGGCCCGATTGAAGTTGAAAATGAATTTCTCGGTCTCTAATGCATCCATGCCTCTTAATGTATGACAAAAATTCATCACTTTGTTCACGTAACACTTGTAGAGGAGGATTATCGACTCCATCATTTTGTTCATAATCCAAGTCTACCATTTCATTATTATCTCGCTCATCTTTAACAATCATGTTATAGAGAATTATGCACGCTTTCATAATCTTTTGGAGTGTTTCAAGATGGAAAAATCGTGCAAGCCCACGGATAATTGCGAAATGTGCTTGAAGCACTCCAAATGCACGCTCAACATCCTTCATACACGCCTCTTGGGTTGCTGCAAATAATTTATACATCTGTCCTTGTGGAGCTGGGATTGTTTTCACAAATGTTGCCCACTTTGGATATATGCCATCAGTAAGGTAATATCTCATTGTGTAGTCATGACCATTGATTGAGTAATGTATTGCAGGAGCACGTCCTTTAGCAAGTTCATTAAATACATGAGATCGCTCTAACACATTAATGTCATTATTTGACCCAGGTAACCCAAAAAATGCATGTCATATCTAAAGATCATATGATACTACTGCCTCCAAAATAATAGTAGGCTCACGAATATGACCACAATATTGACATTTCCATGCAGATGGCCAATTTTTCCACTTCCAATGCATGCAATCAATTGAACCTAACATATCTGGAAAACCTTAACGTTTGCCATGAACTAACAGTCTAGCAATGTCTTCATTATTTGGCTTTCTCAAGTATTCCTCAGAGAAAACATCAATTACCGCAGTAACAAATTTTTTCAAACTTTCTAATGCAGTAGTTTCTCCAATCTGCACATATTCATCTATAAAATCACCCGATACTCCATATGCAAGCATTCTAAGTGCAGCAGTTATCTTTTGTAATGAAGATAAACCAAGTTTTTTGGCACTATTTCTTTTTTGGACAAAATAAGAGTCATGAGCTTCTACCTTAGATTGAATACAGAAAAAAAGAGAACGCTTCATCCGAAATCTCCTACGAAATAAAACGGGTGGATATATTGGTGTAGGAGCAAAATAATCAAGAAAAAGCCTCTCATGGCCTGCCAAATGATTATGTCGGATAGAACGACGACGTTTAGGTTATGATGTTTCCATAACAAGTTCTTCGATTATCTCATCTTCATCTAAGTCATCAAGAAGGAACTTGCGAAATAAATAGTGATTCATGGATGCAACCTTCAAGACAATTGGAAAGCAATTATTACTATAGATGCAAGATTAAAGCCAAGTAACATAAGCCACAACAAAATGAATATAATCAATTCACGTACAAGTCACAACACAAACACATACATCTAAAAAAAAACAACTTGGAAATACTATGAATGCTCATTGTTCAATGAATAGAAATAATTGGATCAAAGACACTTCACAAGATCGAATGGAACTTAACAAAAGATAAAAAAGATTGCACTTCAAAGTCTTTGTTCGATTGCACTTCAAGTCACAACACAAACACATACATCTAGTTTAAGATTAAAGTCATGTGGCATAAGTCACTACAAAATATATAAGTTACTATTAAAATACATAAAGGCCTACATAAGCCACTGCAAAATACATAAAAGCCTAAGCTACATCCAAAATACAATCAAACCCATTAATTACGTGAACTTCGTCTTGCCATGATTTCCTCTTGGAGTTGTTCATAAAAAGCTTTTTGTGCTCCAGTGAAGCCACTTATATCTATCATCATGATTCTCTCCTCCTCTAACCTTTATGTCATCTCAAATTTTTTCTTCTCAATCATGATTCTTTCCTTCTCAATCTTAAGTTTTTCTTCCTTGCTTTCCTTCTCAATCGCAAGTTTTTCCCTCTTAATAAACATTTTTTCCTTTTCCAACTGAGTTACATCCTCAATCAATTTCAATTTCTTGGTCAAATATTCTCCTACATCTTTTCCTGTGGCTTTGTTCTTTCGGATGGCCTTTTCGTCCTTCCTACCAATAGGTCTCTCAAAATTGGAAGTGTTACCAAGTCCGGACCCACAATCCCCTTCATCAATAAATATTGACTCCGAAGTTGGAGGCATGGATGATCTCCATCTAGCATTGTTAGGATTAGCAAACTTTGGTTGGTCCTTTAACATAAGCCAACAATGGTTAAGAAGAAAGGATTTCTTGTGCTTCTCTAAATACAAAACCTTTGCATTGGTAATCTAAAAAAAATATAACGTGATTAATATCTTCAAACTATTGGTGAATGGACATGTTAACACTATTGCAATATAATTTATATCTTATCTTCTTCGGTTATACCACTTTGATGAAGTGCGTTAACTTGAGCCATACATCCGGCAAACTTATTTGTCTTTTCACTAATCGCTCTCTAACGACTTATCAAGGATACAATAGTATGTGTGGTACTGGATGTATTGTACTGCGTGAAGTATTCCTAAACTTTTTTATGAAAGGTATTTTGTGTTTGTTCATTATTGTTTATGGCATCAACGCTAGTATTGAGCCATGCTGCCACTAGGAGTTTATCTTCCTTTACACTAAAGTTAGAGCCTCGTTTTCCTTTTATAGAAGAGGCATTTTCAACTTGAGGTGGAGGTGGAGGTGGAGGTGGAGAATCATAAACTGACACAGGAGTATTTTGAGACGTTCCAATAAATTGTGAGTCAATTTCTATATCCCCATTCATGATTCCCGTGATATATGTTAGGTCTCTACGTAATTCTGTGTCTCTACGTGACTCCATAAAATTAGAAAAAAAAAATGTAATAATCCCTGCACACAGAAAATCCCCAAACTAACATTTATAACACAACAAATTACAAAGACATTTATAGACATTTACAGAGACAAATTACACAATAAACTTACATTATATTACAGTTATAGACAAATTATAGAGACATGTATAGACATTTATATTACAAATTACAGAGACAAATTACACAACAAACTTACATTTACAAAGACATTTATATCAACACAACAAACGTAAACTTCCCTGCACACAAAAAATTTCCAAACGTAACTCTGTGGTTTTGTGCAACACAACAAATTTCAGAGACAACAAAACATGTAAACTTCCCTGCACAAATTACAGAAACCACAAGAACTTCTATTACAAGAAAACCACACAACAAATTCCTGCAAACAGAAAATTCCCAATACATTCCTCCATTCAGATGTTATACCTAACAAAAACAGAAAAAAAATCCCATAGTGCCAAATCAAAAATCACGTACCTCACACAACAAAAAAATCCCATAGTGCCATTCAGATGTTATTCCAATACAAAAGTTTTTTTAATTTTGCCCAAAACAACATAGTGACAACACCATTTTTCACCACAAAATAACACCAAACCCAGAAAAATTAATCCAAAAAACAAACACCCAGATGAAAAAAATTCACTACAAAAGAAGAGAGAGCACTGACCTGAAGTGGATTGGTTGGGACGGCGTGGGCTGAGGCATGGGCTGGGATGGCGACAACGTGGGCTGGGAGATGAGAGCTTGATGAGAGAGATGAGAGCTTGACAAATGAGAGAGATGAGAGCTTGATGAGAGAACTGAGCTTGAGAGTGATGATGAGAGAGAGCATGGTGAGATAGAATAAAAGAAATGAAAAAAAATAAAGTAAGTTGTATTATTTTAATCGGAGGTTGAATAATTTTTTATTTTTTATTTTTTTTATATGTCTGCTACAGTGCACATCTATCTTTTTTTAGATGTCTGCTACAGTGCACATCTATAGATAGATGTGCATTGTAGCAAATCAGCAAAAATTTATAACTTTGCCTCCACTGTTGCAAGGCTTTTTTGGTATATTGGTGGAGCTAAAATAGCATTATAGCTTTTTAGCTCTATTGCTACAAGTGCTCTTAGTTCCAAAACCTTGATATTTTATCTATCATATCACTGCTTATAAATCATATTTTGTATACCATCAAAGTAATGATGGTAATATTAATCAAGAGAATTTTTGCAAAAAAAAAAAAAAAAAGGTCGTGCTCTTTTCTTGAAAAGTCAACTTTTGAGAGTAAAGAAGGTAAACTAAGAGCATCTCCAACAACCTCTCTAAACCCAAAATTTGGAGAGTAAACCCACAAAAACTTGCTTCAACAATATCTCTAATTCACTGTTCATTAGCAAAAAATTGTTTGCTAATGAATAGTAGCTCTCTTAATCTGATGACCTACTGTACATTAGCAAAAGAATTAACAGGAATAAAAAATTCAACACACCCATTAAAATATTCAACTTTTACTCAACAATCACAATGGCTAGGGAGAAAAGAGGAAAGAAAGAGTACAAGTGTGAAGGAGAAAAAATAGGGAAAAAGAAGAAGAAAGGAAAGTAGAAATTGTATGGATGAAAAAAAATAAAGAAATAAGGGAAAAATAAAATTAAGAATAAGAAATTAAAATTAAGAAACGCTACCACAATATTTTTACAATAAATTTTAAGTGATAGGTTGTTATTGGCTATTATTGGTGAGAAAAAAAAAATTAAGTGGTGACTAGTGAGTTCAAATTAAAACCAGCAATAACTTATCACATAGGATTTACTGTGAAAGTATTGTGCAAAATATTGTAAATGTAGCATTTTTAGTTAATATTTTTTTTTTTTTGAATAATTTCTAGTTAAAATTAGATGACCTAAAACTCACTATATCATTACCACAAGTGCTTTCACAAGATTTGTTAAAAAAAAAAATCATTAGGAAAAAATTTAAAAATATTACCATTGGGAGATTTTAAATATATGGTTGTTGGGTATTTGAAAAAATATAGTCATTAGAAATAAATGAAGGAAGATTGAAAAAACAAACAAAGAAAGATTAAAAAAAGAAGGAAGAAATAATATTTAAATGGAATAGATAAAAGATAGAGAGTTTGTTAAAAAGTGTATTTGAAAAAGTAAGCAGAAAAAAGGTAAAAGGAACTGTTCATTCTCCAAACAGTACAAAATTTTGAAGAGACTGTTAGAGATGCTCTAACATGTACTAGTTTTTTACTCTAGAAAATGTTAGAGTTACATTTTTTTTTTTTTTTACAAACTATTGATGTGATGAGTAGTTTTTTATTTTTTATAGATAGTTTCAACTCTCAATTTATGGTGTATGTTCTTGATGATAGTTTTTTATTACTAGACTAAGACACCAATAAGTTTTTGGTGTAGGCAGAGATTAAACCCTAAATCTTTTATTCAACCATCAGAGACTTTATCAATTAAGTTAAATAAAACCCACTGATGAGTGGTTATTGGTAAGTGAAAAAAATGATGTTAGTAGTGGATCCAAATAAGAACTAGTAAAAATTTGGCGCATTAATAATTTATAAAAGTGTTATAAAATATTTTGTAAGTTTGTGATTATAACATTAGCCATATTCTATCCACATATATAGACATGGAAAAACGGGTCAGAATTTTTTGACCCGACCCGAAAAATATCCGACTCGAACTCGATTTTTTATTTTTTATTTTTTATTTTTACCCAAAGCAAAAACGGGTTGACCTGTGACCCGACCCGTGTTTTTTGCGGGTCAACTCGACCCGAACCCGAACTATTTTTTTAAAACTTTTTTTTTTTGGTAAAAAAATAGTAAAATTAAGACAATATTGATTTAATTGTTTATTGTGAGATTTAAGAAAACAATTGATACATATACATAACTGCATACAAATTAATTGAAAGATAAATGGTTGAACATTCTGTAATGAGTAAAAATTTTTAGGTATCAAATAGTAAAGTACATGCCTAGATAATCTGGTTACAGTAGAGTTAAAAACATAGATTTAAAATTATAGACATGTGTGAGAAACATTCACAAGTGTGAAAATAGTGAAGTCAAAGTATCAAATTAGCATAAATTATGAATGCTTAGACCTATTTTTTTAACAATACATGTCCAAAATAAACAGCTTTTCAAAATAAATTATGATATTTCCTAAAATGTGTATTGCTTAACAATGATATGATATTCATAAAAGAGACCATGTATAAATAAGTAAGCAATCAAACTTTAATGTATATCTCAATTGAAATAGACTACCAACCACAATTGATAATAGATTATAAAATCAATTTTCAAGATTGTAAATTTCTTATATGTTTTTATTCTTTATCAAATGAGTTATCCAATAAGTCATTAGTAATTTTGTTTTATATTTTGGAATGTTGATATTGTGTAGAAATAAAACTTGTGTATTTGTTTTACTTATCTTTGTATTATTTTGTTTTAGATAGCAATGTTAGAATTTGTATAATTTTAAAATTATTGAATAAGTATTAATAAGTTTAATTGAATTCATTCTTAATATAAGTGGTGAATTCAAAATAATGCATTTTACATCAAGTAATTTGTTGCATAACTTTCCAAATGGAAAGTACATGTTGTTTTCTTTATAAAAAAAAAAAAATTCATGTGAAAAATACGGGTCAATCCGACACAACCCGCAATCCGATTGATCCGACCCAACCCGAATCCGACATGACTTGGCCGTTTTGCCATGTCTATGCATATATAGCTAGACCATGGATGTTTCTCAAAAAAACAAAAGAGAAGCTATACCATGGACTTGTAGCCCAAGTCCAGAACTAAACCCGTAAAGAACACTGGGCTGTGTAGATTATGATCATTACCACCTTGGTAAATAGGGCTTCAGCCCACTCTATCAAGTATTATGCTTTAGCTTACAAAGGGCCAGCCCAAGCTCAGAACCCATACTACACATATATATAACAATAACAATATATTTGCGATTATCCAAAACTCTGAACACAGAGAGAGAGATTGAAATCGAGGAAGAAGAAGAAGCAGAAGAAAAATCATAGTGTAACAAGAAGAAATTAAAAGAGGGAATTTGATTTGATTTTGAACAGAGAGAGAGAGAGAGAGAGAGAGAGAGTGATCTGAAAAAAATGAAGACGACGAAGGGAGGGAAGGTGATGAACCCTACGGACGCTTACCGGAAGGAGCTCCGCAAGAGGGAATTGAAACGGGTACTCACTCTCTCTCAAACTACACCGTTTCGTCTCTATTCTTTTCTTCTTTTCTTTCACTTCTTTTTCTTGAATTTAATCGATTTGCAAGTAAAAGCACTCACTGCCTTCAATTTCGTTTGCCCTAATTTAGTTTTTTGCTGAGAAATCAATGAACATTTTTACATGCCAAGATAGCTCTAAAAGTTTATATTTTGTGAATTTAATTTTGATTGAAGATTTATTGGTTTCTTGTGCTTGTTTGTGTGTGTGTGTCACTGCCATGGAAAAATGAACTATTGCATTGTTATTCTTTCCAATAATTTTAAATTAGTAAACATAGGATGTGCCAAATAAACAATTTGAACTTATATATACTGTACTACACTTGATTGCGTGCGCAATAGATGTCGGTGACTAATCATTTGTGTGGTGTGGTGTGGCATTAGGATTATGGTGGCTTCAAGTTGAGGTTCATTTGCAATCACTCTTACATGGCAAATAGGTATATCAATAGGGTTCGTTGAATTTTTTTTTGGGGCCGGCTATGGTTCCTGGATGGATTAGTTAGGGTCGGCCATATGAATTCTTTTCCTCTGTTTTATTTTATCTGAAGTCATGCTCTTTGTTGCTTCCCTAATTAACATGTCCTTTGTTTTGATTGCTCATAATGAGTTGTAATTTGTAAACCGAGGCTTTGTGTCTTATCTTTATGCGCGTATCTTGAAGTGCACTGCGTAGGCTTTTAAATTTCTTGAAGCCCATTTGTGTACTCGATTTGCTTGTGGAAGGAGTAGTCTGTTGTTATTTGGTACTACATAAGTATGTTGCTTCTTACATGTATATTTTCTTGGGTAAGATCTGTGTTATTTTTATGTTCAGTTAATTTTCATAAATGATATTATGATCATCATCATGCCTTTTTTTTTTTTTTCCTTGACATTGTTATTTGTGATTTGCAGAACAAGAAAGAAAGGAAAAAGGTGAGAGAGGTGGGACTCTTGAAGAAGGATCCGGATACTCTTAAGGAGCAAATTGATAAGTTGGAAATGATGAGTAAGTCATGTTCTATTTGAATTGAAGATCTGCCATTTGAGAACAGTGAAATTGATTGCCTTACATTTCGAAAGACGCTTTCTTTCACTTGTAACATGATTATAGCAAAACAAGCGAATGTATTGCATTAGAAATAATTCATAAATGAATAAATATTAATTTTTTAGCTAAATAGTAATTACTTGCTCATTATACATAAAAGACTGTTCTTGGATTTTAGTATTTTTAATACTATTGGAAACATTATTATCAAAATAGAATCATATAATTATATACTCACTCTGTCCCCAAATAATTGCCCACTTTGACAGAACCCAAATTTGAAGGAACCAACACGAAATGTTCTTCACCTGCCTATTATTGTATGTAAACTTTAACATACTGCTTGAAAAGGAAATATGGACCTTAATTTAGGAGCAGAGGGGCATGTATTATTTACTCTCTTTCCTGTTTTTGCCTCCCAACCCCATCCACTTCTTTTTCTCTCCCCTCCAACCCCCCTGCAGTTTTGTTATGTGCACTTCATTCTATTGTTTTTTGGTAGTTTGTGTAGATTTTTTTTTTTCTCTTTTAAATTTAGTTTTCATTTTGGTCAGGTAGGTTTTCCTGTTTAAATTTACCCATTTGTGTTATTAATTGTTGCAGAAGCTGATGGTGCTTTGGACAAAGCAAGAAAACACAAGAAGAGACAACTAGAGGACACTTATAACCTTGTCATAAAAAAGAGGAAGGTAATAGTCACATATGCAATTTCTTTACACCTTTGTTGCCCTCTTCTCTCTTGTATCAATTGAAATGTCAACTTAGCATAGGTTTGCATTAATCATGCTTTTAAATTTGATTTTAGAAATGGTAAAAATTGCTTAATATCCACAATCTTAAGTTAAAAGTCATCTGAAGAAACATATATCTCTATTTTAAGGAAAATTTTTAAGATACCTTTAAAAAATTTCAATCAAAGATTTCATATACACTTCCTTGCATATCTGAATTACTACGGTGGTCATTTTAATGTGGGTGAGTGAGGAATTGTTAACAAATACATAAATAACGGTGTGCAGTTGGTGAATGCAAAGTAGTCATATCAGCATTCATTTTTGACATGATCACTTATGGAGTTGCTGCTCGTTCAATAAACCCTATGCCATGCCATGGGTAATTCTTTTGATGCAATTAAAATTGAGGAGCATAATTTGGGGTGAAAACAAGCTAATGAGGTTTAGTATGTGAGGGCCTGAAGGGTATTTTAGAAATCTTACATTGTTAGAATTGGGCTGATTAAATGTGGAAAGCCCAAGGGGTAGTACAATTGACTTGGAATCATGTCTCATAAATCAGAGGCCACTAGTTCAAATCTCCTCTTCTGTCCTCCCCTCCCCTTGGGGCCAAAACTGACTTGTAAAAAGAAAAAAATGTCTATCCTATGCAGTTTTTAATTTTTGATGGGTTGGCTTGCATGTCTTTAGATAAATAACGAGGGTTTAATAAGTGTTTCTATTTTGAGTCAATAGCTTATGGTTTTGAGACTTGTTTCCTAGTTGCTTGAAATCACCGAAAGCTTATAGAATATTAGTCTGCAAATATTTCTCATAAAAAATATTTTTGCCCAAAGATGCAACACTTCTCTCTCTCTTTGGCCCTTCGTCAATTTAATTAGTTCAAATCACTCAGGGTTTTATCAAAATTTTATTTATTGTGTCTCATTAACTAATTTTCGGTCTTATCAACTAAACTAATAAAGAAAGATTTTGTGATTATATTTTTCTGTAAACTGAAAAATTTTGTTGAACACGCTCCCTTTCCCTTGTCTCTTTGAGATGGGTCTTTATTTTTATTATTATATAATTTATAAAGGCAGGTAATGCTAGTCTTTTCTATGAAAAATATACATATATTATTATTATTATGATTATTTTGATTTTTAAGTTACGTACACAATGATTGGTCTTGAACCTACAACTTCACCCTCCACCTAGGACTTACATAATGATCTAGCCAAAAGAGAAAAGTTGTATAATGAACTTTGCCTCAACAGAAGTCATTCTTCCTTGAATTTCAGTCGTTAATTCACCCTTAACTGTGATTTGACTGCTTTGTGGAAAAGTTCAGAAATGATCTGAACTGGCAGTAATTGACTGGGTATCTGAACTGTATGGTTTAGTTGATGGGCATTTTACAGGAACATTAGCCTCTATTTCTGCTGTATGTTAAACCTGTCTGGGTTGATAATTTTCTGCAATTTATTAGCATTGTTTGTCTGCCGTGAGGATCACATAGTTCTCTGCTCTCTTGGACAGGAATATGAAGACAAAATGCGGGAGAAGGGTGAGGCCCCAGTTATGTTCAGGTGAAAAAGAATCTTTCTTCCTAATTTGCTTCTGTGCATGTGGTTGGGTTTTATTTATTTATTTAATATCTGTTTGTTTTAATTTACAAACTATAGCTTATCTTCTGCTCAGTCATTTGGGACCTCCTCGGAGACGGACAACTGCAGAAGAAGATGAGAAAGACAAGCACCCAAAGCCTGAAGTAAGATCTGGCTTCTGAAGATCATTCCGATTCTTTTTTGCTTACTCATGAACAATACTTATAAATTTTTTTTGGCTGCAGGACTCTGTTTATTATCATCCTACGCTGAATCCTACTGGTGCCCCACCACCAGGAAAGCCCCCCATGTATAAATCATCAATAGGTTTGGTCCCATTCCTCAATCTTTCATCTTTCTCAATCAAATATTATTTATATGTTGTTGATTAATATGCTCTCTCTCTCTCTCTTTGCTTTTAACTGCAGGCCCCAGAATTCCCTTATCTGCTGCTTCATCAAGTTCTGCATCATCCTCAAAAACAGAGTCAGAAGATGCTGCATTAACTGCACCTCCTCAGCCTCCACCTCCGCCACCTCCCCCTTTGCCAGATACTGACAGTGTCAACTCTGGGGATGGCTCTGTGAAACTTGCATCTGTGCCTCTACCTCCTCCACCTCCAATGCCTCCCCAGCCAGCTTCAGCAAATTTGGCTATGCAATTGCCTACACCACCTTTGCCTCCACCACCACCTCCTGGCCCCCCACCTAAAGAGCAAGTTTCAAGTCGCCCTTTGCCTCCTCCACCTCCTCCACCCCAATTGTCTGTTCAGCCACCTCCACCTGGTACCAGTGGAGGCGAAAAGGAGATTAACCAACCTGCATTGTTAGATGGACTGACCTCAAAGGAGCATTCTCAGGTAAGCTTGTCTCCATTCACCTTCTTGGGATGTGGTCTATCTTCAAATGCATAAAAAACCTAAATAGGCATTAGTGAACAGGATAATTATATTTGTGGTTGTCAAATACAATATACTTTGATGGCTTAAATCTAAATCTCAAGGCTCTGCACCTGTTATTCCAAGAAGTTGTATTTAATAGTATTAATATCTCTCCTATGCAGGTGCCAACCATGCTTCCTCCTCCTCCTCCCCCACCTGGGCTGCCACCGAAGTCAGCAAGTAATCAATTAGAAGGTGCACCATCTGATTCAGACATCAATAATTTTTCAGCAACCAAGGATCTCTCTAAAATGGTTCCACCTCCACCCCCTCCTAGGCAACAGCCTCCAGTAGCCGGACCCACCCTGCTTTCATCTTTACAACCTGATGTATTACCCCCAGGAATATCACGTCATCCACCACCTCTACCCCCGCCAGATATGCGGCCTCCGTTAGCTACTCCTGGACTACCTGGCCTAGCAGGTCACCCTGGAGTGATGCATCCGCTAATGCCAAGGCCACCATATGGGCCTCCCCCTGGGCCTCCCCCCATGATGAGACCGCCACTTCCACCTGGTCCTCCACCAACTTTCCAAGAAGATGAGCATGCTTTTAATAGGCCAACAGCTCCTCAAAAACCATCTTATGTAAAATCTGCTGCGTCTACTGTTGTTAAGAGGCCACTAGCTCAGCACACTCCAGAACTTACAGCTATGGTTAGTTGCTTTCCTTTGCTCGATCTTTGTGCAAAGATTTTCTAAAAATAACAGATTCTTCTGTTAGTCATGTGCTTGTATCCTATCTGCCCATCTATCCATTTGGCTCAAACTGAGGTGACATGCGAAACTTTTTTGTTGAGAGAAATTTAAGAATATCAAGAAGACAAAATTGAAAATTATATATATGAAGGAGTTCGAATAATTCATGGCTATTATATCTCTGTTTGTGTTTATCCATATACATACATATTTGCGTACATGCACACACACACATTATTGAGAGAAAAACAGTTTGGTCCAGCTGGGAAAATGGTTATGTAACACATGCAACATTGGTTAGAAAGTTTGCACAGTAATTGTCAGTATGGGGACAATTGTCAAATGTTGAAGTGTCCTATGTGAAGGAGTTGGAATATATTGTGTAGTAAAGCCTTATGATTTTTGGATTACTGAACGTATGCTTTTCACTAGATGTGCACTCAAGCAACATGATAAAATAATAGTCTAAAATGACATATATGTCAAAGGGAGCTAAAATGGGTTTAAAAGATGGCATATTCAAGTACTACTCCAGTTTGTCTGGCTACAGTAACTGTTAGTTGAATTTTTGCACATTTGAACTTTAATCGTTATACACCTTGACTTTAGTTTGTTTCCTATATGAGCACAGGTTCCTGCATCTGTTAGAGTGAGGAGAGAGACTGCTGCCCCAAAAGCAAAGCCAAAGCCATCAGTCTCAGTTACAGCAACAGCCACCCAGCCAGCTGCTCCCACCATTGTAATGCCAGAATCAGCTAACTCATCATCAGCACCAAAGCCACAGAGTATTGACGACTCATATATGGCCTTTTTGGAGGACATGAAAGCGCTTGGTGCACTTGATAGCTGAGATCATTGTTGCTGGTGAAGGAGGTGCAGGGAATAGAGGCGGCACACATGTAACCGAAGGAAACCAAGTGTACATGTTACTGTGTTGGATTTGGGGTCTTTGAGAACAAAAACTTATTGATGCCGTTAAGCCTTTGTTTGCTTCGGTGCTGTTTCATTGGGGAATCTCTCTTGTAACATCAATGATGAAAAATTTCAATTGCTTGATTTTCAAAAGATATGAGTTATTGAGATAGCTGTAACTTGGAGCTAATATCCTCCAGAGGATGATAGACATGTTAGTAATTGGAAACTTTTACCACATTTAATGGATAATTGAACTCTTCTTTTTCTTGGTAGTTAAACTCGTCTACTCTTATACTCTTCAATCTGCCGCTACATGCTGAAGATGTGATCTTATAAATTTGCTGCTCTTTTTTATTTTTATTTTTATTTTTATTAAAAAATATAATTTGCTGTCTCAATTTCTTACCTTGGCCAAAAAATTTGCCCTTTGACTGATTGAGTGGAAGGTAATGGTCTGTTTGAACTGAAGGGGGAGGAAGGGAGAGTAAAGTAGGGTAGAATTGACTCAAAATTAGTCAATTTTTAGCAAACTCTATTATATTCTTTCTCATTCCCCTCTTCATTCAAACAGGCCCTAAGTATAGCATTTTCTTTGTTTCTTTGAGATGTAACTGGACATTCTAAAGTACAGGAATAAACTCCTCCTTTCTAGATGTTGAAAAGTTGTTCATTTCTAGATGTTGAAAAGTTGTTGGAAAGTAAAGACGATTCACTCTTCATATGTTATGATATTTATGACTATGTCATGATATTTGTGATTAGAAAATCTTATTACATACTTATTTTTCGCCACTTTATACACCATTTTAAAATCATGTTTCTAAAATACAATTTTAATTAAAATTATGAAATCGTGTTTTTACAATTTCACAATTTTAATTGAAATTGTGTTTTAAAAATACTATTTTAATCTATATGGGATGAGTGTATAATAAGGAATGCGACTATCATTATTCATTTATGATTTAAGGAAGTTCTCTTGTTTTTGGTGTTGGGAAAGCTAACATTTAAAAGTCAACTTACCATTCTCTTTTCAAATTTTAGGTTAAAAACATTCAAATCAGTTCATTTAAAATTTTCTCATTATTGCACAATAAAGTTTTCTTTTTCTATTTTAATGAATTATTTATTTCTTTTAAAAAAATAATTATTTTATAAAACACACATCTAATTTTATATTTTGTACACTGCAAAATTCATTTATAGAAATTGTGGTTGCCATCTCCCCAGGCATTGACTGACTGGAACATACACCATGAAATTAGTTTTACCCTGAGCCCAATCCAAAAGAGAGAAATATCGTATTTATTAAAAAAAAAGGCCCAATTCAAGCTTAGGGTTCACGCAATACTTTCTAGTCCACTTTCGTATTGCGTCAGGGTAGGAAAAACTGAACAACATCTGACCATCTCAGAAAGGAAAAATCTTGCAATAAAGAAAGAGATCTGAACCAAACCGGCCACGAAAGGAAAAATCTTGTAAAGGAAGATATCAAAGCGACTGAGATCTGACTTAGCTTTTCACCTTTACAGCGTAATGCTGACTCGACTTAAGTCTAGAAACGTAACTTTATTTTCACATTTTGCTGGAGGCAAGTTTATGTAGGAGTTATTGTATACCACTCACATGTTGTCGTCTCAAAGAGTATAAAAAAAGTAGTTAAATAAGTTGTGTCAATAGCAAAGATTTTCATGTTAGGATGGGTGACTACACACGCGCGAAAGAATATTCGAAGAGAAATCGTATTATGTCAATAGCAAAGATTTCCATGTTAGGATGGGTGACTACACGCGCGCGAAGGAATATTCAAAGAGAAATCTTATCAGCAGAGATTTCCATGT
The DNA here is from genome assembly GCA_023055345.1 of Quercus wislizeni. Taxonomy (NCBI): domain Eukaryota; kingdom Viridiplantae; phylum Streptophyta; class Magnoliopsida; order Fagales; family Fagaceae; genus Quercus; species Quercus wislizeni. The sequence goes on along the minus strand of JALGQJ010000007.1, from coordinate 20,089,620 downwards.
CAACAGCAAAGATTTCCATGTTAGGATGGGTGACTACACAGGCGCGCGAAGGAATATTCAAAAAGAAATCTTATCAGCAAAAAAATAAATAAATAAAAAAGAAGATTTTAAGTGGTAAATTGTTATTAGTTGTTACAAGTTATCAAAAAGTAGTTAAATAAGTTGTGTCAATAGCAAAGATTTCCATGTTAGGATGGGTGACTACACATGCGCGCGAAGGAATAGTCAAAGAGAAATCTTATCAGCAAAAAAAAAAAAAAAAAAAAAAAAAAAAGAAGAAGAAGAAGAAGAATATTTTAAGTTGTAGATTGTTATTGGTTGTTACAAGTGGGCAAAAAAGTAATTTAACATATAGATTCAAATGAGTACCAATAACAACTTACCAGCTATGATTTGTTGTGAAAGTGTTATGAAAATGTTATGGACATAGCATTTCTCATAATCAAATCTACAAAATATTTTAGACATCTATTTAGCAAAAAGTAAAATGTTAGCATGGAGGAACATGGATTTTATGATTTTGTCTTTGGATTCCAAAACATGATTAAAAAAAGGAAAAAAAATTAATAGATATCCTAAGGGTATTAGTTTAAGTAATATTTTTTAGAAATTTTTTTATGAGAAAAAAAAACTAATTTTTTTGACAACTTTTTATATTTCTTATAAGTGGTATCAAAACTTTCTTAAAATGATCTATTAACAAATGTCCTAAAGACACTTGTGAATTGGACTTTTAAAAATAACAATTTAAAAATAAAATATAGTAAAGGTTGTCTTTAAGGTTTAATTTTTTTGTTAATTTAGTCTCACTTTATAAAAATGAGTCGACCAAATCTATTAGCAAACATGTCATTTAAACATTATTTTTTAGTTAAAAATTTTATTGAAAACATTCACTAGATATGTCATTTAATAAATAATTTTATCTCATATGAGTATTATTTTTTTAAAAATTAAATAAAATTTTTAAACAATTTCATCTGCTAATAGGATGAAAGGACAATATTGACTTCTTTTGACAAAGTAAGGGACTAAATTGACAAAAATTAAACATTAATAACTAATTTCAGCAATTTAATTCACCAATTGGAGTGAAAGACAATGGACTAGATTGAATTTGGAGAAAGTTTTGCTCCAAACTAGTATAGAACTACCTTCTTCCAATCTATTATATGGAATTGAAGATGCCATTCATGTGTAGTTTAGTTATATGATTTTTTTTTTTTTTAATGAGTCATATGACTTATTTAATAATACACATAGACAGTCTTATAATTTTTCACATAATGGATTGGAAAAAATAATTCTAAATCTTTTATCCATTAAATTTTACTCTAAAAACAAAATAAAAGACATAAAATAACTATTGCCAATAAAATTTGTTTAATAACAAGAAAATATCATCAATTCTAAAAAATTCACATGTTTCTAGAGGAACAAGAACTGAACAAAGAAATTTATTGTATTATAGAAATATCTAATTTTTAAGATGACAAAACAAAGCAGCCAAGCAGGTTCTTAAGTGAAGCTAAATTGCATGGTAACATCCAAAATTTTGAAAAGGCAAACTTTTAACTTTGGGATAAAAATAAGACAAGTAAAATGTCATGCCAAACACACAAATAATTATAACTGATAATTTTTTTTCCCTCTAAGCTGAGATTTTTTTTTTGGGGGGGGGGGGGGGGGGGTGGTGACCATATATATATATGATTATGTGGTCATTTTTTAATTTTTGGGTCTTTTTGGGGGGTTTCTTATATTGGAGGGCTTACTATATCAATTTTGAGGGCTACGTACAAAGTTTTTACATCAGCCATGGCCTCCTTGATCTCGTCATAGTTCTGTCTCTACACGTTAGTAACTACTCGCATGTAATTAAAAAGTTGAAAATTTCAGCTCTTGGCAATCGCAAGCAACTAGAACTAGTGGAGCACATGTCGTCAGGTTATAAGTTATAGTTAAGTTGAAAGACTTCACAAATTTATGGTTAAGTATGAATACCTTTGGAGCTATTAAGAAAGAGAAGATAAAACATAACTCTAATATTATATTAGAAAACGTGAGATACACATACATTTACTGTATATAATGATAAATTGTATTGCAAAATATGAAGAAGAAAATATAAAAGACAGAGAAAGGAAAAAAGAGAAAGGGAGAGAACATTTATAATTAACATGGTTTGGCCTTAGGTCTACATTCATATTGAAAAGCTCTTGGTGACTATATATTTACTATTGAGCTCTATGTATTACAATGAACTAGAAAATGTTTATAATTGACTAAATCCTAAACTAATAGTAAGTATATGCTAATTTGTTTGAGTAAGATTAAGGGTCCGTTTGGATACAGCTGAAAACTGAAAATTGAAAATTGAAAAACACTGTAGCAAAATAATTTTTAAATGTGTAAATAGTACCGTGAGACCCATTTTTAATGAAAAAGTTGCTGAAAAATAAGGTTTGTGAGTCCCGTGAACAGTACACGGGACCCATTGATGTGCTGGAAAGGGTGGGAAAAGTCAAACATTGCGGCTACTGTTCATGCACTGTTCATGAACAGTAGCCGTAACAGTTAGGTCTATCTCTCAAACGCCTACCAAATAAAAAAAAAGAAAAGAAAAGAAAAACGCCAGACGCAGACACGCTGGGTTTTTCAGCCGAATCCAAATGTAGCCTAAGTTTTATTTTCTTGCATTCCAAGTAGGATTTGATTCAATGAATCTAGATCAAAGTTTTATAACATACATGGGCCTCGATTAGGACTTAGGATTGAACCTTGATATTTCTAAAATCTCCCCTTGAACTCAGGGTAGAAACTTGAAAACAACTTGAGTTTTGAAAGAAAGTTATATCTTGAAGGAAATTGTGACTGAATTGGACATGATGTGAAGTAGAATAAAATTAAATGAAGTGTCGATAACATGCTAGAATGAATAATACAAATCCTCTGTACCACTTTTTGTGTTCTATTTTATGTTCCAACAATCACAATCATACATGTGAAAGCTACATATAAGAGTTGTAGTTTGGAAAACTCTACACCAATATGATAGGCACATGACCAGAAAGGAAACATATAGAGGATGCTACCAATCATGATACTCAACCAAGATAGTTGAGAATACATGATCGATTAGAAAGAAAGCTGAATACTAGATGTAGAAAAAAGAAAAAAGAAAAAAAAGGAAGTCATGTGCCCATTAAATATTGTAAGTGAAATTTTCAAGATTATCTTGTTAGAAAATATCATATCTAAGATATGCATATGAGGTTGTTATGATGCTGTTCATAGTAAGGAAGAAATGAGGATGGGCATTCAGATCGTGAGTGAAGGATAACGATGGTGAGAGAGAAACTTGGCATGTTTATGATAGGGGAATAGATCAGGTGAGCTTGCAAAGTAATTGTTAGCGATGCTGAGAGTAGGAAGTTAGATTTATTTAGGGATTAAAAATACAAATTAATAGAAGCCACATAATTTAAGCCAGACTATGATACCATATTATTAGAAAAGATGTTTAACTATAATGTAATAAAGTATATGAGAATACAAAAAAAAGAAGAAAATAAAGAAGGTTAGGAGAGAAATAGAGGAGAGTGCCAAGAATTAATGTGGTTTTACTTTAGAGGTCTACATCCACAATAGAAAATCCTTGCTGGTTACATACCATCTCTATTATTAAACTTTGTATACTACAATAAACTTATATTTGGTCAATCTTAAACTAACAGTATAAACTTGTGTTACAATACTCGCAGTACAAATAGGATTATTCTTACTTCACTTTCACTCTAAAGTTATATGATGAACAGGTAATAATAAAGTTACATAATAAATTTGAATTTTGACTAAGAATGGACATTAATAACAATTTGATTCGATTTTGCTAGATTTTCTAGATCACTTTAACTATTCTAGTTCCTCACCTAATCTTAGTCTAAATGTTCATCATTTAGATACCTGACTTACTAATCCATCTTTTACAATTCGCAAGCAACCCCAATTACTCTTTCTCATTTTTCTTTTTAATTGATAACTAGTCTTCTCCTTTTTTGTGTTTTCTCCACCTCTTTTCCCTCTTTCCTTTACGGCTACTTTTTCGTTGCTTTAGTTGCGTTTTTTTCCATCAGGATTACCACTTTCTATACCTAATAGTTCGAATTGTTATTATTATTATTATTATTATTATTTTTGGCCTATAGAATTTACTTGCTTTTATTTTGGTGGAGTTAGTTACACATACAGAATGCAAATTCAATTCCCAATGAACTAACGTATTGGAGGAAAAAGTTTGACTCCAATGTAGCAAAGAAGAGACTATTAATGTGTATATAGTTTTACATAACTTTTTAAATAAGTTACATGAATTGCTTTAATAATACACATAAACAGTCTTATAATTTGGGTTAAAGTGCAAACTACATTCCTAAATTTTAGGGGTTTTATTCTGTTTGCATCAACACAACAGTCCCTTTGTCCATATTTTCTGTTAAGTGTTACATAAGCTTGCGACACGTGCTTAGTTTGTTCACACAGCATAACGATGTGATATTATTTTATTTGATGAACTAAACATGCACGACAAGTTTATGTGACATTTAACAAAAAATATGAACAAAGAATCTATTAAAGCTTACGGAATAAAAATACATGAGGTAAAATCCAAAATTTGAAAATTTAAGGTATAAAATTCAAAACCTTTTAAATTTTTGGAGATATAGTTTGCATTTTTAACTGATAATTTGTCATGGCTGTTCCATATTGCAACTGTTTAAAGTTGATAATTTCTTGTTCCTATCGAAATAGCAACAGGGGGAAACAGAATTTCACACACCATATATGTTTACGACCTTGTCCACACGGATGAAAGATGTTTCCGTGTAAGTAATACGTAGATGTTGGTGCATGCATGCCGTTGATGCCAAGTCCCAAAAATTTCCAACTCATATGAGTCATCAGACCAAAACTATAATACCCATTACCCAGTCCTGCACGCGTTGGACAGTTAGGCACACTAATTAGTAATTAAACGAAACAATCACCGTTTGTGTTGAGCCCATTCATGCCGAAACGCTAGGGGTGCGCGTCAAGTACGCGTTTCGGGTCCAACCATGTGAATGCGAAGAAAACAATGGCTTATGTTATGCTTATTAGGACAAAACATAAAAACAAGAAAAACAGGAAACCCTTTGCCTTTGCCCATCTATCTCACGTGTTAAGGTTGGCCAAGTCAGTCAGTCCACCGACTCGCTGACCAGCCTTCTTTATTTTTTTGGTGTCAAACTTTTTGAATTTTGATCGATTCTATTCCAGAATCCAGAACCCCACGCTGTGCTCCATTTTACCGTTTCAAGTTCAAATGGTGGAATATTCAAAACCCATCAACCTCAACTTCCTTTCTCTCTTCTCATACCCACTTTTTTGTTCTGTTCAAATTTTTTATTAAATTATTATTCTAAGTTTTGAAACTTGGACCGCTTGCTTATGCTATAACTTTATATGACTTGTACACGTCTATATATACATATATATCCAAACCAGCCAACTCTCATTCAATTCATTAAAACACACTTCATTTTGAGCCAAAACTCATATTAAGAATATACCTTCCTTGTTCAATTTTGATTCTTCCAATTCCAAACTCGAACTAGTACCAATGATTTCTACATGGAGAAAAAGAAGAGCTGGGCGCCGTGCCGCTAAGGAGCAACAACGAGGCGAGAATGGAGACATGGAGCTTATTACCATACCAAACCATTTTCGATGCCCCATTTCTCTAGACTTCATGAAAGACCCGGTCACGTTGTCGACAGGGATTACGTATGATCGTGATAGCATCGAGAAGTGGATAGAGGCCGGGAACCATACCTGTCCCGTTACAAACCAAGTGTTCAGGAGTCTTGAGCCTATTCCAAATCATACCATAAGGAAGATGATACAAGATTGGTGCGTTGACAATCAATCCTATGGCATTGAGAGAATTCCCACACCTCGGATTCCAGTTAGCTCAACGGAGGTTTCAGAAATTCTTTCGAAGATTACCATGGCAAGTAAACGTGAAGATCAAGTTTGGTGCCAAGAATTGGTGGCGAAGATCAAAGCCTTGGTGAAGGAAAGTGAGCGTGACAAACGGTGCATTGTGGGCAGTAAGGCAAGCAGTGTTATCTCAGCTGCGTTTGAAACATTTTCAATAGCGCCGTCTTTCGATAAAAATGTTGCGGTATTGGAGGAAATCTTATCGGCTTTAACATTGCTTTCACCAATTGATGAAGAGGCCAAGTGTTATCTTGGATCAGCTGCTTCTTTACATTGCATGGTATGGTTTTTGAAAGGTGGAGATTTGTCAGCAAGAATAAGTGCGGCTTTGGCCTTAAACGAGGCTGTTTCATCGAATGAGCGAGTAATAGATGCGCTAGCAGAGATAGAAGGAGCTTTAGAAGCATTGGTGAAGCTAATTAAAGAGCCCATTTGCCCTACGGCCACAAAAGCTTCATTGATGGTCATATATCATATGGTTAATTCCTCAATTCCAAATGAGACCATTATAGAAAGATTTGTTGACATGGGCTTGGTTTCTTTGCTCTTAGAAATAGTTGTAGATACTGAAATACGCATATGCGAGGAGGCATTGGGTGTTCTTGATGGGCTATGCAGTAGTGACAAAGGGAGAGAGAAGGCCTTCAACAATGCTTTGAGCATGCCGGTTTTAGTTAAGAAGGTATTACGGGTATCGGATTTGGCAACCGAGTTCTCGGTCTCCATCATTTGGAAGCTCTGCAAGTATGAAAAGAAGGAAGAAGGAGGAGGTGTTCTTATTGAAGCACTTCAAGTAGGTGCGTTTCAGAAGCTCTTGCTGCTCATACAGGTTGGCTGTGCGGAGAAAACAAAGGAGAAAGCTACGGAGTTGTTGAAATGGTTGAATCTTCATAGGGATAGATTGGAGTGTATTGATTCAATGGATTTCAAGGATCTGAAAAGGCCCTTTTGATTCATGCGGCAACCAAATTTTTCTTGTTTGTGGACGTTCTACTCATTTTTTCAGAGTTCAATGTACAAAATATATCATTCATACTGAAATACATAATATATACTACCAAAAATTTAAAGGTCTATATTGAATTTTCGAATTTGTCTTGCTTGTGGAGTTGTTCCTTTTCGTTTGTTTTTGCTTCCTGAAATGTTAGCGATAAAATGGCTTTGACAAGTGTTGGTCTTAAGAGTTGTTACAATCAATACTTATGATAATCATATACGGCCTGATAACTTGAAGCTTTTTTTTTTTTTTAATATATATATATATATATATATATTAGGTAGAAGTAGGATAGAATTTAAATTTATAATATCTGTTCCATAATGATTATTTTTTATTATCAAGTTATATCAAGATACCAATTAAAAAATTACTAGTTAAGTTAACTTGAATCCAATGTATAATTTAATGGTTTGAGTGTATGTTTCGTGAGCCAACTAGCTAAAACAAAGAAAAAGATGTGATAAGATTTAAAAAAAAAAAAAATTATTTTAATGGACTATAATTCTTGTTGTTAATCCGTTACAATCTTTACGTGTCATCTAGATCTTGGCTAGGAGCATGTATTGACGATGGTAATGGCAATAAATTATTAATATACTATGGGTTTGTTTGGATACTGCTTATTACTGAAAATTGAAAATACTGTAGTAAAATAAAAATTTTTAAATGTGTAAATAGTGTTGTGGGACCTATTTTTAATGAAAGTTTTGCTTAAAAAAAAGGTTTGTGGGTCCCATGAATAGTGCACGGGACCCATTGCCAGACGCTGGCCGTAGCTGGAAAATCATTTCAGCTGTATCGAAACGTTCACTACATATATATGACCATGGAAATCATATTATTCTACATGAAACTTTTCCTGGCAATAAAATTAGGCCAATATTAAGTTGTGATCATGTTACAATGTAGATACTTTCTTTTTCACTTTATAACCAAACTCTAGCTCTCTCTCTCTCTCTCTCTCTCTGAAGGACAAACATACAATTCACGAAATAATAATTAAAAAAAAAAAAAAAAACCAAGTGAACTAATTCAATTTGATAACGACACTTTAAGGCCTTAAGTGAACTAATTCAATTTGATAACGACACTTTAAGGCCTTATCTTATCTCATCTTTTTTTTTTTTTTTGATCGGAAGTTCACTTGGGTTTGAATGAGTATATTGTTATTTGTTTATTTAGTTTTTTATTTAATTATCTAAAAAGTATAGTTGTCTAATATATATATTAAAAAATTTGAATTCCATTAACAAACAGAACCAACACTAGCTAACACAATTCAGAGCACAAGGCCCCTTATAATACAAAATTACAATCCCAAATTGTGATAAAATAAAAGTATACATAAGTCCACAAGGGCGGACTATTAAAAAAAAAAAAAAAAAACAATATTCTTTTCCAGAGCTGGATGTCTTCGAGCCAAAGCATTGGCACCGATGTAAAGAGTATATAATTTTTTTTTTTTTTTTTTCCTCTCATTTTGAAGCAACACTGTAACACTTGATGATGTGCGAAATCAGTAGTGAACACAAATCCCACTAAGGTTTGTGGAAGATATGCAAGAAAGAACACGAGAGAGCTTGAAATTGATATTTCTTCCCCTTACCATCAGGGATACATTCTCAAAAAGATATTTCTTCTCCTTACCCTACAAAGAAAAAGTGACAAAGAAACTCAATCTCCTCATGGTTGGATATCACCCCCAGCCGCCCGCGCCACCCCCCCCCCCCCCCCCCCCCAACAAAAAAAAACTTTGGGATTTCTTCAAGCTTAATACTAATGGATTTGCCCAAGGCAAGTTAGGCTGTAGGGACGGAGTCAGAGTTTTGAGTTAAGGGAGGCGTTTTTTACTATTGGCTGTGTACAGTGGTTTCAATCTTTAACTTTGTTACTACTTAGCTACTACTAAGATTTTTTATTTATTTATTTTGTGTTAGTAAGAACAAAATTATTTTTGTTTAGAATTTTTTAAATGATAGGGTTGTTTATTTTAAATAAAATTGGTTAATTGAGCTTTTTTTTTTTTTTTTTTTTTTTTTTTTTTTTTTTAAGTTTTACTATTGGTAATTTTTGTTGTTTAGATATTTTTGTGGGGCTTTTATACTTTGTTTTAGATTTTTGATTTATAAATTTTTTTATAGTCACAAAAATGAGGAAAATACTAGCGCTACAAACTTATTTTTATAAATTATTAATGTAATAAGTGGTTACTAGTAAGTAAAAAAATTATGCGAGTGGTGGGTCCATGTGTGAATCAATACGAATTTGCTACCAAAACAGTTTGTAAAAATATTGTAAAATAATTTATGAGTATAGTATTACTCCTAAAAGAATTAATGATATTATTTAAGGGAAAAAAAAATGTAATTTTATAGAATAAAATTGCTAAAATTAGTACACACACATACATACATACATACATATATATATATATATATATATATATATATATATATATATATATATATATATAAATTTAGGGGGGGCCATTGCCCCCCTAGTCCAAAGCTAGCTATGTCCCTGCTAGGTAGGGCTAGTGCTGGAGGCCTTGTCAAAGTAGCTTGGATTGATGGCTTCTCCATAAGCATTGGTTTTACCCACTCCATGGTAGGGGCGATTTGATGCATTTGGGGGCCTAAAGCGAAAATTGATTATCTTGTATTAGATGCAAAATTACTACTAATTAATATGAATTACGTAGAATTTTTACTTTTTTTAGAAATTTTATAGATAGAAAAGTTTGACAAAATTTTTCATACTTGTTGATATGACAAATTGATAGTGGTAAGTAAAAAAGCAGTATTAGCGGTAGAGTAGATGATAACTAGTAAAAGTTTTCTAACTCAACTCTTATTATTATTATTTTTTTTAGAAGTGCAACATTCACAATATTTTTTACAACAAATCCTAAGTTTTAAGTTGCCTTTTGTTTTCTATTTAAAAATATCACTATAATTATTTTTTTGCCATCAATAACAATCTACTACTTAACATTAGTTGTAAAAGTGTTGTGAAAAATATTGTGGACGTTGCATTTTTCTCTCTTTTTATTTGTTTTTTATATGGTAAAAAAATATTATTTTATTTATTGATATAAATAACCCTATTGGTTAAAATTTGAGGGTCTTTTTTTTACTTGGAACCTTAAGCAACGGCATTTCTTGCCTAGCATTCAGCCGGCTCTGCATGGCATGCCGAATATGGCACCTATGAGATGACAAAAAACTTAAACATTCACAAGCTCTTCATTGAAACTATTGCACAATTTGTTGTTAGCTTTATTAGTACTCATATTATCTTGATCGTTGTTTGTTAACTCCCACTGTTGTAGTGCCATCATTAATTTGTGACCGCAAGTCCCTCCAATTTTTGAGGAAGTCCACATCAACGAATCTTTTGACCAATAAAGGAAACTCTACTAGAAATTATTTTGTGTTATATAACGATCCTCCTCTTTATATTTTATATCAATTTGTTTTAAGATAATTTATTTATATTTAATCAATGTAAAATTTACATTAATAGTATAATATAAACTAATAATTTTTCTTTACTTTATTGTAACTCTCATTATACATACCCGAAAAAAAAATCTCAGATTCTAAATTATACCTCAAAAATTAAAAGGTAGGTACCATTGTCATAGAGCAGGTTTTCTTGAAATTAGAGAGATGACTAAGAACCATGGTAGGTGAGTCAACCCCAAACTTGGGTCTCTACGTCAAGGGTGAAAAAGGGCCACCACGTGGGCTTGGCGCAAAGTGAGGTGACCATTTTGAGGACTTTTGCTTCACTCATAGTCCTTGAGCATTAAGCAATTTAAACTGGATAAAAATAAGTTCTACTAAAAAAAAAGACCAAACCGAAGCTCTGTCTATCACAGTAACATTTATTTCAACTAAAAAATAGAAGGATCCATCTATTTCAACTTTCAGTTAACATTTTTTTATTTTACATATATATATATATATATATATATATATTTTTATATAGGGTCCGGTTAATATGTGTCCTTAGGGCACATATTAAGCTTTCTATTGTTAGAAACATTTTTTCGGAAATTGAAAAAATTGTCATTACTTTTTCAATTCTCGATAAATTTTTTTCCAAAAATGGAAATTAATGTGTGCCCTAAGGGCACACATTAGTAAAATCCTTTTATATATATATATATATATATAGAAGAAAGAGAAAAAAAATAACAAACTATAGAGGGCGTACAATCTTTTTTATTGAATGTAACAAGTATGAATAATGATTATTGAAATATTAATATTAAAAAAGAAGAAAGATTGTATATTAAAACAAAACAAAAACATGTCACAACAGATAGGATGGAGGGCCGATTCAAAAGTCTTATGAAAGTTAAAAGTATTAGAGAAAGATGTCAATGAATTATTAGAAAATGAAGAAATTATGTGGATGGGCTCGATCAAGAGCATAATGATTCTAGAGCAAGGTATCGAGGTAGGAGTAGGAACACGTTGATTCTCAACCAAAAAAGTTTTTTTTTTTTTTTTTTTTCCTAACCCGTTTTACTGGTAAATTAAAAGTTAGGATTCAAGACTGAAGTCACTGAACGGCAAATTTTGAAAGCTCTGCCACCATGTTTATAATAAATAAATCCCAAGCCTTGCCTCACCCTTCCAAGTGCTATGCCTCAATAATGCATCAAATTAGAATAGGCTTGCTTGACAAATTTGACATTGTGCTTGTAAATTTCTGAAAATTTCATACCGGAAATGGACCATCACTATCCATTATTATAATAATAATTATATATATATATATATATATATATATATATATTTTGAGTTTCAATTTAGGGCGTCCGTTCATGATGATAGCTTTTTATTATTATCAGAGCAAAACACCAATCGGTTTTTGAGGTAGGCGGGGATTTGATCCAAATTTCTTATTTAACAATTAAAAACTTTACCAATTGAGTTAACTGAAATTCACTCATGATCCATTTTTCGAATAAATGCATATTGGCATATCAAATATCAAGTAAATATCAAAATAATTTATTTGTTTCCATATGGTGACTATGTACAATTAAATTTTAAGAGATTTGTAGTTCAACTTATTGATACATTTTGATGTTTTTAATAAAAACATATAAGTTCAAATCATCTTTCTCCTATAACTATTAAATTATAAAAATAAAAATAAGAAGAAAAAAACACCGACAATTAAATAAGAATGATCATTGTTGAACAACACATGGGCCGATTCTTCTATTGTTAGTAATGAGTTTTTGGTACTAAATACCAAAATATAAATGTAATTTAAGATTGGAACCAGTAGGCTCCCATGTGATTTGTTAAGCAGTATGGATGCCATTCAAATTTCAAACACGAGGCCAAAGTTGATGGTAAAAGTTTCAAATATTCTGGTCCCTTAAGATTTGTTCCATGATTTGTTTTTTTGATGAATGTTCTACGATTTCTTAAAACAAAAGAAATGAAACACAAATTTGACCAAGTTTAATATTCTAGCTAGTTCCGCACGACTTGTCTGCACTCTGCACGTACGTTTTAACCAATTTAATATGCTACAACTTTGACCAACTATTCTTCTCAATAACTAAAAAAAAAAAAGATTGACCATCTATTTTGGTAGAACAAAGAACATGGAAACGTATAGCATTGAATTCTATCGTACGACATTTCTGGTTCCGTGTAAATTCAGGTCATTACTCACAACTCCTCCATAGACCACAAATTTTTATTTAGATGTGCCATAGACCACAATATTTTGATCGATTCAAGTGAAATATAATACAATAATTATACATATGCAGCTATAAATGTTTGTATGCAGTATCTTGTAACCACCGAGGGGTGTGGTTTAGTGGTCTTGGATGATGTATAAAATGTATTGAATGTGTGGTCCGAATATGGACACACTTAGGTTGCCTCAAACCTAATGAGTAAGGTGTTATTATGATCACACCAAAGTAAAATTGCTACGTTAGTCACCCTCCACCCTTTTTCGTTCATAAAAAAATATGCAGTATCTTGTAGTAATTAAGTAGCCACGACTGCTACAAAAAATTTCGCCGAGGAAGTGATAGAACAACTAGATCTTGCTTTGTGACTGCAAATTAATGCCTACTCCATGGTATTCAGAGGGGAATTTCGAGTCAGTAGATAGTCTTGACAATTAAGGTCCTAATATTCTATTTACAACTCTTTTTACTTTTAAATATAAGGTCCTAAACTCCCTTTTATGTCCACAAAATATTGTAAAATGTTAAAACTATTAAAAATTTTATAACAAAAAAATTACAAACTTATGCGGTAATTAATGTGATTAATTAGTGGTACTTAAACAAAATAATAAATGAGTATTTAAATTATTTATTATAGTTGGTGACACATCAATTTGTAAGACCAATATATAATAAAATTGGTAGCAATTCTACCATCAATCAATTTTTATTTTTAATTTAACATATCGATAATCGGAGATAGAACAATTTAACTTTTAGATGTTTCTATTAGAAACAAATAAATAAATAAATAAATGTACCAATTGAGTTACAATACTTAATGCATCACTTAAGTTTTTGAACATTCCTATGGGAGAAAGAAAAATATGCAACTCACATTTAAAATAATAATGATAATCTTTTCAAAAATAATAATAATAATAATAATAATAACAATAATAACAAATCTCTTATTCCCCAAATGCGCCTTTCAAATAAAATCTCAAGATTTTTTTCTCTTCGCTAGGGTCAGAGGGTGCTCCTTCTTCCCCTAGGTTGTAGAATTTTGCAGTCCCTTCTTTTGAAGGAGTTCTTTCGTCCCTTTGGTAACAGTGTTACCTTAGGTTTTGTGGTTTTTATTTTTTCGTGGGGATTGGGAAACACTCTTAGCAATGGACGACCTCACTAAGGCCTGGAGTTGTCTCACTCTTACAGACCAGGAAGGGGATGATCTCCGCCTGAAGGAAGAAGAGGCAGCACCAGAATTCAGTCTTGCAGCAAAGTTTTTTACTAAACGGGTGTTAAATATTGAAGCTATTGCAAAGACTTTCAACCCGATATGGAGATCGAAAAATGGTTTCAAGGTTAAAAAGGAGGATGATCACTTTGTGTTATTCACCTTTGACAACCAACAAGAGATGGACAAAATCTTAGCGTCAGAGCCATGGAGCTTTGACAAACACCTAGTGGTGTTACAACGGTATGAAAAAGATGTTGATTTATGCGATATGAATTTTAACATGATAAATTTTTGGGTTCAGGTACATGAAATACCGGTCAGATTCAGAACTCAAAAGATAGCAGAAAAAATCTGTGAGACTATAGGCACGGTTAGCAGACCAGCAGATAATACAGAGGTAGAAGGAGATGGTTTCATCAGAGTTCGAGTCAGGGTTGATATATCTAAACCGTTGTGCCGTGGACGTGTCATATCACTTGAAAATGGCAGAGAGCTTTGGGTGTCTTTCAAATATGAACGCCTCCCAAACCTTTGCTACTGGTGTGGCTGCCTAACACATGCGGATAAAGATTGCGACCTATGGATTGACAGCGAGGGAACTTTGCCATTGGAGACTCAACAATATGGTCCATGGATACGTGCACAACCCTTCACACGAACTAGAAAGAATGTCGTCGTTGTTCCTGGATTTTACTCCAGAAAAAACAACTCGGCAAAGGCTGCACCTTCAAACCAGAGCAGGAAACCGCCAGTGGTGGTGGTCCGGAAGGGGGGTCCGTCGCCTGAGATTATTCGGCCAGAAAAGGAAAGAAGTGAGCAATCAGATACCACGGATTCTGCTCCAGATTTTCAGGAGGGAGATCCGTTAATTCCAAATAAAACTCCCACAGTCCAGCTATATCCAAATATGGCAGACCCGAATTTTATGGCAGAGAAAAAAACTGATGAAATATTTGAAGAGCAAATCCAGGAGATAGACCGTGAATTGGGGAAGTTTGAAGCCAACAGGGAGTGTTCTCGGGACAAACAGGGGGAAATCAATAAGGAAAATAATCTGGAGTTTTTGTTTTCTAAGGAGGGAGTCTCTCACACAAAAGTGTACTCACGTGCACACAATTTCACCCCCCTACAGCCTGGTCCAGCATCAGCATTAACAGATATTTCAAATAATCCTGAACTGAGCACAAGAAGATGGAAAAGAATTACTCGGGCAGAGACAGAATCAGATATTGTGATGGAGGATGCAGTGGGGGAAAAGAGAAGTGGCGGAGAGGAGGATCTACCGGAGTTACTGAAAAAAAGACACAAAGTTTCTCAGGTGGATGGAGTAGTAACAAACATATTGGCGGAGGTTGGTTCCCAACCCCGCCAGAACCAATGAGTCTCCTATGTTGGAACTGTCGGGGGCTTGGGAACCAACGAACAGAAAAACAGCTCGTGGATATGGTACGGGCAAAAGATCCCTCCGTTGTGTTTATAGCCGAAACATGGACGGATGAAGCAAGGCTAACTTTAGTTCAAGATAAAATGAAGTTCAAAAATAAATTTGTGGCTCCGAGAAGAAATAAGGCGGGTGGTTTGGCAATTTTTTGGAAAGAGGATTTTGACTTAAACATTGTGACTTTCTCAAAGAATCATATAGATACAATTGTGAATAAGAGCAAAGAGGATGAATGGAGATTTACAGGATTTTATGGAGAACCGGATACACAGAATAGGCATGAGGCATGGGCTCGCTTGAAGAATTTGAAATCAAGGGGGTCTGCCCCTTGGATCTGTGGGGGAGACTTTAATGAGATAACAAAACAATCAGAGAAAAGGGGAGGTAGAATCCGGCCACATGGACAGATGCAAGCTTTTAGAGAGGTACTTGATGAATGCGGCTTTATTGATTTGGGGTTTGTGGGATCAGAATTTACTTGGCATAAGCACTTTGCGAATTACACAGTGTGGGAGCGCCTTGATAGAGCTGTGGCAACTTCGGATTGGCTAGCCTTATTTCCGGACACAAAAATTTATCATTTGGAGGCAGATGCATCTGATCATAGGCCTCTTTTGATTGTGCCGGATGGGATGAATTGCTCACAACAGAGACCATTTAGATTCGAGCAGATGTGGCTGACTGAACAAGGCTGCTCGGACACTATACAAGCTGTGTGGCAGCGAGATCATGGGGAAAATGAGATCTTAAAGGTGATACGTAAGGTGGATGAGTGTGGGAAGGAGCTGACCAAATGGAGTAAAAATTGCTTCAAAAATGTGCGGAAAGAATTAGAAAAAACAAGGAAGTTATTGGCAAAAGCTGAGTTGGTTGCGATGAATGGGGGCAGCAACAAAAGAATGAAATACCTGGAAAAACAAATCCTCATACTCCTTGACCGTGAGGCAAAAATGTGGGCTCAAAGATCAAAGGTGCAATGGCTTCGTGATGGTGACAAAAACACTCGCTTTTTTCATAGTAAAGCAACACAGAGAAGAAGAAGAAATTATATCAAAGGGTTGTACGATGAAAATGGTTTATGGTGCACTCACCCAACCCGTGTGACTGATACTGTAGTCCAATTTTATCAAAAACTCTTTACCTCCTGTGAACCGATGGATTTTGAAGAGATTTTGGAGCAAATACCTACAAAGGTTACAACAGACATGAATATGGAGTTGCTAAAGGAGTTTACTGCTAATGAGGTCGAAAATGCTTTAAAACAGATGGCACCCTTAAAATCCCCGGGCCCTGACGGTATGCCGCCACTTTTCTACCAAAACTATTGGTCTTTGGTAGGTCCCGAGGTTACAAAAGCATTATTGTTATATTTAAATTCAGGTACTCTGCCTAATGCACTCTGCCACTCTTTTATTACTTTAATTCCTAAAGTAAAAAATCCTGAATATGTTTCCCAATATCGACCCATCTGCCTTAGTAATGTTCTTTTTAGAGTGTTTTCAAAGGTGTTGGCAAACAGGTTGAAACAAATTATGCCACAGCTTGTTTCTGACCAGCAAAGTGCTTTCATGGCGGACCGATTAATTTCAGACAACATCATGGTGGCTTTTGAGACTCTACACTACATGAGAAATCACTCATCGGGCAGCACGGGGTACATGGCTTTGAAGTTGGATATGAGCAAGGCGTATGATAGAGTGGAATGGGCATACATGGAGAAACTGATGCGGAAAATGGGATTTGCAGAAGCATGGGTAAAATTGATGATGATGTGTATTTCGACGGCCACATACTCGGTGTTGATAAATGGGGAACCTCAAGGGCACATTACCCCAACTAGAGGCCTTAGACAAGGCGACCCTCTCTCTCCTTATTTATTTTTATTATGCACAGAGGGTTTTCATGGGCTGTTGAAAAAAGCTGAAACTTTGGGAAACATAAGGGGGGTTTCTATTTGCAGGAATGGGCCTAGACTAACCCACCTTCTTTTTGCAGATGATAGCCTTATTTTCTGCAGGGCAAACTCAAGCGAGTGTCATAAATTACTGGAAGTCTTAACCAAGTATGAAGGTGCATCAGGGCAGCAAATAAATAGAGACAAAACCACTCTATTCTTCAGTAAATCAACATCTCAGGACATTCAAAACACAATCAAAACCGCTCTTGGAGTACAGGTGGTGCAGCAATATGAAAAATACTTAGGCCTACCATCTTTTATTGGTCGAAGAAAAAAAGAGAGTTTTGACAATATCAAACAAAGGGTGTGGAAAAAATTGCAAGGGTGGGAAGGAAAATTATTATCACAAGCTGGAAGGGAGATTCTAATCAAGGCTGTGGCACAAGCTTTGCCTACATACGCGATGTCGTGTTTCAAGCTACCAATCGGATTGTGCCATGAAATTGAGATTTTGGTTAAAAAAATTTTTTGGGGGCAAAGAGGAGAGAGCAGGAAGATCCATTGGACAAAATGGGAGGAGCTTTGCAAACCAAAGACACAAGGGGGGATGGGTTTCAAAGATCTCTCGAGGTTCAACGATGCACTACTTGCAAAGCAAACTTGGAGACTCTTGCATGATCAAACATCATTGTTTTATAGAGTTTTCAAAGCCAAGTATTTTCCCAACTGCACAATCATGGAAGCCACAAGTCCGAATTCAGCATCATATGCATGGAAAAGCATAATAAAGGGCAGGGAAGTAATACAAAGGGGTGCGGTTTGGAGGATTGGAGATGGATGCTCAGTTCCTATTTGGGGTACACGTTGGCTGCCTGCAAAACACTCCCCAAAAATTATTTCCCCACGCACAGGAGCCTTGGCAGATGCAAAGGTTACTGCTCTCTTGGATGCTGAAAACAGAGTATGGAAGGAAGATGTGCTACGGAATAATCTACTGCAGTTCGAAGCGGAGATGATCAGAAAAATCCCCTTGAGCCACACGGATCAGGCAGACACCCTCACCTGGCCTTTCACCCCAACTGGGGTTTACACGGTCAAATCGGGGTACACTTTCTTACAGCAGGAGTACCTCTCATCCCAACCTAGTCAATCTGATCCTGAGTCTCTGAAACCCCTCTGGAAGTCGATATGGAATTTACAGGTTCCGAGTAAGGTAAAAAATTTTATTTGGCGGGCATCGAAAAATTCTTTACCTACAAAGACGAACCTGATGAAGAGGAAAGTCATTGATGAAAATCTTTGTGAGCAATGCAACGACCAAAGGGAGGACGTGATCCATGCACTATATCACTGTCCGAAGCTGCGTGGAATGTGGTCAGCAGTGCAGCTTTGGAATCATGGTTGCCTGAAGCAGGCGACATCTTTTATTGATCTAATTGGTTCTGTTTTTGCAGATAACAGGGACCCAACACTCTTCTCCATGGTAGCGTGGGCGATCTGGAACCGAAGAAACAACCTTCGTCTTGGAAAACCAGCAACTCCACTCAACGAACTGGTAACGCAAGCACAGGACAGACTGCGTGAATTTCAGCTCTACAATTTTGCAACCATCACCCCAGTAGGCCGACCTCCAACCAGATGGCAAGCACCGAGTAGCAACACTTACAAAGTAAATTTCGATGGCGCTCTATTCACAGCAGAAAATAGCGCCGGACTGGGAGTAGTTATCCGCAACTCAGAAGGCCAAGTCATGCTCTCCCTTTCGGAAAAAACCTCACTTCCCTTTACAGCTATTGAAGTGGAAGCACTGGCAGCAAGGAGGGCTTTGAAGCTAGCTTTGGAGACAGGTTTTCAGCAGATAACCTTGGAGGGAGACTCGCAGATACTAATCTCAGCATTAGTAAACAATACTCACTCCCTGTCAAGTTTTGGACACATACTGAAGGACATTCAGGTTCTTGCCTCATGCTTCTCAAAAATAAACTATTCACATGTACGTAGGCATTGTAATACTGTAGCTCACTCTTTAGCAAGAAGGGCAATTTTTTTATCTCAATTACAAGTCTGGATGGAGGATGTACCACCAGATATTCTTCCTGTACTTCAGGCCGATTTAACTGGCCTTCATACTTAATAAGAGTTTAGTCTCCTTTCTCAAAAAAAAAAAAATGCGCCTTTCTCTAGTATGGGCTCTAAGCCCAAGTGGCCTAGGCCTAAGGCTGGCCTTGTTATTTTACCATAGGTGAATATACATTGAATACGGCAACTTCCTTAAAGAATCCTTGACCAATGTATACCATCATATTAGATCACTAAAGAACACCCATTACCAGCGCACTCGGCCAACAAGTACTTTTATTAAATTTCCTGCGTCTCTGCTCCTGGTGTTGAATAAATATTTATTGACTAATCAAACCATAATTTCTTAGAAACTTTTGCCCAGTAACATTTTAAGTCTTTATTGACTTGCTTACTTTGAATCCCGATCGAATCAAATGCAGAGAGATTAAAATCTGATAATATAATAGTGTACTACAATCCATCTTCAAAAGCAGTCTAGGCAAGTATTTTCTCTAGAACTCAATTATGTGTGAGAAATTTGAGCTGGCAATTGGAAAGTGAGTTTTTTTGAGTCAATTCATTTTTTGACTTGACAGCGTGCAATCTATGCAATGAGTTCATCAAGGTTGTGACTCAATCAAATTCCAACTCATACAATGAGTCAATGAGTATATATGTTTAATCTTCCAACTATTCTTTCTAAAGAGTTGGGGTTAATGATGATCCGGTTTTGATGGGGGAGAAAAAAAAAAGTTGGGTGAGATGGGAAAAGCTTTGCAATAATAAGAAAGAATAAGATTTGGGATTTAAAAGTTTTTAATATGGCTTTTCTTGGAAAACAAGGGTGGAGGCTTATTCATAAGCAAGACTCCTTGGCCCAAGCTGTTCTTAAAGCCGAATATATTTGACCCACAATGTTCTTTTATTTTATGGAGGCAAAATGTAAGCCGAATGCATCATACACTTGGAGAAACATTTTGGGGGCTAGGAATGTGTTAGAGAAAGGGAGTCATAAACAGGGTAGGTAGGGGGAGAGTATAAAATTATGGGGTGATGAAAGGCTCACTACACCATGGTCCATGTACATACTATAAGTAATGACACATTGACACATAGGCAATTGGGGATGCAAGACATGCGAGTTAGCTTCCTTATTGACAGTGAAAACAGAAGGTGGATTAAAGAAAGGTTGGACGGCTAGTGGTATGAGGATCGAGATGCAATTTTTTGGGTTATTTAGACCCCAATTATTGAATTACAGGTGAATTAACCAAATTATTTTACTTACTCCAATTATGCCAACATCCAATTCAAGGGTAAATAGTTATTAAAGCAAAAAGGCATATAAATCAATTTGTCACCAGTCACACAAAATCATTCACAGAGAAGATAATGATATATATTGTGACGAAGTGGAAAACCTAAAAAAAAAAAAAACTATTTAAGAAAAAAAATAACTCAAGAGGAAAACCTTCCCCAATAAGGCAATATGCTATACTAAGAGAATTTTTATAGACTAAGAAATTAAAGGAAATTTAGACCTCAGTTAATTTTAATCAATTACCCAAATTGATCAATTCGTTAAATTATGCAAAGTCTGATTTTCAAGTGATGGGTACAACCATATTGCAAAATCTAAAGTACAGAGAAAATAAATTTGAATATTGTATATGGTTACAATGAGAAAACTCAAACTGGAAAAATTCAATAGGTGGTTTGTAGTTAATCACCAACTGAAGAATTCACTATTTAGAATGAAAGTTTTACAGTACTAGAATATAGACTGCATCCTAGTATTGCTATATACAATAGAATCGAAACTTACTCATATGACCATAGCTCCTACCTAGTTGGAATTTGGATTCTTCTACTTCGTGAATCTCTTTGGTGCATGGATAACTAATCTGTGCCTAATATTATGACAACACTTGATAAATGTTGGTTGATTTTATAGTAGTTTCTCTTGGAACACCTTCTTGACCTTCAATATGGTGCTAGAGACTTATCTTGGTACAAACTCTTGGCACACAAATCTTGCAATAAGTTCTCATTTTCACAGTGTTCCCTCTATACTTATGATGACCTAATGTTGATACATCCTTGAACCCTAGTGCATGGATCCTTGGGCCTCTTAGTCATCAAGGGTTATAAAATGATATTTCAGTTTTCTCAAAGATCGATCAGTCGAGTGGAATCAAGCCAACATTCAAGTTTTAATGAAGCTCAATCGGTTGAGATGCAGTCGAGCTTGCAGTTAAGGCAACATAACATCTTCATTCCAAGAAAGATTTTGAGCTGATTCTTGTCTTCAATGTAGATCTTAACCACTATCTAGATAGTAAAAATTACAACACAATTAAATGAAAATAAGTTTTGAATACGAATTTGTCAACACATAATACATTTGACCCTAACAAGAAAAACCATTTCCTTAACTCTATACACGACTCGTAAAAAAATTGCAATAAAAACTTTTTAATGCCCACAAGGGCCACAACATCTAAATTCTTCAACCATTTGAATTTCTTCACGGAGGACACAGTACTTATATATAGTACAACGAGGACCTCTGACCGACCCTCTTAAAGCTTTACTCTACAACAATAGCATTGGGATAAAACCATGGCTTTAGTCTCGATCATTAATCTCTAGGGATACCGTCTTTAGATCTACTTCTTGAACTTTGGTATGACGGTGAAATAGAGAGATAGCAGAGATCTCATTTATGCGACAAAGTTCTTTCTCTCTCTCTCTCTCTCTCTCTCTCATTTTGGTTGACTCTAGCTATTGTGTCCTTACACAGTCTAGCAAGTACGGCATGATTTAGAGATTAAAAAAAATGACTTTATGGTTCTTTTGAGAATAGGAATAGTACTTAAGGTGCTGTTCTTAAGTTCTCATCTTAAGATTTAGACATGTGACTACTTAACTAAAAAATACACTTTTATTTCAAGAGAAAAAATCCACATGACAAAATCTTAAAAAGAGAACTTAAATAACAACATCTAAGTACTATACCTATGTCTTACTCTTTTAGAATTAGGCTATAGGATTCTCAATCTATCTACAACATTTCTTAGTTGATCAACAACTTATCTCGATCAATCAAGGATGTGTCAGCTATATGTTGATAGGTGTCAAGTATGTGCCAAATATTTAGAAACTCTTCTTTCCTATAGCTGAACTAGGGTATTTGTCTTGGACTTTAAAATACACCTTTTAACTCAACAAAATTTACAATTTATCATGGTTTGTCAACACTTAATCTATGGACCTAACACAGTTTATAAGATTGCACTTACCTTTGTTATTACTAAAGATAAAGTATTTTGGGGTGGCACACTAGCACAACTAATGGCTAGTTTAGTGTGAGAGCAGGGGCGGAGGCATGTATAAGGGTGCATGGCCCCCCCAAAATTTTGAAAATTTTTTAAATATATACAATTATTTTAATATTTTCAAAATTTAGTCTACAAAAATAAAAGTTGGCCCCCCAAATATTTGAATTAGTCCAATAATGCTCTTAAAAAAAAATTGGTCTAATAATTATAGAGATATAACTTTATTTTTTGCAATTTTATTTTTTATTGTAAAATGTGTTCTTATATCTGTTAAATATTTGATAAAGTTTGATATCAGACATGTTTGAATCTATCTTTTTTAACCCATTATGTGACGATTAATAAGACATTGACTCATTAAAAAAAATTTGTTACTAAAACTACACATGAAATGTGTCTTTAGTTGTCATATAATATGAGTTAAAGCAATGTAGTTTTAAATATGTTTGGAGCCTAACTTATTTCTCCAAGTTTTGGATCATTCATGTTTTTGAAAATTTCATTAATTCAATGGAAATATTTTTTACTTACTTTAGCATAAAATTTGATAATTTGTATTCAAAATGAAACTTTTTAAGAATTTGACTATGAAAGTGGAAAAAATGAATTTTATTTTATGAAAGATCGCAATCAAAAATAATTTTGATTGAAAATACTAAACTCTTTTTTTTTTTTTTTTTGGTTGTGTGCTTATATAACTTATCAAATAAAAAGTGTGTATATATAATAAAAAAGCATGCATATGTGTATATATATATGTGTGTGGAAGTTGTATTGATAATATATTAGCATTACACTTGGCCCTTCCAAACAAAAATTCCTGGCTCTGCCTCTATGTGAGAGGTACTTATTGGGTGACTCTAGCTACGAGGTAATTGGATGGAGGCCAAATTTCTAATGGAAATCTAACGGGGAAGCTTTGGATTTCAATTTGGAACGCAAAGATACCGAATAAATTAAGGTGTTTGCATGGAGAGTGTGTCACAACATCCTCCCCATGTGCCAACTTGATGAAGAAATTACCTCAGCCATGGTGTCTACGAAGTCAATTAAATGAAGAAGACAGGTTGCATGTATTGCGGAGTTGTGAGGAGGCACAAAATTTTTGGTGTTGCAGCAAGGCTATGCTTAGTGGGGGTGCACATGAATCCCCATACTTTATGAGATTATATATATTTGCGGGTATTGGAGGAGGGAGAGGATAGGACCATGGAGAATTTCTTGATATTGTCATGGATGATTGCTTGTGAGGCTATCGAAATTCTACAGTATTTTCAAGCAACCTTCAACTCAAAATGAGCCAAGGAATAGTCATAACTGCATTGAGTAGAAAGGGAAGGCCAGTACGTAATGAAAGGATTTGATGTAGAACTTGAAGCTACTGTCCAAGCTATTCGATTTGCCCATGAGATTGGATTACATTGTACATAGAGGTGACTCGGCTTCAAGCATAGGGAGAATATATGACTTTTACATTGTACTAGCACTATTTTGTTCTTCCATTCTTGTTCCCTTTCTTCAATTCTTAACCCAGGTTTGCCATGCCTAATTCTATGTTACATAGTCCCACTACCTTCCATTCTTGGTCCAAGACCTAACTTAGGTTGCACTCCTCCCATTCAACCAACCTGCATAAGAAATCATCATACCAGATTCTCAAAAAATTTCTTTAAAACTAAAAATTGAACAGAGAGCAGAATTTTTTTTTTTTTTTTTTTCCAAACACACGGTTAGTTTGTGGAGGGATGTAGAATAAGCGAAGTTCGCACTGTTGTGTATTATGCAGTGTTTTAGTAGCATTTGGCTTTGACTTGTATTTGCAGATGTCAATTAATTATTAACATGTGATTAATAGTTGTAATAAGTTTTGTTAGCAAAATCAGTTAGTTGTCAAGAGGTTAGATCAATATCTAGTAGTTCGTTGATTCTCAGAAGAAGAAAAAAAAATTAAAATTTTGTTAGCTCAAAAAGTCTAGAGGCATAATTATTTTTCATAAAATTTTCTCAACCATTAAAATAAATAGTTGTAAATAATAGACAATAAAATAATGTTACTGATGGATCTATATATAAGAGAATCAATAATAGCTTGACAATTCTGTAATTGTGAAATTATTTTATGAAAAATAGTTTTATGTAGCATTGCTTTTGTTAGCTTGACCTAATTCCTTAATCTCCTGCATATATAGGCGTGACCTCAGTAAATGCTAGATTCTCATCTTTAGTTCTTGGACTCACTAGCTTTCCACCATTCTTCTCTTCTTTAGATTCTATTCATTTCTCAACACTTTTCAATTACAATGGAATTCATTTCTATAATAGGTATTGTTCTACAAATCAATCAAAATTTTGAATTGATTGTTTCAATCTCACAATTTCTTCTAACAATTAATTTTTTGATTAATTATCAAAAAAAAAAAAAAAAAATTCTTGAGATATTCTAATTGCATAATCTTCTCCAATAATCAATGGAAGAAAAACATACAAACCAATAAGGCTATATTTTAATGACAATATTAGGGTCACTACGGCAACATTCTTTTTCAAAATGCCGAAAGTGTGAATGGTCAAGATCTACGAGCTTGACGGCCATTTTGTGTCACCACATTTTGTCTCTCTTAAGAAACCTATCTTTGCAGACTCAATGGCCATCTCTTCAATATTTTCTAGAGCAAACTGAACAGCTGTTCGAAAATTGTAGCCCAACAAGTTTTTTCTTTTAATCGAAGTTTCCAGAAGAGCCTAGAACTAATTTATATATCAAAGCTATTTTCTTTCAGATAGGCCATATTGAATTTTAAAATAAGACTAACATGCACAAAATTGCAAGATTGAGACCCAACCCACATCACTCCTTTGATTTTGAAAAATTAATTGTCAAAATTATCAAAGTTAGAAAATGCCAGTAGTCTTTCCATACTTCACCTTGTACCATTCAAATAGAAGTTTCCCACAGACTACCTAAATTTATTTTATTTTATTTTTATTGATTTGACAGTTGGGAGCAAGGGCAAAACCAGGAATCTTTACTTGGGAGCCGTTCTCTTGGACCAAAATGAAATTTATGAAATTCAAATTATATGAGTGTGTGTTTGTTTGAAAAATGTGAGTACATTTTTTTTCATGTATAATGAGTTTTGTTTAGATACTAAGTTTCATATAAAATTGAATAAGTCATAATATTGGGTAATACTGCCCTAAATGCAATAGACGGGATAGTTCATGTTAGCTCCCAGTTGGTTTGGTTGGAAAATGTTCCCCCCCATCTCCTTGCTGTAACTTTAGCCGACTTGGCTAGTATATATTAAAGTTTACAGTTCCTTTCTCAAAAAAAATGATGTGTCAACAATCATAGAGAACAAATTCAAAACATTAATTTATTATATTATTAAATTCCACCAATCAAATTCATTAACACATAAATTTGTAAATATTTTTAGAGTAATATTTGTATTAGCTTCAACAGTTTCCTAAAAACATAAGGCAATATAAACAACTAATTTAACTATCATAATCTAAGAACAAAAACATGAGATTATGAAAATTCTAAACAGATCTATAAATCAATTAAACATAAACATTATATCATAAAAATCTTATGATGACTTCATAAATGATTAAACTGGAGAGTAACCTTTACAATGAGTTAATTGTGAATAACAATGATGCAAAGGATTATCTGTACGCATATTGATTTGGTTTTGCTAAATTCACAAGAAGAAAAAAAAAACCCCCATAAAAAAAATGTTTGAAGAATATTTGCATTTTTATTTTATCAAAATGATATTTTGCATTCTTGAGTAGGCATGAAAATTGCTTATATATCAATCACTATATCGTGTAATTTTTAAAATTTTTAAAACATATGGTATGATCAAATCACACTTTTATTGTTTTTCAATTTTATCTATAAAATAAAATAATAAAGTTTATAAATTTTTATCATAAAAATTATTAAAACATTGGAGGAAACTAGTAGTAAGTACACCGCACATCATGTGGAAACTCAACTTGCTAAACATGAATAGCTTGATAATTGCTCCCAAGCTTAAGATCATCATCTAGATGAATCACTTGCATTGATAAGGTATCAACCACCTTGTTTTCCCTCCATTCTTATACTCCACCACAAAAAAATAACCCAGTAGCTTAGTAAGCCAATTTTGTAGAGCATGAGTGCCAAATTTTTGCTGGGTCCCCATTTCTTAATAGCTGTGACTAAAGCCAAAAGCTCTTTCTCGTAAGTGGACAGGTGCAGGCTCCTACCCTTTAAGGCCTAACTATGGAAAGCAATTGGCTGCTGGTTTTGCATTAGAAGCGCTCCAAGGCCACTCCTAAAGCATCACATTCAATGGTGAAAGGTTTGGAAAAATATGGTAATGTCCAAACAGGAGGGTTGGCAACATCTTGCTTAAGTTGCTGAAAAGCATATTCATTTTGTACAAACCGAGAAGAATAGCAAGAGGGACAACAATCTAAGCATAATGCCTTATAACCTTCATATAATAACCTATTAGATCCAAGAAATCTCTTAAAGCCTTCGAAGCAGTTAATTCGGGCCACTCTTGCATTGCTGATGTCTTCTTGGAATCAGTTATGAATGTGTCCCAAGTATTCTACTTCATTGCAGCCAAAAACATACTTATTCATCTTGGCATAGAGCTGGTTCTTAAGTAACAATTCTAGTACAACCCTCATATGCTGTAAATGTTTTTCCAATTTCTTACTAAAAACTAGAATATCTTCAAAAAAAAAAAAAAATGCTTTAAATGTGGTCTAAAGACATCATTTATTAAAACTTGGAGGGTAGGAGGGGCATTGGTAAGCCCAAAAGGCATGATCAAGAATTCATAATGACTTTAGGTTCATCTTCAGCCCTCTTCCTAATCTGATGGTACCCAAACTCAAATCAAGTTTAGAGAAGATCTTAGAACCAATTAACTCATCTAACAACCCATCTATTATTGGAATGGGAAATTTATAACATGATCTAAGGCTCTATAATCAATGCACATATGCCAAGAACCATCAGCCTTTCTCATTAATAAAAGAAGAGATCTGAAAAGGGGCTTTGACTATGTCTAATTTATCCAACTTCTAGCAATTTAGTGACAATTTTTTCTATTTCAATCTTCAAGAAATAAGGGTACTTGTAGGGTTTTCCACAAATTGGTTGAGTACCTTCCTTGAGGATGATCTTATGCTCATGCCCCCTAGAACTACAAAAAATTCAATCAACAATGCTTCAATTTCTACACAGGGTTGGTTTTGAGATGTAGCATTTCCTCCTGGAACAATAAGTAGTAATAGTAAGCCTTTTCTCATTGACGGCTTAAAGAATTTAGTAGCTTCTTGGATTAATGAATAGAAGGGTCTAACACCATTTAACATGATCTTCTTCCGTTGGTGTGTATTACCATAACCAACTAGTGACCCATAAGTAACCTTGACTGCTATTCTCATGGTACTAGGAGATGGAATTCCCACAAGGGAAAAAAGAGTGATTTTGGCTCTTTCTTGAAATTTTTTGCCACATTTCTTGATCTCCGCTTACTTGCACAAAATCATTTCAATCAATATCAACCAATGAGCCCTCTGAAGATGATGAATCTTATTCCAGTGGAAGTCCTTCAAGAAGGAACATTTTAGCCCCCTTGCATTTGTGACCAATCTGTCATTTTTCATCACTATTGTAGCAATGTCCTTTCTTTCTGCATTCTTCCATTTGAGAGATGCTCGACCTCTACAAAGGAACCCTCAATCGAGACTCTAGCTTGATTGACAAGCTTGATGTCAATCTTAGGAGTTCCCAAAATAGAGGGTTTGAGACCTTCATTCCCAACCCTGCTATTAGTCCTGATACTCAATAGATATTCTTCTTGTATTTTGGAAATTCTTTATTTAGATTCTTTGGACCCAACATTCTCATGGGTAATCTTAGTTCATTCTTGAGGCCACTCAAGAAAAAACTTAACTTGTGGGATTCATACACTATTACTGTATTACACATCAACAACAGCTCCCAACAACTCACTCTACATTCTAGACTTTAAAAAATATGTACTAAGCAAATAGGAGGTTTATTGATAGTTTTAGTAGCAGTTTCAATCACTACATAAAAAAATTAAAGTTCTTGTAGCATTTGTCTCAGTATTGACAATAATTTGACATTTATAAATGTCATCAAATCTTTGTTCTTGATCAAGGATATTGAAATTTTGTTATATAAAGCTTACACGTTAATGTCGCAAAGGATATTGTTGGTTCAATAAGAAAAAGAGTTGTGTGGTTTATGTTGCACTCTACAAATATGTGGCTTTACATTATTTCCTTATGTGAAAGGAAACCTTGGTCTTTATGAGGCTTCCACTTTGGGAGTGGAAATGGGGATGCTGGATGCAATTATTGCAAGATTGAAAGTTTTCACAATTCTAGCCAAGAGCTTACTATCTCATCTCATCTTATTTGCATCTTCTAATGATTTTAATAAAAATATTAAAGGTTCAAATCCCCACCCCCAATTATCAAATTCACAAAACAAGATAGTTTTGATGATTTGTAAAATGATTTTGAATGCAAATAATTTATTTTTAAAATGCATTGCATAAGAATCTAAAACAAACATAATTGTTTAAAGACATAAAATATTCTGTCCTGCTCCTTGGTTTCTCTTTTTTTTTTTTTTCTTTTTTTTTTTTTTTCAAATTTGAGATCAACATGTAGTCTTTTGGCTCACTAGTATTATCATATTATTCTAGGGAGAAAGTAAACATTATCCTAGCTCCTAGATTTCTTATTTTTCGAAGTCTTAAGTTTATATATATTAATAGGGAAATTCTTCTTTTACATTGTATGGTACAATGTAAATTTACATTGTAGACACATAAAGAGTGGCAAATGTTATACACATTTGCAAAAAGTGTACAATATTATTTGCAAATGCTACAACATTTGCCACTTTGTGTTTATAATGTAAATTCATATTGCAATTACAATATAAACATATAGAAGTGCATATTAATATTAGTGTAACTTAAGCCTCACGGACGAGCTATTTTCTCAAGAAACTCAATAAGTTTGTCCATGTACTGATAGTGTAAATCCTTGTCCCCAAACAACAGGCTCATTTTCCTTGCTCCCTTCCAATAAATCTTTCCCTCATCGTCTAACATCACTAACTTCAATGAGATTGCTATTGCATTCCTTGTAAATGACCCGTCTTGTTCATTTCTTGGAACTTCTACCCCAACCTTCTTCTCTTCCAAAATCCTAGCATTTAACCCTTGGTCAAGGTAATAAAGTAACATAATAAGAGGACGTGCAAAATAAAGTCCCTCTATGACTGAGCCCAACCATTGTATGTGTTAAGAATCCTCCAACCGAGTCATGAGCCAATATCTTGAGTTGAGGCACCCAACTGGTATAAACAACTCCACGACCTTTGATTCTGTCCTCAAAACCATCCGGTAGCTCAGTTGAGTCACTATCCCCCAAAATACTTCGCTTCCTTAGAGCCCAAAAGAATGGCAACCCAGATAGTTCTAACCCAAGTGCCAACTCATTCAAGTCTTCTTGACTCGGTCTCACCTCACTACCAAGTGCAACATAAACAACAGACCCTTTTTTGTTTGTCCAACCACTCAATAATTGTATCCCAAGTATCATCTTTGTGGTCATGTCGACGAACTTGCATTGTGGGTGGCAATATGCACACCGGAACAACAGGCTTTTGGTGAAGCTCTTTTAGGAGTTTCAACCACTCAGGTTCAAGCTCCACACAACTACGAACAATGTTCACTTCACAAACTGACACCACTAAATTATGCTCAGTAAAATTTGAATCATTGGAAGACTTGTAAAAAAAATAATCCTTGGCCTCGAATAGTCGAAATGTCGCATTGGTAGGAAAGGTTACCCACTTGGGAGGGACAGTCATGTCCTCTGGCTTAGTTGGTGGATCATATTTGGCCTTTATCTCCGGTATTGATGAATTAATGAAAGACATGTTCCATGCATTGTTAGTATTGAAGAAGCCTCTAGAGATTCCTAGCTTAGCAGCAATTGGGGGTAACCAGTAAGCAAATATGTCGTAAATAATCCCATCTGGAGTAGAATTTTCGAGGAACTGAGCTACATCTTCTTGGAGACCATGAT
Source organism: Quercus wislizeni (assembly GCA_023055345.1). Classification (NCBI taxonomy): domain Eukaryota; kingdom Viridiplantae; phylum Streptophyta; class Magnoliopsida; order Fagales; family Fagaceae; genus Quercus; species Quercus wislizeni. The sequence goes on along the minus strand of JALGQJ010000007.1, from coordinate 20,058,728 downwards.
AAGCCCTTTTAAGGTCTAGCATATTATGGGGTGGGATGTCCATAGTGGCCTCTGCATTTTCAGGGAGACTGTTGTCGTTGTGTAAAGGGAGTTGCACGAAAGTTATTGAATCAGCTAAATATGCAGGGAGTTTTGGGAGGCGTTGAATGTTTCTAGGGGTGGCCAGGTAGGAGACCTGATGACCTTTTTGGGCTATGTTCTTGGCAAGACCTAAAAATCGAATCATGTGACCAAAGGCTGGCCATGGGAGCACGGCTATGTGGAGTTTTTGGGTTTGATCAGCCATGAAAATCACACGGAAAATACAGAGTTATTTTAATAGTTTTTTTCAGTCTTTGCTTAGCCATATAAATAGCAATACTTTAGATTACTACGTATTGAAGTTGTGAACTACTCAAGTCTTGGCCATACATCTCACCTAACAATAACTTGAGTTAATTAAGCTTAAATTAAAAGCCGCCAAACAAAAATCTGAACCTAAAATCAAACTTACTGGAATTTAAAATTATAAACTGCGATAGGTTGTGAGTGGTGGCCGCACCATAATAGGTCATTATGGAATTTGAGGACAGAATACTCACACAAGTTGTTGGTTGATTACTTTGTGTGAGTATTGGGTTTTTTACTAGGTTTTAGTACGGCTTATTTAGTACCATTATAGGCATGAAATTTAAGGTGAAAAGCTACCTTGTGATGTCAGCCATGACATTCATAAGCCACCCTAAGCTCAACCTAGGTGTAGCTTAAATGTTAAAATCCCATCTAAGGTTGGGAAAATCCACCACTTTAAGCTAATCTAAGCTACCACATGCCTAACCAAGATAAATTTAAAACTTTAGAGGGGAAGGTAAATGTATAGCCAACAAAAGTACCTAAGCCCGCAATTCAACTTCATGGCCTACTTTACTAGAGAGAGAGAGAGAGAGAGAGAGAGAGAGAGAGATATTAATTGAAAGTGAATTTGAAACTTGTTAGGGTCTTTATGTAGTTGCATTTTTTTTAACAAAACACACTTTATTTGTATTTGGGTAGTTCTAAGTGGATTCTAGAATATTATGAAGTATGTCTTATGAGGAAAACAAGTGGTATTATTGAAGATATGAAGATTGCACAAAGAAACAAGTAAAAAAAGCTAAAAATAGTGGACCTCAACACAAGCTTGATCTATCAAAACTTAATGAACCTTGATACTTCTCGATACTACTCAATCTATCTAGCTTTGTAGATCCAGAAATTCCAGATCGTCATACAAAGAGACTCAATTAGATAATCAATACACTTATTGTGAAGCACTGCGTTTGTATACGCCTTAGGGATTTGTGACCAAGTGCTTCCTTTTCTTCAAGTGTATTGAAGAATTTTGCATTTAATAAGAAGCTTCAATTTGCTGGGAGTTAGTCACATACTGAGATCTATGCAAAGGAAAGGAAGTCTATAGAAAATAAAGACCTATTAGGGATTTTGTAGACATCTCATTTTGTACCCCTTACGATCCGAGACCCCTTCCCCAATGATGACATCACTCAAAGGCCTAAGGTTGACTTAGGGCCCAATCTTGTAAACTTTGACTTGAAGGATGGTTTTGGTAAAGAAAATGTGCAGGGAAAACCCTAAACATGCGCATGCATGCTATGAGAGACTGGGAAACTCGGCCCTCAGAAAAGAGAGTTTAGGTAAAGGCACCTTCTCTTTTTAGGATCATATGGAGTCACCACTTATTTTATAAGTAAAATAAGCAAACTATACAAAAGATTACAAAATGTCTTGAATAATACACATTCCCATTAATTTAAGTAAGTACAACTTGACAGAAGGAATTATACATGGCTTTGTTTCCTAGTTACAATCTAGTAAAAAATTTTACAAGACCTTGTTTCCTAGTTACAATCTATCAAAAGAAAATAAGACACTCTTCTACAAACCTAAGATCTCAAGTTCAGGGGCTAGGTTACAAAATGGGAAAGTGTTACACACCCATCTTGCCTAGACAGAGTCTGGTCTTCTAAACTTTTAAATGACCATTTAAATACCCATTAAAGAAAATGACATGTAAATTGTTGTATCAATATGCCTAGATATATGGTTGGTTAATATGCAAAATCCTTAATCTGTTGCATCTATGATGAAGAAATCACATCTGAATTTTATTTATAGGAAAAGGGTTTCCTAAGAGAAGGGTCAAATCTATTAACAAGCAAAAATGAATTTTTGAAAAAAAAAAATTCAGATCGATCTTATTTTTTTTTAAAAGTGAAAAGGAATGGATTTTAAAAAAGTGTTTCCAAATCTGATTTCTTAATTAAAGAACAGAATGAACTTTCCAGAGGAAAATTCAAATCTGATTGTTAAATTAAGAAACAAAATGGGTTTTAAAAGAAATTACAAATCTGATTTTTCAAAGTAAGAAGAAAGAATGAAATTTTTTAAAATCAAATTTCAGCTCTAATTATTTGATTTAGAAAACAATAGAGATTTTGAAAAATAACTTTAGATTTGATTTTTGTTTTAGAAAAAGAATGGAGTTTTTATTTAAAACTTCAGATCTGAATTTTGTTTTTGAAAAAGAATGGAGTTTTTTATTTGTAACATCAGGTCTTATTTTTTTTTTTTTTTAAGAAAAGAATGGATTTTGATTTAAAACTTCAAATCTGATTTTTGTTTTAGAAAAGGGATGGATCAGTTTTGAAAATTAATTTCAGATCTGATTTTTGTTTTTGAAAAAGAATAGGATTTTTATTTAAAACTTCAAATTTGATTTTTGTTTTTGAAAAAGAATGGAGTTTTGATTTAAAACTTCAGATTTGATTTTTGTTTTAGCATAAAGAAACAAATCTAGTATTTAATCACATGCATTACATAACTACATGAACAAAACACATACACATGAACAGACATTCATTATATGACCATTAAAAAGAAAAATCAAAACAAATAAAAAAAAGAACATGTTAGAAAAGGCATGGAGAATTGAATTAATTTCAAGGAGATGTAAATAAGAAGATGGAAACTTACTTAAAGTTAATGGGGAATGGGGATGTAAATAAGAAGATGGAAACTTACTTAAACTTACTTAAGAAGATGGAGATGCATCAATGCATCAATGAATATTGCAAGGGAATGGGGAAATCACTTTAGAGTTAGAGAGAGGATGAGTCTCTCTAAGGCCTAAAGAGATTGTACTTTAACAAAAAAGAAAGTCCTAAAGTTGAACTTCTAGAATTTCTTTTACATTAAGAGTCGAGGGGTCCTAATTTCCTATTTTAATTATGTATTTATAAAGGTTTTATGCTTAGAAATCAAGCTAGGGTTGCTTAGGAAATCAGCAAGCTAGAGTTAGGTAGAATTTTATCCCTAAAAATTCGAATCTGATGTGTTTTAGCTTGATTTGAAGGTTTCTAGGCTAGGCCTCGAAGTTGTGCCAATCGGCACTATGGAAGTGCCGATCAGCACTCCTAGAGTGCCAATTGGCACTCTTAAGTGCGAAGCCCATTTTCCTCTTTTGGTTCAATTTGGACTCTTTTTTAGGAGTTTTCTGAGTCTGGAATTGCACTTGGACTTATTTTAAACTTGTGTTCTAAAATAAATCCCTTTTAACTTGATAACCAAGTCCTTTAAATAATTATTATCTAAAAGATAATTATTTTTAAAAACTCAATTATCAAAAACTCCCTTATTATCTGATTATCCATTTTATTCCCATGCAACCAAGCTTATTTTTTATTAAATCCAACAGCCAATCACATAAATTACTTAATTAATTTTAATTGTTGGCCAATCAGAATTTACTTCAATTAATCACACATGACTAGCTTCACCCATATAAAATGCATGCAGACCATGAAAACTTGATCTTATGATATCTTTCAATCCGACGGTTTAATTTGGGAATCAGGCATATCGTCACGATAGTTAGAGTCTCAAGATCATGTTTATGACATATGATGAATGATTTAATGAATGAAATGCAATTATGATTTTTGAGTATTTAGAATGGTCATTTCAGTCAACTTACAAGATTAAATTATGGGTGCAAAATTGAGTGTCTACAGAATGCCTCTCATTGACAAAGCATGAAAAACGATGTCAACGTAAAACAAAGACACGAATTTTAGCAACCATGATTTAATCAAGGTTGATTTTCCAAAGATTTCCTAGCCTTAGAACTTAGAACCTTCGGACATAGAATTAGTGTTTTATTGTCTTAAAAAAAAAAAAATGTTGACATCTAAAATGCTTGATAATTGATGAACCTGGTTAGAGGCTTGAACGCCAATGTTTGAGAATCATAGCTGGTTAATCTAATGGAGTGATTGAGAACTCTATCTACTAAATTTGGTGGAATGATTGAGAACTCTATTCGCTTAATCTAGAAATCTTGGGACAACCGAGAACTATATCCACTCAATCTAGAAATCTGGGGGCGACTGAGAACTATATCCGCTCAATTTGAAAATCCGGAAACCGACTAAGAACTATATCCGCTCAATCTGGAAATCTAGGTGTGACTGAACTACATCTGCTCAATCTAAAAATCTGGAAGCCGATTGAGAACTATATTCGCTCAATCTAGAAATTTGGAGCGATTGAGAACTATATCTGCTCAATCTGGAAATCTGGGGGCGATTGAGAACTATATCCGCTCAATCTGAAAATCTGGAAGCCAATTGAGAACTGTATCTACTCAGTCTAAGAATCTAAAGGTAACTGAGAACTATATCCATTCAATCTAGAAATCTGGAGGCGAATGAGAACTATATCCGATTAATCTGTAAATCTGGAGGCGACTGAGAAATATATCCGGTCAATCTGAAAATCTAGAGGTGACTGAGAATTGTATCTGCTCAATCTGAAAATCTAGAGGCAAATGAGAACTCTATCTACTCAATTTGAAAATCTACAACCGGACTAAGAATTGTATTCGCTCAATCTAAGAATCTGGAGGTGACTGAGAACCATATTTGCTTAATCTGAAAATCTAGAGGCGACTGAGAACTATATCAACTTAAGCTTATTGAAAAATCGAAGGCGATTAAGAATTGTATTCGCTCAATCTAAAAATATGGAATCCGACTGAGAGCTATATTTGCTCAATTTCGACTTTGGGAGTCAACTGATAACTATATTCACTCAATCTTTGAAGTCTGGAATTTCTCTGCAATAGAAAAGAATTCATATTAGAATTTTAATGATTGAGAACCAAATTTACTTAAGAGATTTATCTTTTTTGAAGATTTGTGTTCAGGAGATTTATCCCCTTTTTTCTTGAAAATTTGTTCATGGAGATTTGTCCTTTGAGGCTTTGTACATGGGATTTTTCCCTTTGAAGATGTGTTTATGGAGATTTATCCATTGTAGATTGAAGGAAAGGAGATTTATTCCTTTTTGAAGATTTGTTCATGGAGATTTGTCCTTTGAAGATTTGTTCAGGAGATTTTTCCTTTTGAAGATGTATTCACGAAGATTTATCCATTGGCAATTGAAGTGTAGGAGATTTATCCCTTTTTAAGATTTGTTCGTAGAGATTTGTCTGTTGAGATTTGTTCAGGAGATTTATCCTTTTGAAGATTTGTTCAACTATTCAAGATATTTTTCCTTTTGAAAATATGTTCATGGAGATTTATCCATTGAAGATTGAAGGAAGATTTATCCCTTTTTGAAGATTTGTTCATAGAGATTTGTCCTTTTGAAGATTTTTTCAAGAGATTGATATTTTTGAAGATTTATTTAGGAGATTTTTCCTTTTTGAAGATGTGTTCATGGAGATTTATCAATTCAAAATTTAAGGGTAGGAGATTTATCCTTTCAAAGATTTGTTCAAGAGATTTTTCTTTTTGAAGATTTAGGAGATTTTTCCTTTTTGAAAAATGTTTTAGGAGATTTATCCTTTTGAAATTTCTTTTTGGAGATTTATCCTTTTAAAAATTTTGTTTTTAAGATTTATCCTTTTAAAATTTTAGGAGATTTGTCCTTCTAAAAATTTGATTTTAGGAGATTTTTCATTTTTAAAAAACATTTTAGGAGATTTATCATTTTCAAATTTTGTTAGTAGATTTATCCCTTGAAAATTGAAGTTTAGGAGATTTTTCCTCTTTTAATTTCCTCCAAAAAAAAAAAAAAAGTTGATTTCTAGTCAGTTAATTTATATAAGTCATGAACTACCACTCTTTGATCTTTCCATTTGGTAACTTTGATATGTATGAACTTATTCTTGTAAGAGCTTGATTTAGAAAAGTTTAGAGTTTACCTGATGAAGTTTTGTGGTGCAAAGCTTTGAATTTACCTAACAGGTCTTGACATGTGTGATCTTACCTGAATGATGCATAGTCGAATGCCCCTAGTTTGGAAATTTATGCATAATTTTTGAAAATCTTGTAGAAAAATCTTCATTAAAAAAGATGACCAATTTTTAAATTAAAAAAAAAAATGGATGAGGCATGGCCAAATGCCCCTAGTTTGGAAATGGATGCATGATTTTTTGAAATCTTGATTTTTTTTTTTTTTTTTTTTTGGAAAATGAATGAGGCATGGCTGAATGCCCCTAGTTTGCAAACTGATGCATGACTTTTGAAAACCTTGATTTTTTTAGAAAATGTGATTTTTTTTTTTTTTTTTTTTTTATAATGGATGAGGCATAGCCAAATGCACCTAGTTCAACAATCGATGTGAATTTTGAAACATCTTATTGTGTAGGGACCTTCAATAAAGTAAAATTTGAGTAAAATAAGATCAAAATCACAAAACTTGGCAAAATAAGGACGACTGGAATGATGAGCCGATCGGCACTGTTGGAGTGCCGATTGGCACATCTTGAGCCTCGTCCAGTTGTTGTTTTTTCAGCCTTTTTTCTAGGACATATGGTAGCATCTAAACTAAAGATTGATGATGAATGTTGAGTAGATGAAAGATCCATGTCCACCTCCTGTAAAAGATTCTTTCCATGAGCTTGTTAATAATTAGTTATTATAAAAATGTTTTGGGCCAATGCCCCTAGTTTAGACATGCTTGCACTAGAAAAAATTGATGACATGTTTGATGCAAAACATATGCTTTTAGCCTAAAATTCACCCAACCAAATATCTTGATTTTGAGTCTTTGAAAAAAAGTTTTTTGAGTGATTGTGACCGGGCCTTTGGAAAGGCTGCCTACGTACCTCTCTCATAGAGGATCAAGTCCAAATGTAGTTTGGAAAAATGATTTTAAAAAATGATTTTTTTTTTTTTGGAAAATTTTGAAATGAAGTTTTTTTTTTGAAAAAAAAAATTATTGTAGAATGAAATTTTTTTGAAATTTTATCTTTTTCAAATGAACAAAAGGTGATCCTTTGAACAACCACTTTGACCAATCATAATGCTCAATTGTTAACTCGATCTCATTGGCTAGGAAGAATTTTAAATCATTAAAAAAATGTAATCAAATTTGTTTCTTCACTTTGAACATTTTCAAATTAAGTCTTCAAAGACAATCTAAGAAGTGAAATGTTTGGGAATCACATATGTTGGGAACAAGCAAGAAAAGGAAAAATCACAAGTTTGAAGATTTGAACCTTTATGAGAATTTGGAAATTTTGTTCTCTTAAGAGTCATTTTTGTTTAGAAGAAAACAAAGGGGGGATTCCAAGCTTAGAGAAATTTTTCTAAATCAATTGAGAAATTGAGAAATTTTGTCTTTTAAAGATGTTAGCCAATAGGGCATGATAATCTTGAGCAGTTTTCCTTCTTAATCCAAGAGAAAATATTATCGGAGCTAAAGGTATGCCTTGAATTAGTAGGACTTCAAGGAGGTCTTTATTCAAAGGTTATAATGTAGGCCGGGTTCAGGTTATTGAAAGGAAGGATAAAAAAAAGCTCAAAACCCTGATGATATTTCCCCCAAGTATGCAATACTTTAAATTCAAGCATTGGAAGAGTTTTATACATCTTCTATCACTGACTCTTGTGCTAAAATCCCTGTCATATTCATCATCTTCTCATTGGTCTTCATCGGTTCCTTTTTTTTTATCTTGATTTTTTAGATGGACAAATTTCTCTTTTTGGTCTTTTTGGCATCACATCTTATGGTTAGATCACTCACCTTCATCATTTTTTTCCTCCTTTTTTTTGTTTTTTTTTATTGGCCCTAATTTTTGCCTAGACCACCCTTTCGAGTTTTCAGCCTAGCGAGCTTTTTCTTTCTTTCTTTCTTTTTTCTTTTTTTTTTTTCTTAATTTTTGCCTAGGCTGCCCTTTTGGGTTTTCAGCCTAGTGGTTTTTTTTTTTTTTTTTTTTGAATTCTGTTGGCTTTCAATCAACTGCATTTTCTATTTCCTTCAGTTTGACAGAGTGTCATCTTTATTGGATGATTTTGCATTTCTATTTGATGTCCTCTTATCTTTTCTAAGGCATTTTCATGTTTCTTGACTTGACTGAACACTTTTTTTTATTTTTTTATTTATGAAATGTATCTTGCTTTTTCTTTTCGTCATCTTTCTCAATTTGATTGAATTCCTTCTCATGATAAATCTTCATTTTTTTGCTCATCCCTCTCAACCTGAATGATCTTTCATGAAATCTCATGTCTCTTGTGTCTTTTGATATTCCATTTTTCTCTCATCTTGATGAGAATTCCTACACTCTATTCTTTTTATTTTCCTTCTTGTTGAAGTCTTTTCTAGCTTGATAAACTTCTTTTTTTCTTCATAGTTTAATGCTTTCTCAAAATCTTATCTCTCCTTGATGGATTTTCTTCTTTCCTAGCTTGATGGGGTGAACTATCACTTTTCTTTGATGAACTCTCTTTTCTAAACTTGATGAACTCTTCATCTTTTTCTTCTTTTGAACTTGTCCCATTGTCTTCATTGAGGATCTTATGAAGTGGTGCTAAAACCATAAGGTAAACACTTCCTCATCTTGAGATTTAAGCGTGCATACTTAATTTTTCCACCCAAGGTTTGAGTCTTTAGTGGGTTCATTGAAAAAAAAAAGGCTAATTATTTAAAGGCTCAAACGGACTAGCAATGGACAATTACTGTAATGGGTGTCAAGGAATAATGTGAGTTACCAAAAATGGCCTCTTGTCCTTAGTGATGCTTACATATGGGCACAGTTGCATAAACTCCTTTAATTATTTTTCTTGGAATAGAAGTATAAATACTCCAATGATGTGAAAAATTCTTTAGAGATTGGGTTTGAGTGTATGTGGTTTGGGAAATTTGGATGAATCGATGAATTTCTTTGATTGACTTTTAGGACCTTTTCTTCTCATATTTTGAATGTTTAAGCAAAAGTCCTTACATGTACTGAATGAAGTTAAATCTCTCATTGACACAAATTGATTGATAGAGCAATTAATCATCAAGATTTGGGAAAAGCTTTGCCAAATAGATATTCTTATATTCTATTGAAAAGAAGACTTTTGAAAACATTTTGGAGTTTTTGAAAGAATCAAAAAAGTTTTTAGGAAAAGATTACTAGGAAGGCCCAATGCCCCTAGTCTAGAGATTTTTGAAAATGAATTGAAATGACTTGAAGGCCCTATGCCCCTAGTCCAAAAGTTTTTTTTTTTTTTTTGAAAGATTTTTTTTTGAGTTCTTTTTTATTATATATATATATATATATATATATATATATATATATATATATATATATATTTATATTTGTGTACATATGAACAACATGATAAATCAAATGCCTCAAACACAACATGAATTTTACTGAGTAAAAGACCAACTAGAAAGCAAGTCCTAAATAAACAATAAAACCAAAAAGCCAATCTAAAAACTTGTAAAATGAAATTCAAGTGAAGTCTGGATGGCTGGCTAATGATGGTGGAGTAATGACTTGTTTGTCATTCAGATTTTGAATGGCATGTCGCAGATTGATGAATTTTTCCTTCATATGGCTAGGTTCTTGATGATATTTACAGAACTCATATGACTTGTAACCTTTGGGTAGTGGGCTTGGAGGAGGTCGAGGTTCAAGTGGGCCAAGATACCCTTCAATTTTGAGCTTTTCAAACAATTGGCTCATAGGCATGTGGAGTACATTGAACTTCCTTCAAGGCTTAGAATTGACAGTTGATGATGTTTGGGGACCTACAACAATGACTGCTTCCTCATTGGTGGTGTGGATTGCAGCTTTCTAAAAAATGGAGCCTTTTTCATTCTTCAACATGCCATTATTAATAGCATCTTCCAGTTGAGAACTAGCTATGACCAAGGCTTTGAAGTTCAAAAAGTATTGGGAAAAAAGATGCTTGTGGAATATGGGTAACAAATTCTTCACCATCATTTGGATTTGCTCTTCTTCACTAGGTGTCGTGATCATTTGGGCTGCCTTGGCTCTCCATTGGTTATGAAAGCTGAGAATGGCTCCTTAGGTTCTTGCTTGGTAGTCTCCAAGTCTCTTCTCATCACATCTACCTCTATGTTGTACTTGTATTGATTGTGGAACTCCCTACAAATATCCTCCCAATTCCGAGTTCTGGTATCTTCCACATTAAGGAACCATCTAAGGGTGGCTCTGGTCAAAGTATTCTGGAACATCTTGGCTAACATCTCTTCAATAGCTCCCAAAGGCTGCATGGCCCTCATGTGCATCTTCAGGTGGGACTTGGGGCAACCAGTACCATCAAATTTGTCTAAGACTGGCATCTTGAACTTAAGAGGTGGTCTCACATCCAAAAAGAGAGAAAGTGATTGATAATCTATAAGATCATTCAGCCTCCGTGACCTCTTGATCATTTCTTCCATCTTGGTCATCTTCTCATTAATCCTCTTTTCTTGTTCTATCATAGGGAGAGTTTAGTTAGTCTTCTCTCCTTCTCGATCATTCTTCATATTTTGGAATTGTTGAACCATAAGGTTCATGTCCTCTATTAGCTAGATCTAACTTGCTACCATTGTGTTCAATAGCTCTTAAGTGCTCATTTGTTCTTCAATGTTCTAATGCTTATTACCTTCTGCGATGGGGATAGAATTTTCTAATCTTTTGTAACTTGGACTGTCTTGAGGGCTAAACACTGGATTATTGTGCTAGAACTGTGGAGTATCTTCTATGTGTAATGGTTGTAGTACTATAATGGACCTTGAACTAGAATTTGCTTCACTATCCCTTCACTTCCCTCCGATCTTGACTAGTTTATCTCATCAATACATGTCATATTTGTCCAAAAAACAAAGTCATGTTCACACAACATTCATACAATTATGATGGGCCCAAGTATTGAACTTGGGCTTACCATGGTTCAAACAATAGTCAGCTACACACAATAGGCAATACAATATTAACATGGACCGTCCTAAGGATAGGTTTTAAGTCATTACATTGTAGGGTGGATTTGTTGTTTTATTGTAGCTAGGACATTACACCTCCCAACTGGTAACATAATGAACATTGCATTAGTCCAAACGGCATGGTTTACCCTTTTCAATCAACAAGAAATGATTCAGTGACTTTGGGCTATGAGTTGGTGAGTTCACCACTGGCTACCTGAATCGAATGAAAACCGGAGATCCATGGTTACTACCACCAAATTTTGAGATGGGTTCATGCATAGTTTTTGTTTCATGGCATACACAATGACAATTAGGGAAAGCTATAAACAACCAACATGGCATTTCAGGCATAATTCCATACAATATCATACAAACAATATACAAACATAAGCAATATCATACAAGCAAAATAAATATCATACAAACACAAGGGTATTTAATTGGTTATTTAAAGTCTATTATGAAACTTAGCCCTCGACATCCCCAGTGGAGTCGCCATTGTGAGAGACTAGGAAAATCGACCCTCAAAAAACAGAGTTTAGGCATCAGCACCTTCTCTTTTCAGGATCATATGGAGTTGCCACTTATTTTATAAGCAAAATAAGAAAACTATACAAAAGATTACAAAATGTCTTGAATAATACACATTCACATTAATTTAAATAAGTACAACTTGATAGAAGGAACTATACATGGCATTGTTTCCTAGTTACAATCTAGTAAAAAAATTTACAATGCCTTATTTCCTAGTTACAATCTATCAAAAGAAAATAAGACACTCTTCCACGAACCTAAGATCTCAAGTTCAGGGTTAGGTTACAGAATGAGAAGGTGTTAGGCACCCATCCTGCCTAGACATAGTCTAATCTTCTAGACTTTTAAATGATCATTTAAATACCCATTAAAGAAAATGACATGCAAATTGTTGTATCAATATGCCTAGATCCATGGTTGGTTAATATGCAAAATCCTAAATCTGTTGCATCTATGATGAAGAAATCACATCTGAATTTTATTTATGGGAAAAAGGTTTCTTAAGAGAAATGTTAAATCTATTAACAAGTAGAAATGAATTTCTGATATATATAAATAAAATAAAAAAATCAGATCTGATTTTTCTTTTAAGCGAAAAGGACTGGATTTTAAAAAAGAGTTTCCAAATTTGATTTCTTAATTAAAGAACAGAATGAACTTCCAAGAGGAAAATTCAAATCTGATTGTTAAATTAAGAAACAAAATGGGTTTTAAAAGAAATTATAGATCTGATTTTTCAAATTAAGAACTAATGAAATTTTTTAAAATCAAATTTCAGCTCTGATTTTTTGATTTAGAAAATGACAGAGATTTTGAAAAATAACTTCAGATCTGATTTTTGTTTTAGAAAAAAGAATGGAGTTTTTATTTAAAACTTCAGATCTGATTTTGTTTTTGAAAAAGAAAGGAGTTTTTTATTTAAAACTTCAGATCTGATTTTTGTTTTAGAAAGAGAATGGAGTTTTGAAAATTAATTTTAGATCTGATTTTTGTTTTTGAAAAAGAATGGGATTCTTATTTAAAACTTCAAATTTGATTTTTGTTTTCGAAAAAGAATGGAGTTTTTATTTAAAATTTCAAATCTAATTTTTGTTTTAGCATAAAGAACAAATCTAGTATTTAATCACATGCATTACATAACTACATGAACAAAACACATATACATGAACAGACATTCAACATATGACCATTACAAAGAAAAATCAAAACAAATAAAAGAAAGAACATGTTAAAAAGGCATGGAGAATTGAATTGATTTCATGGAGATGTAAATTAGAAGATGGAAACTTACTTGCATCAATGCATCAATGAGTCTCTCTAAGTCCTAAAGAGATTGTACTTAACAGAAAAGAAAGTCCTAAAGTTGAACTTCCAAAATTTCTTTTACGTTAAAAGCTGAGGGGTCCTGATTTCTGATTTTAGTTCTATATTTATAGAAGTTTTATTCTTAGAAACCATGCTAGGGTTGCTTAGGAAATCAAAAGGCTCGAATTAGGTCGAATTTTATCCCTAAAAATTTGAATCTAATGTGTTTTAACTTGATCTAAAGGTTTTTGGGCTGAGCCTCGAAGTTGTGCCAATTGGCACTGAGGAAGTGCCAACTGGCACTCTTAAGTGTCGAGCCCATTTTCCTCTTTTGGTTCGATTTTGACTCTTTTTTAGGAGTTTTCTAAGTTGGAAATTTGCACTTGGACATATTTTAAACTTGTATTCTAAAATAAATCCCTTTTAACTTGGTAATCAAGTCCTTAAATAATTATTATCTAAAAGACAGTTATTTTTAAAAACTCAATTATCAACAACTCCCTTATTATCTGATTATCCATTTTATTCCTATGCAACCAAGCTTTTTTTTTTTTATCAAATCCAACAGCCAATCACATAAATTACTTAATTAATTTTAATTGTTGACCAATTAGAATTTATTTCAATTAATCACATGTGACTAGCTTCACTCAAATAAAATGCATGTAAATCGTGAAAACTTAATCTTATGATATCTTTCAATCCAACGGTCAGATTTGGGAATTAAGCATATCATCACAATTGTTGGAGTCTCAAGATCATGTTTATGACATATGATGAATGATTTATTGCATGAAATGAAATTATGATTTTTGGGTATTTAGAATGGTCATTTCAGTCAACTTACAAGATTAAACTATGGGGGTAAAATTGAGTGTCTACACATGCCTCTAAGTATGCGTACATGTACGTGGAGCATGCGCACACATGCCTTTAAGTATGCGTATGTGTACACAAAGCATGCGTACACTTGCCCCGAGTATGCGCACGCATGTATTGTTTTAAAAAACCCATAAGGAAAGTTTTTGGACATAAAATCATTTAGAGTGAATCCCACATCAGCTGGGAGCCACCCTACTCCCCTCTATGATCACTATAAAATAGCCTCAATGGTTGTTTTACCGATAGATGCCAAATTCACTAGAAATAGTGAATTTAAGAGGGAGTTTTTATACTAAAACATCCTCAAGTTAAGGTTGGGACCTATTTTGGTCTTGACCTTCGAGTTTTAAGCTTACTAAGGGGAACAATTAAATCAAAGCTCTAAAGAGTTCTAGTGTTGAGGTAAAGGTTCAAAATTTGTCTCTTCATTTTCTTACTTGTTTGTTTGTTTTCTTTTTCTTTATATTGTTTTAACATCTCTGTCTTTAGCTTAGGTTGTTTAGTCCTTGTATTATAAGCATAATAGGTTGCTAGATTTCTTGTTTTGATTACCTATTATGTGTTTTCTGGGTTTGTGTTTCTGGGTGTGTATGCATGCACATGCTCCATGCATGCATACACATACTCATAGCATGCATACGAATGCACATCAAATGTGCACATATACCCTATGCATGACCACGCATGCTCGTGCCCAAAAACCCAGATTTAGTTTCTTTTAAGTTTTTGTCTATTCTATTCATTTTTCTTTCACATGTTTTGTTTTTGTTTAGTTTAGTTTCACATGCTTAGATCCTTTAGTCAATAGGATAACATGTTTAGCCTTGTTTGATTATTAGATTAATAAGTAAGGTTTATGTCTTCGATGAACAACATGAACATGAATAATCACATGTATATGCGCTAATACATATGTGCTATGATGCAGTGAGGTAAATAAGGTAAGTCATGCACATGAATATGAACATGCATCTTCCTTTAAGTGTTGGGCATGACATGAATGATATCTATGTTTGAATGCTTTAATGTTTTGCTTAGATGTTGAATATTCTTGTTTGAATGCTATGACACATACTATTGTGTTATCAATGATGCTGCCTTGTGATATACTTGTTGCACTTGGATAACATATTTAAATGCCATGATAGATGAATGCTAGGGCTTGGGGATGATATGTCATGTTGATTGCTTTATATGCATGATTAGAGTGTGTGTGAGTTTAGAATAACATGTTAGAAGATACTTTGATGGGACTAGGAATTGGAACATAATGAATGGAGGCCGACCTACAGGTCGGTTGGGGTTAGGTGCCTAAAATCTTTCTATCCCCATACCTAAACTCCGGACACATGCTTTGGTAAAGACTAGTCCTTCCACAAAGGCATTACAAATATGGTTACTAGACCTAATCTAGGTGGCGACTTCATTTACACCCTCGTCCGGTCCACCTTAGGCCAATGCGTACTGCCCACGAAGGAGCCCACTCTACTGTGGACGTTTGCGCAAATAGATTGGCATAAGGATTCTACTATAGGTAGTTACTTTGGGATGGGCTTGGTTTAGGATAAAATTCCTTGTACTTGTAATCTTTTGATTTTGATTTGTGATTCTTAGGAGTGGTGACCTAAAAATCATCTGGTGGGATTTTTGCCTTGTGAAAGGTTTTCCCCGTTAGTCAACAAATTACCATGTTGATTTACTTTCCACTGCATTCTAAATTATTTGGTGATTTGTTCATGCATCCACGATATTGCATTTAATTTGACCTAATTAATCAACTTAGATAATTGAATTAATTAACTAGGATCAATCTATAACCCAAAAAAACTTACCACTTGTTTAACAATGTGAGGGTCAATAGCTTCACTCTTTATTAAAAAAACCAGACTGACGTTTGTGGGCGTAAGCACCCACGATAAGGGGTTTCCTCGTAGGAAGTACGCCTTAGTCTAGGATGGAATGGGCGAAAGGTGAAAATGGAGTTACCATCTAGATTAGATCTATAAACCATATATATAGCACCCTTGTTAAAGGACTAATCTTACCAGAGTATATGTCAGTAGTTTAGGTATGAAGATGGGAAAGTGTTAGGCACCTAACCCCACCTGACCCGTAGGTCGGCCTTCACTCATAGTGTTCCAAATCCTAATATCATCAAAGGGTCTTCTATTAGGTTATTTTGTATAACACATACATACTTAAGTCTATCCTAACATGCATCTAACACACAACATAACATCTCATCACATTCATGGTATAAAAGGAAAGGAATTCTATGAACGCAAGGGGGGCGAAATGGAGTCGCCACCTAGTTTTTGCAATGATCTAGGAACCATATATATAGCGTTCTTTCGAGGAAGGACTTTTTGATCATACTACCAGAGATATGAGTTCGGAGTTAAGGTACAATCTTGGGAAGTTGTTAGGCACCCAAAACCACCCAACCCAAAGGTTGGCTTCCCATCATTGTGTCTTATGTCTTAACTCTTAGCCCTATTAAAGGCATACTCAATACTTGTATCTAACTCACACACACATTAACATACATCTAGCAATCAACATGGCATCAAACGTCCCTAATAATACATCTATCATGCTCACAAATAAAGCCTACCATACATCTAATCATGGCACAATATCTCATCAAAGACCCTAGTGTCATACATCTAAACATGCTTCATCATATCATAGCATACATTTGCATCTCATCACATCATCCTAATCATTCATCTAGCATGGCATCATATCATATTCAAGGCAGCAACAAAACATGGCAACAAAGTAGGCATGGTGAACAAACATATATCATCACATGTATTCCAAACTCTTAGACATGAAATTACACATCAAACAAACATATTCATCTCTATCATCAAAGCAAGACCATATCACAAATGCATGAACATTCTTAATGCATGACTTACATTTACTTACCTTTCAGAAACTTAGCACCTATGGCATCATGCATGAGCATGTGAATGAATGATCATAGCATCAAAGCAACAAAAACACCAAACAAACCCTAAGTCTAACATGTGAGACAAACCAAGCAATTAAACATACAAAACATAAACATTAAGAGACGAAAATTAGGGTTTCTAGGCAGTGGCTTGCTCACACAAGAACAAACCTACATACGTAAGCAAGATTATGCGTACGTAGGTTCTTGCCTAGGAACCCTAAAAACACAAAAAACATGACAAAACCTTAAAACAGAAATTCTAGCTACCTAACATGCATTTTAAACATACAAGCTTATAAACCTAAGCTAGATAAACATGTTAAACATATAAAAACAAGACAAACAGAAAGAATTAAAAGTAAAAAATTAAAGAAAGGAAAAAGAGAAAGTTTAGACTAGATACGTCAAAGAAAAGCTCTACAAATGATTTTTGACCATTCCCCTTAGTCAAATTTATTCACAATTCAATAAAAGAGTGATTAGTAAAGATTGAACTCGAAGATCAAGGCCAAATAAGATCCTAATCAAAAGAAAATTGACTTGAGGGTATTTTGTGAAAAACTCCCTTTTGATTCACTATTTCTAGTGAATCTTAGTATTTTCTAATGGGATTTCTGTGTGTTTTGAAAATATACCATGTAAGGCTTTTTATAGTGTGAAAAAAGGGGTTTGGAACAATCCTTATATGATTTGGGATTCGTTCCAAACCTCAACATAAATGTAGAAAACTTGCCTTGTTCAGGTTTCTGTAAATTGCTATGCGTGCGCAAGATCAAGCCTGCATACATGTGCAAAAAGCCACGTACGTAAGCTGATTCATGCGTACTCATAGCGAGGGTTTCCTTTGGCCTTATTTTTCAAAAATTGATTTATTTTCTCATTAAAAGTTATATTTTTCATTTTAACACTTCTTAAGTCAATTTAACTTTTGATTAGACCCTAAACCAACCTTGGGGTCTTAGAATTCAGCATCATTCAGGAAATAGAATAAATAAATATGGAAAATATCACAGCAAATCAATCGTGCAATTAAAACAAAGATTAAGCAATTTTCTAGGTCAACATGCATAAGCATAGCAAATGATGTGTACACACCTCCAAGCATGCGTGCACATGTTCACTTAGAGACACAAATCCAAAAACGTTCACATGGTCAAACAAATTATCACATGTTCATATATCAATTCAACTCATCAATTAAAACATGGTGAGATACAACAAATCAAAAAAAAAACAAAAACCATATTTCTAAGCATGCATCAAATCTCATATTAAACCAAGAACAACAAAACATAAATCAAAGCATGTTCAGACATATCCATTAACTTGATACTTAGAACAGAATGTCACACAAAGGATTAAGACTAAACAAATAAAAAATAAACCCTAAACATGTTAAAGGTCCAAAACTAAACAAGAACACAAAACATGAATCATGAATATCCAAAATAAGGAATAGCCATGGAAGAGACTCACCTAGCTTATGGATCACAAGTTTGTAGAGATTTAAACTGTCTCTCTATGCCTACACAACATATTTAGATGAGAATAAAAGGAATCAAGTATATTAATAATCAATTAGTAATCGCAACTTAAAATAAAAAGGACTTTTAGAAAAGCTTTGATTTCAAGAATGAAAAATAGTTTTTTCCTTAAAAGCACTAGAGAGAGGTTTTGAAAGGATCAAAAAATGTGCTAATTGTTGTGATCTTTGAAGATTAAAAGTGGAAGAAGTTTTGGAGAAGAGTGGTGGTGAAAAAATATCTCTCTCTAGCTAGGGTTTGAGTTAGGAGGCATAAGATTGTCTTTATATCCTTCAACTAGGGTTTTTGAAGTCATTTAGAGGGCTTTGGACGTTCCTAGGGGTCTAAGGGCCAGCCCACATCAAAGAATGATGTTTTGGCCCCAAAAACTGAAGTTCTAGGCTATTGGAAACAAGGTTGCATATGCAAGCTTGAGGTTGCGTATATGCCCTTACCCCCATGCGTACACATGTTTCCCAAGAAACCTAATTTCAATTACACTATTGGTCCAACTTCAAATGGCCATAAATCACTCAATATAAAATCCAAATCATGCAAAATTTATGTTCAAATTGAATCCCAGGATTTATACTTTTCAATGGAATAAACAAACTTAAAACTTCTTTGTGGTTTAAAAGTTATGATCAAAACAGTGAACAAATGTCATTTTTCAATATAATTTTTAAAGCAATTTGAATACTTTTTGAGTTGTGATTACTTTCGAACAATCAAATGTGGGGTACATATACATAACATTTGACAATTTACTACATTGCAAAAATAATACATATAATTTAACATGTGAGTATTATTTATTATATATTTAATATGTGAATACATACATATAAAAAATAAAGAGGGAATGAAAGATGTCACCTTTTAGCAAATTTATCCTCCAATTTTCTCATTCTCATGCACAAACATAATGAACCAAAACATTAGTGCAAAGGGGAGGGAGGAATATGTTAGCTTGATTAGTGTCTATTGATATAGTGGAAATGAACCATAGACACAAACCTAAAAAAGAAAACAATTCCAAAAGATTCAAAACAAAGTACATGAAGAAGACCTTAAAACTTACTTTTGGAAAGATGAGAAATTTTTTAAAAGGAAAACTCATGATTTTTGGAAAAGTTTTACTTTGAAACTAAGGTTTGCACTTTAAAAAAAAAAAAAAAAAAAAAAAAAAAAAAAAAAACCTAAAAAGGGATTCTATTGGTTTTTATGAATGGCGGTTTTCTTTGATGAAAAAAATCATAAAGAATGTGTTAATTTCAATAAGTTGAATTTTTGGAAAGGCATTTTTATGAACAAAACCTTAAAGAAATCAAACTTTTAAAGTTTAAAAACATTTTTGGAAACTTACCTAAAACTAGATTTTAAAACACTTAGAAAAAGGGGTGCATTTGAAAAAAGGGTTTTCGTGAGAGTAATGATTTAAAGAAATTACGAAAAGCAATTTAAGAAAAGCAAATTAAAACCAAGGTTTTTTTACAAAGAAGATTTGGTTTTTTTTTTTCAAGAAAAGGGATTCCTTGGCTTTGATGAAAAACAATGGTTTTTGTTCATCTTTCAAAAGAATTCAAGTTTTATGTTTTGAAATGGTAAAGAAAGAGAGTTTTTGTAAAATTATTATTTAAGCTTTAAAAACATTTGGAAAAGAAGTCAAAACAAGGGGGAAAACAAATTTTTTTGGAAAAGGGTGTTTTGGAAACCCAATTTAACATTTTAGAAAAATGTTTAGTGCTAAGAAAATGGTTTCCATGGGTTTTCTTTAAAAAAAGGGTTTTGAAGCAAAGAATCCATGGTTTATATCTTTTTAAGGGTAGAAACTTAGATTTAAAATGGGGATTTAAAAAGAGAAAAGAGTTGGTCAAACTATGCTAAAAATGGCAAGTTTATTTTTGTAAAATCTAGAATTGTTTGTTCTGCCATCCAATTAGGGTAAATAGGATCTTTTCACATTGTTCCCCGCTTTTGGTTTTCAAAATCATGGTTTTCACCCCTTTTTTGAGATTTAAATCACTATTTTGTCATGGTAATTGGTCCCGGAACAAAATACGATATAGACCTCTCGCTCTCTCTCTCTCTCTCTCAAATTTTTATTCATGCTCTATGCATAAGCAGGTAAGATATAAGCATTATTCTAGTGCTTTTTAATTTATCTTTTTGTTGCCTAGCAATTTTGGGCTTGACTTTGTGATCTACCAATAGCCTCTACTCATTAAGTGTGTGTTTGGCTCTAAATTAAAAAAAATCAACTTATTTTACTATATAACTTATTTTTGCTATTATTCATTACCCCACTGCACTTTTTGATACTATTTATGGGTCCCACTATATTATTTCAGCTAACTTTTACATTTATTTACAATACTTTCAGCAAAAAATTTTCAGTTTTAGCAAAATAAGTAGATCCCAAACAGACCCTAAGTATTGGACGTTTGGGTTTGCTACTCTTTATTCTCTTACATTTATCAAAACCGAGAAGGGTCTTTGTACAAGATTGCAAATTTCCATTTTTGTTGGCCTTTTCACAAGTCAACCCCGACTGTGTTCATTGGCTTTTTCTAACGAGGCTATCAGAAATACTTTGGAGTTTGGCTTAGTATGGGTTGCCTTCGTGGCGGCATCAGGATCATTGGTTTAGACCATCGATTTTAATGCTTAGCTTTGGGGGCGTGTTTTGTGAGTGGGCTTTATGGTGCCATGACTAGACATGGCAAAACGGTTGGGTCGGGTCAATTGGGTGCGGGTCAAATGGGTCACAGGTCAAAAATGGGTCATTTTAAGCGGGTTAAAAAATGGGTTCAGGTCAATCGGGTTGCGGGTCGGGTTGACCCGTATTTTTCACATGAATTTTTTTTTTTTTTTTTAATTTTTATAAAGAAAACAACATGTATTTGCCATTTGGAAAGTTATGCAAAAAATTACTTGATATAAAATGCATTATTTTGAATTCACCACTTATATCAAGAATGAACTCAGTTAAACTTATTAATACTTATTCAATAATTTTAAAATTATACAAACCTAACATTGCTATCTAAAACAAAAGAACACAAATATAAGTAAAACAAATACACAAGTTTTATTTTTATACAATATCAACATTCCAAAATATAAAACAAAATTACGAATGATTTATTGGATAACTCATTTGATAAAGAATAAAAACATATAAGAAATTTACAATATTGAAAATTAATTTTATAATCTATTATCCATTGTGGTTGACACTCTATTTTAATTTGAGATATATATTAAAGTTTGATTGCTTACTTATTTATATATGGTCTCTTTTATGAATATCATATCATTGTTAAGCAACACACACTCTAGGAAATATCATAATTTATTTTAAAAAGTCGTTTATTTTGAACATAAATTGTTAAAAAACAGGTCTAAGCATTCATAATTTATGCTAATTTGATACTTTGGCTTTATTATTTTTACACTTGTAAATGTTTTTCACATATGTCTACAATTTTAAATATGTTTTTAACTCTACTGTAATAAAATTATCTTGGCATGTACTTTGCTATTTAATATATAAAAATATTTACTCATTACAGAATGTTCAACAATTTATCTTTCAATTAATTTGCATGCAATTATGTAAATGTATCAATTGTTTCCTTAAAACTCACAATAAACAATTAAACCAATATTGCCTTAATTTTACTATTTTTTTACCAAAAAAAAAAAAGTTTAAAAAAAATGATTCGGGTTCGGGTCGGGTCGGGTCATGGGTCAACCCGTTTTTGCTTCGGGTCAAAAATCAAGTTTGGATTGGGTATTTTTCAAGTCGGGTCAGAAAATTCTGACCCATTTTGCCATGTCTAGCCATGACAAGCCATGTGTGGTAGTTCACCTAGGGCAAGTGAATGTGGTTCAAAGAGTTGGGGAATCCCGTTATAGCTTTTTAATCAAAGAAAATGAAGAAGAATAATAAAATAAGTGAAATTTTTTTTTTTTTTTTAAGATAGAAATAGTCATTGAATGTAAGCCCAATGGATTCCACGGACTTTATTTAAAATGATAAGGAAAATGCAATTTATTTACTTCAAATTCAAAAAATGAAAAATGCAAAATGTATTTCACATAAATCAAAAAAGTTGCCAAACACTACAATAATTTGCAGAATGAATTCCACCTTATTTAATTATTTTAGTTCTTGGTAGCAAATAGCAATTACCACAGCTTTATTGGAACTCCTCCATCTATTTCAATCGTTTTTTATTGTCACTAGTTCATATGGAATACATTACATTTCACTGCTAGATGAAGCATCAAAAACTGAGGAGAAGGGAAAATAAATATTAGCATATTACACGCTTGCCTACATTACATGTCTACTCGGCTTCTAGGAAGAATATGGTGGGCTTATTTGGTTCTGTGATCTCCACCGTCCCTTCCAACATCTTAGCAACCTTCCCCATTGATGGCCTCGTCTCCGGTTGATCTTGAAGGCACCACATTGCCGTCTTCACCATACGATCTACCAAATTAAAATGTGCCCGATTGTCATAACTATGCTTAATCTGACTGTCCAAAATGTCCTCCACCTTAAACTCCTTGAACACCTTATCAAATGCCCACCTTGGAAAATACCAATCCTCACTCTCCATCACAGACCCCTGCATTTCAAAATTCCTTGTCCCAGTCACAAGTTCCAACAACACCATCCCGAAACTGTACACGTCGGCCTTTGAAGTGATCGGATCTCCTCCAACCCATTCTGGAGCCATGTATCCACGGGTTCCCCGAATCCGAGACATGCTCACTCTCTCCTCCTTTTTCCTCAACTTTGCCAACCCAAAATCCGATATCTTGGGACAAAAATCATCCCCCAATAATATATTTTCGGGCTTAATATCACAATGTAAAACCCACTCCAAGCACTCCTCGTGTAAATACGCAATTGCTCTTGCCACACCAAGCCCAATCCTGTACCGGATATTCCAATCAAGTACTGGGGTTGGAAGAGGACTCATTTCCATCTCGCTTTCTGACTCTGAAATTTTAACCTTACCCTGATTGAATATGTACTTGTCAAGTGATCCATTAGGGACATACTCATAGACAAGTATTCTTTTTCCTTTCTCAGCACAAAAACCCCATAGCCTCACCAAGTTGAGATGGTGCATCCTCGCAATAATAGTAACCTCGGCCCAGAACTCAGCATCACCACCTGTAACATGTTTCAACACCTTAACCGCAACAACACGATGATCAGTCAACTCGCCTTTATAGACATCGCCGAATCCTCCTCTACCAATTAAATTCGAGAAGTCACCAGTGGCAGCTTTGAGCTCAGCGTATGTGAATCTTTTAGGTCCACCTGCTGGTAGCAACTCAAGGCTAAGAGTCTGAGCCATTTCTCTGTACTTTATGTACCTCTTTAGAAAACCCCAAAAGAAAATCACCCCTGAAATCAGCTCAGCAGCGAAGAGGGTACACACTATCGCTATGTTTCTGGTTGTAGTGTTGGATTCTTCTGGCGGTAGAGGCAGGCTAATCTTAACAGGGCATGTAGTTTCCAACATCTGTGTCATGCCGCTGAACTTCGATACATCTTTCTCTGAACTGTCCACACGCAAAAACATTGCAGCCTCAGTGCCTGGTGACCAGTACCCATATACTAGTTTTTCAAGCTGAAGAGCACAATAGCCTTTTCCATCATACTTGAATCCAAACCCTCGACAATTCGGTTCTCTTTTGCAGCTAGCTTGACAAAATGTGAAATTATTAGCATCAATCCGTTTGGTCTGGCTTGGCCCGCTGGTATAATTGACGTAATCAAGCTGAAGAAATTTGGTATTTTCCGGATTTGTCATCGGAATTTTGATTTCACATCCTTCTATTGCGGTTCTATTTGGCTTGAACCCAGGTGGGCATACACAACTGGTACTGTAATTTGAGCCATCGCTGATACAGATAGCATTAGGCCCACATGTGCCGAAAATTGTACAGGATTCTTCGACTGCTTTCCAAACGATGATCCACTTACCAAGATCTGTATCGAAACTGTAAATTTTGAGATTACCATCGTTGTCAAGCTTCAATCTTCGATACCGGGTGGCACCAAAATCTGATGTAATGAAAGCACCTCCACTGTCTTGTGCCATTTGACCGGACTCGTCGAGCCGTTGGAAAGCTTTTCCTGCAGCCCAGTAACTGTCCTTGGAACTAATCAAAACCAAGCTCGTGGAGTTTGAGAAACTGTACTTACCATTCTTGGAAATGATTTTTGTACCACTTATGTTCTGGGTAGGCAAAATAGTATCTGTTGGAAAGTTGAAACTTTGCCAGGTTGAGAAAATGAGATTACCATCGTTGTTTATGCTGAGACTGGTGGAGTTTGGATTTCCTGAGGGGCTCGAAGGCCAAACGTTGTGGCCAGAGATGTCATTGAGAGTGAGATTGCCAGAGGTGGTGATGAATAGGGGGGCCGTGGCGTTGACTGGAGTTCTTTCATTGGTTGACCAGACGATCTCGTTTATTGAGAGGTTGTGGTACCAAATTGAGAAGGTGTAGTGGTTTCGGGAAGCGGGAATTTCTTTGAAACCGGCGGCGAAGACTGAGTTGGGAGAGAGAAGGATTTGGTTCTGGGTTGGGAGCCATGGGGAGTTTGAGCTGTTGAAGGAGGAGAGAGTAAGCGGTTGTTGTTGGGCAGAGGATGGTGGAAGGTTTGAGAGGAGGACGGAGATGAGGAAAGAGAGGAGGAGGATGGTGGTGGTAGACATCGTTACTGAATTCTTGGTGGGAAGGTGTGAAAATGTAGTTGTCATTGGGGGTAAAAAGGTTTTTCATGGTAAGCCATTTTAATGGCTGCTTTTGAAGCGGATGAACGATGGTGACTTCTCTCCATTGAGATAAGACACAGACTATTGACTTGAGATGTCTTATTGGTCCTCAACCACGGCCTCCTTTCCCTTCTTGCACGTTGGGCTTAGACGCTTGACCAGTCAACTTTTTTTTAATTTTTAAATTTTCATTGGATAGTAACGAGTCTTTTGGGTTAATATTGCCATTTTCAAACTTAATTTGCTTTATAGGTACTGTTTGAAGTTAATTGGGTAATTGAGGAAAGAGAAAGAATTTCGGCAACAGTGTTGCCGAAATTCAACAAAAATTAGGAGAGAGAAAGACAAAAAGGTGGAGAGAGAAAGAAGAGGAATTTCTGCAACACTGTTACCGAAATTCCTCTGCCCGTCCTGTGAAAAAAAAGCAATTGCGGCAATGCCATTACCGAAATAGTTTGTCACAAATTTTTTTAACTAATAATAATTAATTACGTGTGATTTATTGTTAAAATGTTATAAAAATATTTTGTACGTAACAATCTTTTTTTTTTCTCTTTCACAAATTATGTGTACCTATCGCAAGGAAAAAAAAAAAAAAAAAAAGGAGAGAGCAATTGTGGCAATGGGATTGCCGAAATAGGTGGAGAATTTGCTTTCTCCTTTTTTTTTTTTTTTTTCACATTTTCAGCAATGGGATTGCCACAATTGCCAAAACATTTTTTTTTTTTTTTTACATTTTCAGCAATGCCATTACCACAATTGCCAAAACAATTTTTTTTTTTTTCATTTTCGGCAATGGCATTGCCACAATTGCCAAAACAAAATTTTTTTTCTCCCAATTTTGGCAATGCCATTGCCACAATTAGTTTGTCACAAATTTTTTTAACTATAATAATTAATCACGTGTGATTTATTGTTAAAATGTTGTAAAAATATTGTGTACGTGACAATCTTTTTTTTTTCTCTTTCACAAATTATGTGTACCTATCGTAAGGAAAAAAAAAAAAAAGAATAGAATTGTGGCAATGGGATTGCCGAAATAGGTGGAGAAAAATCTCCACCTATTTCGGCAATCCCATTGCCACAATTGCTTTCTCCTCTTTTTTTTTTTTTTTTTTCACATTTTCGACAATGGTATTTCGGCAATCCCATTGCCACAATTCTATTATTATTATTATTATTTTTAAGAAATGATAGGTACACATAATTTTTACAACAAATTTTAAGTGGCAGGTTATCATTATTAGATTAAAAAAGTAATCTCAGTGTTAAAATCAAATTTGAACTAATAATAACTAATCACCTGTGATTTGTTGTGAAAGTATTATAAAAATATTGTGAAAGTAACACTTTTTTTAAAATTTCTTCCTAGATTTTGGCAATAAAATTTTTTTTTTCTCCCATTTTCGACAATGACATTGCTATAATTCCATTCAATTTTTTTTCCATTTTCAGCAATGCCATTGCCACAATTACCAAATTTTTTTTTTTTTCCTATTTCGGCAATGGCATTGCCGCAATTGCTTTTTTTTCAAAGGACGGGCAGAAATTTGGGTAGAGGAATTTCGGTAACAGTGTTGCCGAAATTCCTCTTCTTTCTCTCTCCTAATTTTTGTTGAATTTCGGCAACACTGTTGCCGAAATTCTTTCTCTTTCCTCAATTACCCAATTAACTTCAAACAGTACCTATAAAGCAAATTAAGTTTGGAAATGGCAATATTAACCCAAAAGACTCGGATAGTAACGGTGGTAGGGGTATAAAAATGTCAATATTTTATTGTGCTATCATAAATTTAGCAATATAATTTTATAAAAACTTACTTATCTATTTTACATTTTTATTTTACAAAATACACAACATCATGGTTTAATTTTAACTTTTAACATAATAAAATAATTTTTTTATTACATATGAACTATATAGTGAACACGTGAATGAGTTATAGTGCAGTGTTCAATAATAATACATATTAATGTGAACCCATGAATAAATTTTTTTTTTTTTTTTTTTTTTTTTTTTTTTTTTTTTTTTTTACATTGAGCTATAGTGCACAGTCATTCAAAAATAGTTGTTCACTATAGCTGTGAAGCTAAATTATTTGGTTTTGGCTCCTCCAATATAGGCATAGTTTTGTATTTGATACTGCTAAAAATAGCAATATAACTTTTTAGCACCATCAATAATAATGATATTAGAGCATCTATAAAAAGGTTGCTAAATTAACTAAAAAGTCAATTTAGCAACCAATAACCTTAAAATGTGTTCTATAGCAAAGAAGGGAAATGTAAAAAAATATGAGTATCAGCTAAAGTGAGCTCTTAAAACTTTTTTTTAAAATTAATTTTTTAATGTTTGATGTTAAAAAAATAGTATTTTAATGTGTTGATAGTTGTGATTGTTATTTATTGTGTTGGATATATTATTTTATTATATTATTTTAATGTGTTGAATGTTAAATAAAACCTTTGGTGTTGGATGTATTATAAAGTGATGTGCAATGCTGGCTCAATCATAGAAGCAATTGATGCAATGGCCTAAGGATCCAAATAAAAAAAGGCCCCTCAATGCAAATTAATTACGGCTCCTTCACCTAGGAAAAAAATTTAAGGCGCCACTAATAAAAATAAATTGATATGAAGAACGAAAATTAAGGACACTTGAAGAGAGAAAATTAGGCCCCTTTGTAACGGATGGTTTATAAAAAAAAATTAAAGCCCCCTTTCCCAAAACATAGAAATTGAAGAGATAATATTCCTATTTAAAATCAAAATTAATGTCTTTATAAATAACTTCATTTATAGAAACTAACTTTTATTACTTGAATCTATACAAATAGAAAAAACATTCTCTCTCCCTCTTAAATCTCAAGAAATCAAATACAGTATCGGTTAGAATTTTTTTTCCCTGCTCACCTTGGTTCTCTCTAGTCTCCATCTTGATTCTATTTTTATAGCATTCTTCATTGTTGGCTAGCTACTCTTCTTTGATCTTCATTCAGGTTTGCTTCTATTTGCTCTTCCTTTCTTTTTATTCTTCTTGCTACAATTTTTTTTTTTTTACTTGTTGCCGAATTTCAGGGCCCTTTTGGTATGTATGTTTAAATAACAATTTTCAGTTTTTTTGGAAATATAAAAAAGTGTGAAAATATGTGTAATGTTGTTTGAAAATTGAAAATATGTGTTTAAAATTATGTACCAAAACAGCCCCTGACTGATTTGGGTTTCTCTTTTTTTTTTTTCTTTTTTTTTTAAGGAATTGGAACTAAACACTCTCTAGTCATAGTCACCGACTCACCCACCACCCACGTCTTTTTACTAGACTTTTAAAAATTTTAATATTTTTTTCCAAAGTACAAGTTGTACACGTTTATGGCTAGGAAGCATTCAACTTTTTTCTATGCTATGAGTTATCATGTCAATCTGTAGGAGTTATTAGGGAAGCTTCTTCTTATTTTAGCTGGTGCTCCTTCCATCATCCGAAAAGGGAAGGCTACAGAGTTGCCCACAAACTTGCAAGAGTAGCTAGGATTACTGATGTGTCCCAGGTTTGGGAAAGGACTTTACCAAGTCCTGTTGAGCACCTTATCATTGAGGAACTCTGTTTGTAATGCTTTTGCATTGTCTCTGTTGTATTTCAATTTCAGTTGAACGAAATTCACTTGTTTACCATCCAAAAAAAAAAAAAGTCAAAACCCATGTGAATTGCAGACTATAGTTACACGTTTACATCAACACTATAGTTACACATTTACATAAAGCATTCCACTTTATTTTAGTGCTTCTATTTCAACACTATAGTCACACACGTATACATAAAGACTATCTAGTGATTGTTTTTTTGCTTTTGTTTCCCATCCATTTAGAAAGTCATTAATTTGTTATATGTAGAGTGTTGTCTTAATTTAATTAAATTACAAGTTTAGGATAATATATTTTGTATTAAAATTAATTTGTTAAGTTATGTGATAAATAATTTTTTATTCCAGAAAATTAATAATTTTTCTATTACAGATCATGTTTTATTTTAATTATAAATGTTTACTAAAAGCTTAAGTGATATTAAAAGGAAATGTCAATGAAACTTAAATGTAAAAATTTAATTAGTAATTTTGTATCTCAAAGAGAATGATAAATAGATTCTAAATATTAAAAAAAAATTAAAAGTTAAATAAATATTATCTAATTAATATTTAAATAATTAATAAAAGTCCCGCCTAAATTTTTCGCCTAAGGCCCCCAAATTTATTGAGCCGGCCCTAATGATGTGTTAAAATAGATAAAGTAGTCTTTTGAGTTGCTAAAAACTATATTTTTTTAGCTTTTTTACTGTAAATCCTCTAATGTTTATGTTTCAATTAGTTCGAGTAGACATACTATGTAAGTATAAGAGCTAATGGTTTTTTGTTTTTTTGGTTAAAATATAGGCAAAAATATTATTTTGGTCTCTACACTTTAAGATTATTGTCAATTTAGTCCTTACATTTTAATAACACTTAATTTGGTCTTTATTATTTTCAACTTATAGTCAACTCGGCTTCAATTTCCATTAGTAAGTTAACAAAATGATCAAATTGAGAATATCAATTATCAAATTAAGAATATCTAGGATCAAATTAGCTGCTATCAAAATGTAAAGATTAAATTGCCAATAACCTCAAAATGTAAAAATTAAAATAGTATTTTTGCTTACAATATAAACATTGTAAAAGTTAGGCATTTTTTCGTTTTCATTTTTTTAATCGACTCACATTTTTTTCAGTTTTATAAATGTAAAAGTTACGTTACGACTTGGTCAAGCGTCCTCGATTGTACAAAAATATAAACATTGTTTAAGAGGTTATGGGTTAGGCGTTCTGGATGGAAAGAGCATTAGTAACACGCTCAATAAAACATCATTTCTCCCATAAAAAAAATAAATAAAACATCACTTCAATAAAAAATTTGGTCAATGACACCGAGACAACGAAATTGAGACCAGATGCAATATTTAAAATACTACACTTGATGCAATATTAATGTGAAAAAATGTGGTATAATTTATACAATATCCTAAGAATTGCACCAGATGCATATCCCCTCAAATACTTGATGCATCATGCTCGATATTCTGTGAAATTTTTTTTTATAGATAAACAATACTTCAAATCTTCAATACACTTATTGAGGTATTGTTTATCCTCAAAAGATTTTATAATAATTTCTTTCACCCTTTTTGACGCACGCACTCTCTCTCTTTTATGTCGGAGCACGCCATCAAAGCTTGATCTTCCTGATTGCAGATTGGGACAAAGAGAAAAACAAAATATTTAATTATTTTTCTTAACGGTTAAAAAGGCGTTTTCAAAATTTTAGAGGGCATGATAAGGTGGTATCACCCAAACTTAATTAGTTCATTTTTTTTAAATTAAGATAACGTAACTGCATAATTAAGCTACTTAATTGAAATATGTTAAGCCAAGAGCCTTGTAAGGAGGGTTGTCCATCCAGACCCGAGACCTAACCCATCCATCCAAACCATCTGACCCAACTAGAAACTCACCCGACCAATCGACGGCATATTGCCATTTTCAAAAGGCGAATCTAGCAGGTCAGTTGGCGGTTCTTTGCATGAAAAACCGAGTCCAACCGACCCGACCAGACTCCTCCTCTCTCCAAACAGAGATCAGTCGAGATTAGGCCAAATCTCGACAAAATCCATCGAGATCCGACCATTTCTCGACAAGATCCGTTGAGATCTGGCTAGATCTCAATGAAATTCGTTTAAATCCGACCAAATCTCCACCGCCAACGCCAAGATCTCCATCTTTGTGATCTGTCAGTTTCCACTTGAAAAAAATATTCGTTGACCTGAATCATAACCGACTCGACCCGTAGATTCCGCGGTTGGTGACAGGTCAACATCTTTCCCACCCGAATCTGGCAGATCGGTTTTAGGTTGGGCACAAACCTAACTTGTGGACAGGCCTACTTGTAACTTAGCTAGTACTTTATTGTATTTCCAATAGAGATATCCATAGATCAAATCCCCCTACTTGTAATAGAATATATTTTTTGTACTGTGTTTTTAAAAAAAAAGTTTAGTTACAAACTTGGTTATAGCTTAAGCCTACAACTTCCTTTATAAAAATTATCGTGACTACATATTTTGAAAATCTAACTATTAGATTGCATGTTTTTTATACTCTTAATACACATGTTAAATTTTGTATCAATTGAATGTTATTTACTATGTGACCCATAAACATATTTTTTATCCATAATTTTAGACTACAAAAATTTGCAATTTAGACAATTGATTGATGGTAAAGTTATTGATCTCTAATCTTCTAGAAATTTTGCAAGTATTGAGAATATAAGAAGAAAATATAATCTAATGGTAGATTTATCAAAATTCACATTCAATAAAAAATATTGAGTGAAATTGTAGTCTAAAGCTACAACCAAGTTTGTAGAAAAACTTTGTCCATTTTTAAAGCCTTTTTCTATATCTTAAATCATAATGAAACACTAAGGAAAAAATTAAGTAAAGTTTATTTATTTATTTATTGAGTTTCAACTTATAGCGTCTGCTTCTAATAATTGTGTTTTTTATCAACAAACCAAGACATCAATCGATTTTTGATGTGGCGAGAATTGAACTTCGATATCTTATTCAACCATTTAAAACTTTTTCAGTTGAACTAATTGAAATCCACAAGTACAGTTAATTGAGTAAAATGCATTATCTTTATCAATTAAATAAATGCATTATATTTATCAATTAAATTAAAAATGCATTGTCATATTACTAATTGGATTTTGTTAACAAATACCCTAAGGGCAATAGTTAAGATGCATTTAATACATTATTTTATGTACTTTTCAAAAAATAAAGTCAAATTGTACACATATCCCAAAAAAAATGCACAATCATGATAAATTTGTGCACATGTGGGTTTCAATTAGTTCAACTGGTAAAGTCTTTAATGGTTGAATAAGAGATTTGTGATTCAATCTTCACTTATACCAAAAATCAATTGGTGTCTTGGTCTGATGATAAAGAACTATCTTTAAGCGTGAACGCTATAAGTTAAAACTCTCAAAAAAATTTATGCACGTAAATCAATAAATCATTAACATGTGTATTTAATTGTTTGAAAAATATGTATTATAATTCATAATTAATTAATCTCTCTATTTCAATTTGTTTATCCTGTCTCAAAAATTAAACTTTTTTAAGAAAACATTATTTATTATCTTGTCTGTTATATAAAAATGTATAAGTTTCCAAAATTACCCTTAAATAAATTTATTAAAAATCGTTTTAGAAATAAAGTAGAGGTATAATAGGAATATTAATTAGTAAATTAATAGTTTTTAATTTTAAAAATAAGGAAATATATTGGAACATCCCAAAATTAAAATAAAAGTCAAACAAATTGGGCTGGATAGAATATTTATTAATCTTTACCTATTGCTACCGGACTCTTACTAATTACGTCTAGATGTATGCTTTTCTCTATTAAGAATGCGAAGAAAATTTGGTTCAAACTTCAAATCAAAACTACAAAGTCAGTTAGAAATTAATCAATAATATATGCTTGAGCGCAGGAATAGGAAAAATGGAGGACCTTCCCAAACGTGAACAAGATTTATATTTTTTATATTTTAATTTTTAACAATTGGCCCTAACAGAAAATGAAAGAAACACAACTTGGTTTCGACTTACTAGGTGCTTTTGATTGAATAAATAGAGGAGCCGGAAAGATTGAAGACAACAGTTATTTTTGGAAAAATAACACCCACCTCTTTAGACCATTCATATCACTCTAGATAAACTAGTCTTTAGTTATAATAATAAAATATAAAAAAATAAAATTAATTATTTTATAATATTTTTACAAATGGTTAATGTGAT
Organism: Quercus wislizeni; assembly: GCA_023055345.1. Taxonomy (NCBI): domain Eukaryota; kingdom Viridiplantae; phylum Streptophyta; class Magnoliopsida; order Fagales; family Fagaceae; genus Quercus; species Quercus wislizeni. Next base: position 20,025,566 of record JALGQJ010000007.1, on the reverse strand, counting down.
CAATTTTTTATTAGTTTTTATTGAAATTCACCATTAATATCATTTTTTTATTTACTAATAATTATTCATTACATTAAAATTTTGTAAAAAAAAATTTGTAAAAAAATTTATAATTCTAGTATTACTAAAAAAAAATAGCTAAACCCACACCATTATACTATCTATCAAGTGCTTTTAAAAAAATGATTAACCATCTATTTTAAAAAAAAAATTATAAAAAAAAGTAATTAATATTTTAAAAATTTTATCTATCATTTAAAAATGTGGTATCGAAACTATCTTAAAATAAATTATTAACCATGGCTTAAGATCACCCACTACTGTGACCCATTAAAAAAGAAGAAGCTTATCACCATCCTACGTCTCTTCTACCCATTCTTTTTGTTTTCATCTCTGTTCTTTGGAGTGATTTTGTGATTGGGTAAACCCAATTTGGGTTCTGAAGTTTGCTGATTTTGGGTTTGGGTTCGTAAAATGAAAGGTCTTTTGGGTATGATTGTTCGGCCGTAGGTTTGGGGGTGCTAGTGGTCTGGTGGTGGAGCTTCTGTCCCTGTTTGACTCTTATCTCTCTTTCTTCTCTTTCGTGCTTCCGGTGTTGGTGGTGGTGCACGGTGGATTGACATGGTTCGATGTGCTCGGGTTAATTCTGGGTTGATTTGTTTAGTTCGGATTGATTTTTGTGCAGTTGGGATTGTGTTTGTTTATGAGAATTTTAATTAATCTGGGTTATAAATATATATATATATATATATATATATATATATATACATACACACAGAGAATCTAGGTTTGTAATTGTATATCAAAATATGGTGATTGACTGATTGTTATGGAGTCCTTTTCCAAAGACTGCACCCTTGATAGAGTGATGGATCATCAACCTCTAAACTGCAGTATTCTCATCAAAGTTGCTGGGGGCTAGAAGGAAAAAAACCTAACAGATGTGGCTTTTGCCTACAAAGCCAACAATTTGCAAGGCGTCCTTATCTTCTCTGGTGTAGCAAGTTGTGCTTACCCGATAATGAGGACAATTATGGTATTGACCTTGATATGCCCTTACCGCAAGCACTCAAGAAGTGGCAGGAATTTGAGGGAAGGAGCAATATAAATGAATCCACTTCATCATCATATCTTGCTAGTGGAGACAATACCCAAACCAGCATTCCAAATCGGCCATCTGGTTTTGCAGAATCATTTGCATCATCGGATGGACGTTGAAGCTTGGGAATGAAGTTGGATTATTCTTAATGGCCCCATGTGATTTATCGTGTTTATTCCTTCTGCCCTTTGTGCCTTATTTGTTCCTTTTGGGTGAGGTTTGTCCTCTTTTTCCATGCCTAGATGGAGATTCTTTTTTTCTTCCCTCCCCCCCCCCCCCCCCCCCTCCCCCCTCTACAGCTTGAACGGTTTTGATGTTATGGTATTTTAGAAGTCCTTGATACGCAGATAGACAGAAAAACTCAAGGAGGTATCTTTAATTTTCCCCTTTGTGCCTGAGTTAGATAGAGTTCATCCTTGTGATGTTTGTTAGTGTATCAAGCATAAAGAAAAGGACTAAGTTAATGTTGGAGGATCCAATTTTACCTATCCAGTGTACAAATTGCTACTAGATTCCAGTGAATTTTAATTAATTTTATATGGACTTGTACATATTCTCAAAAGTTTTCCTTCGTTCACATAATTTCAATGCTATTTATTTTGATGTTATCTCATTGAGTTGATCTCATGAAAACAATTGTTCAATTAAGTTTCTGTGACAATGCTTTGGCTCAAAATTTGCCTGCTTATGAAATTTCATGTGTGGAATTCAATTCTTACTAATGCTCTTAAAATTCTAATTCTCACTATCATTTAAAAAAAAAAAAAAAATTCTCTTAAATTTCAAGAAATTTCAGAATTTTAATATTTGATAATTCTACTGTTGATTCAGAATTTAGAATTAGGGGATTGATGTTATGAAGGTGTGCTTAACTTTGCATGCTGTTCTGTTTTTTACTTCGTCATTCATTGGCACAGTGGCATCACAAGTCTCATTTTTTAACCAAAAGATGAATATAGGAACATATCATATTATCCTCCATAACCCAAGAAATATAAATTGGTGTATCCCTAGATTTATACTAATAAGTTATAGACCTTCTCCCATAATTTTTTTTTTTTTTTAAGGTTATACCTCAATAAATAACTTAGAAAAAATAAATTAACCAATAAATTGTAATAGACAAGCACTTCATTAAAGGAAAAATAATTTTTAAAAAAAAAGGAAAAGAAAAAAAAGAAGAAGCCCAGTCATTTTCTTTTTCTTTTTTGGATAAGGAAGCCCAGTCATTTTCAACTGGTCATTTCTATGGTATCTCTGTCCTTAATCATGAGGACTACTTAGTCAGCCATAGGATTAATTTAATAATTAATAGTAGCCGTAGGAGCATTTGAATCCATACTAGTGTTTGGTAGCATGTCATGAAAACGGGATTTACGTTATGTTTTGACTCAGCCTCACGCCCATGATGTCTGTTGACTGATAAATCTAGGCTGCTGCATAGTTTCGCGTTAGTATTGACCCGTGTCAGTCATGGAGTGACTGGTTCAATATGCATGCCAGCTGCATTCCTCGTTCTATAATATAATATGGCATTTGTTATAATTTATTTTTTCCCATTCCGAGTCCCGGCCATGCCTGCATGTCTCTTCATTATTCACCCACAATAATCATGTTGTCATTGTTGTATGATATACTTAGCGGATTTTACGGCCCACTGATATTGGGAAACGCTTTTCACATAAAATATATATATATATATATATATTGAGAAACGCTGGCGCCCAAAAAAAATAAATATAAAAAGAGAATCATTATTTTTGTTACATCTTATCGGGGTGAATTATGATGTCTTATAGATCTATTATTTTTTTCTGCTCTCAACTTACCATGTAACGAATTATATATGATATTTTTTGTGACACTCATATTTCTCATATTTTATTGTAAATGATATCCTTTTAATAATTTTATATTCGTTGTGCGGAATTTAAACCAAAATTTTTTTGGGGTGAGTTATTATTATTACAATGTTTGAAATAATTTACTAACATAGAATAAATTATGAATTAAAGTATTATTTTCACAAAAAATTTAAGTCTAATTTGATACTTATAATTCTTCTGGAAAAAAAAATTTGATACTTACAAATAAGATAGTATTTGGTTTATACCATTTTAATGGTGGGTATAGAATTGATTCATGCACATGGGAATTGGCGATCACTCAAGTAGGCCTTAATTCAGCAAAAAAAAAGTAGGCCTTAAAATATCCTACGAATTGAGATTGAGAAGCATACTTTCGGTACGAATTACGTATGTATGAAACTAATATTAGTTTCTTTTAATCTTGAACTTTTAGTATTTAACTCGACTCACTTAATTATTAGAGTCCTAATATCTTCCCCATGCAATTGGCCTGTAGTTAGGATTCTAATCATGTGAGTCGAGTTAAATATTAAAGTTCAAAATTGTTCAGTTAACTTACGTTTTTGACAACAGAAAATCCTTAAAAACTTCTCCATCTTTTTTCCCCTTAATCTCTCTTAATCTTTTTTACAGTTTCAAATTTTAAGTTTTTGCTATAAACTCAAAATTTTAAACACTTATTAGAAGAATAGAGAAAGAAATTTTGTATTTTACCATACTCATAATATTTTTACATTGATTTATATTAAAAAAATCCTATAGGATGCTCAATAACTTGACTTGGTTCAAGTGCATCCAATACACTAAACCTATCGGGATGATGGCACGTTGGCAAAAGTTGACGTGTGTCACTATCATGACAGGTATAGTGCAAATGGATATTGAACCCAAGTTAAACTTTAGCAGCTATCTACGACAGGGCATTAGTGTTGACTAGTCGGACAACTTATTGTTCAAAATTTATGCATATAGGTTAATATCTTACTTTGATTGTTATTAATTATAAATTGATTATTTTTATTTATTCTAATAATGTGAAATAAATAATTTATTTAATTGTTAGTATAGATTAATATTTATATTAATTTTTCTCTAATTCTTGTCTTTTAATCTTACCCCCTAAATTGAAACCCTATCTCTGCCACTACGAATCGCAATGACAAGCACAGCATTATTATATAAAACTTCATTAAGTTTTGTAAGCACAAACCTTTGGATCTAATACAGCAATGCTTGCGTCACGAATATTGATTGTTCCAATTATTTAATTGTTTGTTCTCTAATTTTTTCTTCTTTTTTTTTTTTTTTTTTTTTAATATTGGTTTATACTTGAACCCAAAAAAAAGAAAAAAGAAAAAGAGCACTGGTGGCTTTCCAAACAGGTGCTTCAATACGGAAACTAATCTCATCATCAATGTGCATTCAATTGTATGTGAATTGGTCAGCAGTGCCAGTGTGGCTTGTCTTGGCACACATTGTGATCACGGGGCTCTATGCCTCAGTCCCTCTCAACTAATTCTGATAAGAATGCTCTTATTGTGGTCTATACTCTATAGTCTATACATTGTGGTTTTCGTGTATGACCCCTCTATCCGTTTTAGTTAAAGTAATAAGTGGCAATACAAATGTGAACGAATAGGTTCACGTTCAATGATGGATTTTACAGAAAGCGTAAAAGTTGATGAGCTCTTTCTTTTTCTCTTCATTATTATTTTCCCTCTGAAGAGGAAAAATTAAACATGACGAAACCATCTCAACCGACTTGATGGCATAAACAAAATTTGTCAAACATGCACGGACCATTTAGGGACATTAGGTGGATGGATCCATTGTGGACAAACCTAGGGTGAACGGACCAAAGGGCCACATGGCACTCAACTAATAATTATGTGGTCTCCAAGGGATCCTAATGGAAATAACTTGAGTCTTACGATTAACCCTAATCCATAGAGTCCCAGTGCGAATAGAACTCCAACAAAGGAAGGAATCTAGAATATACGTACATTAATGAAGGTCTTCCCTATAAGGAAAAGACTTGTTACGCAAGTCTAGGAATTTAGCTCTACTCTACTATAAAAGCCCCAAAAACCCTCAAAAAACAAGTACACATAATTTACCCCTCTCTAGTACCCTAGAGTTGTGAGAATAGTTCTAACTTGACATTCATAGGGTACTTGGCCAACATCACACTAGTTCTCTCTGCTAGGTCTTCTTTTTTTGTTATACAGGTATCGTTTCGAGCATGCGAAGATCGTGCGGCTCACTGGTGATTTTTACGGCATCATCACCCTCAATAATTTGTACTACTTTTTCTTCTGTCTAGGTCTATTTATTGATTATTTGGCACCTATCTCAATTATGGTTTTTTAACATCTATGAGCCTTGTAGGCAAGGTAGCAAAGGAGTTGGTTGGATTTGTTGGAGTTCTGCTTGACCCTCTTTTAAAGCCCGTAAAAGAAAGACCTAACCCCAACGCTTCCAAAAAAAAAAAACCTTCAAGTTTCTTGTTAGGTTTTTTTTTGAGGGGGGGGGGGGGCTAAATTACAAATTGCATTGTCTAAATTTGCTTGAAATTCAATTTAATCTTCTAACTCCACTTTCGTTCAATTTAGTTTTATAACTTTTAATTTTGTTCAATTCAGCACTTTTTTAAGTCTCTGTTAGAATTGTGCTGTTAATTTTCAACTTTGTTCAATGCAAAATTATGTTGTTTTGGGGGTTTGAGGGTTCTTAATGACTACATTCTGATAGAATTAATAGGAGGATTAAATTGATTTATTTTTTGGGTGAAATGACGCCATAAATTAGATTAAACACGAATCATTTTGTTACAAAATAGCTCAAGCTTTATCTAAAGGCAGTAAAGTCTCCACCATAGGTAAAGTTAGAGGTGTGAATTGAATTTTAGGTAAAGTAAGAGGGTGATATTTATAATTTATCTTTTCTTAAAAAAGTAATAACAAACATCTTGGATCTTATCAACTAACTTATTGTGACCACTCTAATAAAAATGTTGAACACCCTAACTTGAGAATTACAAAAGTTGGGTTTAACAAAAATAAGAATAATGATACATTCACAATATTTTCACAATACTTTTACAATAAATCAAATGTGGTAAGCTATTACTAATTTTAATTTGAGACCAATAATAATATTATTTTTTTACTCACTAATAACAGATTTTTGCATAAGATTTATTGTAAAAATGTTGTGGATGTAGTATTACTCCAAAATTAATTTTTCCCCCAAATATAATCCTTAATCCCTTTTATAAAATCAAAGAAAAAGCTTAAATAACAACAATAAATATTAGTCCAAGTAACAACAAACATAAACAAAACAAAAACAAGACAAGACCAAACAACATCAAGTGGTCAAATTATTCAACAAAAAGCCTATTATAAAATAATAAATAAATAAAAATCACTAAATATTCAAATTTATAACTCGTTCAACCTATTTAATAAAAATAATTTCTAATTTCATTTTTCCCTAAAAAAATGGTACCAAAAAAATTATTGTGGTTGTCAGTTCTTCTTAATAGTAATAATAATTATATTCTTTTTGGGTTTGCAGTCGCAACAATTTTGCTCTCCTTAGCGACTCAACTCACAATTATAGCAAATATTCAAGTTATCGCTTTATCTAATTTTGTATAATTTAAATTTCTTAATAACCATCCTAAAAAAAATTCCTAGAACCGCAGTGCAATACATTCAACAATCATGTTAAGGTTTCCAATCTAAAGACTTAGAATGAGGAAGCTTAATTATACAAACAAACAATCTAAAATTTTGAAATGGAAGTCTTTAGATTCAACAACCATGTTAAGGTTCAGCACAATCAACCTAATAACCAAACACAACACACCTTCCATGTAAACACCACGAACAATCCAAAAAAGCCACATCCAAATCTGTTCCATTTCCATATATGTGTGTTGAAACCCACAGGTGGTGTTGACAAAGTCACAATGTGTTTGATAATTTTACACCCATCAAAGAACCAATTTCACAAACTAGAGACCCAAAATTGCTCATTTTATTGCTGAACTTTGTCCAAGACCCACCTCTTCTTCATCTTTGTAGTGTTTGATAACCCATTTATTCTTGCCCATCTTAACCCAAAACTTGAACTATGGAGCACCCCCATCCCAAACCGGACCTTCCTCCTATCCAACTTTATTTACAATAGATATTATAGTTTACAACAAAAATTTAGTTATCTAACTTTAGTTCAACTTCAACCCCTAAAACTAAATTTTGATTCTGCCATTGGATCAGTATTTTTGTACACCTGATATACTTTTTTTTTTTTTGTTGAGAATAACCTGATATACTTTAATTGGGTTTTCTTATATTGATTTTGATGTTAGTAGCAAAAATATATATTATCAACTACACCAACCAAACCTATACTTATTATTATTATTTTTGGATGAAAAACCTGTACTTATTAATGTAACCATATTTAAAATATCTTTTACTCAAAAAAATATATATATTTAAAATTTCTTATAAACCCCAAAAAAGATATATCTTATAGACTCAAGTGCTTTTAAGATTTTTATTTTATTTTAATGACTTTAAAAAGTGAGCTATAAAATAATTATACAACTCACAAAAACACTGTGTACCGTAGTGTATGTAATCACACACACTACGGTACACCCTTCCTTAGGCCAAAGGCTTATAAGGCAAGGGTAGGAGATGTCTCTCCTTGATGTGGGATTGAGCAAATTCGTGCAAGTGGGACGTAGGTCAATCCTTGCCCATCCCAAAGCGAACAATACTTGATTAGGGGCCGAAACGAAAGTCCTCCCACAAGAATCACCACCAACCACCAAATCACCACTAACCATTCAAAACACAGCCATTAAAACCACCATCAACCACCTCCAAAGCTTCAAAAAACTGCCACCAACTACCCAAAAAAAACAACCACCAACCACCAAATCATCACCAACCACCCAAAAAACAACCATCAACAACCTAAAAATCCATATCAGAAAAGCTAAAACACCCATATAACCATATAAAAAACTTGAAAAGAAAATCCATGAACAAAGAATCTAACATGAAAATCCAACAAACCAACAAATGTAGTAGCAGCAAGACTGGAACAGCCACTAGCAAGATCAAAGCAACCATTAAAAACCCAAGCCACTGTTTAACAGTCAAATCTCTATGAACTTTGTGAGAGAACCAAAAGGAGGGAGAAGTGTGGAGTCAGTCGGCGGTGGTACCATAGGTGGGTAGCACTAGTCGGTGAGTGGCTCTAGTCAATGGGTGGCGCCGTTATTGGGTTGCGCCTGTCGGTGGGCGGCGCCACCAGGTTTTGGGAGAGAAGGTATGGGTTGAGAGGGAGAAAAGAGATAGCAAGAAATGGAGATAATAGATAGCCTGAGACTTGTCGGGTGAGAGTTAGGCCTCGTTTGGGAGGAGGGAATGGAATGGAAATGAATGAAAAGAATAAGTTTAGAATATTCTTTCATTCCCTTATTTGGGAGTTTTAATGGAGGGAATAGAAAGCTCATTCCCTTGTTTGGGAGTTTAAGTAGGAGGGAATGGAATGAGTATGAGAGAACACTCATTCCTCTCTATTCCCTTAAAACCTTAAATTTTCATTCCCCCCGAAATTGGGAGGAATGGGAGGAAATGAAATTTGATTTAATGATTTTTTTTACAAAAACTCCCCAAATACCCCTATATATTAAACCATTTATTTTAAAATAAGGGTCTAATAGTAATATTATTATAAAATTATTCCATTTCATTCCCTCCATGTTACTCCCAAATAAGATTACTTACATTCCATTCATTTTCATTCTTTTCCATTCCTTTATTTTAAAACATCTAATCAAGGTTACTTAATTCCATTTCATTCCATTCTTTTCCATTCATTTCCCGTGCTTAAATACATTCCATTCAATTCCATTCCCTTATGAACTCCTAAACAGAGCCTTAGGGAGAAATTGTAAAATATGTTAACAATATTTTAAGTGTAAAATATTTTACACAAATTTGCTTAAATACATTCTGTGGGGGAGTAAAACCTGGGCCCATGAGGTGGGCTCAGATACGACTTTTCATCAACAATAAGTCCGAGGAGAAGAAATTATAGGGAAGCCTTGCAACTAATAGGAGAATGCGTAAGTGTCCAGGAATATTGATCCGAGAGGGATACCCTCCTCGGGTCTGGCGTATGTCGGTGAAAGAGGCCTCGGCTTCCCCTTAGTCCAGCTTCCAGGAAGTTCTAGAGGTGAAGACAGATTGTCAATACACGTGGAAGGGATAAGGATGCAGAAATATCTTGAGCAAAAGCTGCTGCCACCGCATTAAATGCATTACAGCAGCTTTCCTGGCCGCATTTATGTGGAGAAGACCCCTGAACAGTGTTTAAAATCATCTTTACCCCCAGGAAACCAAAAAGTTGTGGGAGAAAAAGTGGGAAACTCAAGTACCAGGCTAGATGGCAGACAAGTGGACGATAGGATCGAACAATGAAGGACTATATAATGGAGTAAGACCTCCAGAAGAAAAGGACGGAAGAAAAACAGAAGAAACCTCAAGAAATAATTACTGTAGCATCTGGAAAAATACAACCCAAAGAAAAGCATTCTATCTAAGTGCATACCCCTCGGACCTAACTGGAATCCATCAATTAGTCCAAAAATTACTCCTCGGACACGAGATCTTAACTTGTGTGTGTTTTAGTCTCCTCGGCCAAGCACTTAATCTTCAGTAACTGTTGTAAAGAACGCTATTAGCCCAATTCTTTGACCCACTCTCTTACAAATTTATTGTATTGGGCTTATTGGGCCTATCTCCTGTATTCATCCAGGTGTGGGCTACAATTTGTGACCCTACAATTGGCGCCGTCTGTGGGGAAGAATTAGCGCTAGTAGAAAGTTACGGCAGTTATGGCAGGTTCGGGACCGCAACAGGCCAGTCCGCCCTATGCTGAGTCAGTAAACGTCAGTCAGCAAGATGAACTCCATAATCTTGAACGGGTGAACCACGTAGATAACCAGCGTGAGGGTAGTTCGCGAACGATCCATGCTGGGAAGAGCGGCTATCGACGAAAGAGCCATCTGGTGCAAGGGCACGCTGACGAAAAGGACTTGCAGCGTGAAATAGAAGGATTGAAAAAGAAGCTTCGTCGAGCACAACGAAATCACACCCCTTCAAGTTCTGATGTCTCCTCCAACGGTGAAGGGGAGGACAGTTACAGGGATTCTTCAGAAACTCCCCCCAGTGAATCATATTCCTATGAAGAAGAGCATTCTCACAAGAGAAGGAGAAAAAGTTCGTCTAGAAGGGGAGTGGGGACCAAAGACATGAAGAAGGCTTTGACCCAAATTTCTAAGTCCCCCTTTACTAAGGGAATAGAAAAGGCAAAGCTTCCCAGACGTTTTCATCAGCCTACGTTCTCTATGTACAACGGACGTACCGATCCTGTAGAACACGTGAGCCAATTCAGACAAAAGATGGCAGTTTACTCTCAAGACGAGGCTTTATTGTGTAGAGTATTTCCCTCTAGCCTAGGACCGATGCCGATGAGATGGTTCGATGGGTTGAAGACTGATTCCATCGGCTCCTTTAAGAAGCTCACTCAATCATTCTGCTCCCGGTTTGTTACATGCAGCAGAGTTCCTCAACCCCTTGATTCCCTGCTGTCCATGACAATGAGGGAGGGGGAGTCTGTGAGGTCATATACCGAGAGGTATTGGGAGATGTTTAACGAGATTGACGGAGATTTTGATGAGGTCGCTGTCAGAACCTTCAAGGTTGGTCTTCCCTCCAATCATGGTCTGAGGAAGTCCCTGACAGGGAAACCGGTCACCAGCTTGCAACAATTAATGGATAGGGTGGATAAATATAAAAGGATAGAAGATGATCAACAACAGCAGCAACAAGGAAAAGGGAAAGATAAGCTTGTCCCTCAAGAAAGAAGAGAGTTTAGGCCGGACAGGTACAATAATAACCGGCCGAAAAGGGATTATGCCGAGCAGCAGATATCCAGCAACAGCCAAATAGTAGGAGCTGTATTCCGAGAGCCTGTGCACCAAGTCCTAGAAAAGGTAAAAAACGAACCCTTCTTCAAGTGGCCCAATAAGATGATGGGAAACCCAGAAAAGAGAAACCGGAACCTCTATTGTCAATATCATAGAGACCACGGCCATACCACCGAGGATTGTAGAAGCTTATGGGATCACCTGGACCAGCTTGTCCGGGAGGGCAGATTGAAACAGCTGTTGCATCATTCCAATAATCTGGGTAGCCATGCGGATACTCGGTCAGAAAGGGAGAATCCTCCGAGACCTCCAATTGGAACTATTAATGTCATCTTTGCGGCACCTGGCAGGACAGGGTCATGCCCCTCCAGAGTAATGTCGGTGGCTCGTCTGTACCCTGAGGATGACTCTCATGAGTCGAAGAGAGCTAAATCGAGCCGGTCCCTGGTCATGGGATTCTCGGATGAAGACAAGATCGGAACTGTTCAACCACATGACGATGCTTTAGTAATTACCCTCCGAATTGGGGGCTACGATGTAAAGAGGGTAATGGTGGATCAAGGCAGTGCAGCCGAGATCATGTACCCTGACGTCTTCAAGGGGCTGAACCTAAGGGCTGAAGACCTGACACCTTATAACTCCCCTTTAGTAAGCTTTGAAGGGAAGATTATTATCCCGAAATGGCAAGTCAGACTGCCAGTACAAACCGGAGCGGAGATAGTAGAGGTCGATTTTATAGTGGTGGATGCCTACTCCCCTTATACAGCAATTGTTGCGAGGCCTTGGCTTCATACTTTGGGAGCAGTCTCTTCCACCCTGCATCAGAAGATTAAATACCCCTCTGGAGGTAAGATAGAAGAGATACTGGGTGATCAGACTATGGCGAGGCAATGCATGATAGCAGCTATCCGACATAAGCCCGAATCAGAATCTGAGGCTCAAAAAGAAGAATTATAGCAATTAAAATCCTCAATGCTGCCCCAAGATGGGTTATCCGAGGAAGCGAAATGTGAAGATCTTGTAAAAGTCACAATAGGAGATGACCCTGAGAAATTCTTTCAAGTCGGATCTCAACTACCCCAGTTGGAAAAGGAGGAATTGGTAGAGTTCCTCAAACAAAACATAGACGTCTTTGCATGGAGCACTTATGAGGCTCCAGGGGTAGACCCAGACTTCATTTGTCACCATTTGAATGTTAATCCAGCAATGACCCCCAAGAAGCAGCTCCCTCGTCGGCCATCTAAAGAGCATGCAGAAGCAGTCCGTCAGGAAGTGACGAAGCTAAAGAAGGCAGGGGCTATCAAAGAGATCTTCTACCCAGAGTGGTTAGCAAACACGGTGGTGGTCAAGAAAAAGACTGGGAAGTGGCGAGTATGTGTTGATTTCACAAATCTAAATAAAGCCTGCCCAAAAGATCCATTCCCCATGCCCAAAATTGATCAGCTGGTAGACGCCACAGTCGGCCATCCTCGGATGAGTTTCTTGGACGCTTTCCAGGGTTATCATCAGATACCTTTAGCATTGGACGATCAGGAAAAAACTGCTTTTGTCACGCCAGTAGGAAACTACCACTACAAGGTGATGCCTTTTGGTTTGAAGAACGCAGGCTCCACTTATCAGAGGATGATGACGAGGATGTTTGAACCATTATTGGGAAGAAATATGGAGATTAACATAGATGACATGGTGGTGAAAAGCAAAAGAGCATCTGAACACCTAGAGGATCTTCGAGTCGTCTTCGAAATTCTCAGAAGCCATAAACTACGCTTGAATGCCTCCAAATGTTCGTTTGGTGTTGGCTCAGGCAAATTCTTGGGTTATATGGTCACTCATAGGGGAATTGAAGTCAATCCCGACCAAATTAAGGCCATCACCAGTATGCGAACTCCTCGGAACCCAAAAGAGGTGCAAAAACTAACCGGAATGGCCGCTGCTCTGAATAGATTCATATCTCGGTCAGCGGACAGGTGCCGACCCTTTTTCCTGTTGATCAATAAATGGAAAAGCTTTGAGTGGTCGACGGAATGTGACGAAGCTTTTCAACAACTTAAAGACTATCTCGCTCGGCCGCCGGTCATGTCGAGTCCCGAGCCAGATGAAGTTATTTTTGCTTACATTGCAGTGGCCTCTTATGCAGTAAGTTTAGTGTTGATAAGGGTTGATAACGGAGTACAACGGCCAGTGTACTACGTGAGCAAATCACTGCATGAGGCAGAGGTGCGATACCTTCCACTGGAAAAGGCTATCTTGGCGGTGGTGCTTGGCACACGCAAGCTGCCTCACTATTTCCAAGCGCACATGGTGATTGTTCTTACACAACTCCCATTAAAGGTCGTCCTTAAAAGTGCAGATTACACGGGAAGGATAGCCAAGTGGGGCACAATTCTGGGAGCTTTCGACATCAAGTACATGCCTCGCACCTCAGTGAAGGGCCAGGTGCTGGCCGACCTGGTGGCAGAGTTCACCGAACCAGAAGTGGATAGTCTATTAGCATCAGAAGAAGGGGATGTAAAACTAGCCTGTAGTATCTCCAAGCGTATCCCTCCAACTTGGGAAGTACATGTCGACGGAGCATCAAACCAAAATGGAGCGGGAGTTGGGTTAGTGCTGACATCTTCAGAAATGATCACCATTGAAAAGTCACTGAGGTTAAGCTTTCCTGCCACGAATAACGAAGCAGAGTACGAAGCACTACTAGAAGGTATGGCTATGGTCCTAAGGATGGGAGGAAAGTCCATTGAACTATTCTCGGATTCAAGGCTAATTGTTGGTCAGGTCAAAGGCGAATTTGAAGCCAAAGACGAGAGAATGCGAGGTTATCTTAGCCGAGTGAAAATCATGCAGATGAAATTCGAATCCTTTAGCTTGCTGCATGTCCCAAGAAGTGGCAACACGCATGCGGACTCTTTGGCCACCCTCGCAACTTCCTCGGCGCAAAACTTGCCTCGCACAATTCTCGTTGAAGACCTGCATCGACCCTCGACAATAGCAAACGTAGTTCAGATCAATCAAGTCAGAATAGGGCCAAGCTGGATGGATCCTTTCATGCAATTCTTGAAGGATGATATTCTACCCGAGGAGAAAGTTGAAGCCGACAAAATAAGAAAAAAGGCTCCTAACTATTGGCTGTCGCAGGATGACAAGCTATATAGGCGTTCCTTCTCTGGGCCTTATCTGCTATGCGTTCATCCCGATCAAACGGATTTGCTTTTGGAAGAGATGCATGAGGGAATCTGTGGAAGCCACACTGGAGGCAGGTCCTTAGCGCATAGGGCCATTACTCAGGGTTATTGGTGGCCGAATATGCAGAGAGAAGCTTTGGAATATGTCAAAAAGTGTGATCAATGCCAACGGTATTCACCGAATATACACCAACCGGGAGGAGTCCTCAATCCAATATCCAGCCCATGGCCATTCGCTCAATGGGGCTTGGACATCGTCGGGCCATTTCCTAAGGCTGTAGGAAACAAAAAATATCTCATAGTCGGCATAGACTATTTCACAAAATGGGTTGAAGCAGAGCCTCTAGCCAATATCCGAGATGCGGATGCGAAAAGATTCGTTTGGAAAAACATTGTTACTCGATTCGGTGTCCCTCGTGTACTCATTACGGATAATGGACTCCAGTTCGACAGTAAGATGTTTAGAAATTACTGTGGAGAATTGGGGATCACTAACAGATATTCTACTCCGGCATACCCTCAAGGGAATGGACAGGCTGAAGCTGTGAATAAGGTCATATTAAATGGATTGAAGAAAAGACTGGATGATGCGAAAGGCAGATGGGTAGAAGAACTCCCACATGTACTCTGGACGTACAGGACCACACCTCGTAGGTCCACTGGAGAGACCCCTTTTTCAATGACTTATGGAGCTGAAGCAGTCATACCCTTGGAATCCGGGTTCCCAACAACGAGAACGAGCTCATTCAATCCAAAAGACAACGATGAAAACTTGGCAAGAGGTCTGGACTTGATTGATGAAAAAAGGGAAAACGCAATGGTTCAATTGGCTCATTACCAACAAAAGCTGAAGCGAGGTTATGATGCCCATGCAAAGACAAGGCCTTTGGTCCCAGGTGACCTGGTGCTGCGCAAAGTCGTGGGCTCGGCAAAGAACTCTGCATGGGGAAAACTAGGGCCGAATTGGGAAGGACCATATCGCATTACCTCCAACGCTGGCATTGGAGCATATTTCTTGGAAGACTTGGATGGACTTGTAGTACCCCACCCTTGGAACGTCAATAATTTGAAAAGGTATTATTATTAATAAAACCGTATTTAATCAATATTCGTTCTTTATGTTAAATATGTATGCCTCTTTTCGTATCTCTCACTGTTCTATGAAGTGTTTAAACTTAAATCCAGTCATGCATGAGTCCTCGGACCAGATGATCTGGGTTAGTTAACACCCTCACCGTTCTATGAAGTGTTTAAACTTAAATCCAGTCATGCATGAGTCCTCGGACCAGATGATCTGGGTTAGTTAACACCCTCACCGTTCTGTGAAGTGTTTAAACTTAAATCCAGTCATGCATGAGTCCTCGGACCAGATGATCTGGGTTAGTTAACACCCTCACCGTTCTATGAAGTGTTTAAACTTAAATCCAGTCATGCATGAGTCCTCGGACCAGATGATCTGGGTTAGTTAACACCCTCACCGTTTTGTGAAGTGTTTAAACTTAAATCCAGTCATGCATGAGTCCTCGGACCAGATGATCTGGGTTAGTTAACACCCTCACCGTTCTATGAAGTGTTTAAACTTAAGTCCAGTCATGCATGAGTCCTCGGACCAGATGATCTGGGTTAGTTAACACCCTCACCGTTCTATGAAGTGTTTAAACTTAAATCCAGTCATGCATGAGTCCTCGGACCAGATGATCTGGGTTAGTTAACACCCTCACCGTTCTATGAATTGTTTAAACTTAAATCCAGTCATGCACGAGTCCTCGGACCAGATGATCTGGGTTAGTTAACACTCTCACGGTTTTATAAAGTGTTTAAACTTAAGTCTAGTCATGCATGAGTCCTCGGACCAGATGATCTGGGTTAGTTAACACCCTCACCGTTCTATGAAGTGTTTAAACTTAAATCCAGTCATGCATGAGTCCTCGGACCAGATGATCTGGGTTAGTTAACACCCTCACCGTTCTATGAATTGTTTAAACTTAAGTCCAGTCATGCATGAGTCCTCGGACCAGATGATCTGGGTTAGTTAACACCCTCACCGTTCTATGAAGTGTTTAAACTTAAATCCAGTCATGCATGAGTCCTCGGACCAGATGATCTGGGTTAGTTAACACCCTCACCGTTTTATGAAGTGTTTAAACTTAAATCCAGTCATGCATGAGTCCTCGGACCAGATGATCTGGGTTAGTTAACACCCTCACCGTTCTATGAAGTGTTTAAACTTAAGTCCAGTCATGCATGAGTCCTCGGACCAGATGATCTGGGTTAGTTAACACCCTCACCGTTCTATGAAGTGTTTAAACTTAAATCCAGTCATGCATGAGTCCTCGGACCAGACGATCTGGGTTAGTTAACACCCTCACCGTTCTATGAATTGTTTAAACTTAAATCCAGTCATGCACGAGTCCTCGGACCAGATGATCTGGGTTAGTTAACACTCTCACGGTTTTATAAAGTGTTTAAACTTAAGTCTAGTCATGCATGAGTCCTCGGACCAGATGATCTGGGTTAGTTAACACTTGTTCTATTTTCCTTTTTAAGCATTCAAATATGGATGTGAATGCATGACTCAAATTTCTTGTTTAGTTATATTTATTTCGCCAGTATGATAATCCAACTTCCAAAACCCCTTAATCAAATTGGTCATCCATACGACGCAAAAAAAATGAAATGAAATGAAATGGCAACAGAAGGATTCACTGTTACTTGTCATAACACATAAAACAAAGGGAATATATATCTTCATTAATGATTAAAACGTAATACAAATCTTTAAAATAATAAGCATAAAAAAAAAAACAAGAAGAAGAAAACAACACTAAGACAAAACAGCCTAAGTCTTCGTGTTGGGGTCCTGGTGCACAGCTACTTGTTCAGACTGCGGAGGGGCAACATCTGGAGCATTACTTTGGGAGGGCTCAGCTTGGTTTGTCGTAGGGGCTTCTGATACTGGGGCAGGCTGCTCTGGAGGAGGAGGATCAGAATCTGGGAGCGGATGAATATCAGGTTCATAGTACACGCTCTCAGGCCTCCTGAGGGTGGAGTCGGCAGGGACCCCAGCGGCATCAAGGGCTTTCTCCCAAGTGATGTCGCAGTAGTCCCTGGCGACAGAGGCAAACTCTTCAGTCAACCTGCTCTGAGTCTCTTCAACCCCCAGAGCATAAGAAGCTTGCTTTTCGGCCTCGGCTGCCTCCTTCTGTAGCTGGGCAGCTTCCTTAGCCTTACGGAGCTCTTCGCGCAGGTCTTTCACCATCTGCCTCTCCGTTTCTAGGTTGATTTCGCAGAGGTGTAGTTCACTGCGAAGAGTTTCTGCCTGCTTCTCAGTTGTTTTTAGTCCAGCCTCAGCGCTGGCCCTCTCCTGGTTAGCCTTCTTCACCTCCTCGGCCATCTGCTTTTGTTGTGTTCTTAGCACACTCAGATGGTCCTCCACAGTCTCTCGGGCCTCATGGGCGGCTTTTGTCTCATCACGAAAGCGCTTCGCCCATTCCTCAGCCACATACACTTGTTGCGCGACCTGTTATGGAAAATTAAAGAGTGGCTTAGATTTAAAAAAAAAATGATAGGCAAATAAAAAGAAACAAAATTATACTCACCATCGCCAAATCCCTTTTCATGGAAAGGAGTAAATCAGGATAATTGAAGCTCCTGTAAGCCGCCAGATCAGTAGGTAGGAGAAGGGGCTGCAGCAGAGCATCAGCCAGTCGGCCTGCATGGCCACCACAGAAGTGCCTAAGTGAGGCATCCACTGAGACGGGGCCACCATCAACCTCCAGCGTCGGCGACCAAGTCCGTGTTGACTGGCGAACCTGGGCTGGTGGGCGCTCCTCTCGGCTCTCCACAGAATGAGCCCTCCTACTCGGACGTTCATGAGTAGGTCTGGCCTGCTTATTGCCCTTTGACGGACCTAACTCCCCCTCCTCGGTGGGCTCCACTGGCCTCTTCCTCCTCAGATCGGGGTTTGGTTTGAGCCCAAGATCTGCAGGCACCTGGGGCGGAGGAGGGGGAGGGTGTGCAGTTTGTTTGGACTTGCCCTTATCTTGAGAAGATGGACCCTTGTTCCTGCCCTTCATCAACTCTTTCAAAGAAGGGTCAGTCCGAGGAGCCATGTCTTCCTCCTCGTCAGTTGTATCGGCAAGGTATGTTACCGCTTGAGCTGGAGTTTGCACGCACGACTGCTCGTCCGCTCCCTCCTCGGCCTCTGAAATGAAGACTGTTTCTTCTTCAAACTTGAACTTATCAATCTCTAGTTCGAGAGAGGAGGAAGAGGCTGTGCCTTCGCGGAGAATGGCCTCCCCAAGCAGTACTTCGCGCAGAGGTTCGGCGGCAAGGGGAATTCCCTGAGGAATGGGATGGTCAACTGGGGGAAGATCGTAGCCGGCGAGGAAGTTTGGCCGAGACACGTCTATACGTGCCAAACGGTGGTCTCCCGCTCGGATGGAGTTGCCGACGTCTAAATACGACCTCGAGATAGGCTCGAAATCCAAAATGAGGTGAACTGCTCGTAGTTGCCCGTCGTCGTTCACAAAAATCTCTGATCTCAGCAGGTAATTCAGTGCTGGAACGTTGATCAGGCTGAGCTTCGGGTTGGTAAAGAACTTATCTGTAAAGCAAGCAAATCACATTGTTAAGCCTCGGCTATAAAAAAAATATAATAATAGTAACACTAACATAAAACTACTAAGCAAATAAGCATAAAGGAATCAAAATACTCCTCAACGTTAAAGTTAGAGATCCTAAGTCTAGGTTGCTCCACCTGGTGTCCCAGCCTTGGTTGGGCAGGCTAAGCCGTCGCTCCAAGGCCCCGACAGGATTAAGTAGTCGTCTTTCATCCCCTTATTAGATTTGGGGAGGCAGGATATTAGTTTGACCACATTACTACGGGACTTAAGGTAAAAGCCTGCCCGAGTCTCTATATGTCCTTCATATAGGTGGGCGACGTCGTGCCACGTCAATCCTAGCCCCAGATGACGGTCCAAAGCGTCGATTGACCCTAGGACTCTAAAGAAGTTGGGGGCACACTGATGGGGGCAGAGCCTATGGGCGCGAAGATAGTCCCGTGTAATCCTACCCATGGGGACGGTCATCCCCCCTTCTATGAAGGCAATCATAGGGATGACCACCTCTCCTACTTTCCGGTCAAACTCCACTCCCTCTGTGGTGCAGTGACGTACCACTACCTCCGGGGGAATGTGGTATTTTTCTTTGAACAACTCTATCATGGCCGGAGTGTTTACTAAGCGCTCGAATCTACCCATTGTTAGTCTCTATAAGATGGAGTGGATAGCCGAGGAGGTTAGCCGAGGATACAACGGAAGTCGAAGGGCGAAACTTACGTGAGAATGAACACGGTTTGTTCCTCTGGTCGCTGAAAGATCGTCAAGCTCTCTCTCTTTCTTGTGAAAAATGACGGATGCCTGGATATGAACACTGAAGTTGCAAGCTCTGATAAGAAACAAAAAGTAACGCCAGGAGGTTTTTATAGTAGGGAAGGAAAAAGGAAAAACCACAATCCCGCCCAAATATTGCAGTGGAGATCTGGACCGTTGGATTCGTATTTCACCGTAGGATGCCTGGGTTGAAACGCAATTCTAAGCGTTTAATGATGATTGTGCGAGTTCCCAAGCGTCAGGAGTCCTCGCGAAATGGCAAAAATAGCCCTTACACGCGCCTAAATTCAGATACTGTTAAGGACTGCATTGTAATTACCAATGTACATCAAAATCCTAACTTTCCTTCTCGGATTAAGAAGAAAAATTAGAATTTTGAGGGGCTATTGTGGGGGAGTAAAACCTGGGCCCATGAGGTGGGCTCAGATACGACTTTTCATCAACAATAAGTCCGAGGAGAAGAAATTATAGGGAAGCCTTGCAACTAATAGGAGAATGCGTAAGTGTCCAGGAATATTGATCCGAGAGGGATACCCTCCTCGGGTCTGGCGTATGTCGGTGAAAGAGGCCTCGGCTTCCCCTTAGTCCAGCTTCCAGGAAGTTCTAGAGGTGAAGACAGATTGTCAATACACGTGGAAGGGATAAGGATGCAGAAATATCTTGAGCAAAAGCTGCTGCCACCGCATTAAATGCATTACAGCAGCTTTCCTGGCCGCATTTATGTGGAGAAGACCCCTGAACAGTGTTTAAAATCATCTTTACCCCCAGGAAACCAAAAAGCTGTGGGAGAAGAAGTGGGAAACTCAAGTACCAGGCTAGATGGCAGACAAGTGGACGATAGGATCGAACAATGAAGGACTATATAATGGAGTAAGACCTCCAGAAGAAAAGGACGGAAGAAAAACAGAAGAAACCTCAAGAAATAATTACTGTAGCATCTGGAAAAATACAACCCAAAGAAAAGCATTCTATCTAAGTGCATACCCCTCGGACCTAACTGGAATCCATCAATTAGTCCAAAACTTACTCCTCGGACACGAGATCTTAACTTGTGTGTGTTTTAGTCTCCTCGGCCAAGCACTTAATCTTCAGTAACTGTTGTAAAGAACGCTATTAGCCCAATTCTTTGACCCACTCTCTTACAAATTTATTGTATTGGGCTTATTGGGCCTATCTCCTGTATTCATCCAGGTGTGGGCTACAATTTGTGACCCTACACATTCCATTCAATTCCATTCCCTTATGAACTCCTAAACAGAGCCTTAGGGAGAAATTGTAAAATATTTTAACAATATTTTAAGTGTAAAATATTTTACACAAATTTGCTTAAAATTGGTTTGGTTGATTGAAAATATTTTACTTTTGACTAAATGTTTTACTACAAAATAAATATTATAAAATGAGAAAATATTTTCCCACAAATATTTTACGTCAAAACAAACAAAGCGTAAGTTACATGGGACCGACCTTAAACAAGTAGATGAATATAACTTTTTTTGAAAAATTAAAGCACAATATATTTATGATATGACAATTAATTAATATTAATAATTATATTAAATATTTTTGACTTAATATGTTTATTTTAGGTTTTGTAAATTAAGTAACAATAATAAAGACAATAATAAATAGTAAAGAAGTACAATAATACTCATAAAATGTTGTTTAAAGTACTTATAAAAAAAAAAAAAAAAAAAAAAACTAGAAGTTTAAATAAATTAAACACCTAAAATTGTCTTAAGTACTAGTGGGTACCTACATTGATACGCGCTTTTAAATATTTTAGGCATGTCCGTGCAACATAAATTGTAATTGATAGTGTTACAAAAAAGCACCAACTCCTAGACTCGTCCATATGGCTCGTCCATTCAAGGACCAATCAGGACAAACCAAACACGAGGTGATCATCCCAGGCGTCCTTAATAACCTTGTTTGTCTTTGGATAGACGAGGTCCCATGAGAAGCTTGTCCATCCTCATAATCGTTTGGACGAACTAGCTCTACATGAAATTTGGAAAAAATAAATACACAAGGGAGTCTTCCCTAGCAGCCTTGTCCATCCTTAATAAAGGATGGACAAGTTCATTAGGTTGGACTAATATGTGTCAAGTTCTCCATTAACTACTATGGAACAAAAGTCCGACTGAGGTAACTTCCATGGCGGTTATGGAAGTTACCTCCAAATCCTCCGGACTCCTCTACAATAGGAACGGTTATTAAACAGATAACCGTTTCACATATGCTATATAAGCATTCTTTGATGAGAAGGTAAGGATTCATTCAGACATTTATTTCAGAAATCATTTCCTTCTTATGGGGAATTAAAAATTCACTAACTTCATCATCAGAGGACTTTTGATTGGTCCCCACCGATCCCCTCTAACTTAGTATTTGTTTTCAGGATCAAGCCCTAAGATCATCAGCATTCGAGACTTATCAACCTACTGATTTCTAAGGAACTATCAGTTGGTGCTGTCTGTGGGAAAGAGATTGTTTTGCAGTTTTCTTTTCCGTGACAAAAGGTTGATGGTTTGGACCAGATCAAGGGCTACAAGCCCAGGTCGTCAGGGAAGCAGAAATGCTTCAAGCAACCCTCATTGCGATCGCCAATTTGCACCGGTCATGCAGACATCATCTGCCCAACATGTGCAATCTATGGCAGCCGTAATGGCGAAGTTGACTCGGCAAAACCAAGAGTTAAAAGTAAGATTAATCTGAGAAGGTAGACACGTGAAGAACGTGAAGGAGGAGGACAAACACAAAGTCATGATGATAGAGAAAATACTGAAATTGGAAGTCAGTTGAGAGGCACCACTTCACGAATGGTACCACACTTGAAAGAAGAGATGAACCAAATGAAGAAAGTCATGGAGGAAATGAAAGAGAACATAAGAAGGGCGAATTTGATAAAAGATTTGGTCTACAGAACTTATTCACCTTTTACGGCCTCCATTAACGGTCACCCTCTACCATCAAAATTCAAGTTACCTTCTTTGGATTCGTATGATGGAACACACAACCCGTTTGATCACATTGCCACCTTCAAGACAACAATGCACCTTCAAGGGGTCCTTGATGAAATCTTGTGTAGAGCCTTCCCTACCACCCTTAAAGGTCCGGCACGAGTTTGGTTCAGCAAAATACCCCCGAATTTGGTAAGTTCTTTCGAAGAGTTAAGCAAGTTGTTTGTTAATAATTTCATTGGGGGACAAAGACACAAGCGTTCCTCGTCTAGCTTATTGACCACAGAACAAGGAAAGAATGAGAGCCTGCGGTCATTCATCACTCGTTTCAACAGAAAAGCCCTGAGCGTGGACGAGGTAGATGACAAGCTTTTATTGGCGACCTTCCATAATGGGGTGAATTCGAATTTGTTCATACATAAACTCTATGAAAAAGAGCCTCAGTCCATGGCTGAACTCATCCATTCGGCCCAAAATTTTATGAATGCAGAAGACGCGATCATTGCTAAGAAGAGGAAGAGATCTAAGAGAATAGAAGCAAACCCCAATCGTCATTTCGAGCAAGGCCCCCATCCAAAGAAGGGACGAACGGAAGAAAGGAAAGACCGAGATAATAAGAAGCCTGGTTCTTCAGCACGGAATCAACAATATACCCCTTTGAACATGCCATTTGAGCAGGTCCTTATGCAAATCAAGGATGATCCTTCCTTGAAGTGGCCGGATAAAATGAAGGGAGATCCTAATGAGCGCAATAGGAACAAGTATCGTCACTTCCATAGGGATCATGGTCATGATACAAACGAGTGCTTTGATTTAAAGCAGCAAATTGAAAATCTCATAAGGCAAGGGAAGTTGAAGAATTTCCTTGGACGAGACCACAAGGACGAGAAACTGAAAGGGAAGATGGAAGAATCATCGCGACCACATCTCGAAGAAATAAGAGTCATTATAGGGGGAAGTTCGACAAGCCAGTCGTCCAAGTCCAAGAAAGCATACTTGAAGGTAGTGCAAAGCGTCCAACTTTCTAGACGATCACTAAAAGCAAGGTCCACGGACGAATAAGCAATCACCTTCATGGTCGAAGACGCTAAGAGAATTCATCACCCACATGATGATGCTATCGTCATCACCTTACTTATTGCTGGCTACATAACTAGAAGAGTGCTAGTGGACAACGGAAGCTCTGCAAACATTTTATATTATCCAGCTTTTCAGTAGATGAGTTTAGGAAGAGACTAGCTCCATCCAGTAAACTCCCCCCTAGTAGGTTTTGGTGGAATGAAGGTACAGCCTGTGGGTACTATTTCCTTATCAGTGGTAGTGGGGGCATACCCACAACAAATCACCAAGAATGTGAACTTCCTTGTGGTAGATTGTTCATCCTCCTATAACGCCATAATTGGAAAGCCAACTTTAAATAGTTGGAAGGCTATCACATCTACCTACCACCTATCAGTCAAGTTTCCAACAGAACACGGAGTAAGACAAGTACAAGGACACCAACTAGCAGCAAGAGAATGTTACCTGGCCATGTTGGCCATGGATGAACAAGTTCAGACCATGAATATTGAAGAAAAAAGAGTTGTAGTAGAGCCCACTAAAGCATTGGTAGATATTTCCTTGGATGAAAATAACCCTGAGAGGTGTACCAGGGTTGGAGCAGATCTAGAAAGGAAGATTAAGGAGGACCTTGTCCAGTTTTTGAAGAAAAATATTGATGTGTTTTCTTGGAGTCACGAGGACATGCCGAGTATAGATCCTAATGTCATTTGAGAAGTGTACTATCCAGATTGGTTGGCCAATGTAGTAATGGTCAAGAAGGCAAACGGTAATTGAAGAATGTGTGTAGACTTCACCGATCTAAACAAGGCTTACCCCAAGGATAGCTACCCATTGCCACGCATTGACCAGTTGGTAGATTCCACTACGAGACACAAATTGCTTAGCTTCATAGATGCTTTCTCTAGATACAATCAGATAAGGATGGACAGGGTGGACCGGGAGAAGACATCATTTGTCACTAGTCAAGGCTTGTTCTGCTATGAAATGATGTCTTTTGGTTTAAAGAATGTGAGGGCAACATATCAAAGATTGGTTAACCACATGTTTCATCCGCAGATCGGGTGGAATGTGGAAGTCTATGTAAATGACATGCTGGTGAAGAGTCAGGATGAGGGAAAGCATCTGGACGACATGCAGGAGACATTTGACACACTTAGGTAGTATCACATCAAGTTAAACCCTAACAAATGTGCTTTTGGAGTATCATCAGGGAAATTCCTTGGATTTATGGTCTCCCATAGGGGAATTAAAGCAAATCCTGACAAAATCCAAGCAATACTAGACATGAAACCTCCACAAAATACTAAAGAAATCCAATCACTTATCGAACGAGTCGCTGCACTTAACAAGTTTGTCTCTAAAGCCACTGACAAATGTTTGCCATTTTTTAAGATTCTTAAAAAAGCATTTGAATGGACCGATGAGTGTTGGAAAGCTTTCGAAGATCTAAAGGCATACCTCACCATGGCTCATTTGCTAAGTCCATCCATGTTGGGAGAAGAGTTGAATTTGTACCTGGCAGTCACCCCGCATGTCGTAAGTTCAGCATTGATAAGAGAAGAAGACAAAGTGCAAAGACCCGTGTACTATACAAGCAAGGCATTAAGGGGAGCAGAAGGACGATTGATCCAATGGTCTATTGAGCTCAATGAGTTTAACATTAGATATCAACCAAGGCATGCCATAAAAGCTCAAGTCCTAGCATATTTCATTGCGGAGTTTACCCCAAATTATGGTGATTTAAATGAGATGGAAAATAGTAAGAAATGGGTCGTCCGTGTGGATGGTTTGTCTACACGGTATGCAGGAGGAATTGATGTGGTTCTACAATCCCTAGAAGGAGATAAACTAAAACACAAAGTTCGTTTGCAATACCAAACAATTAATAATGAAGTCGAGTACGAAGCCCTTCTCAAGGGGCTAGAATTGGCTAAGTCTGTGGAAGCCAAGTCCATACTCGTCTTGGGGGATTCTCAATTGATCATAGGCCAGGTGAATGGGATATATGAGGCTAAGGAAGAGCGGATGAGGAAGTACCTCCATAGGGTGATGCGCCTTGTGAAAAGATTTGAGGAAGCTGACTTTGTTCAAATCTCAAGGGAGGAGAATGTGGAAGCTGATATCATAGCGAAGGAAGCCTCAACAAATGAATCCATGGATGAAGTTGATGAGATTCAGTACATGCCAATTATAGATATATCAAAAGTACAACAAGTAGAGAGTAGAGAAAATTGAATGACCCTGATTGTATCATACCTGTAAGACAGACGACTTCCAGAAGAGAAAGACGAGGCTAGAAAGCTGAAAGTAAGATCGACCAGGTACGTTCTTTTGGATGAAGTTCTATATAGAAGAGGTTTTTCTTAGCCTTATCTTCAATGCTTGGCTCTAGACGAGGCGAACTACATGCTGAGAGAAGTTCATGAAGGAGCATGTGGAAATCACTTAGGAGCCAGGTCACTCGTCCATAAGATCGTCTGTGCAGGATATTATTGGCCAAATATGCAAGCTGATAATAAAGCATATGTCAAGGTCTGCGACCAATGCCAACGGTTTAGCAACGTCCCCAGGCAACCATCGGAGTACCTCACCTCGATGATGGCACCGTGACCCTTTGCACAGTGGGGACTAGACATTTTGGGTCCCTTCCCATTGGGCACAAGGCAGATGAAGTTTCTAGTGGTCGGCATTGATTACTTCACCAAGTGGGTGGAAGCTGAACCGTTAGCAAATATCACACAACAGAATGTTAAAAATTTTGTGTGGAAAAACATTATGTGCAGGTTTGGAGTGCCCATATTGGTGTATGACAACGGACGACAATTTGACAACGCACTTTTTAAGGACTTTTGTACACACTTCGGAATTCAAAATCATTATTCCTCGCCCGCCCATCCCCAAATAAACGGTCAGGCTGAAGTTGCAAACCGATCATTGTTGAAAATCATCAAGACTTGGCTTAAGGGGGCAAAGGGAGTATGGCCGGATGAGTTACCAAGTGTTCTATAGGCAAACAGGACGACAATGAGAACCCCTACGAGGGAAACTCCTTTCAAGCTAGCTTATGGAAGCAAAGCAGTCATACCTACAAAAGTGCATATGGCCAATCACAGGGTGATGATGTATCAAGATAAGGATAATGAAGAGTAATTCCATTTGAACCTTGATTTAATAGATGAGGTAAGGAAAGATGCAAAGTACAGGAAAGCTAAGTACAAAAACCTCATGTCTAGGCGATATGATGTAATGGTGAAGCCAAGGCGGTTCAACATAGGAGATCTCGTCCTGAAAAGGGTCTCTTTGGCAACCAAAAACCCAGCTCATGGGAAATTGGGCCCTAATTGGGAAGAACCCTACAGAGTTATCAACTGTAAAGACAAGGATCCTACTACTTGGAGGCCCTAGATGGGAGAAAATTGGAGCATCCTTGGAATGTGGAGCACCGATGAGGTACTATCAGTAAAAGTGAGCCTGGATGAGTATTACTATGGACGAGCTCGGAGCTTGTTTGTCTACTTACGTTTTACTTATGTTTGACGCTATTTGTGTTTGATACTGCTACTTTGTTATTTATGTTGTGGTTATTTATGTCATGATGATGGAAGAAGCTATGGAGTTTGTACTTATTAAATTTCCTAAACTTAAAAAGCATTAGTACGTATGTGCCTTGTCTATGAACATTATTTATGTTATGTACAAAATGTTGTTTGAATTTCAAATCTCCATGCAATTTTCGTTCAAGCTAACCCACAAAGGAGCTAAAAGATTCAAGATGAATAAATTCTCTGGACGTAGAGATGTAACGTCAATAAGTTTTCCTGAGTAAAACAAGGAAAAAACTTAGGCATACTCGTCCAAGTCATAGACGAGGGAAAAGCCTTATAAAGCATATTCGTCCAATTTGAAGACGAGAATCAAAAGCCAACTAAAACAATCCAATCCTTGGACAAGTGAAAAGTTAGGCAAAAGAAACTGGATAGTATGTAAAATTAGCTTGCAAGTCTCAAGACGAATAAAGCTAAATGAAAAATACTACCCACAAAGACAAGCTACATTAACAAAAATAATACAAAAAAAAAAATATATATATATATATATATATATATGTATATTTTCACCATGGACGAGCCAAAACAGGAGTTGATATAGATAACAACATTCATCCACACAAAGATAGAAGATAAACTTTCATTCATTAACTAAAGGGTGGACCTCTTACCTCCAAAAACCCTTGTTAAGTCAAAACATACTGAGATTGTTTAAGGCCCCGTCCTAAAACCATGGACAAGGCAAATGTACTTTAGTTACATAAAAAGGTCCCAAAACTAAGGATCCAACAAAAACGAAAAGAGAAGAAAAAAATACAAGGATTGCATGTAAAAGTCTCGTCTTTAAGAAGAGGAGACATTAGCATTGGGGTCGTCGTGGGGTGGCTGAGTGCTAGCATCGTCTTCCACATTAACGTCCTCAGAGCTAGTTTGAAGAAGGGAGCTGGTAGTAGCAACAAGGTTAAGCTTAATAAAGCTAAAGTCTACTTCTAGGAAGTTTTCCATAGCATCTGCTTTGAAATCCTCAAAACCTGCTGCATAATTGGCATCCAGAAGATCAATGTATTGCTTGGATGCCTTGAATTCAGTCACTGCATCCTCTTTAGCCTTGGACAAAAGAACACTCAGCTCATCATTCTTCTTCTATAAATGATCAAGACGAGTGCCTTTCTCCGCTGCATCAGTCTTCAACTCCTCAATCAATTTCTAGAGCTCTATTGTCTTCTCCTTAGCCTGAGCAGCCACCCCAGCCTATTTCTTGGATTCCTCATTCACCTCTTGAATCCTTGTCTCTAGCAAAATCCTCGTCTTATCCAGTCCTGAGGCCTACTTGGACACCACGATAAATTTTGACATGGCCTATAAAATAGTAAAAAACAAAAGATGGTTAGACGAGGAAAAATTGTTTGAACAAAGACAAAGTTCAGATACAAACATACCTTAAAGAGGTCATGAACGCCAGAATGTTCAAATTCCTTTAAGGACATGTCATAGCAAGTGTTTATGTCCTCGTCCAAAACAGCTATCTGAAAACACTCCCAAGCTAAATCTTCATTCTCAATGATATTTGTAGGAGTCTTTTCACAAGGCTGGGACGAGGCAAGCACAGTCGTCTTAGACGGAGGAGTCTTAGACGCATTGGTCATAATTGGTGTGGACGAGTCCATATAAAAAATATGGACGAATGGCTGGGATGAAGTGAGGCTGGACTTAACTACTTGGGATAACCCATGTTTGGCCTTTTTGCCTCGACAACTGGGAAGGCTTCCTAAATCAAAGTTCTTTGGTAAGGTTTTCCTTTTGTCCCCAGTTGACGGACGAGTTTGAGGCTGAACCTCAAGATGACTCCCCTCACCCACAACTTCTTTTCCTTTGTTTTCCTTTATTGTTGACATTCCTAAAACAAGTAATAGTTGCAACAATAAGTAAAATAGAGTAAATAGGTTAGAAATACACAACATAGCATATTCAAATAGCCAATAAGTAGAAATTCACTTCTGCGTATGGTAACTTCGTGAGCAATAGCCTCGTCTGATGGCTCAGGACCAAGCCCCCACTTGGCAAGACGTCGAAGAGTGACTAGAAAGTGAAAACTCCTATCAACGTGTAGACGAGCCCTGTGGACGCGGTCACGAAAGAACTTGCTTAAAGACGGACGTTCGACAGCTATAAAACAATAAGCGAATAAAAATTGTAAGTACAAACAAGAAATGAAATAAAGAGAAAGAAAAGTAAAAAGGGGAAGGACGTACCTTCACGACGAAGGTTCCCTAAGTCTCCAATGTAAGGCGCAAAAGGATCCTTGCCAACGTCCACAAGGTTCCCTACCCAAAAACCAGAGACGAAGATAAACTCCGTCTTCCAATTCTTGTCAGATGAAGCTAGAGATTTGATTAACCTAAAATCATTACCCCTAGCTATGAATTGGTAAAAACCATTGGATTGATTTATTTCGGAGGGCTTATAACAATAAAGAAACTCGTTTACAGTAAGAGGACGGTTCCCACCAAACACTTCCCTTCACAAAATTTGCATGGAAATAACTAATCTCCATACATTAGGATTAAACTGACATACACCTAAACCTAGTCTAATTAACAACTCTCTAGCGAATGCGTTTAATGGCAACCTAAGACCACCTAAGAAGTAAGCCTCATAGAGGCCTATTCCAAAACAAGGGTTACAACACCATTCTCCACAGACAGGCAACCTAGGGTTAAATTCATCCGGGATTTGATACTAGATTTTGAGATTATTGAGTCTCTGTTCACTCATCTTGGAATGAACACCTACTGCACAACTATAGACGATCTCCACCTCGTCTATCGGATCAAAGGGAAGGACATTAGACAGGGAACCGACTTGAGAACCAGAAGCCTTTCTAAGTTGTTCCTGGATAACTTCTATAGGGAACCCAGGCACACCTGAAGTGTATCCCTCGTCCGTAGAACTCCCCTCACTACTATGACTACTACCACTAGAACCACTATAACTGGTATCATCGTGATACTCGTCTATTTCTTTCTCTATACTATTGCTAGACGAAGAAAGAACCTCAGAATTTTTTTGGAAACTTAAAACCTAAAGACGAGAAAAAGGAGAATACCTGGCTCTAGACGAAAGATGACTCAAGACGCAGAGGAGCTTCTAGACGAGGAATGTCAGGAAGGAAATTTCAGGAAGTGTGAAAAGGTAGGGAATGAATTCTACTATTTATAGGCAGCCCAATAAGGCATTTGAAACAACACCACCAATATAAGAATGACACGCGGCACCTACCTTGAAAAACTAAATCGACAAGACTAGTCACCAATAAAAAAATAACACGTGGTGCATTGATTTATTGACACCAATTATGTACATCCAAGGACGTGTCGGCAAGTCACCCAATTTGTTGGACGACCCATATGGACCAGGGGGCAACTGATAGTGTTACAAAAAAGCACCAACTCCTAGACTCATCCATATGGCTCGTCCATTCAAGGACCAATCAGGATGAACCAAACACAAGGTGATCATCCTAGGCGTCCTTAATAACCCCTTTCATCTTTGGACAAACAAGGTCCCATGAGAAGCTTGTCCATCCTCATAATCGTTTGGACGGACGAGCTATACATGAAATTTGGAAAAAATAAATACACAAAGGAGTCTTCCCTAACAGCCTCGTTCATCCTTAATAAAGGATGGACGAGTTCATTAGATTGGACTACTATGTGCCAACTTCTCCATTAACTACTATGGAACAGAAGTCCGACTGAGGTAACCTCCATGGCGGTTATGGAAGTTACCTCCAAATCCTCCGGACTCCTCTATAATAGGAACGGTTATTAAACAGATAACCGTTTCACACATGCTACATAAGCATTCTTTGATGAGAAGGTAAGGATTCATTCAGACATTTATTTTAGAAATCATTTCCTTCTTACGGGGAATTACAAATTCACTGACTTCATCAGAGGAGGACTTTTGACCAATCCCCACCGGTCCCCTCTGACTTAGTATTTGTTTTTAGGATCAAGTCCTAAGATCATCAGCGCTCGAGACTTATCAACCTACTGATTTCCAGGGAACTATCAGTAATAATATGATAAATTTCTTGTTAAAACTTCATAAAGTGTTTGCTAACTTCTTGTGAAAACTCCAAGAAGTTTTAGATTTTATTGTGAAAAAATAATTTTCAAGTAACAACAACAAAAAAAAAAAAAAAAGTTTGAAATTAAACATAATCATTGTGGTCCCTAAAAGGAAATATGAGACAAACTAGAAGCAATAAAGGGATAAACAGCTCTTCAATATCTTTTCTAGTCACACTAAGGGTCCGTCTGGATACAGTTGAAAATTGAAAATTGAAAAATACTGTAGCAAAATAATTTTTAAATGTGTGAATAGTACCGTAGGATTCATTTTTAATGAAAAAGTTATTGAAAAGTGAAATTTTTGGATCCGTGAACAATGCACGATGTGCACTGATTGGCTGAAAATGGTTTGATAAGTCAAACTTTACAGCTACTATTTATGCACAGTACATGAACAGTAGCCGTAACAATAAAATTTGTCTCAAAACACGTAAAAAAAAAAAAAAAAAAGTCGCAAATGCAAACGCATCAACCAGACCCAAACGGACACTAAGTTCAAGAAAACAACTCCACACGTAATTTCTGACTTGGAAAAACATCTATACAGCTGGATCATAAAGAAGAAGTAAAGAGCTAGCTTTTTATATGATTAAAAAGGTAAGAATATTTTTTTCTTAAGTAGGCAAGGCAAGTTTGTACTGGAACCTATCATTTTTTGTTTGATTTGGCAATTTAAGTTTCGGATAGTGTATCAGAAAATATCTCTGTAAAGATTGTCCAGTTTTGTACACTTTAGTCTATTACAATGATTAGACAAAAATACAAAAAGGACAAGAAATTTTGAAATTGGTTTTATTGAAATATGTTAATCTATTGGTTTCAAAAATTTTGAGTCCGCATCTGCGCCCACATATACACTAAAACTTACCAGCAATTACACAATATGCTTGGACATCAATTTATAATTGTATTTTAACACTTATAAATGGACCGCTATTAGTATTTAGTAAATATAAAATTTTGTTACACAAATTAAAAAAATAACATTTAAGAATGTTGTGGATTTTGGTATAATCCTAAATTTACTATAAAAAAAATTATTACATGAGAGATTCAAAAATTCTAACTTTAGAAAATTCAGAAATTAAAAATAAGAATATTTATTTAGGACACTGAAGATATAATTAGTTAAACACTTTTATAAATAGTTTTCATAGAAAAAAAATAACCGTAAAAATAAAAAGAAAAATTACAAAAAAAATCAGCTACTCTATATGTTTGTGTTTGGTGGTAATACAACAAAGAGAGGTTAACCCTCATCTAAAAGAAATGATAAATAAAAAAGAAAAATCCAAAACCTCTTTTATAGGTGTTGATGGGCACAGCCAAGTTGTGGTTGTGCAGTAATTTTTATGGATTTGATAGTGATTGTGGTTGTGTTGGTTGTTAAATAAAATATTATTTTATTGTATTGTTTATATTATTTTATTGTATTAAAAGTTAAAATAGCTCAATTACTATAAGATGTGAGAAGGTAAAATAGATTAAAGTGATTTTTTGTGTAGTTAAAAACTAAAAATTTAGCTCTAGTATAAACGCTCTAACCCCCACTAAACGTTACGTGTAATACTGTTTGTATACAGAGTGTTACACTGTCGTCCAGACCATCGGCCTAAAACTTCCTCCTTGGACCCCACGCTTTATTTTACCCAAACAAACTAACACACTCCACCCCAAATCTCCACCGTCTATTCAACAATCTCATATAGGACCCATAATAACCAACGGTTCCGATTGAGAAATCAAAATATTAAAAATTCACTCCCTTATTATATGCCTTTTTTCTGTAAACGTTTTTTCCCTCTTCCCCGGCTCTATCGCCACCACCGCTTCATCTTCCAAACATTATTCCCTCTTGAAAGAAGAACCCTTTTTTTTTTTTTTTTTTTTATATGTAACCACCGTTTCATAAACCCTAACAAAATCTAAGGAAAAAATAAAAAATAAAAATCCGCCTCTTTTTCCTCTAAGCTTTGATTTTGTCAAGAAAAATAACAACTATAACAACCCGGAAAGGCTAATGCATGTGCTTCAAGTCATAAACTGTGTACACTGGATAAAGCAGCTTGCACAGTAAAATATATTTATTTTTTTACAACTATAACAACCCGGAGAGGCTAATGCATGTGCTTCAAGTCATAAACTGTGTACACTGGATAAAGCAGCTTGCACAGTAAATATATTTATTTTTAAAAATAATTCAATAGTTACCAAGAAAAAGATTTAACTTGAATTTAAAAAAATTAATTTAATTTACTTAATCTCATAAATAAGAGTAATAGACTTTTTTTTTTTTTTAGAATACTAAATATTTTTAACACACACGTGGGAGAGGGGATAAGTTTTTTAAAGAAACTTACAGTGATGTATATACAAAAAAGCCAAAGGAGAGAGAAGAAGTTTTTTAAAGAAACTTATAATGATGTATATCCAAAATGGCCTAACTCTTGAATATACAACACAGACTTTAAATCTCTTTAACTCACACTCATTTTCTAACGTGGGATTAACCTACTATTTTTTCTTTTGAGAATACTAAATATAAGAGTACTCACTAGAGTACTAGACAAATATTTTTTTTTTGAAGGAAAGCTACCAAAAGAGCATCTTAGCTATATAATTTAGGGACCCAATAGTTTAGGAGTGTATAACAATTTAAATTCAAAGGTTTGAAACTTAAAACCTTTGTTATATCTTGAGTTTAATTTGTCATTTTAAAACTATAAGATTTTCTTTGTTATATATTCAAACTATATAATTTAAAATGCAATTCTTGGAGTTCCTCTATTTTTATCCAAGAACAGGTCCAATGATCTGAAGTTGGTGAAAGAAAGATTAGAGAGCAAGTTGAGTAGCTAGAAGGGTAGGAATTTGTCTTGGGCCGGGAGAGCAACTTTAATTAAATCTGTGGCGCAATCTATTCCGACATACACTATGGCTGCCTTGCAATTCCCCAGGAAGTTATGCGATCAACTTGATTCAGTGATTTGTAGATTCTGGTGGAACCCCAAAACAGAGTCAGGTCACTTCTGGACTCCTATTGCTTGGTCTACTCTATGTAGATCCCAAAAGGATGGTGGTTTGGGTTTTAGGAACTCTTGGGATTTCAATCAAGCCATGCTTTCCAAACTAGCCTGGTGGATTTTGTCGGGTAAGAACTGTCTGTGTGTCAATGTTTTAAAGGCAAAATATAAAGTTAGACACAATTGATTAAACCACTGCTTCCTGGGTAATGCTTCACCGGTCTAGAAAAGTTTGTCTGGTATTAAGCAGCTCATATCTAAGGCAGCTTGCATGTTGGTGGGGCATGGCAATTCCATAAGGATATGGGAGGATCCTTGGGTTCTAGAGCTTCACGGGTTCATTCCTTCTCCAAAGAACGGTGTTGACCCAAATGGTATTATCTTAGTTTCTCAGCTTTTTAATTCTAATCTCTCTGGTTGGGATGTTCATAAATTAAATTGGTGGTTTGAAAGCTCCACAGTTGATCTTATTTTGAAAATTCCTATTTTTCCGACCAGTTACAAAGATCAGTGGGCATGGACTTACACAAGCTCAGGGGATTTGTCAGTTAAATCAGTTTACTAGTGTTGCCGAGAATCAACACATCAAAATATCGCCCCCTTTTGGAGCTGTATTTGGAAAGCTAATCTCCATGAAAGACACAAAATGATGATTTGGAGGATAGCTGCGGGTAGTCTGCCCACCAAAGATAAATTAAGCAGGTTTGTTGATGCTACTAATACTTATTGTCCCCTCTGTAAAGTGGAAACTGAAACCTCCCTTCATCATTTTGCTCTTTGTCCAGTAGCTAAGGTAGTTTGGTTCAATAGTAAATGGGGGCTGAGAATGGATTCTTTTGGCTTCTCTTCTGAAGTGGATTTCATTCTTTTTTTGTGTTCCCCCCCTTTTCCAAACCAGCCTTGTCAAAAAGATGAGCTTTTATTATTTGGGGCCATTCTCTGTGATGGAATTTGGAAGCTGAGAAACCAAGTAATTTTTGAAGACCTTCCCTTGAGTTGTGATGATCTAATTGCTAGAGTTGGGAAGTTATTTATGGAATTCAAAATCTCTAGGCTGACTGCTTCTGCTTTTGTAAATACTACTCATCCTTTGCAAACTTGGGCCCCTCCAAGGCGCCTATCTGTTAAAATTAATGTTGATGCAGCTATTGGTCCATTCCATTCTTCCTTAGCTTTGGTGGCTAGAGATTGTAGAGGGGACTTGGTCTTTGCTTGTTCTAAAAAAGTGAAAACCACCTTCCCTCTCCAGGCAGATGCTGAAGCTGTGAGACGGGCTATCACTTTGGCTGCAAGGCTGGAAGCTGACAATGTTATTATTGAGACAGACTCTAAGATTTGTCATGATTCTATTCATGAGCTGATATTGCCCTCGCCTTGGAGAATTGCTCCTATCTTAGCGGACTTGAAGTCTCTTCTTGTTTCTTATTCTAATGTGTCTGTCCTTTGGGTTCCCAGGCTAGCTAATATGGCAACTCATTCCCTAGCTAAGTGGTCTCTTGCTTGTAATTTTTTTGGTTCTTTTGATTGGGGTAGCTGTCCTCATTGTTTTGCTGATGTAATTAAAAAAGAAAGGCTGAGCTAGCCTTTGATTGGTTTTTTGCTGCTTTGTTTCAATAAAATCTTTCTGTTTTATCAAAAAAAAAAAAAAATTCCTCCTATTAACTTGTTTTTCGCAAGTGAATAGATAGATGAAAGGATTAAATTTTGATTTTGATTTTTTTTACACAAAGTGCCAGTGGACCAAAACGGCCATTGACCTGTGAGAAAGGGGATATGAAAATTGTTCTTAAAAGACTGATCTGTAAACTCAAGAAATAAACATCCACATTTGTGAGTTTTTATCTTGAAAAAATAACTTAAAACTATGGCAAAAACCCAGAAGGGTGGTTATGTCGTTTTGAGGATTTTCTTTTTCTTCGTTGTTTTCGTGCTGTGTGGTAATGTGGTTGTCGTTTACTCCGACGACGCGGCAGTGATGAAAAGTTTTAGAGAAAGCATAAAGAACCCCGGGTCTCTAGGATGGACAGCGGCGAACCCGTGTGACTGGGACAACGTAAGGTGCAACGGGTCAAACCGGGTCACGAAGATCCAAATCAAGGACATGAATCCAAGGCACACTGCCGAAGGAGCTTCAGAACCTTACCGCTTTGACCGATTTTGAGGTGCAAGGAAACCAGTTCTCAGGCGATTTCCCAAGCCTCGCAGGGTTAAGCTCTTTGACTCAAATCGCAGCTAACAGCAACCAATTCAGTAGCTTCCCCTTGGATTTCTTCACCGGCATGACCTCGTTGCAGTCCATAACCATTGACGACAACCCTTTTGAAAAATGGGCCATCCCATAAAGCATCAAGGAAGCCACTTCACTCCAAACGTTCGAGGCCACCAACTGTAGCGCCATCGGTAATATCCCAGACTTAAGCTCTTTAGTGTCTTTGACGACTCTGCATTTGGCTTTCAATTACCTAGAAGGTGAATTGCCTGCGAGTTTTTCTGGCTCGGGTATTCAGGAACTTTGGCTAAATGGGCAACAGGGTGATACAAAGCTTAATGGTTCTATTGCTGTTTTAGCTAATAATATGACTCCCTTGACTAGTGTTTGGTTATACGGGAATCAGTTTACGGGTCTGATTCCGGACTTTTTGAAAGTTACTGGCTTGAGTGATGCTAGTTTTAGGGACAATTCATTGACTGGAGTCGTTCCGGATTCTTTTGTGAATCTTCCTAGCCTTAAAACTGTGAATTTGACTAATAATTTGCTTCAAGGGCCGGCCCCTAAGTTTCCTAGTAGTGTGAATTTAGACATGAGAGGGATTAATAGTTTTTGCTCAGATGTGTCTGGTGAAGCTTGTTGATGAGGTGTGATTTCGTCAGTCGAAGGAGCCCATGCGTGTCTAGTTCCTTGCTTGAAGGTCTGCGTAAACGAGAATGCAACTTCTTTGCGAATGGTCACCGGTGTGGTGCCTGCCACAACGTCTCCGACGCTTAAGTTAGAATGAAAGAACTCAATCTGTCGAGATGAAAGATGATAATAATCTTTTCTTACTGAATATCTATATTTTCTGGTGTGTTTTTGTTACCTCTTTGGTGGCAGCACGGAGGAGGCTTTATATGTTGCTCTGGGTGCTAGCCATTGTGATTGGCATTTACTCCTTTCTTAAGTAACGCTTCCTGCCTTGTAATGGAGCTTTTATTGTGCCCTCAATGGTCGGTACAGATGGCGTTGTAATCGTCTGAGACATTATTGAAGGTATTGAATAGCTTCTTTACGCTCATCAGTGACGCGGGCATTACCTGGGCTCGTCTTTGGAGTGACGTCGTCTTCCCTGCTGTGGTCGTCTTTAATTGGTCTTGTCATCTCCGTCAGTTGCCCCCGATTCTTTGGTCATCATGGAGTCCTATGACGACCATAGAAGATGAAGAGTTTTTTTTTTTTTTTTGGTGACCCTTGGGATCACGTACTGCATTAAATGAGTAGTGGCAGCGCTTCATGGGTTGTGGCCACGTGGCATGTCCCGGTTGATGGAGTTAATGTTCTCACTTGTGGGACTATTGGGTTTCTCGCTGGTTTTTAGTTCTTTTGGGCTTCTTAATTTTAAAACTTCTCCATCTTCCATTTTCTTTATTGAGATATTTTTCCTTTACTTTTTCTAAGAAACTTCCCTTTCACCCGTTTTGAGTTTTCGCTGGCCGTGATTCTTCTCCGGTGAGCTATGCACAGCGGCGTTTCCCATTTCTTCCTCCTTGAGGTACGTTTTTCTTTCTTTTATTAGGGGTTCAGTCTGTCTTTCCATGGTTAGTAGTTCTGAAGTTAGGATAGCTTGCCCTTCAATTTCCTTCCTTTTCGCGCGTTTAGGGGGATCTTTAGGGGTTTTTCCCCATCTTGAGAACTTCATTTCTGAGGGTAACAGTTTGGGCGTTGTAGTGGCCGATCTGTTGCCCTTACTTCATCAATCAATTGACTGGTTCTGGGATTTAGTGAGAGAGGCGATGTTAGAGGTCAGGTCTAGTGAACTCGAGACTGAGTTGTCGTCGAGCGGTGACCCAGTGGAGGGAGATACCGTCGTGTCTAACCTTCGCGAGATTAGGGCATTCTACGCCGTCAACGAGGAGTGTGGGTTGGATGTCGATACTCTAGAGAGGTTTAAGGACAGGTTTCAATTCCCGGAACAGGTTAAGGTTCGTTTACCCAATGAAGAGGAATGAGCTTGCAATTTTTTTCCTGGGGAGGTATGTTTTTATGAGTCCTCCTTCGCTTGTGGGTTAAGGTTCCCCGTCCACCCCTTCCTTATGGAGCTGCTAAACCATTTCGGCATCACTCCTGGGCAGCTTATGCCTAACTCATGGGGAATAGTGGTCAGCTATATGGGGATATGGCTGGCTGCTATGGACGAGGATATGCTTAGGGTTGATGAGCTTGTCTATTTGTACTGTCTAAAAGCGTCCAAGGAGTATGGATATTACGAGTTGGTTCCCTGGGAGAGACGAACTAGGATCGTCAGGGGATTACCCTCATCTTTCAGGTATTGGAAGTCCAGATTTTTCTTTGTATTGGGGGATGATTTTGAGACTTCCTCTGTCGGGGTGTGGGGTGAGCTTCCAAGGTTGCATCGTCGGTGGGGAACCCCGACTTTAGGTGCATCAATGTTCCTCTTCGTCACTTTGAGTTTTGCTTTGTTTGTTATTGTTGCTACTGACTCTCAAGTTTCTCGTTTTGAGCAGCTAAGACACGGCTTAAGTTGAAGAGCAGGTACAAAGAACGAGTGCAGAAGGCTATTGATTACGCTCGCACGATTGAGAGTTGGGACGACCTCGTGGACCCGAGGACTCTTGCTTTTTACTGTCTTGGTCTAGAGCCCTCTGCTTTCATCCTGTGAAATCTTAACATTGAAGGAAAAAAGAGTAAGTCTTAAGCTCGTCAGTGCTGCCTTTATATTTAACATACATTTTATTTTAACACTCTTTCCTCTTGCAGGGATGACGACTAAGTTCAATAAGGACATGTACGCCAAAATGAGGGTGAAAAAGGATGAGCCACTGTCGAATATAGGGAAAAGACGGTGCGTATCACTGGGAGGGGTTCTTCCGCTGTTCCAGCTACTTCCATTACCCCCGTCGTCTCTAGCGTGGAGACAACGAGGACGGCTTCACCCTCGACTTCAATTGAAGAGCTTCCGACTCCTGTCTCCAAAAGACCTCGTCTGTCTTCGAAGGAGAAGGAAAAGGTTGACCCTCGTACGTTTACCATCTGGAGTGATGAGAGGCTGGCAGTGGACAGGGCTTATGAGGTTATCACGGCTGAGGATCTCAAGGTCTTCTCTGGGGTGCCCTTCAATACTGTGGCAAGTCGTCATGTCCATAGGCTTGTTCAGGTAAGGAGTTCATGTAGCTTTTAACCCCTATTTACCTTCTCTTTTTACCGACGGTCTGGGCTTTTTTCTTAGGTGCTGGGGGAGAGTCTCCATATTACCTCTGAGTATCTTACTCAAGAGGCTAAGGTGGCTTCTCTTACGTCGAAGATGGAAGCTATGGAGGCTGAAACTTCTACATTGAAGTAGAACCTGATTGATTCCATGGGCAAGGCGATCACCCTGAAGGAGAAGGTGAAGGCTTTAAGTGACAACCTTAGGGCTGAGCGTCAGTTGACCTTGGAGAAGGATGAGCAGCTTCTGGGCGTCAAGGAAAGCCTTAAGACGATTGCTGCCAGGTCTGTTGAAGCTTTTCAAACTACTGACGAGTACAACACGGTTCTATTTTGCTGGTACTTCAAGGGCTTCGAACTCCTGAGAAGGTACCTCATCAAGCATCCTTCTGGCGTGGACTTGGGGAAGTTGGATTTGGAGGAGGTAGACCAGGAGATGGCTGCTGACGAGGCCACCCATTCTTCTACCACAGAGACCGATGCCCCCAAGAATGCCCCTGCCAATGAAGCCCCTGAGAGTGCTCCAGTTGGTGTCGCCCGTGCTGATGACGACATCATTGCTGATGCTTGAATCTGGTCCTTAGAGGAAAAACCAAGCTTTTTGCCTGTTCTGTCTTGTAGATCGTAATTAGATAACAAGTTTTTTCTTTTTGATATCTCATAAGAACAATATTTTTGGGTCCAGTGTTTATGGGCCCTTAAATGTACAAACAATAGTAATGACCCGTTGGTTTTCGGGTTTTTAATTAAAATTATGCTTGCATATTTACTTGACTTACTTGATTGTACTTTTGGTTGATTGTTTGATATGCTTGCGCACTTAGTTGGAATTTGTGATTGCGTACTTAGGCATCTGACTCGTTGTTTGAAGGGATTTTGTCACCTTTTGTAGCTTCGTCAAAGGCAGACACACCCTCTTAAAGGACTTCGTCCGCTTTTTTGTGGCCTTGTCAGTAACTTACATCTATCACGGCGGAATCTTGTTACTTGGCCATTCGACTCGCCCTCTTAAGGGATTTTGTCTGTTCGGTAGATTCGTCAGTAACTTACATCCGTCAAGGCGGAATCTTGTTGCTTGTCCTTTTGACTTACCCTCTTAAGGGATTTTGTCATTTTGGTATATTCGTCAGTAACTTACATCCGTCAAGGCGGAATCTTGTTACTTGTCCCTCTGACTTACCCTCTTAAGGGATTTTGTTATTTTGATAGATTCGTCAGTAACTTGAATCCGTCAAGGTGGAATCTTGTTACTTGTCCCTCTGACTTACCCTCTTAAGGGATATTGTCATTTTGGAAGATTCGTCAGTAACTTACATCCGTCAAGGCGGAATCTTGTTACTTGGCCTTTTGGTTTTATTAGTGGCTAGATCTGTTTGTATAAAGACATCAAAAGAGAAACTTGTTTATTAATTTTAAGAAAGGACAAATTCATTTAATACATTTACTGGTGGTACTTCTTCAAGTTTTCGATGTTCCACGGGCAAAGGAGTTTTTGTCCGTCTGGAGTTTCCAGGTGGTAACTACCTCGCCAGGAGTAGTGTACGACTTGGTAGGGCCCTTCCCACGTGGGCCCAAGCTTTCCTTGGGTTGGGTTTTTTGTTGCCGGGGTAACTTTGCGCAGGACGAGGTCTCCTATGTCGAGCTGTCTTAGTTTTACTCTCTTATTGTAGTATTCCGTCATCTTCTGTTGGTATTTTGCCCTTTTGCTGGAAGATTTGTCTCTCACTTCGTCCAGACAGTCCAGGTTAAGCTGTATCTTGTCGTCATTTCCTTCTTCGTTGAACGTTGCTCGTCTGGTACTGGTTACGCCTACTTCGACTGGGATTACCACTTCGGTTCCATAGGTTAGCCTGAAGGGGGTTTCCCCCGTTGGTGTCCTTGCTGTGATCCTGTATGCCCAAAGGACGTTGGGCAGCTCTTTTGGCCAGGCGCCCTTCGCGTCATCCAGCTTGGTTTTGATAATCTTGAGCAGCGTCCGATTCGTCACTTCCGTCTGTCCGTTTACTTGAGGATGCCCTGGCTATGAGAACTGGTTCTTAATGCCCAAACCCGAACAGAAATCTCTAAAGCCCTGGCTGTCGAACTGTCATCCATTATCTGAAATGATCGTCAGTGGGATCCCGAACTTGCAAATTATATTCTTCCAAACAAAATTTTGGATCCTAGCTTCTGTGATCGTTGCTAGGGCTTCTACCTCGACCCATTTGGTGAAGTAGTCAATAGCAACTAATAGAAATTTTACCTGGCCTTTACCTTGAGGTAGTGGACCAACGATGTCGATCCCCCATTGCGCGAAGGGCCATGGAGAGGATATTGCCGTCAGTTTCTCTGCTAGAAGCCGTTGGACATTACTGTATCGTTGGCACCTGTCACACTTCTTTACGAGCTCCATTGCATCCACCTGCATGGTTGGCCAGAAATAACCTATTCGAATCGCTTTGTTCCCCAGGGACTTACGGTCGGCATGGTCTCCGCAAATCCTTTGGTGGATTTCAGCCAGGATGTACTATGCTTCTTCTTCGTCAACACACTTCAAGTAAGGCATGGAGAAGCCTCTCTTGTATAGGGTGTCATTGAGTATTGTAAACCTGGCTACTCTTTTCTTGACTTTCCTAGCTTCTTCCTTATTTTGTGGGAGGTGCCCGTCCTAAAGGAAAGCCAGGATTGGTGTCATCCAGCTGCTCGCTTTCTGGATGGCGAACGTCGGTACTTCTTCAATACTAGGTTGCTTTTGTACTTCCATCTCCAAGTTCGTGTTGACCCCTTCTTCTTCTGACGATGCTAGCTTAGACACTTCGTCTACCATCATATTCTGGCTCCTAGGGATCTGTGTGAATTCTACCCTATCAAATTCTTGAGTAAGATGTTTCATTAGCCTGACATATTTCTACATTCTTTCCTCCTTTGCTTCGTACT
Organism: Quercus wislizeni; assembly: GCA_023055345.1. Taxonomy (NCBI): domain Eukaryota; kingdom Viridiplantae; phylum Streptophyta; class Magnoliopsida; order Fagales; family Fagaceae; genus Quercus; species Quercus wislizeni. The sequence continues at coordinate 19,982,937 of JALGQJ010000007.1, read as the reverse complement.
CTCCCTTGATTTGTCCAATCACTAACTTCGAGTCATTCTGGACTAGTAGGTTTGTGGCCCCAAGAGCTTTTCTGAGTCTCAGCCCCGTCAGTATACCCTCGTACTCGGCCTCGTTATTGGTGGCCGGGAATTTCAGTCGAACTTCATACTTTAGTATTTCTCCGTCAGGAGTGATTATGACGACCTCGACTCCCCCCCTTTTTTGGGCTGACGAGCCATCAGTCTGGATCATCCATTGCCCGACCTCGTTCGTGAGTCTATTCTCGTCTGGAGACATGAATTCTGCGATAAAGTCTATTAGAGCTTGCACTTGAATGGCTGTTCTGGGATGGTATGCAATGTCAAATTGGCTGAGTTCGATAGCCCATTAGATCATTCTTCCGACCGCTTCGGGTTGCCTCATGGATTTCTTAATAAGTTGGTCCGTCATCACCAAGATAGGATTTGCTTGGAAATACTGTCTTAGTTTGCGTGAGGCAACTACAAATGCAAACACGATTTTTTCAATTCTTGGATACCTAAACTCAGCCCCTTGGAAAGCTTGGCTGACATAGTAAATGGGGAGCTGTTTTCTGCCTTCCTCCCTGATTAATGCTGCACTTACTGCTGTCTCTGACACTGCTAAATACAAATATAAGCTTTCTCCCTGCTTGGACGGACTTAAGAGGGGTGGGTTGCTGAGGTAACGTTTAAGTTCCTGGAATGCTGTTTCGCATTCGTCGGTCTAGGCAAAGGCTTGCTTTAATGTTTTGAAAAAGGGCAGGCACTTGTCTGTTGCCCTAGAGACAAACCTGTTTAAAGCTGCGATCCTTCCCGTCAGCTTCTAGACTTCCTTCACGGTTTTGGGTGAGGACATATTGATGATAGCTTGCACCTTTTCCGAGTTCGCTTCTATCCCTCTCTAGGACACCATGAAGCTTAGGAACTTCCCTAAAGCTACCCCAAAAACGCACTTGGCAAGGTTTAACTTCATCTGGTATTTTTTGAGGGTGGTGAACATCTCCTTTAGATTGTCCAAGTGCACAAGCTCTTCCCTGCTCTTGATGAGCATATCGTCCACATACACTTCCATGTTCTTGCCAATCTGTTTACTGAACATTCTGTTTACTAACCCTGATATGTAGCCCTGGCGTTCTTCAGTCCAAAAGGCATTACCTTGTAGTAGTAAAGTCCTTGACTCGTGATGAAAAAGGTCTTCTCTTGATCTTCCTTGGCCATTCTGATCTGGTTGTATCCTGAGAAGGAGTTCATGAACGTCAGTAATTTGTGCCCAGCTGTTGAATCCACAAGCTGGTCTATCCTTGGTAAGGGGAAACTATCCTTCGGGCATGCCTTATTCAAGTCTGTAAAGTCTACGCACATTCTCCATTTCCCATTTGCCTTCTTCATTAGGACGACATTTGCAAGCCACTCTAGGTAGTGCACTTCTCGGGTGAAGCCTGTCGCTAGCAGCTTTGTGACTTCGTCCATGACTGCCGTTCTGAGGTGAAGACTCTTTGTCTTTGCTGGATGGGTTTTCTATCAAGGTTCACGTTCAGCTTGTGTTGAATGATTTCAGGAGCTATGCCCGGCATGTCTTCGTGGCTCCAAGTGAAAACGTCTAGGTTCTCTTTGAGGAACTAGACAAGCTTTACTCTCATCTCTGGGCTTAGCGTTGTCCCTATCCTCGTCGTCTTGGTCGCCTGTCCTTCAATTAGTTCCACTACTTCTAAAGCTTCCACTTTGTCTTCGTCCTTCTCTTCAATCATCCATGTGTGGTTTTCCTTTGCGGCCAACACTGCTTGATAACACTCTCTGGCTAAAACTTGATCTCCCTTTACTTCGCCGACCTCGTTGTCTGTTGGGAATTTCACATTCACGCAGTAGGTGGACGTGGTTGCTTTCCACTTGTTAAGCGTGGGCCGCCTGATGATTACATTGTAAGATGAGGGGCAATCCACGACCAGAAAATCCAACTGACGGGTCAACTGCATCGGGTAGGTTCCCACCATCACTATCAGCATCACCATGCCCCTAGGATATACTCTGTCTCCACTAAAACTAACGAGTGGGGAGTCAAATGGTCGTAGCCTCTTGGGATCTAGTTTTAGTTGCTGGAATGCGGGGAGGTAGATGATATCCGTGGAGCTGCCGTTGTCCACCAGGATCCTTTTGGTGTTGAACCCTTCTATAGTTAGCATGATAACCAAAGGGTCATTATGAGGCTGCCTCACTCCCCTGGCATCCGCTTCATTGAAGGTCATGTCTTGATCTGTTCGTTTTTGCTTGAATGGAGGCATCATGTGGACGCTGTTCACCTATCTCTGGTACGCCTTCTTGAGGGACTTGAATGATCCTCCTGTGAAGGGCCCTCCCGTAATTGTCTTTATCTCCCTGATCACATTTTGAGACAGTTGGGATGGATGGCCGTCATTCCTAGACAAGGATTCATGCTGACTCTTGTGGTCGCTTCTGAACTTGTTATACTCATTTTTCTTCACGTACTTTTGTAATTTCCCCTTTCGTATCAGCTCCTCTACCTGTTCTTTCAGATCCCTACAATCTTCCATGTTGTGGCCATGATCTTTATGAAATCGGTAATACTTGTTCTTATCGCGGACATTAGGGGATGAGTGCAATGGTCTAGGTCACTTGAGGTAGTGCTCATCCTTAATCTGCGTTAGAATTTTGTTAACAGGCATAATTAGGGGCATAAATTTTACCGTCCGAGGGCCTCTGTCTTCCTTCCTTCTGATGTCGTCATTACTCCGACGATCTAGACGCTCCCTCTTTTGACCCCTACGCTCGTCATCCTTCCTTCCCCTGTCTTCTGGCTTCTCCACATCCTTTATGGCTACTAGAGCGTCTTCGGCATTCATGTACTTCTGGGCTTTCAGTAACATTTCGGCCGTCGTCTTTGGAGGGTTCTTCGCGAGTGAGGCCACCAGGTCTCTAGATCTAAGTCTCGCCTTGAAGGTCGTCAGCTGCACTTTGTCATCGGCTTCATCCACCTTGAGGGTTTCGCAAGTGAAGCGTTTCACATACGATCTCAAGGTTTCCGTTTCCCCCTGCTTTACGGTGAGAAGGTAATCTGCTGGCCTCTTAGGGCATTGTTCCCTAATGAAGTGACATAGAAACACGTTGCTCAACTGCGCAAAATTATCGATGGACGAGTTTGGCAACTACATGAACCACTCCCTTGCTGCTGCTTTTAAAGTGGTTGGAAACGAACGACATAGTATCTCATCTGGTGGCTGTTGAAGGCCTAACGTCGTTTTAAAAGTGTTGAGGTGATCCTAAGGGTCTTTGAGCCCGTCAAACGGCTCAAACTGAGGTAGACGGAATTTGGAGGGCACGGGGCATTCAAGGACCGCCGTAGTGAAAGGCGAGTCCATGACCTTTACCATCCTGTCCACACTTTGGTCTCTTTTCTCCTTCAGGGCGTTCCTCAGCTCATCCATCTCCTTCCTTACTTCCCGCAGCAAATCTGAATTCTGTTCATCCGGGGTAGTAAGTCTTTGATGAGCACTCCTCCTATGGCTATCTCCTTCTTCATCCAGGTTACCCTTAAACTCCTGCTGAGCTTGTTGAACCTGTTGGAGCTGTAGCTTTATCTCCTGATTTTGTTTGGTGAGTTCCTCAATAGTGGCTGCAAGAGCCTGGACTTGCTGGGCCAAGGCTGTGGAATTTGGATGGGAATCCATCTGAAACAGCAGTTGATGGAAACTACGTTTTCAAATATAAATCTAAAGATTTAGATCCCCACAGATGTCGCCAAACTGATGAGATGTGATTTCGTTAGTCGAAGGAGCCCAGGCGTGTCCAATTCCTTGCCTGAAGGTCTGCATAAACAAGAATGCAACTTCTTCGTGAATGGTCATTGGTGTGATGCCTGCCACAACGTCTCCGACACTCAAGTTAGAATGAAAGAATTCAATCTGCCAAGATGAAAGATGATAATAATCTTTTCTTACTGAATATCTATATTTTCTGGTGTGTTTTTGTTACCTCTTTGGTGGCAGCACGGGGGAGGCTTTATATGTTGCTCTGGGTGCTAGCCGTTGTGATTGGCATTTACTCCTTTCTTGGGTAACGCTTCCAACCTTGTAGTGGAGCTTTTATTGTGCCCTCAATTGTCGGAACAGATGGCGTTGTAACCGTTTGAGACATTATTGAAGGTATTGAATGGCTTCTCTATGCTTGTCAGTGACGCGAGCATTACCTGGGCTCGTCTTTGGAGTGACGTCGTCTTCCCTGCTGTGTTCGTCTTTAATTGGTCTCGTCATCTTTGTCACTTGTGATTCCCGCGTTAATGCTTTGTTATCGGTTGTGAAAGCTTTTGGGTATCCGAAAGTGTTTGCGAATAATTGGAAAGGAAATGATCCTTGTGATAATTGGCAGGGGGTTGTATGTGCGGCAAATGGCAATATTTCGGTTGTTAATTTTCAAAAGATGGGTCTTTCGGGTATGATTTCTCCCAATTTTACACTGCTTCCGTCGATTCAAAAATTGATCTTATCGGGTAATTCTCTGACGGGTACTATACTGAGTGAGCTTATGATAATGCCTAATCTTGTGGAACTTGATGTTTCGAATAATTGGTTGTATGGGGCTGTACAGGCTTTTAGAAATGGTGTGAAGGTGAACATGGATGGGAATCCTGATATCGGAAAGGCTAGAAGTAGTTCCCCTTCACCGGCGCCTCCTGGCTCACCATCCAGTGGTGGTGATGGTGGTTCTGAGAGTGGTAAGACAAAATCTAAAGTTGGAGTTATTGTGGGGGCTTCGGTTGGTGGTTTTGTGGTACTGCTATTAGCTGGGGCTGCGGTTTACTGTTGGTTAAGTAAAAAGAAAAAGCGTTCTAGTAAAGTACAAAGTCCTCATGCAGTGGTAATACATCCTCAATACTCTGGGGACCAGGATGCTGATTGTCCTTGAAATAACCAAGACTAACCAAGATTAGATTTTTGAATTTAAGCAACAGTCAAACATCGAACCTTCAGAAGAAACCAATAAGTGGAAAGTTGAGTCGCACATAGGCTTACAGCATTTTACATGGCTGCAAAATAGCAGCCCTTTTGCAGCCCGTTGTCTATTTCACCATTCACAATATAGAGCCACTTTCTAAGAAGACAATTCTTCTCATGTTACTGACTGAACATCTTTAAGAATCTGAATGAAATAACATAATTAAATTGATGTGGGGAAAATAATATGCAATGTGACTTGTGAAGACACCATCTTTGAACTAAAAATCATATTCTATCTGTTGAGTTAGGACTTCATTATGCCCTCAAACATGAGAGCTAAACTGATATTTCTGCAGAGCCTCCTGTACTAGTACTACATTGCTCTCATTCCTTGCTAGATACATTGATTTCAGCTTATAAGTTTAGTGTTGGTTTCATGAGAGGACATTAAATTCATTTATACTACATTTTATTTGTACCTGTGTTTAATGTGTGTCCATTCTGTCGTATGCAAGAATTTGGTTATTTTTGTATGCTGCAGTTTTAAGATATGAATTTGGTGCATGATAAATAGTCAGTTTGCAAAATATAACGTCATCCTTTTATTTTGGGGGCCAGGGGTTTTGACAGTTCACCATGTACGTTGCTGTTAATATTGTGCGATGGTGGCACTTGTGCATGTAAATTCCATTCTGTTTATCTTGTTGCTGCCAAGGTCTCCATTGTTAAAGACATACAAATTTATTTTCTTCTCCAATATATTTTAGACAGTACTTGAACATTACTTTAATTAAATGTTATGGAAACAAAATGGAATGGCTTTTGTCCCTGCAAATTCATCTCATGGGATAAATGAATCCTAAAGCAGACATTTGTTATTCATATATTATACCTGTTTGTTTATATCACCTTTTTCTTTTCTGCTCTGTTTTTTAGCATACCTCACCATAGTCATGTATAAATTGTTGTTATGATTGTGGTTTCTGATCAATTATCAATCCTTGTGGTACTGACATTAAACTTTCATGGATGACTGAGGAGTGACCGGACGGGTGACTATCAAGGTTGATTTGTATAGCTTTGGAGTGATTTTGATGGAGCTAATCACAGGTAGAAAGGCAATCAATTATTCCCAGCCTGAAGAAAGCTTGCACCTTGTCTCATGGTTCCGTAGAGTGTACCTTAACAAGGATGCATTTCAGAAGGCCATTGACCCAACAATTGATCTTGACGAGGAAAGCCTTGCCAGTATTAATACTGTTGCAGAGTTGGCTGGCCACCGCACTGGGAGAGAACCCTACCAGAGGCCCGACATGGCTTATGTAGTGAATGTGCTTTCTTCTCTTGTTCAGCTTTGGAAACCGACTGAGCCCTAAAATTTACACAATCTAATAAAAAGAAAATTTATAGATTACACAATTTAATAAAAAAAAAAATTTATATATTAATAACAACAATCAAAAAACACGCAAATACATAAAATTTACAATTATTTTATACGTTTCTTATCAAATATTTGTATATAATTAGATAAAAAAATAAACAATAAACTATAAATTCATTTGAAATATCAATAAAATTATTAATTACTGTTGTTTAGTTATTTCATTAATTTGTTTGTTTTTTTATAAATTATAAATTATTATTTTATTATTTTATTAATTATAAAATTATTAATTGTTGTTTAGTCTAACATAATTTAATTTGTTTATTTTTTATAATATATTGATTAATTAAATTATTAATGATTGTTTATTAGTTACTTCCCCCAATTAATTATTGATTAATTAAATTATTGTTTACATATATATTAATTAAATTAATATTTATTTAAAATTTTTATATTATAATATATTTCATTTAAAATCTATTTTTTGTGAATTTCTTGTTTATTTGCGATATTTTCATCTAAATTTTGTGTTATATTTGTTTTATTGCTAATAACAAATTTATCAGTTGATCATTTTTTAAACTCAATTAGTTTTTTTTTTTTTTTTTCTCTTTTTAAAAATTTTTCATATCCTGATGCATATTTTCTAGTAAACATTTCTAATCAAATAATATATTTATAAAAATTAAAATATAGATCAAATGAGAATTAAAATCTGATTTATATAAAAAATATTGTTGTAATTTCAACAAACAAAAATTTTTAATAATCTCAACCTGTATAAATAAAGATTTATTCATTATATTAGCAATAATTAAAATATATATATAAAAACACAAGATTCAAAATAAAATAAAAAATTAAACACAACACTGTACAAGCCCAGCGCCCCAGCCCAGGATGCCTACCAAGATAGCACCCACAAAAAACATAAAACAAATCCTATTGCCTAAAAAAAAAAAAAAAAAATGCTTGAAGGCGCAAATGGGGTGAGACATCCAGCCCACTGCCCAGAGAAAACTTAAGTCTTTAACAAATCTAAAGAATAGTCTAGAGAAAGGCAGAAAGGCAGAAATCCAAGTACCTCAAAAGTCAAAAGTCAAAACCCATTCAGCCATTCTTCAGTTCTGCAGAATCAAAACCCAAACGAAGCAGCGGAAGAAAAAAAAAAAAAAAAAAAAAAAAAAAGAAGAGATCGGAGGAAGCTTGGTCTGGGGCCGGGCCTGACAGTGGGAGGGGAGAGAGAATGAGAGAGGTGGAGAGAGTTGAGAGAAAAAAAGCAGAGCATAAATGAGAAAAAGAAAGGAAAAAATTTTAAGAATTTGAGATTTTTTATTTGTTTTGACAACTTGTAATCGCTTATATAAGGCTTTTGTTTTTTGTTTTTTTTTTTTTTTATTATTTTATTTGTTCGAGGGTCATACTTTGTAATGCTGCTACCTTAGCTGAGCAGGCAACTAGGATGCCAACCCATCACTATTGGATTTAACCCAACAATTTTGAAAAACTCTTATATATTGTTTCCTATTTTTATGAATGGTATAAAAACATAATATTTTGGGATTTTGGTAAAATATAATATAATATTTAAATGAAGTAAAAAGAAAATAGAGGATTGAGTATGATGTCTGCATAAAAAACATAGATAGCCAAACTAGAAATAATAGAGTTTTTTAGATTAGTTTAGCTAAAAGTTTGAGAAAACTGATATAAATGACTTTCCATTATTATATTCAGAACTCATTTCTCTAGTTTTAAATAAGATACTTATCTCCCTTAAAATAAAAATTACTTAAAGTGACCTCCTCTACTTAACTATCATCAACATTCACTCTAATAGAAAATTTGGGATTGTTTTTTTATTTTTTATTTTTTTAATCTCTTATAACCCTTTTTCAATCATTCAAGGGAGGACAGTGTAAATAATTTGTATTTCAAGGGAGGTAAGTGCCTTATTTCAAATTAGAGGGAAAGTGAGTTTAATAATAGAAAACCTTAGGGGAAGTAAGTGCAACTTTTCTAGTTATTTTTCTTTTTAGTTTTTGCTATTTAAAATAAAAAATAAATAAATAAAAAGGATTGGGTTAAGCTGGCTAGCCCAATTTTACTTGGTTCATGAACCTAGTAGGTTGGCCCTAGTGGGCTATTGATCAGTCAAAGGGCTAGGCTAGTCTGGCTGAAAGCAAAAACACATGCTAATGGGTAATTCCCATTTTGTTAGGGATGGCAATTTATATTCGACCCGCGGATACCCAATCGGATTTTACCCGGCCCGATAAATTATAAGGTCAAATATGGGTTTAAAAAAAACCCAAAGCGGGTCCGGGTTTTTGCAAAACCCGTCCCGAACCCGAACCCGAACCCAAACCCAACTTATTTATATATATAAGTTAAAAATACTAAAATACCCCCATATATATATATATATATAAATGCTAATCCCATATTCCCATTTCACACAATTAGCTGCTACTCCATTTCTTCTCTCCCATTCTTACTTGGTCACTCCCTCTCACTTTCCCCCTACCCACCCAGTACCCACATCTCATTTCAACAATTCAGCTCACACCTCACACAAGCACACTCACAGCACAGACACAGCCGCCTCACTTTGTCATCACTCTCAATCTCACCGCTCACACAGTCACACGGCCTCCATCTCACTCACTCTCAAGCACCACTGCCCAAGCTCTCTGCCTCTCACCGCCAGTCCAAGCTCTCTGCACCGCCGATCCAAGGTCTCGCCGCTGTCCCCAACTGTCATCGCCGATCTGTTCTCTACTTCTCTTCAATTTTTTTTTTCTTAAGTATTTCATAATCACATTCTCTTGTAAATCCAAAAACCAACAAAAACCCATAGTTTTCTTAAGTATTTCATAAAATGTTTTTTTTTTTCTTTTTGGATGAGCTCAAATAAGGTTACTATCTAAAATCACAAATGTAGTTTGGTTTGGTTTCTTGATGATTTTGTTGCAACTGTGATAGGGTAGCAACCATATTTGGAGAGTAGTTCGCTTTTATTACATACTTGAATTTGTTGAGTGTTTGGTTGGATTTTGTGAATTTGTGAATTTGAGTTTGTGTGTGAGGACTATTTTGGTACTATCTTCATTTTTTTTTTTTTTTGTGGTGGGGGGGGGGGGGTGTTGGGCCATGTTATATGGCTTGAATACCTAGGAAAAAAATCTTAATGGACATCAATTCTTTTTTCTTTTTTTTTTTGGTTGGGCCGCTGCTTGGGCCCAAATCTAGTTGGGCTAAACGGGGCCCAGCGGGACGGGTTTGGGCCCCCAAAAAAATCCATTTAATAATCGGGCCGGGTCAAAGTTGCCATTTCTATATTTTGTTGTTAGCAGGTTCGACTATTGGGCTAAGCCTAAAAATGAAATAATCAATTTTTTAAGGAAAGAATTAAAAATTCAAAACCTATTTGATTTTTTATTAAAGTTTTTAAAAAAAATTTATATCTCTTAATATTCCCAAAAACAAGTTTTTAAAAATAGAAAATAAAAACTGTTACCAAGTATAACCTTAGTGGTTAGGTGTGTGGTCTTAAAGCGTTCCTCTCTCATGGCTTAAGTTCAATCTCCCTACCCCCCCAAATTTTGCTATAAATTCCTGGTTAACGAGCCTAGCTAATGAGTTGGCTCAATAGGTGCCTATGGACAAAAAACATAGCCCATAGCTTGCTTTATTAGGTTTGTAGGCTACCCACCCACAGGCCTTAATAGTATTGGCCCTATTTGGTTGGGCTACCCGCACTGGGCTCATGAGCAACTTACTGCCCTCAACAGTATCAAGTTAGACCACCCATTAACCCAATGTGTTAGCAAGCTACTAGGTCGGGCTATAGACTATAGGCTATTTTGTGACTCTTAATATGTGATTGGACTCTAAAAAATCTACTTTAATTATATTTGTCATTAATTAGTCTTGATAATATAAAAACCTTCTATTGCTCTAAAAAAGCTTAAATCAACCTAATGGATGACTTAATTATAGTCCTTTGTGTGTGTGTTTGATTCTTAAAAAAAAAAAAATCTCTTCTATTAAGAAAAGAGTAATGCTACAGTAGGCATGGCAAAACAGATCAGAATTTTCAGATCTGACCCGACCCGTAACCTGAACCATTTTTTAAAACCTTTTTTTTTTGGTAAAAAAAGTAATAAAATTAAGACAATATTAGTTTAATTGTTTGCTGTGAGCTTTAAGGAAACAATTAAGACATTTATATAACTGCATGCAGATGAATTGAAAGATGAATGGTTGAGCATTCTATAATGAGTAAAGATTTTTAGATATCAAATAGCAAAGTACATGCCAAGATAATCTAGTTATAGTAGAGTCAAAAACATAGATTTAAAACTGCAGACATGTGTGAGAAACATTCACAAGTGTGAAAAATTAGCATAAATTATGAATGCTTAAACCTATTTTTTAACAATTTATGTCCAAAATAAACGGTTTTTCAAAATCAATTATGATATTTCCTAGAGTGTGTATTGCTCAACAATGATATGATATTCATAAAAGAGATCATGTATAAAAAAATTAATCAATTAAACTTTTATGTATATTCTCAAATTGAAATAGAGTGCCAACCACAATTGATAATAGATTATAAAGTTAATTTTCAAGATTTTAAATTTCTTATATGTTTTTATTCTTTTTCAAATGAGTTATCCAATAAGTGATTTGTAATTTTGTTTTATATTTTGGGATGTTGATATTGTGTACAAATAAAATTTGTGTATTTGTTTTACTTATCTTTGTGTTATTTTGTTTTAGTTAATAATATTGGGATTTGTATAATTTTAAAATTATTGAATAAGTATTAATAAATTTAAATGAATTCATTCTTGATATAAGTGGTGAATTCAAAGTAATGCATTTAAATCAAGTAATTTGTTGCATGACTTTCCAAATGGCAAATACAAGTTGTTTTCTTTATTTATTTATTTATTTTTAAATCATGTGAAAAATACAAGTCAACCCAACCCGCAACCTGAACCCATTTTTAACTTGCTTAAAATGACCTGTTTTTTACTCGTAATCCATTTGGCCCGCAACCTTATTGACCTAACCCAAACCTGACCTGACCCGACCCAACCCGACCCGCCCGTTTTGCTATGTCTGTGCTATAGCCACAAACTATTTTACAATATTTTTACAAAATATTGATGTGATCAACCTCTTATTGGTTTTCATCTAGGCCTACCATTAATATCATTTTTTTCATTTACCAATAATCACTCACCACATTAGTAGTTTGTAAAATAGTTTGAATAGTGCTAAAAATATTGATGTGAGTCATGTGACCAACCTCTTATTTGTTTCCATCTAAGCCCACCATTAACATCATATTTTTTTTTCATTTACCAATAATTGCTCACTACATTAGCAATCTGTAATATTTGTTATAAAATATTTTGTATCTCTAACATTATTCTTAAGAAAACTCAACCAAATAAAGAGAAATGATATGTCCACAATATTTTCACAACAAATTATAAGTGACAAATTGTTACTGGTTGTTATTGTTGGGACAAAAAAGTAATCTTAATGCAAATTTCAAATTCCCAAATAAAACATTGTTCAATTATGTCTGGTCCCCACAATTTGTGCGCAAATTAAGTTGTACTTAATGATTCAATAAGTGTTCAATAATAACATTCCCCCAAAAAAGTCATAAACTAATTGATCTACGGATCAACCATCTTTCCCTCCAAAAAAAAAATTTAATTAATTAATTAATCTTTGTTATTCTGTTATCTTAGCAAATTTTTATTTATTATAATATTTTTTTTAGAAATTTAATAAAAAAGTTGGATCTTTTTTTTTTTTTAAATATTATATTCACAACATTTTCACATGTTCACAATAAATCCTAGTGGCAGGTTATTATTAGTTATTATGGGTGAGAAAAAAGGAAATTTAAGTTGCAGATTCAGATTAGAAATAATAACAACTTATCACTTATAATTTTATTATGAAAGTGTTTTAAAAATATTGTGAACGTAACACTCCTCTTTTTTAATCATCTTTTTTGAATGATTATAAACACTTTGCGCAGCACTTACTTTCAATCATTTTTATTTATTTTTGGCGTAAATGCTCTTTTCGTCCCTACATTTTGGGGTCATTTCTATTTTGGTCCCTATATTTCTATTTTACCACTTTTAGTCCCTAAGCCAATTAACACTTATTATTTTAGTCATTTCCGTCACTCAACTAACAGAAAACCTGACATGGCAAACGGCACATTAAAATAATAATTTAAAAAAATCTATTTTGACATTAAAAAATGCCACATCAGCATCCAAATTAATTTTAATTAAATAAAAAAATTAAAAACAAAAAATTACAAATCTAAGAACATAAGAACTTGTTCTTCAATGTTCTTCTTAAATCAAGAAATAAACCCAGCAACAACATCAAATCCAGAATCAAAGAGCAAACCTAGAGTCAAAGAGCATGAACATTAAAGAACATGAACATCAAACCAATAGGGAAAAAAAAAAAAAAAAACATGAACATTACCAAATCAAAGAGCATTAACAAGAGCAAACACAGGAAAACTCACACGAAACCACACCCAAACCAAACCATCCAAAGAATAGAAACCCAGCAAAGCACCCAACTCATCCACTCCCAAACCAAACCATAATCAAACAAATTTCGAATACCATAACAAGTTAATAACTTAAAAAACAAAAAGAAATTTCAAAATGCGAAATTCCCAGCAAATGTGGAATCGGACATCGGAGCCATAATCAAAATCGGACCAAAGACCGCGCTGGTTCCTGAGGCCGAGAAACTGAGGAGACCGAGTGGTGTGAAGCTCGCGACGGTGGGCCTCGAATACAGCAAGGACTGAGGGGTTCTCGCCGATCGTATCGGCTTCGCTTTGCGTGAGAGAGGCGAAGAAGCCATCTCTTTCTCTAAACCCAAATCCGATCAGATCCCAGCAAACCCAGCACCCACCATCTCGATCTTGATGAGATGGCTGCGGTGTATAGCACACTCACAACGGTGGAGAATTTGGTGGAGGTGAAGCCTGTGTTGGCGGAGATGGTGTGCAAGAGGACGAAGTTGTTGAAGTGGTTGCTAGGTTCTGGGTTGCTAGGTTCTAGGTTCTGCGGTGATGAAGTTGTCCTGGTTGGGTTCTGGGTTTCAATGTGAGTTTGGTGATTGAAGAAGTGTGGGTTGTGGCTTCTGGGATTTGATGATTTTCTGGTTTTGAACTTTCTGGGCTTATGGCTTAGGGATTTGATGATTTTGCTAGGATTGAAAATGAGGGCTGAATTTCTTTTTTAAGCTTATGATTTCTTTTTTGAGCTGAATTTTTTGGGTTTCTTTGTGTGTTTGTTTCTCAAGAAAATTTCTGGGGATGAACCCAAGGAACATGAACATGTTCTTCAAAAAAAAAATAATGAAAGAAATAAACTTTTTTAATTTAATTATCTTATTTTATTTTAAAAGAATTTAGAAAAAAAAATGAAAAAATCTTTTTTTATTATTATTTTATGCTAACTTGGCATTTATTAAATAATAAATAATTTTTATTATTATTATTTTATTCGTCACGTCAGCATTTACTATGTCAACAGTGTACTCCGTTTGCCATGTTAGCTTTTTTTGTTAGTTAAGTGACGGAAATGACTAAAATAACAGGCGTTAATTAGATTAGGAATTAAAAGTGGTAAAATAGAAATGTAGGGACCAAAATAAAAATGACCCCAAAATGTAGGGACGAAAAAAGCATTTACGCCTTTTTTTTTTTTTTTTTTATTATAGTGCGCAAGTGATTGAGATAATAATCTCGTTGAGTGAACCCAACATTATTTATGCCCCCAAATTTCTTTAATAAATGTAAGTATGACTTGCTTTTATGTTTGCACTAACTATTGTACCAATTATACTCCCACATATAATTAGCACCCTCTTTCTTGATTTTAAATTGCAAAATTCTTTTTACTTAAAAAAATTTTTTTACAAAATTCTTTTTGATTTGCAAATTCATGATTGCGTTTATCATTAAAGTATTTAAACATTCCAAATATCACTCTTTACTTCAAATTGGATCATAACACAATAACTTGTTCTTGTATTTAAATGATTAAACTTTTTATGATTTTTAAGAACTTCAAAATCTTTAACACCTTCTTTGGAGCACACAAATTCCTTGTTGCCTAACATCATTAAACAATCGTCTAACCTTACAGAATGTTAAACCCTGTCTTTATAGCATACTCACTTCTTTATCGAAATTCATTTGCATTCCAAGTTTATTTTTATCGCATTCACCCGAAAATACACCCTCATGATTTTCTCTTTTATCATTGTCCTTGACCACATATCAACAATTTTTAGGAAAATTCATTACTTTTTTTATTTAAACGATAGAAACTTGAATATAATATACACTAGCCTTTTATATATATATATATATATATATATAGAATCACGAACATTACTAGTCTAACCTAATATATTGCATGAACAACTTTTTTTTTTTTTTTTTTTGAGAATACAAAGTATTTTTAACACAGAGAGAGAGAGAGGAAAAGGTTTATTAAAGAAACTTACAGTAGTGTATATCCAAAAAGACCTGCATGAACAACTTGAAAATACAGAATTCAACAAATTTTTAAAAGCAACAACATTACAAAACCCACTACAAAATCCTCAAAGAAAAATTGCCAACCACCCCTGGTACTTGATCATGAACACACACGTGATCAACAGGACTTCATACCCAATATTAGGGGTGTCCAGACCTAACCCACACCCACCGGACAGACCAAACCACCCGATTTTAGCCTGAACCGACGCTCCCATTGGTTGGTGACGGGTTTCCGCACCTAAGACCCAATGCTGGCGGGTTGAGTGGCGAGTTTTTTTCTCCAAAACCTGAGCCACCTAACCCAACCGATGTTATATAAAAATCAAGCCAACTCCGACAAGATCTAGATTAGATTTGAGGAGATCCGGTGAGATCTCGACCATATTTGTTAAGATCAAGCTTAGATTCGAGGAGATCCAACGAGATCTCGACCATATTTGGTGAGATTTAGCCAGATTTGGCCAAATTCCAGCAAATTTTGGTGATTTTGGTGCAAATTTTAGAGATTTTTGGTGCAGATCTAGTTAGTTTTTGCAGATTCTGGAGAGTCGAGTGCAGATTTCAGTGACATTTGCAAGCTCCAGCAACTTTCTCCACCGACCAAACCGACCCGAGCATCATCCGAACCTGAAACCGACTCGACCGATTAACGTCGGATGTCAGTTTCAAGTCCCTCCGCCTTCCACCCAACGCCGGCAGGTCAAGTTCGGGCTAGGTCCAAAACTGACCCAGCCCGACCCATGGACAGCCCTACCCAATATCATAATTTTCCACCGCATCTCAAAGTATATACTATATAAAAAAAAAAAAAATTATATATATAACCCTAAGGAAATGCTAGACATGGCAAAATAGGTCAAAATTTGCTAACCTAACTTGACTTGACCTGAAAATTCCCGACTCATTCCCAAATATTTTGACCCGTAGCAAAAACAGACTGACCTGTGACCCAACTCATTTTTGCTAGTTAACCTGACTCATGGCCCGACCAATTTTTAAAACTTTTGTTTGGTAAAAAAAAATAATAATAAAATTAAGACATTATTGGTTAAATTGTTTGTTATGAGCTTTACATTACACAAGTCAAACTCAATTAGCAATATATAATGGACATTATTATTATTATTTATTAAAAAAAATCAATTTATTGACACATTTTGGATAATGCCATTCAAAAATATATATTTAACATCATTTAGATACAATGGCTTTAAGGAAACAATTGAGACATTTACATAACTGCATGCAAATTAATTGAAAGATAACTATGGGGACACGTTTTGCAGCCCAAGCCCAAGGTATATGGGATCTTGGACCAATGAACCCAGTACAATAAATTTGTAGAGTGGGTCAAAGAGCTAGGCTTTAGTGCATGGATAACAGTTAATATGGTATTCATGACAATCAAACAAAGATGAACTAAGTTTATCAACAAAAGTTTGTTCTCGGCACAATCCGAGGAGCTTTGTTCTAGTAAATATTGAATGAGAATGGTTACAGGAGTTCTTGAGATTGCTACAGTGCTTTCTCTATTCATCCCAGGATCCTCTCTCCATCGTGGGTTTCTCCTATTATGTAGTCCCCTTTGAACGATCTTGGACTTCCACTTGTTGATCATCTAAGCCTATACTTGAGTGTTTGTCCCATTAAACACTCTCTCTGGCGTACTGTGAGTTGTAGTAACCGAGGTAGCACTGTTCAGAGGTCTTGTCCACATAAATGCGGTGTTAGCAGCTTTCCCCTAGATATTCCTGAGTTACTATCCTTTAGAACTTCCTAAAAGGTCACTCTAACTATTTAGGACTTATATTTGACCGTGCTTTAGCTGGTCCGAGGATATATTCCTCCTCGGAATTAGACTACCACGCTCTTGGCCAAAGCCCCATGCCCCATTGTATGATTTTGGGCCTATGACCCCACAATAGCCCCTCAAAACTCAGGTTTTTTCCTCTCATCTGAGGAGAAATGTGGGAATGTTACTTTCCCCAAAATATGTGGTCTGATGAGCCAAGCATAACTAAAGTTCTGTTTAAACACTTGAAAAGTTGTCATGAAGTGTTAACCTTCCCACATCATTTGGTCTAAGGCATGATTGAGTTCAGTTTAAACACTTAGAAATTTTTCATGGAGTGTTAGCCTTCCCACATCATCTAGTCCGAGGACCGAGGCATGATTGAGTTCAATTTAAACACTTAGAAAGTTGTCATGGAGTGTTAACCTTCCCCCATCATCTGGTCCGAGGACTGAGGCATGATTGAGTTCAATTTTAACACTTTAGAAAGTTGTCATGGAATGTTAACCTTCCCATATCATTTGGTCCGAGGACCGAGGCATGATTGAGTTCAGTTTAAACACTTAAAAAGTTGTCATGGAGTGTTAACCTTCCCACATCATCTGGTCCGAGGACCGAGGCAAAATTGAGTTAAGTTTAACTGCTTCAAAAGTTGCTAGTGCATGTTAATTTCCCTAAAGCAGGAGGTTCGAGGACCCGGCATAGCTAAGGTTCTGTTTAACCGCTTCAAAAGAATCCAGTGCGTGTTAATTTCCCCAAAGCAGGAGGTCCGAGGACCCGACATAGCTAAGATTCTGTTTAACCGCTTCAAAAGATTAGAAGATATCAATATATTCCTTCCAAAATAGAAGTTTTTGTAGGGAGATTGTGCCAACCAATTTTCCATCCATGCCTTGATTCTTGGCTTCTTTCTCCAATGGGGATTCAACGAACCAAGCTACTAGACCCGCGAGAACCAGCCCTTTAATAGAGGTACGGGACATATACTTGATGTCAGAAGCCCCTAGAACTGTGCCCCATTTAGCAATTCTCCCTGCATAATCAGTACTTCGAAGTGTAGACCTAAGCAGAAGCTAAGTTATGACAACAACTGTGTGTGTTCTTGGAAATAATGGGAAAAATTTTGTGTGGCATGCACCACCACCAAAATGGCCTTCTCCAGGAACTCTTGATGATGGAAGCTTGATCTTACCATGATTAACCGTTACACTCACTAACACACAAGCTCTCCCCACAAACAGCGCCAATTATGGGGACACGTTTTGCAGCCCAAGCTCAAGGTATATGGGATCTTGGACCAATGAGCCCAGTACAATAAATTTGTAGAGTGGGTCAAAGAGCTAGACTTTAGTGCATGGATAACAGTTAATATGGTGTTCATGACAATCAAACAAAGATGAACTAAGTTTATTAAAGAATGTTTGTTCTTGGCACATTCCGAGGAGCTTTGTTCTAGTAAATATTGAATGAGAATGGTTACAAGAGTTCTTGAGATTACTACAATGCTTTCTCTATTCATCCCAAGATTCTCTCTCCATGGTGGGTTTCTCCTATTATATAGTCCCCTTTGAACGATCTTGGTCTTCCACTTGTTGATCATCCAAACCTATACTTGAGTGTCTGTCCCATCAAACACCCTCTCTGGCATTCTTTTAGTTACAGTAACCGAGGTAGCACTGTTCAGAGGTCTTGTCTACATAAATGCTGTGTTAGCAGCTTTCCCTTAGATATTCCTGAGTTCCTATCGTTTAGAACTTCCTAGAAGGTCACTCTGACCATTTAGGACTTATATCTGACCATGCTTTAGCTAGTCCGAGGATATATTCCTCCTCGGACTCGAACTACCACGACCTCGGCCAAAGCCCCATGCCCCATTGTATGATTTTGGGCCCAAGACCCCACAATAACAGTTAAGGTATTTTGTAATGAGCAAAGATTTTTAAATATCAAATAACAAATTACATGCTAAGATAATCTAATTACAGTAGAGTTAAAAATATATATTTAAAATTATAGACATGAATGAGAAATAATCATGTTCAAAATAAACAGTTTTTCAAATAAATTATGATATTTCTTAAAGTGTGCGTTACTTAACAATGACATGATATTCATAAAAGAGATCATATATAAATAAGCAAACAATCAAACTTTGATGTATATTCTCAAATTAAAATAGAGTGCCAACTACAATTGATATTAGATTATAAAATTTGTTTTCAAGATTGTAAATTTCTTATTTGTTTTTATTCTTTGCAAATTAGTTATCCAATAAGGCATTTGTAATTTTGTTTTATGTTTTGAAATGTTGATATTGTGTAGAAATGAAACTTGTGTGTATGTTTTAATTATCTTTTGTGCTATTTTGTTTTGGTTAGTAATGTTAGAATTTTTAAAATTTTTAAATTATTGAACAAGTATTAATTTGTATAGCTGAGCTTATTCTTGATATGAGTAGTGAATTCAAAGTGATATATTTTACCTCAAGTAACTTTCTACATTACTTTCCAAATGGCAAATAAATTTTAATTTTTTTTAAAAAAAAAAATCATGTGAAAAAATACAAGTAAACCAGATCCAATTTGACCCTCAACTTGATTGACCCAACCCATTCTTAACCCACTTAAAATGACCCGTTTTTTACCTCAACTCATTTTGACCCACGACCCGATTGACCTAACACAAACCCAAACCAACCCCCCACATTTGCCACATCTTATGCATAAGCCAAAAATTGACAACACAGTGCTTCAATTCACTCCTTTAATTGAGAGCAAAGTTCTTAAACGTCAACGAATTATGAAAGCCACTTAATCTCAGCCACATTGTCGATCTATACCAGAACCAGAAACAAAACTGAAACATTTAGATGTAGTTCTCTTTTTGTTAAGGAGGCTTGGACTGGAAGTGTGAAAGCTAATAACCTTAATGATATAGTGGCTGGTCTTAAAAGATGTGCAGATAAACTTTCAAGATGGAATAGAACAGTTTTTGGCCATGTTCCAAGACAGATTCAAAAGAAGAGGAATGTTTTAAATGATCTGGTCTTAAGGGATCAGAATGGAAGGAATGGAAGGGAGATAAACAAGATCAGAAAGGAGATTAATGAGTTGCTGGACTGTGAAGAAGTTATGTGGCAACAAAGATTAAAAGTTTAGTGGATGGGTCTTGGAGATTGCAATACAAAATACTTCCATTCTAAAGCTTTCGGGAGGAAAAAGAAAAACATAATCACCAGACTGTTGAATGATATGGGGGTCTGGAGAGAGACTACTTTGGGTGTGGCAAAAGTTGTCGTGTCTTATTTTGAGAAGCTTTATACAACTTCTCATCCGGATAGAATTCAAGAGGTTACTGATGCTATGGAATCAAAGGTGTCTGTTGAGATGAATCAAGATCTTATTAAGCAATTCACTAAGGAAGAAGTTGAAGTAGCCTTAAAACAGATGCACCCGACCGAAGCCCCCGGCCCAGATGGTATGTCTGCTGTCTTTTATCAAAATTTCTAGGATTTTGTGGGTAACGATGTTGTGAATATGGTTCTTAATGTCTTAAATTTTGATAGGTCCATGGCTAATATTAATAAAACTTACATTACTCTTGTTCCAAAAATTAACAATCCTTCTAGAATGATGAAGTTTAGACCTATTAGCCTAAGCAATGTTATTTATAAACTTATTGCTAAGGTCCTAGCTAATCGTCTAAAATTGATCCTCCCTCATATAATATCGGAAAATCAAAGTGCTTTTACTGCTAGAAGACTTATAACAGATAATGTTCTTATTGCTTTTGAGATGATGCATTACTTAGAGCATAAGAAAGAGGGTAAGGATTGTTATATGGCAATTAAATTGGACATGAGTAAAGCTTACGATAGGGTGGAATGGGGCTTCCTAGAACAAGTTATGAGAAAATTGGGTTTTCATGAAAAGTGGATTGTCTTGATAATGAGATGCATAACAACTGTCTCCTATTTTGTGCTTATAAATGGGGTAGCCCATGGTAATATTGTGCCATCAAGGGGACTCTGTCAAGGGGATCCACTGTCGTCTTATCTATTTCTCCTATGTGCAGATGGTTTTTCTTCACTTATTAAAAAGGCTATAAGGAGTCACACTATGAGTGGACTTTCAATTTGTAGGGGCAGCCCTATGATATCACACCTCTTTTTTACAGATGACAGTTTGCTTTTCTACAAAGTTAGCAGCCAAGAATGCCAGAATCTAATTGATATTCTTCGTCTGTATGAGGCTGATTCGGGTCAGAAAATCAATTCAGACAAATCATCGGTGTTCTTTAATGCCAATACCCCTGAAGAGAAGAAAATTGAGACTTTGGATATTCTTGGGCCGATGCAGGACTCTCACAATAGTAAGTATCTCGATCTTCCCTCAATCATTGGCAAATCTAAGATTGAAGTTTTTGCGGAGATCAAAGAAAGAGTGGGAAGGAAACTGTCTAGATGGAAGGAGAAAATTCTTTCTATTGGTGGTAGAGAGATTTTGATCAAAGCGGTGGCCCAAGCTGTCCCTACATACACCATGAGCTGTTTTCAGCTTCCTAAAGGATTGTGTGATGAGATTGAAAGCATGATGAGGAAGTTTTGGTGGGGTCAGAGGGGTCAAGAGTCTAAGGTCGCTTAGGTGAGTTGGAGGAAATTATGTAAGTCAAAGCTTAAAGGTGGTATGGGTTTCAGAAATCTCCAAGCATTCAATCTTGCCATGCTTGCAAAGCAAGGTTGGAGGCTCTTGGAGAACCCAAACTCATTAGTAGCTCGTTTGTATAGAGCTAAGTATTATCCCCATAGTGATGTTCTTAAAGCTGGTTTAGGGTCTAGCCCATTCTTTACTTGGAAAAGTATAAAGCAGGGGCTCGAAGTTGTGAAGAAAGGAACACGTTGGAGAGTTGGCAACGGGAAATTGATTCATATTTGGGAAGACAAGTGGTTGCCCAATCCTACAACGTACAAGGTTATTTCTCCTCCTCCTCAAAATTTTGATAATTTCCCCATGGTCTCAACTCTTATTGATTTGATTCTAGAAGATGGAAAGTGAACCTAGTGAAGTCTCTATTCTTGCCATTTGAAGCAAGGGCTATTCTTAATATTCCAATTAGCTATAATCTTCAGAATGATAAAATTATTTGAGTTAGTAATAATAGGAGTGTTTTTACTGTTAAAAGTGCGTATTATGTTGCACTTAGCTTAGTGGAATCACCCGAGGTGGGGGAATGGTTCTTATAATGACCCGAGAGAACTGTTGTGGAGGAAGTTATGGCACTTACGTATTCCATCAAAGATTAAAATCTTTGCTTGGAGGGCATGTGTAGATGCTCTTCCAACAATGGTGAATTTGCAAAAAGAGGTATTGGGGTTAGTGACTTGTGTCCTTGTTGTGGCTTAGAATATGAGACTATTTTTCACTCAATTATTAAATGTGAAGTAGTTAGAAGAGTTTAGGAGAATTGGGAGGGTAGTAGTGTGGAAAACTGGCAGGGACTTATGGACAACTCCAATGTAGCTTTGGATATTTTAAAGAATGGCACTACTTGTGACTTGGAGGTGTTTTTTGGGGTTGCTTGGTCTGTTTGGTATAATAGGAATCAAGTTGCCTATGAATCAAAAATGTCAATTACTAGGTCAGATTTAGAGGTTTGCTAGGAGTTTTCTACAAGATTATAAAGGTGCTTTGTGTGCTTTGAACACGAATCCAGCAAAGGAAAGTAGTAGGTGGACTCCTCCATTACCTGGAGTTTTCAAAATCAATGTTGATGGGGCGACGTCAGAGGATGGGCGAAACTCTAGTGTTGGGGCTGTTATTCGTGACTCCGGTGGTGTAGATCTCGCGGCTTGTAGTAAATTCCTGCAAGGTCAGTTTTCAGTTGAGGAGGTGGAAGCTCTTGCCATGGAAGTTGGGATTTTGCTTGCACGAGATATGAAGCTTTCTCAGATTATTGTTGAATCTGGCGCTATTTCCATTGTTAATAGTGTTAATGAGAATTTTATGGAAGGGAGCATTGGCCATCTGTTTCAAGGCATCCTTGCCTTGTTGAGCTCTTTTACCAGTTGGAAGGTCAATCATATGAATCGGGATTATAACAGAGTTGCTCATGAGTTAGCTCATTTGGCTAGGTGAAGTGAAGACACGCAGGTGTGGAGAGGAATTCTCCCTAGGGTAGTGCAAGATATTGTTCAAGCTAATTGTATTGAATAGCACCTGTTGTTTTTCTCTATGAGCTCTATTTGTTTTCCTTTTCTTTGCTTGTCTATTTGTATTGGCAAGCTTTGTATCAAAAAAAAAAAAAAAGCACATTTTTCTTTGTTTTTGGTAATAATAAAACAAAGCACATTAAAATGAAAATTCAATTCAAGAAAAATCAACACAAGACACAGTCTACTTAGCAAACTTTTGCATTGGAAAACAGTAAAAGTATCATCATACAGTATATCCAACTTCAAATCAAGAATAATCACAAAAGAAAGGAACAAAGAGTTGTACTTAACATCCATAATTTTGATCATTTTATGACATCACATAACCCATTGTTAGATTAGTCTTCAGATATCAAAACAGAACCTTTTGACATTCTGAAAGAGTTCCACAGTAGAATATGCTTCTTTATGCCTTAGAAGCAGGGGTGTAGCTAGAAATTTTTATTTGGAGTCCAATTTATTAGTCTATACAAACTTTCATACACATGTATAAATATAGACATCTATACACACACATAACTTAGTATCCTCCATCCTATCAAAAAAAAAAAAAAAAAAACTTAGTATCCTCCATACTGAATTTTAATATTAGAGATATGTTAACCCAATAGCATAGGCCCAAGCCCAATACTTCTATGTGTGCAAGTCAAGTCTCCTACTTATACTAGAAGTCTATTAGTTTAGAGTTTATCTTACTGTATATACTCATGTTAAGGTTTCCTTCATAAATGTAGGCCCGCTAGTTTAAACCACGTAACCCTCATATTCTTGTGTTTTATAGTTTACGCTTTCGCTTCCGCTTTCACATTTATTATAGCCTGTTCAATATGATATATCAATACTAATATTTAACACCTTAAAATTTTCATTTTTAATATAAGTTACGTACCAAATTGTCTATTAAAGTGAGTAAAAAATTTTCAATCGAACTAATGAAGTATTCAAAACATGAATAATCAAAAACCTTAACAAACACAAAAACACATTTTATAATAAAAAATGAATGTTAGGGGGAAAAAAAATCTCCATAATTACTAGACCAATTGGACAATTTTTTTAAGAGTATCATTAGACTAACTCAAATATTTGAAAGGACCAAGTCCCATTTTTGTAGACTAATTATTAAAATTTTAAATATTTATATATAGCAATATATTTTACAAATTTTGAAAAGGGGGGGGGGGGGGGGGGGGGGGTGTCCAGCCATGTAGCTCCGCCCCCTGCATAGAAACATTTGCTTTTCTTCCCCCCCCCCCCCCCCCCCCCCTTTTTTTTTTTAAGATTTTGAATGTTGAATTTTTCGACCGTTAATTTTCCATTTTTTCTATATCTTATAGTATATTCACAAGAACTTCCT
The DNA here is from genome assembly GCA_023055345.1 of Quercus wislizeni. Lineage (NCBI taxonomy): Eukaryota > Viridiplantae > Streptophyta > Magnoliopsida > Fagales > Fagaceae > Quercus > Quercus wislizeni. Next base: position 19,958,612 of record JALGQJ010000007.1, on the reverse strand, counting down.
AATGAATTCCATTTTTTCTAATTTTCCATGCGCATTTACCGATCATAATGAATTCCATTAAGGTTCTCACCCCTAAACTTTCTAATATATGTCACGTGAGTTTTCATTTCATAAATATAAAGACTTAGTTATAATAATAATTACCGCATCATGTTCACGTACCTTTCCCAACTTCTACCATACCTACCACACGATTCTCATCAAAGAAAAAAACTTCTACCATACAATTTTTTTCTGTCCTCGTTTCCTCCAAAAAAACTCCCCATATCAATATATCATATAGTTGCCCATAAACTCATGTTTGAATAATATACACCAGAAAACTTTTTTTTTTTTTTTTTTGTCACAATTGTAATATGACAAAATGTGAATGGTGGAAAAAAATGGCTAGTTTATGTGAAAGTGATAAACAGTCACTCACAATCTACTACACCAAAATTATATTGTGTCAAAGTTGTAGTAAAAAAAGGTTGTCCTAGAACTACTTTATCCAGCCAAATTACTCGGCTTTTGTGAGAGATGAAAATAATGAGAGATTTTCACCATCTGTATTGACAATGACAAATTTTGGGTTATCTTTTGAACCCATTACATGACAAATTATAACACTATTTATGTCTATTATTTAAATAAGTTACATGATTTATTGAAAAAAAAAAAAATTGACTAAAACTATGTATAAATAGTCTCTTCAATTAATACCTAATAAGTTGGAGCAAGATAATTCTAAACATATTTGGAGCTAAACTTTTTCTATCAATAAGTTGTTTCATATATTCCATGTTTGCACACTACATGTCAGCTCAAACTTGAAAAAAGAGTATGGTTGCTGCAACCTATATAATAAGGACACAGGTAAGCTCTAGTGTACGAGAGATGACACGATATAGACATGTGTTCAATTTTTACCACATGTCCACATCATGTTGGTTCCAGTACACTGAAGCACTAGAGCTAACCATTACCCATCTAATAATATGACTTCAATTTTTGATATCATTGTTTTATCAATTGCTTTTGCTAGTTTATAAAAAATAAAAAGAATGAACCAATTGGGCTTTTCCTAGGATATTAGGCAAGTGATGGGACTTTTTCTCATCGTTTAAAAAAAAAAAAAAAGTTAAACATTGAACAATTGGACAATAAACAAGAGCGTTCACCAAACCGTTCAAACCAAACAATCGCAAATCACACCCAAACCGACTGAAACTAACCTCAAAATGGAGTAATTGCACCTGATAGCTAGTTTTGCCTTTCTGTCTTATTTCAGAATTTGTTTTGTCGAATTAATAATTACCACTAAATTTTATTTTTATTTTGCCAAATTATCTCTCTCCAACACTACAGCCACAAGAAAATGATAACAAACTTGCTGAGAACCAATATTTTGCCAAATCTCTTCACAAGAAGTTCCTAAAATTGATTTTACTCATTGATTTTATCATGTCTTAACACATTCATTTAGGGCCCATTTGAATTGGGAGGGGGGGGGGGGGGGGGGGAATGAGATAGAATGGAGAGAAGTAAAGTAGAGTTGGATAAAAATAGGCTAATTTTGGGTCAAATCTACTCTACTTTATTCTACTCTCTCTCGCTTTCCCTCAATCCAAACGGACGATTACCGATTATCATGAATGTGCCCTATTAAGGTTCTCAGCCCCTAAACTTTCTAATACGTTCATGTTACATTACTTGTCATTTTATAAATATAAAATTATAAAAATTACAACGTCATGTTCACATACCTTTCACAGCTTCTTATTTACCGTTTATATTTCCCTCAAAAAATATATATTTACCATTTATATATATATATATATCAACAAAAATGAGACTAAGGTTTCCTCAAAATTTGTAAATGCAATACAATCTTTTGTATTTCTTATGTCAATAATTATTCAAACAATTTCAGAAATTTATAATTATTTATACCACCAACCTTTATCCCCTTAAAAATAAAATTCATTCATTGGGATTGAAATTCGGTGCAATAGTAATTGCCCCCTGCAATTACCACATGTATATAAAATATAAATTTTGATAAGATAAAAAAGTAAAAAACAGTTTTTTAAAAACAGCCTATCAATTTTACATTTCACATAATGTGGTAGGTGAGCATCAAATCTCATATCTCTTATTCAAAGTATCGAGCCCCACATATGTCAGAATCTATTATATATTCTTTTTTTTCTTTCCTTATAAAATATTCAAATTTTAAAATGAAAAATATTTATGACATATGACAGAACTTGCCATATAATATTTTTACTTATTAAATATCCTAAGTTTAAAATGGAATATTTATGCAATGGGCGTAGCATCCAAATCCCAGGCTTTCCAACTAGGGGACAATAATGTTGATTTGTAGCCTTATTTGTGTGAGACAGCCACAAAAAAGACTAGGTGCTATGCAATGTCCAAGTTCATCCGACAGAAATGACAACAACGAGTTCTGGCTTTCGGTAAACACAAATAACTTTCTTGTAGTAGCTTCGATGCTCCCAACGATTCAGAATTTAACAATAGAATATACAGTCATATATTGTTAATATCGACAATTTTCATTCTTCTATTTCGAAACAATCGCTCTAGCAATCCCTCCATTCTTGCACCAATTACCCTGTCTCTCGCTCTGTCTCTGTCTCTGTCTGTCTGTCTCTCTCTCTCTCTCTCTCTCTCTCTCTCTCGTCTCGGAGGCAACATGATGAGGCGATTCCGGCAGGTTTTCACAGCTCTAAGAGAGCACAGCCACGTGAGTTACGCTAAGATTGCTACGGTAACTGGCTTTTGCGACGTTGAGTTCATCATCATAAAAGCCACAGCTCCAGACGACTTACCCTTACCCGAAAAATGCATTCATGAGCTCTTGAAGATCTTCTCCATTTCTCCATCTTCATTCCGAGAGTTTTCACTCGGTTTTACTCACCGTTTTTCCAAGACTCGGTGCTGGCGTGTTGCTCTCAAATGTCTACTTCTCCTTCACAGACTGCTCAGGTCAGTCCCCGAGGATTGCCCATTTCGATCAGAGATACTTTGGACTCGAACCAACGGCTTGATCACTCTCTATCCATGTCACTTCCGGGATGATTCGTCTTCTGCCTCTGATGACTACACTGCTTTTATCAGATCCTACGCTCAACTACTCGATGAAGTTCTCAATTGCTTTGTCCTTGATAAGAACGCGGAAGATTATCAAGATGATGAAGAAGTAGTTCCCGAAACTTTACCTGAAAAGATGAAGGAAGTTGGAAGAATGCTTCAAATTTTGCCTGAGCTCCAGAGTTTGATTGATCGTGTAATGGACTGCAGGCCTACAGGGTTGGCAGCCCGAAGCTTCATTGTCCGGTCGGCTATGAAACATATTATTCGCGATAGTTTCATTTGTTACACAATGTTCCGAAGGGAGATTGTTGCAGTGTTGGACAATTTTTTCCACATGCCATACCGTAGTTGTATATCAGCTTGTGGTGTCTACAAGAAAGCAGCAGTCCAAGCAAACCAGCTTAGTGAGTTTTACGATTGGTGCAAGAGTATGGGACTATGTGGATCTTATGAGTACCCCTTTGTTGATCAGATTCCGCAGATACTAGTCCAAGCTCTCGAGACTTTCCTCAATGGAATGTGGCAGATGACTGAATCATCGTCATCGCCATCGCCTGCCACGTCACGGTCATCATCCGATGAGTGGACTCTAACGGAAGATGGTTATAGACAGGTAGCCTTAGTCCCAAAGGAGGATATTGTTGGCAAGTGGGAAAACTTTGAAGAAGATAATGCATTGGTAAGAAATTGTGAGAAAGAGATGGAGCCGTTGGTTACGTTTGACGATGGTGAAAATGTTGGGTGGGAGGCTCTTTTAGAAGCTTCCGTGAATCAGTCATGCGCTTCTAAAGCTCAAAGCTTCCTCTTCCTAAACCATACAGAGCATTATTATGGGTATGGGAATGAGTATGAATATGATCATTGTCAGAGAAACGGGCAAGGAGACGACACAAATGTATCATGGAAGATGCAGATATACAATCCGAATGCTCTTAATCCTTTGTGTCAACCCTATAATGTGCCAAGTTATCATGGATTATTTCCGGAGAACAATGGCATTGGAAGGTTGGAAACAACACTAAAATCATCCGTGGAAGCATGATGTTCAAGAATATTGGGAGACAATGGACTAATGTTGCAGGGTAATGCCATTGTTTTATCCTTCTTAAGTAATGAATCAGCCTATCAGGCCATAATTAGCTAGGTATAGGATGGAATCAGAATTTGTGTTTCATGTCTCAAAACTATAAATCCACTCCATGGGATAATTGGCTAATTGCTGCTTCTCCTTGTGCTTCTGTATCAACTACTATGGATTCATATCTTCAGCACATCCTACGGCACTGAGGATTGACAATCGTTCATACAAAGCATTCTTTGATTGCCTACATAAACATAATGAAAATACATACAACTAAATCTAAAATAGTATAAATAAATAATAAAATAAATACATTGCTAATAATCTGATAAACCTCTCAGTATATACTCCAAAAGCAAAACCTCAAGATCTTCACGCATTCCTTGTTAAAAGATTAAAATTTTACTTTGATCATAGACCTCACCCTTCTTTAATCTTATGATATGTTAAGAAAATAAGCTTTTCTGACAGACTCGAATGCTTGACCTTCACCTAGTTATGCACAAACACATTAAAAACATAGGTTGCAGTGCCGATCCTATGAATCCTTTTTTGAAGTAGAAATGAACATGAAGACAAAATGTCATTCAAAACTGTTTCTTTACATTTCTGGCAATACTCTGTAGGAACATTAAAGAAATAAAATTTGGTAAAATACATTTATTTACAATATTATACATATGATATGAACTAATTACCATTCTTAATTCATGGAGCCAACAAAATTTTGTAACTAAAATAGAATATCTAGCACAAATAACCATCCAGTGGAGAACAAGGATGCAATAAATATAAATTCGGTATTATCAACTGGAAGAAATGAAGAAGCCTTAAATGAGCACTTGGGCGTTTCACTCTTCAAAAATTACTTTCCCTGCCTCTACTTTTGTTCAGCATTTGCATCATCCCACTCGCCTTTCAAAAATTACTTTCGATGTCTCCGCTTTTGTTCAACTCTCCTCTTATCATCATCCCACTCGCGGTCGTACATTCTAGACCATGGTTAAGGACTTGCAGTAGCAAACATGTAAATCACAGGTTAAATTTAAAATAAAAAGACATTTTAGGACAGGGTTCTGCTCAACTCTATTCCAAAATGATTCGTTATGTCATGATCAAACTCCATCAAAGCACAATACACAGACACTGCAACTATGCAGAAATGTTCAGTGGCACAAACCCTTTTATTTTTTGGTGAATATCTCAACCACTTGCTTTCTGGATAGAAAACATCGACTACTCTCAATGTGGCCTGATCTCATTAGAGAAGTGACAAACTAAGGTGGCAATCTTGAAGAGAGCCATACACTTTAGAGATGCTCATGCAGCAGCCAATGAGCTATAGCTCTACTGCACTTCCTTTTCACATAATAATAAGATGGAGGGCAAGGTCATAGGTTCAAAACTAAATGGGTGCACATGTAACTTACCAATCAAAAGAGGAGATACACATGCAGCAGGACTAAAAACAGGTTTTGGCAATTACTTGCACATGTATATGAATATATGCATGATACTTTCTTTTTTTTTTGATAGATGAATATTATGCATGATATCATGAAAGTTGATTTAAGGATACTGATCCGCTTCACGACGGGTCATTTTGCCAGCAACTTCTTTACCATGAATCCTTAGATTTGGTTCATCCAAGTAACCTGCACGCTGGATCATTGCTCCCTTTCGTTCTCCCCTGTCTCTTCCTTCATATGATTGTGCACTAACACCAAGGGGAGGAGGAGGTGGGGCCACAGGTGAATACTCACCTGCTTCACCCGATGGCAGATGCTCCCTTTTGAGTTTCCGCCTCTTAGAAGCTGCTCCCGCATCCATGTCATCTTTTAAAAGATTTGCTTTCTCCCTCTCCCTCTCCCTCTCCCTCTCTCTTTCTCTTTCCCTCTCCTCTGCCTAAATGCAGCATTTAAAGAAGTTAAGTGCAAACTCATGTTTTAAGTATGGTGAGAATGTTGATTGTTAAGGCAGAAATAATATTATAACAATGCAGAAAGAAAAGATGTATACGGGTAGCCAAAATTCCACCTATCAATAGAATATTCTATCAGTAGCTGGTTACTAATATACAATGCAATATCATGTGAACTCAACGTGGCAAGGAACATCAAAATATAAAGAAATCTTACAAATTTTTTTTTTTTTTAGAAGTACAAATCTTAGAAAAATAATATTCAATTCATAACAAGCCACTAAGAATATGGCAATCAAATTAGCTGTAGGCCCGCACTTAAAGTAAAGCTGGTTCATTCCAAGGTTCATAATACATGGATGTACCATTATCCACAAAATCAATATCTGAATCAACACCAAAAAGCAAAGAAAAGTCAACCTGATAACTTTACCTAGGTGAATGAGAAGTGAAAGTATAGTCTCTAGAGCTCTTACCAGACACAAGTTTTAACAAAGGTTTATTAGTTAAAAGTTGGATAAGGTTAAAAGGGTGAAATACGTTTCAAAATTTCAATTTTAAGAGATATTTTTTGGATAAATACTCGTGCTTGAGTTTTAATTTTGGCCCAGAACAAAAGGTAGGATGTGCAAAAACCATGTATCCCAATGGTGATTGTCCACCCTTCAGAAAATTCAACAACCAAACATAAGCAAGTTGCACAAATGTTTTTTTATCACAGTGATTTCTTCATGATGAGCATCCAGACCAAGTCCATTAAGCCAAATATGTATTTCTGGACTAAAACGCACGTAACCTTGACATGACCAATTAAATTCAATTCAGTCATTATGTTCATCATGGGGTGCATCAAACATCTGTATGGTAATTGCCCAGTAGCATCATCAAATTGCTAACTTTAGATATGATGATAAGTACATTAGTTAATAAGAGCTGATACATACCTTCATTGACAGCACCTCCCGTTCCTCCCGCTTTCTCTCTCGAAGATCGTCATCTCTTCTACGTTTTGCATCCTCCTGCAAAACTACAGAATTCTCTTCAGATCGCCTCCGTTCTTTCTCTTCATGCCTTGGAGATAGCCTTTGAGTATGTCTAGTGGCTCCAAATCTTCTATCCGCATCTTCATCTCTTCTACCAGTATTGACAGATTGGGGAACCATATTAGGTGGTAAGGGTGGAGGTGGAGGCAAGCTTTGACCATGAAACCTATCATCAACATGAGATTTTTCTACTGATGTATCATTGTACCTTAATTTACTTCTGTCATCTTTGTTCCTATCATCCTTAGCTTTGTCAGAGAGTCTATCAAAACTCCTATCAGTACCTCTCTCTTGAACTCTCTCAACTGAACGCTCTCTTCCATATCTTTCAATTGACCTATCTCTTGATTTTTCAGCAAAAACATCATCCCCACGGGACTTATCAGGACGATCCACCCTTTCCCTGTAGTCCCTGTCATATCTCTCATTGCTCTTATCTTTTGATCTATCCAAAGGCTTATCTGTTGGCCTATGTTCCTCAATTCCATGATCCACAGACCTCTCTCTATCAGAAAATCGAACATCACCCTCTAAATCTCTTGTTTCAGAGTCCCCTTTCCGGCGTTTACCTAGTCTATCAGGTTCTTCAGCAGGACTGGCTCTCTTTTGCAGTTTATCACTAGATTTTGAAACATTTGCAGAATTATCATGCCTAGGAGAATGAACAAGACGAGAAGGGGGCCGTACATCAGAAACTTCAGCTCCATCTTCCTTTACAGAAGAAACCCTCATATCAGAAGACTTGGAAGCTCCACTCTCTGCCTTTAATTCATTACCATGACTATCTGATGGTGCTCTAGCAGATGGAGTTGAACCTTTAACTGAAGCTGAAACTGTGTTACCATTTGCAGTGACTGCAGAGGAAGCATTAGTAGGCCCAACCTGCCTGCCCTCTGATGCATGAGTTGAAAGATCCTTGTCACCACTTGAAGGGCCAGAAGTCCTGCCAACAGCTTTTCCAGATCTACTATCATCTTTTGCAAGATCTTGTTTAGGTGGCTTAGTAAGTGATGTAGCAATGGTTGAGCGTTTTGCTGTAGTTCTCAACTGTCATTGTAGGAATGTTAACATCAGAAAGGGAAGAAAAAATAAGAGCAAATAAAAAATTCAAAAGCAATATGATTATCGTTAGATGTTAAATCACAACATCAAGAAACAAACATGCCAAATAGTGCATTAGCAGTGTGATTTAACTAGCAGATCCAACAAAATGTCACAGAAATATATACTTCATTCCATATTCCAGGCCAGAGGACATCAAATTTTTCCATTAAAATAATGAGGTAGTTCACTAGTTTCTTTTCTTCTCTCCCTAATTGATAAGAATGACTAATTTGATATTTCTTTCAGCAGAATACAAGCAAGAGTTTTGTCTGTAAGGACCTAGTTACAAGAACAAAAGCAGAGGAAAATGATAAGTGGAAACACGACGTGTAAATTTCAACTTTCAAGTAAAAGTGGAAATGCAGCCAGCATTGTCAAAGAAGCTTATGACAAAATAACACTCACGCATTAAAGATATGGGATGTTGCAATTACAAAATGTGGGAACTAAAAAGCACATACTACCAGTACAATCTCTTATAGAGATGCCACCTATTAAACCCCAATTGCATACCAAAATCATCTCAACAATTCAATTATGATTTTTTTTTAAAATAATTAAAACAATAATAATATTGATATCTCAACACTTCAAATATGTGTATATTTTGAAACCATAACATTAAGAAAGAGAAAAAAATCAGGGTTTGCATCAAAACCCTACTTATAAATCCAATTGCAAGTGATGCCACTGAATTAGACAGCAATATTGAGCATGAATGAAGCATGTTTAATCATGTTAAACACAAGATTTCAGATAATACCTCAGATTCTGTAGAGTTCTTTGGAGCAACTTTAGCCATGTTTTCATCCAATGTTCTTGTGGATTCATCCACTTGTTTTGGATTCTCAGTTGACCTTGATGTTCCTGATTGTACAGTAGCCGAGGGCAAGGATGACTGGGCATCTGCCCCATTAACCAACAAACCAACTTTTAGTTTTACAATTCCAGGATCAGGCTTCACAATTGTAACACTTTCTGTTCTTTCCAACCTCCCATCTGCTGGTTTTGCTTTTAATATATGATCTTTCACAGAATCAGAATGTTGGGTTGCTGTGGCAACTGTTTTTCCCCCAGCAGGTTCACTTTGAGAAAGTTTAATGGCAGAGCTACTTTGAGCAGGTACTGAATTACCAGATGCAGACTTTGAAGAAAGTGATGGTGCAGGCTTACTATCAAGATAGCCATTGCCAAATTCTTCATCTGTCACCCATGAAGGCTGCAAAATGGAAGAATATTTATTCCATGTTGAAGAAAGAGCAGATAAGCACACAATTAAAGATCCATGATACCTTTCTAGCAGCCAAAGCTGCAGCAACACCTGTTGCCAACACCTTGAGATCCTCTCTTTCATCACTTTTGATCTTAGCTACCTGCATGGAAGGTAGGAATGTGTAAAAATGCTACATATCTCACTGGAAAGAAGCTGGTAATTCAAGAGAGGAAAAAAAGGGCAGTATCTCTTACCCGCTTCTCAAGGTTAATACCAGTCTTTCGAGTAACAGGGAAGACAGTAGAAATCCTTGTCAACATTATAAGAGCATTTCGAATTTCCATGTACTCAGTAGATTCCAAGCACTGAATCAATAACCGCGTTATCCTTTGACTCCATTTCCAATGTACCTGTCAGCAATAACAAGTTAACAACAGTCTTGAGCTAAGTGGCAGAGAAGACACTTCATCACAGTGAGGCATACATGATGAGAGTCATAGTACCATTTTACATACCAAAAGATTGAAGAAACAAAAAGATAATATACCAAAAAAAAAATTTTAAAAGACACTTCTTTTTTAATTGTAACGTAAGAAGTTATATTAAAAGAAAGAAAGATCTAAAAGAAAAGCTTCCTAAGAATTACAATTAAAGATTCAAACATTCCATGAACTCAACTAAAGAATTATAAGACAACCCCCTAATCACCATACTCCATTCAAACAAAGAACACACAAAAACATACTTCAGTTCAATCAAAGGTGTCTCCACTCCATATGAGTATTCCACTCCCTCCATGTTAACCACATAATATAACAAGGAGTAACCCACACAGCACTGTTATGCATCCTTCCTATCCAACAAGAGAAGACATCTATCACCTTGGACCACATTATCCAATGCACCCAAAAAGCTGAAAAACAAAGGCCCACAAATCATTGACAACCAGGTAACGAAGCAAAGGTGATCCACAGATTCACCACTGGCCTTACAGATGCAAAGAGAACTGATTAACCGATACCATTAGTTTGATAGGGTTGTCGATGCCCAAAATCTTTCCCAACACTATAGTCCACACAAACAACACCACTTTCTTTGGTACCTTGCTATTCAAAATACATTTCCATGGGAAATGCCTCATATTAACACTTCTCAAGCACCCATAGTACAAACAAATACTAAGCATACCATTGCTATTAGTCACCATGTCATACAATCAACACATCCACAGAGAAGAATTTCAGAAAATAATGAATCCAGTCGTCTCCATGCCCCTCTAATTCCCAATCATGGAAATTACAAAACACTTGAAACAAATTAGCCTACACACACACACACACAAACAGCAACATTCCAACTCCATAATTCACCCATCCAAAGTTCCTCAAGGATATGCTCAGCACAAAAAAGCATATCACTGAAAGAAATTAAATAGATTGAAAATGAGTACAATCAGGAACTTCTCTATCAAATGCAGCATACAGAAAATTACTGACCATCTTAAAGAGATCAATGTTACAGACTTACAGCAGGAATTTTATCAAAATTTAGCTTGATCTTCATCACAATTTAGATCATAAAAGACCTCCTAAAAGATCCCAATAAAAGTGTGGACAACCTCCCAGGAAACCTAAGCTTAAATCATTCCATAAACATCAACATACAGGTTTGTTGCCTAACTTCAATCAGCTTCAAACACCTAAGAAAATAATCTCATTTTAACCCTAATGTGTAAAAATACAACATGACATCCTTTTGATAAGTAACTGGAATTGAGTAAAAACGCTCACAAGAGGTCCCACCCTAGTACAAAGGGAGTATACAAAGGAGATGCCAAAGAAAAAAACATACATAAAAGAAACAAATATACAAATCAGTGTCAAGGATTTCATATCATATCCAAGAACCGAAGTAAAGAAAATGGCATAATATTGTTGATTTGTCCATTCGAAATTTAGAATACAGCCTTGAGAAAAAGAAACTTCAGCTGGGTCACCGCTGACTCTTTCCCTTCAAAAGTACGAGGAATTCCCTTCTCTCCAAAGACATCACATTAGATACAATGGAACTACTACCCAAATGTCCCTACTATTTTTTTTTTTTTTTTTTTTGATAAGTCAAATGTCCCTACTATTAGTGTTGCCAAACTTCCCTTTCCAAGAAGCAAAAAGGATGATCAAGGAATTCGGCAATACCCAACTACCCCAAATAAACAAAGGACTAGTGACCAAAACTCCCAAGCAACAATGATATGTTGTACAAGGTAATCCACACACTAAACCATAGATTTGCACATGCAGCACCAATCCACAATTATAATTTCCCCGTCTCCTCAAATTATCTGTAGTTAAAATTCTCTCCAATGTTATGGTCAAGTAAAAGTACATCCTTAACTAGGTAGTATAATAGATTTAACGATAATACCCAGACTTTTCCACAATGTAATTACTAACTAATCATGTATAATAAATAAAAACCACATTCAGGGACCTTAACCTAATAGCACCAAGCTCTGCTGACCAATCAAACAGTCTCGACAGTAATGATTCCCTTGAGAATCCAGAAAAGCACAAAATTGAAGATCATAAGTCAAATCAACTCTGATCCTTTTTAAAAAAAATAAGTAAATAACACTTCATTGAAGAAAAAAGAAGATAATTACTTATCAAAAAAAGAAAAAGAAAAAAGAAGATAACACAAGGAACCAAAGCACCAAGGACACAGCAAAAACAAAACTACAGTACATGAAAACTACAACAATCAAGCAAGTCAGCCAAAGAATCAAAAGTAACATAGGCAACTGATCCTCACTTTTACAAATTGAGAAGCTTTAGTAATTAATGAGAGAAAACTACACTCACCATCTGATGCAACCATGGAATATTAATTTGTTACTAAATTTGTGTATTCAAGACATTTCATGGGCCCACATGTGAAGTCCAATTTGAAGTAAAATTCACATGGTTTTAAAGGTTTAGTTATGTGTTCCCAAGAAAAACTCACCCTAACAAACTGGCCATATGTAACTCGTTGGCTGTTTGGATATCTATAATACACAGCAAAGCCTGGCATGTTTCCACACTCACGTTCATAAATAGATTCATCACTCTGCAATGCCAAAAAAACAGAAAAGCACCAGTCAAAAACAAGAATTTTGGGGGCAAAAAAAAGTGGGGGGGGGGGGGGGGGGATGCAAAATAAAATTTTATTGCTTATCGAAATGCTGTTAACTTCCAAAAAACCATTGCAAGGGAAACAAAACTAACTTTTGCAGAAAATGAAAAATAAATAAATAAATAACCAAAACAAAACAAAACTTTACCTTCCAATAGTATGCAATCTTTAGTGTCTCACACAGAAACCTTCCAAGTCTACCCGCTTCGTATTCAGTGCAACAGCATATCATAGGTTGTAAGGTTTTACATATCAGAACATCAATGTGGTTCACTGTGTTAAAAAATGGTGTTCCGAGGGAATGAAGAGTGTGCACAAACATGGCACAATAGACAGCATCTGGCATACTGAAAGTACAGCGAGGAAAAATACAACGTTGAAGGAACTCCATGTTGATCTTCGAAGTATCAGGGCAGGAACTCCACCACTTGTCTTTTTCATGAGAAAGCCGTCTACGAACAGATGTAACATTTTCTTCATGCTTACGGAGTTCACTAGTCAGGCGATCTAGAGATTCTTGAATTCTTTCTTTGTCTTTCTTCCTTTTGGTGATTGCTGAACTTGAATTATCAGAAAGCTCTTCCAGAGCCTTAAGAGCAGCATGCTGCTTGGAAATTTCAGACTCATATCGATTTCTAGGAACGTAAAGATCATAGAGAGTAAGCCCCCAAAACGTAGCATAGAGATCAGGGGACAGGCTATTCCAGGCTTTTGAAGGCAACATGGTTCTAACAGTATCAAGAAGATCAGACCAACTGCACAGAATGATGTAACCATTGAGAGGAAAGGAAAAGAAGGCAAGTTGGAAGTAATAAGAAATACAGGTCACGTAAAGCATTCCAATGTATCTAAAATATAAAAATTCCAAATGACATGCCAAGTAATGCCACCAATGCAAGCAAATTAAGAGACCATATGCTTAACATACAAATATGATATATTTGTACATGTTTATAATTGTAGCCTACAACAATGGCCCAAATATAAAAATTTTCCTGTGAAATAAGTTTTCAAAGCAAGCATAACAAGATAACAATGGTTGAGATTATTACATTATAGGCTTCTTCGAGGAGCCAAGATCCAGAACAACATTGCCAGAGTATTCTGTAGGTTCAGAATCCAAGTTTGTAGTAGAAATATTTGTAGCATCACTGTCATCTAAAGGCCAGAAGACATCAGAACTCCCCTGACACTTGAAGAGCCTCATTACAGGTCGATATATTAAGAAAGCAACCTATGCAGGGTAAAGAGAAACATGATAAGGATGTTACAAACTCAGAAGCAGAAAAACAACATAATACTCCGAGGAAACTGTATTGAATAATTGTGGTATTTTTACAGCATTAAGGATAAGAGAAAAAATATAATATAATAAGAAAACAAAAGTTTCTGATGGACAAGATCGACATACCTCAGGATCAAGGTGGTAAAGATGGACAAGATCATCAAGCGAGGGAATCATTTGAGCATAAGCTGAAGCTGGTGTCAATGCACTACAAAGGAATTCCACATATTGAAGAAGAGTACCATGGCATCTATCAAACTGCTCACTAACCATCTTTATATAAGGGGCATCTGCATTTATGACAACCCTGCAAAAATTAACAGAATCAGGAAGTAAATCCTAGTAGCTTTTGTTTTTCCTTTTCTCGGGCTAGACATAAAATCAATCTCATGGAAATCAACTTGGGCAGGCAGAAAGTATACAGTAAGTACAAAATAAAACCACCCCATCACCTGGAAAGAAAATATTGAGGGAAAAGGGCAAAATAGAAATGAAAAACCATGAATATTTTTTTTTTTTTTTTTTAACAAGAAACACTTGGAATAAGATAAGATGAAGCTAGCTAATTTGAACCCCTAATATGCAAATATATGTGGAACAGTCAAACCATTAGTTTAAGTATAATGGGGATGTAGAAGCATTATGAACTGCAGAAAGTCAGTTCTTACTGAGGCTAAGTGGAAGGTAGGGAATGGGTTCTCTATTCTTGTGGCTAAGATTCAAAACCTCAAGCTGCCAGATTCCAACAGCTGCACCCTTCAAATTTGGGTGATCTAATAGATAAAACTACAGTTAGACAGTTACAATGGGGGAGGAGGGATTTGAACCCTTGATATCTCCATTGGAAACATCAGGAGGTACCAGTTGAGCTACAAGTCTCTTGGCTATTGCTAGACGGACACGGCACTTGTAAAGAGTTGTACCACTCGAAAGCAGCTAATAGTATCCTATGCATGCTTGTCTAAATTGGGAATCCTTGATCGACTAACATGCTTGTCTAATTACCTTTTTCTTCTTCTTTTTTTTGTTGTTTGTACATACTTTTTTAGGCTACTTCATCTTCTTTGAATGAAGCAGTTCTCAGTTTTAATAAAGATCTCTTACTTACCAAACAAATAAAAGTTGAAAAGCCTATGGGTTATACATGCTAAAAGAAAAGGGTGTACCCACTACACAAAGCTCCCACTTTTACGGAGTATAGGAGAGACGATTAGTAGGCAGCCTTACCCCCCAATTTTTTTTATTCCTAGACTCAAACCCACAACTTGTTGCTTTTGATGGAAGGTACTTGCAATCACACTAAGCTCTAACCTCTGACAAAAATAAATTCCCCGTTGCTCAAGAGCAACCTGATAGAAGTAATGTCAAGAGTTGGAACAGTTTATGGAGGGTTTAACTTTCTTTAAAAATAAAAATAAAAATTTAAAAAAAAAAACACTCAGAGTAGTATTCCTCTGGAAACTGCATAACAAGTACTTTCCAGTCAAGAAGGAACTTGACAAAAGAATATTATCACTGACGCTCTGTCCCATGTGCTTGAAGATGAAACAGAGGACCACCTATTCGCTAGATGTGAACTGGCAAGGGCAGTGTGGTCTAGCTCTGAAACACAACTTGCTCCTGGCTTGTTTCTTAGTGGGACAAATTTCTGAAAACCTAGACATCAGGTCTCAGTTTACAGCCACATTCACAGCCGTATTGAGGGCAATCTGAGTTCATAGAAACAAAGTAGTCCAAAGTAGTCTATGAAGGAATTCAGCCTACACCTGTAGTGCTCTTAATTTTAACCAAAATTTTAAGCTCCCTGTTGAGAGGTGTAGAGCTCTATAGAGTCAAACACCATGGAAAGAAGTGGAATCGGTTTTCTTTCTTTAATGGCTGACAGGCATTTTTTATGGTTCATGTAGTAAAATGGAGAGGCGCTGCTGTCAGATGTACAAACAGCAGGGGAAAGTCATAGTTAATGACTGTTATAGCTGGACTACTCAATAAAGTACTGCCATCTGTAAGGCCATTTTAGAAGCTCTAATCTCACTAAAATCACTAGGCATGAGAGGCACAATTATCTTCACTACAAGTGCAGAAGTATGTACAAACTGTAATGGAAGACAAACTTCCAAATGGGAAATGGAACCAATCATCAAAGATATTCAGTCTCAATGATACAGCAGGTCCCATGTGGTTTCAAATGGTGAATAAACAACTTCTTTTAAAGTGAACCATATTAGTTTTGGCAACTTTTTAACCCTCTTGTAATAAAATATACAATCCATGATATTTGGTATTTTGTAATCAACAATGTATCACAAGAAAAAAAAAAAAAAAGAAAAAAAAAAAAGAATATATAACAATTAGAGTTCTAAAGCTTACACAGAACGATGTTGAGCAATAAGTAACAAAAGAGGAACAGCCAGCTTTGGTTCGTCCTTTGGAAGCAATGAGTCCCGTAGCCTGTTAGTGGACTTGATCAATGCCTGCATAGAGAATTATATGTTAACATCTTTAAAATTAGCGTGTCAAACACCATGATATTATGCACAGAAGATTTACCTACTAGAAAAGTCACAAAGCCAATTTAACAGTCCAAGAACTTCTTTTTCTTTTTCTTTTTTATAAGTGAAAACAAATTATTGAATATAGAGTACATCGTGCAAAAAGGGGCACGAAGCAGCCAAAAAGGTACAGAGAAAGCTCAAAATTATGTATCAGACAGGAGAATTTATAAACATCGAAAGGAAATCAGTAGATGTGAGTCCCAAAGCCCAAGACACCAATATTTTAATTTTTTTTTACTTTTGATAGGTAAGTCCAAGACACCAACATTGTTGGAGTATATTTGTCTACCAGCTTTATTGGATTCTTTTTTCTTTTCTTTTTTTGATATCTTGTACACAAACTCTGTAGATCTTGAACCCATGGCCTTATCTTCCATCCCGTTATTGTTGGAGGACACTCATTGGGCAGCTATATTGGAAATTATAAAATGAGAAAGTGCATATTGTGTAATTTTGCAGACAATTATAGTGTACCAAATGGTAAAACCTTCAGTCTTAGAAGGTCTGGTTATTGATACACAATTCAAGAATACCATTCAACTTAAATGAAATTTTCAAATCTTAAAGCCTATACCCTGACTGTCATCTATTTGGGATGGAAAGAGGGAGGGGACAGACCTCCGAAGTGACTAAGCAGAAAGATATCAATCTGTTTTACATCTGATAGTTCTGGCAAATGCAATATCCATAATCAACTCAAGATGCATCAAAGAACATCAGCATTTATCATGCAAATGTATCCAAAAGATTGGCATACATGTAAAACCCAAATTAACATAAGTACATAATTAGTTGGAGTTCATATAGAAGCACCTATATATTCAACTAGTCTGGCAAACTTCAAATTACAATTACAGGAAGCAGATGTAGGACATAGTCCTGATAATTTGCAGGTGTGCAGGAGAAAATGGAGGGTCATAACTACATCAATCTCATTTGGAAAATGGAATCAAATAGATAGGAAAAATGCAACATTAACCTATAATTGACAATATATACAATTCGTGGTTCAAATTTGCTAATTGCAAGAACTAGAAGAAACATTATGCAAGAGGCTTAATAGCTATATAATTCACAGAGAATATGGCCCAAGTGGGAGAAAAATAACAAAAATGGAGTAGCTAAACCTATATAGCTGAGATAAGACACTAATGACCCCTAGCTCAAATAGCACCTATTACCCATGCAAGAGCAAGGTGGAGTTTAAAGCCATGGGTTCAAGAGCCACCAGGTGCATTTGTAACTTAACAATCGATATATACAGATGGGATAAGCCTTCAACGTTCAGTTTTAATTCCTATTAATGCATGACGAAAACATTCAAATATAATTATAAGAAGTTCAACATTTCACTACTAGGTTTGCACATATTGATACATCAAACAATTTAGCAGCACCCGGGATTTATTGTCTAAATTGCAAGATTCAAAAACTTATACCACAGGGTTCCTCAGAAAGTGAACATAGATAGGGTTCCAATCTGTTAGTTAAGATCCAATTTTAGGCTTTTATGTTTCAAAACTATATTAACATTTAGAAAATTCTATTTATTGGACTTTTCACACAATGGGACTGCAAAAGCCCCTGACAACCAAACAATAATGATATATATTTAATTTTATTTCTCATAAAACTATTGCCACGTGTCTATTATAACTTCTACATAACCCTAACCCTGAAGAACTTGGTTTCCAGGTAACTTAAAATAAAAACCTAATTTATTGGGCCCCTTTTATTAATCTAAACACACCTAAGCCTAGTCCGTTACAATGAAATTAAAATTTTAATAAAAAAAAAAATTTTAAAAAAACCCAAATCTGTTTAGATGACCAAATACTGCCAATGCCCCCAACTAAAATATAATAAACATTATAATTCCAAATAGAAACCCAGCAAATCTGCCCCTTTGTAGCTTCCACTTTATCCCTGAAGTATTATCCTCAATTTAACTGTATTACAAGCATACAATGCCATTTTTATAGGTAACATAAGTTATAATGCAGCTGCTATTAGTCAGCGACAACCTAAGGTCAACCAATAAAATAAAATAAAATAAAAAGTACCTTGTTATTTCGAGTTACTCCAAAAGAAGTCGCCTGATACCGGAGAGTCTCACTACCCGCCATGGCATCCAGCTGTTCTTCAGTCAGGTTCTCTGTATACTGGACATTTGCCATTTGTTGAATAAGCTCCTGTCATATCATAAAACTCCAGTCAATAACTAATAGTGTTGGGACTATTTACATGTTAAAAATGGCACAACTTTCGGACTTCAAAAGTACCTGCAAGAGAACAAGCTCAATTCCTTGCCCCTTCTTTAACTGGTTCACAAGATACTGGAAAAGACCCCTCAATTCCATGGATGGATACTTCTTACACCTATATAAGATGATAACATATTAGTAAATTAAGCTACTTCAGTTGGTTGCATTATAGAAAGTTGCAGTTGGGTTCTAATTTTCCTTAGAAACAATTTAAGCAAAGGTGCATGGAAGGAGATAAAAGAAAGAAAACCAGTGGAAAATGCAGAGTTAAATCATCAAAGGTTTCCAATAGCAGAGAATAGCTTGCCCTCAAGCAGTGTCAGAACTCTAGCACCCTGACAATTTCATTCTTATCTAGTCAATTGTTGGAGACAAGCTTTTAACAAAAGACCACTTGGTCAATAGCAAGAAAACTTATTAACAACTAATGGAGAAGGCCCTATTCGGTTATTCTTCAATTTACATTTTTTGCCCTTCTCAGAGGCAGCACAAGAAATCTGACCCTCAAAACTGCAGACATATTTAGCCAACTGTCACAACAAGCCTTTTACAGATTCTTAGCAAGGAAATTACCAAGGACATCAAGGAAAAAAATAATAATGGAGATGGAGAGGATTCCTATTTCTCATGACTATAAACTTCCCTTTTTTTTTTCTCAAAGTTGCAATCAACGTAGCCAACTTCAGAAAGATGTCCCTTAGTGCACACAAAGGAACAATATGGAACTGTTAACCAAGGGTGAGATATCCCTTTCCAATGCCACCTATTGATTTCTCCACCCATTTTTCAGTTCAGATTAATTTTTACATAAGTCCCCAAAGGGCAGCTTTTACATCTAATATATAAAGTTGAATATATATATATATATATATATATATCTCTGCATACTCTACAAGTCAATGGATGATGCACCATCAGAATTAGAATTAGAAACATATTCAGCAACTTTCAATCAAGTAATTCCTTTCCAAAAATTGTAATGGCACATTGATAAAACAGAATCCAAAGGGATCCACTGCCAAAAGATAAAATGTTTCACAATAAATCTGTTTTCTTCCCCATATGGTGAATGACTAGCTAGATATATCTCATATTCAATTTTAACCATTTTTCTTATATTGGACCCTAGAACATATGAAATCCTACATCAAAGACAAGTATCAACACATTCAAATAAAAAGGTAAACAAACTTCGTTCAAGTCAATTACAGCAGTCAGATATTCAGAATGGAGCAGTATTAAATTGAGCAACACGTTTGCTCTGATAAGGTAAAATCATGGTGGATCCACAAAAATTAGGTGAAATTACAATTTACCCCCCTAAACTATACCCCCTTCTATAGTTAACCCCCTAAACTATGAGAATGCACACTTATTTCCCTAAACTATTATCCATGGGATGGGGAGCAACGTGTTATACAAGTAATAGTTTGGGGGTTACGTGTGCACTCTTATAGTTTAGGGGTGCAAGTGTTACATGGGTATTAGTTTTTTTTTTTTTGTGGGGGGGGGGGGGGGGGGTTAATGTGTGCATTCTCATAGTTTAGGTGGGTGTGAAAAAGGGGATCTCTAGTTTAGGAGAGTAAAGTGTAATTTCCCCCAAAAATTATTTAACCTATTAGAAATCTCAATCACATTGTTTCTTTTTCGAACATGGTCATGTTCATAGCACAAAATGACCTAACAGAAAAATGAGACTGCCAAATTCAATCCATTCACAAAATCAGCCAATCCTTCCACCCGGTAGTTCCATAACACAGTTTGATCCAACAACAATTGTATAAAAGTAGAAATCTATTCTATTAGGAAAACGCAACAAAGAAACTATAGAAATAATCAAGTTTAGAGGAACTTATTTATTATGCGACAAAAGGATCTCACATATAGATGTCAAGAGCCTTGTAGTTCAGTAACATTCCCTGGTCTCTTTAATGAGGAGAACCAGGGTTCCAATCCCCCCTCCCCACTTGTTGTAATCATTAAATTATCAACAACAAAAAAAATAGTTTCTTATAAATAGATTCAGTTCTAAAAATAAAATAAAACCCTTATAGAACCCATTCAGCAGAAGTTAAATTACATATGCAAGAAAAAAAATGAGATTTTGAACCAAGCTGCTTCTTTGTTAGCCATAAATAATATCTACCATCCTTCTCACACAATCCAGAAATGTACAGAAAATGAATTCCTACAACACCCCTCCTCCCCGCCCCCCTCCCCAAAAAAAAAAAAGGAAGAGAACTTTTAAATTCTCTGTCCACAAAAAATTTCCTGGTAATTGTACAACAGCCCCAAAATCCTTGAGAACTTTCACAGATGAAGCTCTATAAGAACAATTCAACCTGTAAAACTCTGATTGTTGCCTCCATAATTGCTGAGATTTACTTCAGTAGATCAGTTGATCTTTCTACATTCTATATCTCCTTTGTTAAGAAGTAATCTTGTACATCCTCTCTCTATTATAAGGCAGGAGTATGCAGAATGAAAGGGCTACAAAATCATGAAGAACCCATGACATCCTGAACTATAACATAAAACCATCTTCAGACCCGGCCAATGCAGATGGAAGAACAATAAAGTGTTCAGTTGATAGTGCCTCCTCTTATATAGGGTTCATTTTTATCGAAGAAAATCCCCCATATGTCTGGCTCGTCTATGGGAAAAAAATATTACAGAGAACAGCTGATCAAACCGGAGATCTACACTCTCTGGAATCTTTGAACAGTGTCATGCAGGGAAACAAACAATTAGAAACAGGAAGGAGCACAAGGTGAAAGAGAATTCTGACTAGGATCTGCAATACAGAGAACCAAATGCATCTTATCTTCAATTTCCACACTGAACCATGCACTTCAGACCAATTAACAAATCACCGAAATTCCTAATATTTAGAAGTCCACTGAAGATAAAAATCAGTTTACAGAGCTCCACAATGAGCAGTACAGTTTTCAGCACTTTAAGAAATTTACCCCATCTAATCCTTCAACCCTCAATTTCACACCTCTCCAAAATCATTGAAATTGTTATTAACACACCCCAGAACACCATTCAGTGTGAACATTAACTCAGATAGCCCCAACTTCTTTCCTTTGTGTATTGACAAGCTCTCCACCACCTTCTTTTATAAGCTAATGATCATTGTAAACAACACCAAAACATGAACTCAGATAGCCCCAACTTCTTTCCTTCATGTACTGACAAGCTCTCCACATTCCGTTTTTATAAGCTAACAATCTTGTAAATGACACCAAGCCTTTGAAATCATGCAAGAATCAAGGACTAGAGACCCAGAAGACAACTTATTTTGATTCCAATGAAATATTCTGTCAGCCAGTGGGTCTGATGCATCTTTACACCTCATTTGAAAAATATAACAAGTGTTTTCTCACTTTCCAATCCCCAGTATACCAAAGTCGAAAAAGCTAATAAAGAAAACCAATCAAAGTTTGAACAGGGTAATCCTGACCAGCCCTCCCCTTGTAATGTGCATCTCTTTTTGTAATTCTGACTCTGTCATCAAATCTCATACAGTTTTCTGAGTATGCCTGCCTATTGGCAAGCCAAATTGTTGGAACTGTCCTGACCTTGCAAGTCGGGCACAGAAAATTTTGGCAATGTCACAACATCCCCAGCTCCAGTCAGCATGCTTTTGTGACGGTTAATCTGCAACCCGGAAACTTACGTAAAGCATCCCAGGATACATCTAAATTCTACAATATGGGGTAAACGTTCATTAATGATTCTAATGCAGGTCAGTCAAAACTCATAAAATAAATGACCAAAAATCACTCAACATACATAGGAAAGAAATAACACCCCCACCCCCCTACACAACCTAAGATGAGTTAGCACTACATGCCCAAAAAAAATGAAAAAAAGAAATCAATAATTTAGATTGACACCTACTGAAAATGAAAGTGCTGATACTTATTACAATGCCAATATGACAACATATAGAAAACAAATGACTCACAAATATATGAATAAATAAATTGAGGGCAAAAATAAAATATTGATACATACAGGTGACCCCAAAATGAAGCCAAAGATTGAAGCCAGTCTGACAAATTTAGGCCATCATCCTTTAGTTTATCACGCCCACCTTGTGCCAAACGCTCAATCACAACGTATTCCAAAACATCATACTCGAGCTGTGCATAAAAGTAAGCATGTATATAGGGTCAACAAAAAATACTGGGAAAAATATTTATTGATCAAATAGAAGGGATACTTGAACTGCACAGTCAGATGACAAAAAAGATCCCAAATGCTGCGAAATATAGTCTTAGTTGGAAAAAATATATATATATTTTTTCTCATTTGAAAAAAAAAAAGGAAGTTCAAACAAATCATTCCAAGTACAACAAAAAGTATTATTTTTCCAAAACAAAATTGAACTCTAAATTAAATCAAAACAAAATTGTCTTGTGCAACCCACATCATTATCCCCAAGTTGGAGAAAGCTCATCCTCAAAAGTGTTCAAGGACAAGAACTTTTTCCCATGAAATAAGTACCAACTCGTGAAGTACCTTTGACAACACTAAGAACAAAGAAACTTTCCGTTCCACAATGTCATTAAATTTGTCTAAAATTATAAAATCAATCGGAGGATGTGTAAAACAATATAGCCTAATCTTGACCCACATAAAGTACTATTGCATCAAACATTTCCAATTATCAAACTTTATCACTTCATGCACAATAAAGAGCTTATAAAAAGAAGATGCATAAAACTCACTTTTCACAACAAGTGTACCCAATGAATTTTTGCACTCTTGTTGAACTTTCTCCTCATCAAGTAGTGGAAAATCCTCCTAAGTGGTAAGCAACATATATGACTCTTTAAAAGGTGTTACTACATATGGTTCAAATATTTCGCCTTGTTGTTTAGGTTCTACAGTATGTTCTTGATGCATGAATGTAGAAGCAATATTTATTGCAACCTGTTGTCCTTAACAGCTCAATGACTCAAGAAGGGTATTAATTTTTGGGAACCTTGCAGACAAGCCTTGAAAGGATTTTGCTAGATTTTTCAAGGTTTATCCCATGGCATGCTATGCTAGAGTGGGCTTAGGACTAGAAACTACGCAAATACACATCTTGTTTTGTGCTACTAGCTGTTTGTTCCCTTACCTCAGACTATTTCTTTGATCTAAAAAATCATCCAATAAGATTTTGGAAGATAATTCCTTCGATAGGATTGGAGTACATATTTCTTTCCAAGGTTTTCTTTCACTTCTTCACAATCACTAATTGCAGGCTTATCCAATTGAAGGCAAGGGTTCTCAATGCTCTTGCGGTATTCCATTAACTCTAGCTATGAATTTCATTTTGGCAAACTTCACCTTCTTATTTGATAAACCTATCAAAGAATTTTCTTCTTTTTTTTTTCTTTTTTTTTGATAAATAAGAAAAATTTGTATAGATAAAGCATTGGTCCATCTCATATAACCAGCTGTTGAAAACTCATGAGTCATAATGACTTATCAAACATATGTACCTCTAATATTAACACTGTACAGTGGGCTAGGAGGTTTGCCAACCTGGCCGTAGTAAATAGAGCCAGCCCACTAAGGAAGTTGTTGCCACAACTCAACCAAATAAAGGGAGTAGCACACATTCCATGTGCTGTTTGAATACCAAATAATAGCCCTCTATGTTATTTTTGTAGGTAGGACCATGACTTGATTGGGTAGACTTGCAAATTCCAACTATGTTGCAGATTGGCTTGGTATTGCTCATTTTCATTGGTTCATTGAGCTTAAAAAAATAAGTTAGATAAAAATACAGTTGTACCTAGAAAAAGTGAGGTTTTAAAAAATTTGTATATTTTTAACATTACAAAATGGGTCCAGGTTGACCCAATGGATCCATGCAAGAGTCCAAGCAGAGGTCAAGGCTCAGTCCAAGGCACTGTGCAAGAGGGAAGGCTTCTGACAGGGTTGCGACAGTGTGGCTTGGCTAGCAATTGCGATTGCACATGGCACACCATAGCCTTGTGTTTTCTAGCAAGCTTCTATCAACAATGCAAGGCCTGAAGACTAGAGGCAAGATGGGACAAAGAGGCTGAGATCAAATCACTGATTTTAGTTAGGCATTCACAAAACTGACGATACCCATGACTTTTTTTTTTTTTTTGGGGGGGGATTCTGCTTGCAGTGTTTATGGTCAAGGGATTGGGTTGTTTTGGCTATGACACGTGACCATCAACAGTGTCAGTGGTCTAGTTTTTTTTTGTTTTAGATGGTTGTTGGGGTGGTGGTGGTGGTTGGGGGGGGTGGTTTGGAAGATGTTGTGTTGTAACTTGTAATGGCTTTGGTTTGACAATTTAGGTGTTTGGAGTGCCATTGAGATCTAGATGTGGATGGTTGTATTTTACCGGGTAGGGTGATGATGATGTGGGAGGGTCTAGATGCAAGCCCCAAAAGACAGAAAACAAAGAAATTATTAGTGTGGGATTTTCTACTCCAACAAATCTGGTCAAACATATTGAAATTTTAAACAAAAACCACAGTACATCAGTCCCTTGGCACCTACTCTTTTCATCTCCACAATATATGCTCATCAATTTTAATTGTGTCAAGAACAGAAAACCATAGTAGATGACTCTGGTCAACGGAATTCTGATCCAGTCATTACATTGAGTAAATCATTTAACCATGACCATGAAATAATCTATTTTATGAATAAAATATTAGTACTAATCAAAAGAGAACACTTCAAACAGACCACTTCTACCACACAAATAAACAAGATTTCTTCAGAATCATGAAAAATAAAAGAAGATGAAGAAAGGAAATCATGAGGTACAATGCCAAAGAAAATTCTCACCTGTGTCAAATACTTGAAGGCATCTACTACAGGAGTGATCATATCCCTGTAGGCCTCAATCTACACATCACAGATTAAGACATTAATTTAATTCATATATAAAGTACTGAGCAGCAAGACAATTAAAAGAGGCTACTACCAAATGAAATAATACCTGATGAACAATTGTTCTAAGTACCGTCATTGGATTGGCATGAGCTAGTTTTGCAACCATCCGGCCCAGTTGCTTTAAATTTTCCTTTGCAAGCCTTTTCAAAATTCTTCTAGTGTCCAACTGTAAAGCAACATGGCATGGCAAATGACACTTGTAAGGCACCAAGCTTGAAAGAAAAGACAAGAACTCAACTGAAAAAATAATTATTTATACCTTGGCTGTTTGCCTTGCAGACAAAACCATAGGAATCTGTTCATCATCTTTTTCCCATTCACCATATAAACGGTACCGCGCCTAAGCAAACAAGATTTATATACCAACATTCTCCACCAAGCTTAATAAATCTTAAATGAAGAATCAAATAGCGCGGAAGTAAGGCCAACCTCATATGGAAGGAGATTCATTACTTCCCACATCTCTTGGCCAACTGCTGGATTTGCAGGGATCAATTGTAAAGAAGGAAGTAGACATGTTCCTAGGGCTTCCTCTATCCTTGACCTAGCTTGTTTCAGGTGCAGACGGGGATCTCGATTCCCACCATTAAGAATTTCAGGATTCAGTGCTCCATCACCATTACCTACACGATCTAGTGCAGACAAGTAGTAGCCTCTCAATACTCTACATACCTATTCATGAAATACAAGAGATGGGCAATCACTATCAGCTCAAAGAGTAAGAAAAATATAAAAAATACAGTTATCATAACATCAGAATTAAAAATAAAAATAAAAATAAAGTACACCTTCTGAAGCAATAGAGTATCACGGTATAGGTAAGGTCCAACACAAGAAAGCATCTGAAATAGCTCACTAGGAAGATCAACAAAAGAACCACGAACTGATGAATTTGCTACATCCATAGCATCGATGCTGGCTCCAGAAGAAGACCCAAAGCTTTGGAAATGTGCTTGATGGACAATGTCATATGCTGAAGAGATTGATTTTTCGATAAGCCTGGATAGATTCAGCAGAGGTTTATTGATGTTACCAATGTAGACACACTACCACTGCAAGCTAATGGTTACCAAAATCACACTAATAATGCTAAGTAATGCCTTAGTTATTAGATTGAATTCTTAAAATGCGCTTGAAATAACAAAGTAGCCACCCTTATGCCTAGGGCTGTCCAAACCCATTTAAAGACCCAACCCACCCCAAGAAACCAACCGGATCCGATCCGACACCAGCCAACCTGACTACTCCGGCAGTCAACGGCAGGTCTTCTCCACCAGAAACCGACTCCAGCAGGTTGGCTTCGGTTTCCCTCCCCCCAAAACCCAAAAAAACCCGAACCATCCGACAAAAACCCAGATTTGGCGAAAATTTTCCAGATCTCGGCGAAAAAACCCAGATTTTGGCAATATTTCAAGTAGATCTGGTGAGATTTTGACTGGATCTGGCAAAATCTCACCAAATCCGGTGAGATTTCCGCCGCATCTAGCAAAATCTCATAGATTCCGACAAGATTTTTTGCCGCATCTGGGTTTTTCTCACCGTTTTCTTACAGTTTCCTCGCCGTTTTCTCAAATCTATGATGCCAACCAACCCGTCTGCCACCCGTTGAAGGTTTGATCCACCCGACCCATCTACTCCAGCAGTTGGACGTGGGTGGGATTTTCTGCCACCCAATTCCGTTGGGTCGGTTCTGGGTTGGGCACAAACCCAACCCAGACCAACCCATGGACAACCCTACTTATGCCTACTAGTGTATTTTGGTTTAAGGGCCTACTTGTATGTTTTGTTAGCAGACATGTATAGGAACTCAATAACAGAGACAGGTGTGAACTTAAATTCAAACAAAAATAATCCAAAATTCATATGTTAACTTTACCTAAACAAGCTGTTACAAATTTGAATGTGTTCCACTGGATTGAGGGGTGAGAGACGTCCAAATAGTATATGTGCATGGTACCTGGCAACATATAAGATATCTTTCAGATACATTACAAATAAGTAGTAATAGGACAACTATTAAGGGAAGAAAAAATTGAAACGTTGATTTGTAATAAACTAATTCCATATGTGCAAACAAGGGTTCTACCACCTTGCCCCTATATGTATTAAATGTATAAAAAACAGAACATCAATTAACCTTTACATTAAAAATACATAAAGATGTGATTATATCACTAAGCATATAACTTCCTAGCCTTGCGGAAAAGATGTAGACAACCCTTCACATGTACTTTATAAAAAATAGAAGTACAACTGAGAGAACAAAAATATAAGCAATTTCCAAAGGAGAAAAGCTCCCAACCAAGACAAAAGGATAAAAGAAAGAAAGAAAAAAGAAAAGAAAACATAAACAATAACCATAGTCAACCATAAAAATCATCAGTTTAACAGTGACCCAAACATAGAAAGTTCTAATAAAAACAAACCTACCAGTCATCGACGCAAAGGAATCCTGTAAGCAAGCCTAACGTTTGGTTATTTTCAAGCTCTGGAAATCGTTCAACAACTGCCTCAGTTTCCATGTCTAACGCGGAAAAAAGATCTATTGTCACATCTCCTTGTTTCTCATCATCCATTAAATCTTTCCCAGTAGCGGCAAGATTTATCTTCCCGATCTTGTTGGCCTGCAAAAAGAGTGAAAGTCCATGTCCTCATAAAAAAGGCATAAGCATAATCTGAAATTTGAATTAAGGAAAATGGACTCCTAGCCATCTATCAAAGAAGCTTCTAAAGCCTCCACTGCAACAACAGAGAAAATCCCTTGTAACTCAACTAGCAGCTCCTAGTGTTTTCAACAGTGACATCTATCCCTCCAACCCCAACTATTGAATTTTCAACCAAAAAAAAAAAAAATTCAAACAAGTGGGGAGGGGGTAATCATTCCCCTCTCCTCTCCTTCCCCACCTTCCCCCCTACTCTCCTATTCCTCCAATGTTCCAAACACGGAATAAGGGAAACTGACCATGAGCTATTTACCAAAGAAAATTCTAAAGACACCACTACAACAAGAGAGATACAAAGGACTCTCTAAACAGTAACAACATGTATCATGCAACAGCTTGCGCCACCTCATAAGATTTCAATGAATTAGTAATCATCAATTACACTCAAAATTATATGACAGCAGATAGAAAGAAAGAACATATGACATTCAGCAGACAACACCAAAGGTGTAATCTCAATACATTCATGAAGACAACAGAAGTCCCCACCTCATTGGTAAAAATTATGCAGAAAAAATTTCATAATAACAAAGACTTCTACCTAAATTGGATAACAGAGCGAAACACCCAGTGAGTAATTATGGTAGATCTACCTCATCAAGTCGCTTGGCACAAAAAGCATTATAATGCTCAAATGCATCATCATCCTTGGGAAGTAAATGTGCATATCTGGAAAAAATAGGAAGGAAGACATGAACTAAATCCAATCAGAAAATAACCATAGCAGAAACAGAAATTCAAGGGAGAGAGGGAAAAACAGAACAAATGACGATACAAAAGCACATATTTGACATATCCAATAAACATGGCACTGTAAGCTGTAATAATCAACATGGATAAGTGCAAAAACATCAAATTGAACTACTTATCTAAAACAAAAACAAAAGGCACCAAATTGAACTGTGGTCATAGATGATAGAAATCATCTTAAAGTAACAAAATTTATAGCATCACTATATTACATGACCAGAAAGTTTGCACAAACCACTCACATGCTATCAAGATCAATAAACTCTTCCTTCACCAGCAAAGCTGTAAGCTTATACAGCCCAAATGGTACAGGACTATTTACTTCCATACGCTGATAATATTGAAATTTAAAACCAAGAATCTGTGAAGCATGAGACTGCAAAGAATGACAGAAGTATTAGTAAAATAAAGCTATTCAATTAGTATACTCTAACTTGAAGACCAGTCAACCTACGACACATCCTTACCTTGGGAAAAATTGGAATCAGTTCCAGAAAGATCTTATTATCTGGCTGAAGTTCAAAACACTCCAAAACCTGACCAAACAGAAGCATTAAAAGTTAAACCCATAAATAAATTGTATACCAGCAAATTCAAAGCAAAAATTAAACAGAGCAATCTAAGAACAACTATAAGATAGCAGAAAAACAAAAAGGATAAGTAGATGAAACTTACGATATCAAATGCACGATTGGGGTCTAGATCGAAATGTCCAATTAATGACTGAATGATATATTAAACAAAAAAAGTCAAATACAAGAATAAACAGACAGAGGCTAACAATGAAGATAACGTTAAAACGATTAAATAACAGAATAAGAAAGAGGGATAACAGTGTAGGTAAACTCAAAAAATAGATGAATAACAATGAAACTCAAAAACCTTAATAATGCCTATCGTTGCTGCTGATACATTTTGAGTTGAAGCTTCAGAATCTCGGCAAAGAAGGGTAACCTACAGATCAATAAGATAGTGAATACCCAATAACATTTTTTATATATAATTAAAAATCTAATAACAAACTAATTACAATCTACTTACAATCCCTATCCATAAAGGTTAGACCAATAAAAATTTAAACAGACTCATGACAACAAATTGTTCTTCTATGCAATCATTCATAACCAATACATTCCACAAGAGCAGCTTATACGTGAATTAACAACAAAAGCAACGTACATGTAAAAAAATCAAAATTGTGCTTAAATCTGAGTTACTTTACCAAAGATTTCAATGAGTAGTTTAAGAATCCCTCCCCCTTCCATAGACATAAGGCACTACAAAGGATGCCGTTATCACTGGGCTATCACTTAAACCCAGATGCAACACTAGAAATTAAAGAACATAAAATAAAGTATAGATAACCTGTCATCACCAAGCAGGAGAGAACAAACCAAGGAGTCAATGCCTAAGATTGGCTAGAGTCAATACCAGAACCTCAGAAAAATTCTAGGAGAAATTTTATTATTCAATCAAATTTGTATCGTCACTAAGGAGTACAATAATATAATACTAAAACTAAACCCTAATTCTAGTTGAATTAAGAAAGCTTTTTTTTTTTTTTTTTTTATAGGTAATCAAAGATTTATTTCATAAAAAGGACAACATGTTCACAATGGTGAACGCTCAGAACTTAAAACAAATACAAGTACCTCAGGAAGAGATACAAATAGAAAGAAGAAATTCAAAAATGGAAATGCATTGTGTAAAACCCCAAATTCTACCCCAATTGAAATAAGGTCCCAACCAGTATAAGCTTCAAAAGATCTATTAATCTCGCAATATCTTCAAAAGTACAATTATTACGCTCCCACCAAGTTAACCACATCAAACAAGCTGGAACCATATTCCAAACATTAGAGGAATGCTTCTCTGGCCAATTCCACCAGCCAAAAAGAAGGGAGGCTACTGTCTTCGGCATCACCCACTAGATTCCAAATATCAAAAAAACTTCACAAGGCATAAGCAAACTTACAATGGAGTAGAAGATGATCCACAATTTCCTCATCACACCGGCAAATGCAACACTAATTAACCAATGGTAAACGCCTAAGAACGAGGTTATCAATGGTAAGAATACTATCCCTAGCAGCTATCCATAAAAAGAAAAACACCCTTTTAGGTACCTTTGTACTCCAAATGTTCCAGAGAAAAGAGATAGAAGAAGAGCATCCGGATCGGCTAACAAGTTATAATAAGAGCGAACATCAAAGACACCAGAATGATTCAACTTCTGAGTAAACATATCATCTCCCTCACCCCTTGGCATATTAGAATAAAGATGCTTAAGTAGAGAACGTGCTCTCTCTACCTCCCCTTCATGAAAAGCTCGACGGAAATGTAAATTCCAACTTCTATTACCCCCTTCTAAATTAGAAACAACCAAATCAAAAATCCAAGCTTCTTTGGAAACAGCACAAGTAAAAAGATCTGGATAGAGATCCTTTAGAGGGATAGGCCCACTCCAAGGGTCATACCAAAAACGAATACGATGGCCTTCCCCAACAGCATACTCCACCTATCTAAAGAAACTCTTAGCTCCTGCTCTAATATTCTTCCAAATTCCACAGCCATGGGTCCCACGAAAATCCCTAGCACACCAACCCCCACTATCCACCCCATATTTGGTTGCTATAACCTGACGCCATAACCTGTGAACTTCTTTCCCAAAGTGCCATAACAACTTACCAAGCAAGGCTTGATTAAACAACCCCACCCTCCATTGGTAAACAAACTTTCACCCACGCAACTAATGAATATTTAAAGACCTCATCAGAAGTCCCCCAAAGGAAATTCCTTTGTATCTTCTCCAATCTGGCTGCTACAGCTTAAGGAATAGTGAACAGTGATAAAAAATAAATAGGAAGGCTCAAAAGAGTACTCTTTAACAAAGTAAGGCTGCCACGCTTAGACATATACAATTGTTTCCACCCAGAAAGTCTCCTTTCCATTTTTTCTTGAATTGAATTCCATATCAAGGGATCCTTGTAATGTGCCCCAAGAGGCATACCCAAGTAATTCATAGGTAGACTTCCCACCCTACAACATAACACACAAGCTAGAGCATGTAAATTACCTACCTCACCTACAAGCACAATCTCACTCTAACCAACATTGACTTTAAACCTGTGATAGCTTCAAAGAAAATCAACACCATTCTTACATATAATAATTGTTACCTAGAAGCATCACAGAATAAGATTGTGTCATCAGCAAAAAGAAGATGGGAAATTTTCAAACCCCTTTGCACATGGAGCCCGCTTGGAATCCGCTCAACGAACCGCCCACTTCCGTCTTCTTCAGGAACCTACTAAGAACCTCCATCACCAAAAGGAATAAGGGTGGAGATAAAGGATCCCCTTGACGGAGACTGTGAGAAATGCCAAAAGAAAAACCCGCTAGAGAACCATTAACAAGAACTGAGAACCTAACTGTGGAAATGCAAACCTTCATCCATCTCTGCCACCTCTCCCCCAAACCCATCCTCTCCATAAGGTAGAACAAAGCATTCTAGTTCACATGATCGTAAGCATTCTCAATATCCAACTTGATAATCACATTAGGAATCCCACTCTTAATTCTATTATCCAAACACTCACTTGCAATAAGGACAATGACTGAGTTAAGAATCTATCTCCCTCCAACAAAAGAATTCTGAGAGTCAAAAACGAACTTATCCAAAACACCTCTTAGCCTATGTGCTAAAACCTTTGCCAGAAGCTTATACAAGCTACCCACAAGACTAATAGGGTGAAAGTCCTTGATACTGATAGCATTGACCATTTTAGGGATCAAACAAAGAAACATGGCATTAAGAGATTTCTCAAAGATGCCATGTCTATGAAAATCTGCAAAGAAAGCCATAACATCCCTTTCCACTACACTCCAACATTTTTGGAAGAACGCCATAGTAAACCCATCAGGCCCAGGAGCCTCATCTCCCTCAGCCTCCTTTAATGCCTCAAGAATCTCCTCCTCCTCAAAATCCCTCTCTAGTAAGAGCCTCTCAGTCTCATCTAGACAATCAAATTCTAAGCCATCAATAGTAGGCCTCCAAGATTCCAGCCCCTGGTATATTTTCTTATAAAAATCCACCACATGATCTAGAACATCCGATTCGCCCTCATACAACACGCCAATTATTTAATTACAAAAATACCATTGACTCTTGGAAATTAAATAAGACTAATAACCAAATCAACTATTAAGACCTTACTGGAGCATTGGAAAGGGGGATTTGTTTGGCATCACAATGTGGATATTTGGGGTGCTCTACCTTTATGTGTCATGTGGCTTATTTGGGTAGAAAGTAACAATAGCACATTCAAAGGCACTTGCCCTCGAAACTAAATTATTATTATTTTGTACTTTGTATAATTGGATGGCAGCTTTAAGGAGCCATTCCTTCACTACTTGGATAAATTTTTGGACTTATGTACTTTTATTTCACTCTTTAACAACCCCAGTACACTTCCCCAGTATAGTGGCTATGTTGATTTTCTCTTCTTCTTCTTCTTCTTCTTCTTCTTTTTTTTTTTTTTTTTTTTTTGGGATAAGTACCAAAATTACATTATTAAAAAAGACTTCAAAGTATACAAAACAGCATCAGCCTATGAAATTACAAAGCTCAAGAAAAAATCTAACAAGGAATAACAAGAAAATAATTGAAGATGGTCCAATCCGAAGTGTTGCTTTTCTCTTCTTTAGAATAAGATTTTCCAGTTACTGGTAAAAATACTACCAAGACCTAAAACAAAATTGGTTTGACGAATAAAAATGCAATTCTTAGAGCCTCCTACATCATTCTTCCCTAATTAGAGAACTTGACAGTTGCAGATGCTCACACAGAAAACCTCAGCCCAAATGGCAATCAATGGCTCACAGGCTTAGTCCAACAAAAACCAACAGTTTTCCTTGGGTTGGTGAGGATAAATCAAATCTCCAACAAACTCCTAGGCTTTGCACTTGGAGATGAGGGTGAAACCGACAAGGTGCTCAAAAACAATCTTGCAACAATCAGTCACAAAATGGGCTTGAAAGGGCATCGAATTGGTATGGCCGAACTCTATGGGTCATTGATGCAAGAGGCAGTGAGAATGATTTATTATATTTTATTTAATTTTATGTATCAAGGGCAATTCTGTAATTTCTTAATATTCTGGAATGGACTGTGCTTATAGTCCATTGGGTCTTACTTTAGTTAATTTTAAGTTTAGTTATTTAGTTGGGCTTAGTAGTAAAAGCCTAAGGAGTCCAAGTCCAAGTCTCATTAGGGTTTTAAGAAATCCTAGTTCAACTAGGATTAGATATTAGACTTCTATTTAAAGAGTTGTAATGCTTTCTATTGGGATGATGAATGTTTTTAGAATTTTTTTATTGATAGGTAAGAAAGAAAATATTATTAAAAAAGGAATAGAAGGAAAGATACACAAAGTTCGCGATAGTGAACAAAGAGCAAATAGAAACAAATAGGAACAAACAATCATTAAACTATTCTAAGAAACGAAAGAAAATTCATAAGAGCAGAAAAATCCGAGAGACCCCAACATTGAGACCAATCAAAGAGCCCGTTGGCACAAGTCTAACAACCAAGCTAGAGAATTCTCAGTATCCTCAAAAGAATGTCAATTACATTCAATCTAAATAGTCCTCATCAAACAACCTAGAACCAAATTCCAAATATCAGAATTATGTTTCCCAAGCCAATGATAACAACAAAATAATAAGTCTGCAACTGAACCTGGCATGACCCAATCAACCCCAAACAACTGAAGCATATACAACCGCATAGAATGAGCTACCTGGCAGAAAATCAACAAGTGATCCACAGATTCCTCATTACAATAGCACATACAACAATAATTCGCCAAAGGACAACTACAAAGCATAAGATTATCCAAAGTTAGAATCTAGTCATGAGCTGCTATCTACATAAAGAATGCCACCCTTTTAGGAACCTTTACTTTCCAAATGCCCTTTCAAGGGAAAATAGAATGAGTATCATCTCGAATCTTATGATGATAAGACCAAATGTCAAACTTCCCACTTCCATTGAGGCGCCAACAAAGACTGTCACAACAACCACCCCTAGGAATCCAAGATTGGATCAAGTGAAGAAAGGAGAAAGAAGCTGCTAACTCCCAGTCATTGAATTCCCTATAAAATCTTAAGTTCCACGCTCTATCATTTCCACCCACTGAAGGACTAACAAATTAGAAATACAAGCTTCCTTATTGGCTAAACACACAAATAACTGAGGATAGAGTTTTAAGAGAATTATCCCCAACCCACTTACCATGCCAAAAAAGAATATGAGAACCATCCCCCACCACAAAAGACAAGTGCTTAGAAAAGCCCTCCCACCCTTCACTAATGCTTCGCCATAAGCCACACCAATGAGCCCTTCTACAAACTCTAGTGCTCCGCATCCCTTTCCCCTCCTCATATTTCATGTCAATAACCCTCCGCCACAAATGATAAAGCCTAATTAAAAGACACCAAATTCTGAATTCCCAACCACCAAACTCACATGGTAAGCAAACCTTTTCCTAAGCCACCAAAGGGGATTTGAAACTCTTCTGAGGAACCTCACAAAAAATTCCTCTGAATGCGTTCTAATTTAATAGCCACAGCTTTAGGAACAGTAAAAAGGGAAAGATAATAAGTCAGAAGGCTTGAAAGGGTACTTTTCAACGAAGTGAGCCTACCACCCTTTGACAAATAAAGACGCTTCCAGCCCGTAAGCTTCTTCTCCATCCTCTCCAGAATAGGGTTCCAAATAGAGGCTGTCTTATATGAAGTACCCAATGGCATTCCCAAATAAATCATAGGCAAACTCTCCACCATGCATTGAAGAATGTTAGCCAAAGTTTAAATGTTACTCACCCCCCCAATAGAGACAAATCTCACTTTTCCCCACATTCACCTTCAAATCAATAAAAGCTCGAAAACAAGTCAAAGCCAACCTAATTGAAACCAACCTAGTTGAAAGCAACTGCTCCGTAGAAGCATCGCAAATAATAGATGGGAAATACAAATACCAATAGTATTAACAAGCCCTACATGAAAGCCCCGAACAAGACCAGCTTTCTCAGTTTTCTTCAAAATCCGACTTAAACCTCCATGATCAAAAGCAAGAGAAAAGGAGACAACAGATCACCTTGTCTTAGCCCTCAAGAGCTATCAAAAAAAACCAGTAGAAGATCCATTAATCAAAACTGAGAAGCAGACAGTAGTGACACAAGCCTTTACAATCCCCTCCATCGAACCCCAAAATTCATCCTCTCCAATAGATAGAACAAAGTGTCCCAATTCACATGATCATAAGCTTTTTCAATATCTAACTTACACACCACTCTCGGAGTACAACACTTCATTCTACTATCTAGACATTTGTTAGCAATAAACACAAAATCCAAAATCTGTCTACCACCAAAAAACTTTTGCGACTTAGAAATGAGTTTGTCCAACACCGTCCTCAATCTATTAGCCAACACCTTATATAACAACTTATACACACTACCCACTAAGCTAATAAGCCAAAAATCTTTAATATTCAGTGCATTATTTTTCTTGGGAAATAAAGATAGGAAAGAAGCCCTCAAAGACCTTTCAAACTTTGAGCTCCTATGAAAATGATCAAAGAAGGCCATAACATCCTCTTCCACTACACTCTAGCATTTATGAAAAAAGGCCATAGTGATGCCATCAGGACCTGAGACTTTATCACCCTCCATCTTTTAGAGGACCTATACCACATCCTCCTTAGAAAAATCCCTCTCAAGAGAAAGCTACTCAACCTCCTCAATGCTAGCAAACTCCAAACCATCCATAGTAAGACGCCATGTATCTAACTCCGTGTACAAGCCCTAATAAAATTGAACCACCTTAGAACACACCTCTTCCTCATCCTCATAAAGAACACCATCCACCTCTATACCTCTAATATGATTAGTTCTTTGATAAGGATTTTCCTACCTGGTGAAAGAATTTGAGTATTATTGTCACCCTCCTTCACAAACAACACCCAAGACTTTTGTCTCCAAGAAATCTCCTCCAAAGAAGCTAAATGGGCAACATCACCTTTAATCTGAGTACGACGAGTTTGTTACTCATGCAAAAGACCCAACAAGTCCTCTCTAACATCCAAACCCTACAATTCAGATAAAAGGCTTTTCTTCCTAAATGTCAAATCCCCAAATTCCTCCTTATTCCACTTTTTAAAATCATCTTTATGAGCTTTTAATTTACGAGCCAAAATAAAGCTTGGAGAACCCAAAACAAAATACCCATTCCACCATTGCGGAACTCTATCCACAAAACCCTCATCTTTCAACCACATATTCTCAAACTTAAAGGCGACCTTTATTGACACCACCAGCTACAACCAAAAGTGGACAATGATCAAAAACTACTCGAGAGAGCATCCTTTGTCATTACTATACAATTCTCTTGATATATTATCTTGCATTTATGATAATGTATGCTTGCAGTAAAAAAAATTTTCCCATTGCTTCACTGACGGTTATTCTATCTCCATTGCAACATTTGAAGGAAGATATGAAGTCAAGTTACCTGGCTCAAGAACTTATATCGACTAACCGCTTAGCTCCTCAATCTTTGTAACTTTGTCAACTCTTCATGTTGTCATGTTAATCAATATTTGATGATTTCTATATCACATTTGTGCTGGTTAACCTTATATTATTAGTTAATTAACTCGAATGACATATATGAATATGGTGTTTCTTCCTATGAAAATCCAAGGCAATCTAATTTGTAACTTTATTCAGTCCCTGTAGATTAATATTGTAAAATCAAATTTTAGTTCACACAAGAAATTGATTAATAGCTATGAAGCTTTCTTTATGATTTGTGTGATGCGACCTTCTCCAATGTGTGATGCCAAGGAACCCTAGGTGTGATGCTTAGGAAGTCTAGGTGTGATGCCAAGAATTTATTTATTTTCTTTAATTTTATTATTCACGGTTACCATTCACATCACTGTTCACAGCAATCCAATTCTTGATTTTCACCTTTATTTTCATTCCCAAACCCTATTAATTCTTGTCCCCTTTGGAGACCCTCTAATCCCTATTATTTTCTAGCCTATTCCCCACCAAAACCTAACCCTAATTCTTCAAAACCCAAGCTATACCAGATCTGCCCCTTGTGTTCTAAATCAGATTTTGTTGTTTCCCCCTTGTCCTATGTCAGGCTTTTATTTTGATTGGATCTTGGTGAATTTCTTAATGGGAAATGGTTCACAACAATATGTTGTTTTTTTGGTTGTGAGATCGGTTGGGTATGCTAGCAGCAGGGTCAAGACCTAAGTTGCACCGACACAGACACGGGTAAGGATACGGGGGTATGGCAATTTTGGAAAAATAAGGATACGACACAGCATGGATACAGCAATTAAATAATTAATTAAATTTTATATTTAGGAATTTTTTTAATATAAAATTACAAGTCTATGTCTAATTGAATATAGATGCCTAATTTATACAATTAACCAATAATAATAATAATAATGAGGGGATATATGTTTATTTTTTTAAAAGCGAATAAGTTACATGTAGTTACATACATTTAAAAAAGAAAAAGAAAGAATTAAATGTAGTTAGACAATTAAAATAAAAAGAAAATTGAATTTTAAAATAAAGCCTTTAGTTGAAGTGTTGAACACGTGAGTGTGACTTTTACTGGCTACTGATTGATGTGATAAAAGAGAGGTTGAATAGTTAAAAAGTTACATTCAAATTTCCACTATTTGTTAAACTTTCACAGTTCAAACCGGTGTCAATTCCTTAAAAAATGTGTCAATTAGTAAAAAACTATTCAA
The DNA here is from genome assembly GCA_023055345.1 of Quercus wislizeni. Classification (NCBI taxonomy): domain Eukaryota; kingdom Viridiplantae; phylum Streptophyta; class Magnoliopsida; order Fagales; family Fagaceae; genus Quercus; species Quercus wislizeni. The sequence continues at coordinate 19,919,613 of JALGQJ010000007.1, read as the reverse complement.
CTCTCATGGGGTAGGGGTGGATAAAACAAGAGAAAGGAAGATAAAGAGAAAACTAAAAAAGGAAGAGAAGAAGATGAAGCTAAAATAAGAAGAGAACGAAGCAGCGCTGCAGCAGTAACAGCAACGAGAGGCCGAGAAGAAAAAGCAGAGAACTCTGAGATCGGCGTTGTGTCGGTGACCGGATCTATGGTGGCAAGCAACAACAAGGCTTTTACTTTTTCTTTTTTTCTTTTTTACCGGCCGGTTCAGATTTACCAGCCAAAATCCAGAATTTTCTCTGGTATAACCAAAATAACTCCAGTACGGCCGGTTAAGAAACCGACATGCCATGTCAGAGCTGTGTTGGCGCCGAGTCGGAGAAGTGAATAAAAAAAAAAAAAGACACCGCTCGGTCACCGGAGTCCGGCAAGTCTTACCGGTACTTTGCCAAAAATGGCATGTCGGTGCAACCTAGGTCAGGACATTGGATGGTGGCTGGGCTTTGAAATTTTTTTATTCTGTTTGCAGTCAAGGGGGTTTAGGTAAAAAGTATCACAAATGATACTATAAATAATTCATAGGCTAGGCAATCGGTAGTATGGGTGGTTTAGAAAATGTGTATATATATATTCTGGGTTGTGGCAAAGAGTGGATTTTCTGGTGTTACGGTTGTGTTTTGGACCCACAACAACACTTGAAAACCACCGATTGAATTTTTGCTCCCATACCAAAAAAGATGCAAGATAAAACCAAAACTAATGCAACAAAAATTGAAGAGAAAAAAATAAAATATAAATAACCTAGGAGTCAGCACTTAACCATACTTGGAGTCAACGCCAAGCAAGAAATAAAGCTAGGAGTCAGCACCTAGCATTGGCTAGAGTCCACACCAGATCAATGGAAAATTTCCAGGAGAAATTTCATTTATCATTCAGACTTGTCTCGTCTCATACAAGTACAATAGTAAAGCTTACATGGAATAATAAAATTAAACCCTAATTCTAGCTGACTTAGAAAGCTAATCATTGAATTGCAAAAACACCCTTGACTAGGAAATTAAATAAAATACTAATCACCTAATTTAATTATAAATAAATAAATAAATTGTAATAAAACAAAAATGTAAAACATAATATAACTCACTAAACAGTAAAATTGTGAAGGGGTAACAAATATCAATAATAATACTATAAATAATTCATGTGTTATCATACCAGCTTGGCATAGCCCTCACTTTCTTCTCGAAGAAGGTTAAATTTTGTTTGCTGATAAAGAAGACGAGTATTTACTCTGACCTGAAATCAACAAAACAAATACGACAATTATCATTGGGATTGGTTTTCACTTAAAACTCACCCGCAGATGAAATTATCAGTGCATGTCATTGTTTCCACTAGTTCACATTTCATTATAAACTGCACATGTTGAAACAGTCTATCTCATTTATACTTCACCCCTTGGAAAAAAGGAAAATTTTAAGAAAATAGATATGCTGCCCCATGTACAGCCATGTATTAGTCCCAACTACTTGGCATATAATAGTACCTCAGATCGGCCGTTAATTTTAGACTAAACTGTTTTAAAAACACCCCATGTGATTGGTGCAATTCTTTTGCTTTTTAAAAAAAAATATTTTAGAAAGCGCTAACCAGATAAAGTTTATCAAGCAGAAAAGGATGATGGCAGAGTGGCTGCAACCATCTTCCCCATCAGGACAAACAACCCCAAATGGGAAAGGAAGAGATTGCAAATGAGCCAATTCACTCACAAAAGGAAGCCAATTGGGCTAAGTTGTGAGAAGCTGAATTTTAATATAATTTGTTATAACAAACGCTACAACCAAGTAAATCAAAATAAAATTATCTTAACTTTTGACAATCCACAATTATATTAAAATTGTGTACTAGAGTTAACACAGTTTTTTATTTGGGTATTTATTTAATAAGTTATAATCAATTTTGTATACAAGGACAAAACTGTAATTTCAGAAATTCCTACAAAAAATTAATGGTATTTTCATGGTTAAGTGGAATCTAGGGAAAAAAAATTGATAAATTAGTTGAGTCTAGAAAATTCTAGGAGATCGTAAGTACCTTTAGATTTTATTTTCTTTGAGCTCAAGTTAATCTTTTATTATGTTTTTAGTTTACTAGTCAAACTAGGAATCCTAATACCACTAGTACAAGATCAAGTCCCGCTAGACATATCATGGTAATCAAAGGTAAGTCTTAAGATGCCAAGGTCTTGCATTGTCCCAGACTTGAGGCGACAAAAAGACAATAGCTGGATTTATGAGACACCAAATTCCAAATAGAGTTATTATACATATCTATACTACTATTTAAGGGGTTTTCCCTATTTAGATTCCTCATTTTTTAGTTCAAAAATGTCCTTACACTCCTATGTTTAAGTAGAGACAAAACTAAAAAACAATCCGGTAAAAATGCAACTTTAACTCCTACTAAAACATTACCTAAAAAATAGGACAACTCTCCTGTTAATTTTCAAATTACTTTATCCACTTATAGATTAAATTCTCAAAATAAAAATTATATATATAAAATAAAAACACAGGTTTTTTTTTTTTTTTTGCAAAAAAAAAAAAAAAAAAAAAAATCCTCATCGCACATGCAAAGAGCATGTAATGAGGTTAGTAGGACTTAAATCATATGTATCTCATGTATTGATATATTAAAAAAATAATAATAATGTGTGGGAGGAAAGAAATGGACCAAGGAGGAAATAAATCCAAAAATTCCCTCAAACCATATCATCTTTTGACATGAGTTGCATGAATAAATTAGTTCTATTAATTGATTTCAAGATAGGCTTAACATGGTTTAGGCATTATTGACTATTCTAACGATAGGTTTTATAACAAGCTTCTATAAATTAAGTAATCTAACATTAGGTTACAGCAAGCTTCTGCAAATTAACAATCTAACAATAAGTTCTCCAACAAACTTCTATAAATAATTGATCTACCTATAGGTTTTACAGCAAGCTTCTAAAAACAAAGAAAACTGATTCTCTCACCTTAGCAAAAAAAAATTTACATGGTTTCCTTACCACGCCTGGGAAGCTAGGGGAGTATCCAGCTCACCCCCCCCCCCCCCCTTTTTTTCTGGTTTTGATAAGTAATTAACATCATTGAAAAATATATTAAAGAATACAAGGCACACAGGCAGTGTGCCATAGGAACAGCAAAAAATCTAAACTAACTAGCAGTGTACTATAGCATCTAGCTCACCTTTGACTACCATGATATATATTTTTCTTCAATGCACTCAAAGAGGAAATGGAGTTGATTAATATAAATATTGAGTGTTCCTACGCACTGATGCATGTTGGCCTTTGTGTATTGTTTTCTCCTTTTTCTCTTCTCTATTATTCTGACTTTCTGGTGGTACTATTCACGGATACCATTCATAAAGCCCCTGAACACCATAAAATCCTCATTTTTCCTTCTTCCCTTACAACCCCAAATCTAGCTTTCTTTTACCTATCAAAACCCTAGGACCCCACATATTTTCTTCTACCAAATAGCCATCAAATAACTAATCAAAACTACATTTTAATTCTTAACACAACCCCAAAACCCTTATTTCAGCAATTCTAAACCCTAGATCCACGAATTCTCCAAATGCTAAACCCACCACAAGCACACGTAGACAAAATTTCCCAATTTGCCTACATCACCATTATATCAATAGTTTAGAGTTACACTAAGGTATTTAGCAAGGAAATTACAAAAAATTTCAGGAAAATTACACTTTATCACCCTAAACTATACCCTCAATTACACTTCGCACCATAAACTTTTAGAATGCACAATTTGCATCCTAAAGTCCATGTTACACATTGCACCCCACTCTCAATCTTATTGTTATCTTGGATGACACCACGTGAAAAGACTCAATTGCTCCTCTTCTCAATCTCTTAAAAATAAAGAGAAATTACACTTTACCACCCTAAACTATACTTCCAATTACACTTTGCATCCTAAACTTTAGTTTTTTGTCCAAGATAACGACAAAATGACAATAGGTTACAAAGTGTAACATAGGTTATAGTTTAAGGTGCAAACCGTGCATTCTAAAAGTTTAGGGTGCAAAGTATAATCTGGGGTATAGTTTAGGGTGGTAAAATATAATTACCCCAAATTTTTTTTTTTAATAGGTAAGAAAGTAATATTATTAATAGAAAAGAATAAAGATACACAAAGTTCACAGTAGTGAACAAAGAACAACATAGCAACAAAAAGAAATAAAGGAATCAAAATCCCAAAATTTTAAGTTATCAAAAAACTCCAAAAAAGGGCTTTCAAACAACATCATTTGTAATAGTGATGATGATAATTATGAATTATCACATATTACATGTTGTAATGATCATAATACAAGAGTAATAATGTGTGCTTGTTAACATTTTGGACTATGCCACCATATGAGTATGTAGCTACAAAACCATGATCAACTTACCTCTTTGTTCTTCAAGTCCTGGGCCTTTATCTTGATCATTTCAGCTTCCCATAGAAATTCTTCCTACAACAAATGGAACATATATTTTAGTGTTTTATTTCTTCCCTGTTATTGATAGAGAGGTCTCAAAGCAACATACTAGAAGCCAAAACCAGATAACCAACAAGAGAAACTAAAAAATCAAAATATGAATAATGATATCATTAATAATAATCATCATAATCACCTCACAACGCTCCTGGAAAAGCCTCAAAGGAACCAGTGCAGAATCTGCCATCCATTTTGCCTAAAAAGAAGAAAATGAAAACTATTATAAAAAAAAGAGCAACAAAAAATTATGAATCATATGAAAGAAAAAGAAACATAGAGAGACATGACTTGTCTTGCATGTTTATGAATAATAAATACTTTTTTTATTTTTTATAATTCAATAGTTTGGGAGGATTTGAACCCTGGATGTCTCTATTAAAAACACTAAGAAGTGACAACCAGTTGAGCTTACAAGGCTCTTGGCATAAATAATCAATACTTTGGAAGTAACATGTTTGTAAAACTATGATGTGCGAGTGAAGGAAATTAAAGCAACAGATTGGGGAGCATAAGATGTGTTGGAAACCAGACTAAAAAAACGGCTTCAAGGTTGGTACTTTTTACCAACTTCTATGTGCCCCTGCAAGCACCAGTGATCAGTGTTTCCCTTGGAAAATCATTAGGAGATCAAAGGCCCCATTAAGAGTAGCCTTTTTCATATGGACTAGCCTTTTTCATATGGACTGCAGCTTTGGATAAGATTTTGACAATTGACAACTTAGGGTTGAGGAAGATAAGGATTACAAATTGGTGTTATATGTGCAAATGTAATGGTGAATTTGTTGATCACCTTTTGCTACATTGCTCTATTGCTTCAAACTTATGGTCCATGATATTGGGTTTGTTTAGAGTTCACTGGATGATGTCAAAATCTATTGTTGAGGTTTTAGCTTGTTGGCAAGGAGAGTTTGGTCGTCATTAGAATAGTCATGTTTAGATGATTATTCCCCATTGCTTGATGTTGTACATTTGAAGAAATCAAAAGTTCTATGCCTAACCTGAAGTTATTCTTTTTTTAAACTTTATTGGATTGGTTGTCAACCATGAGGAACCTTTACTTTCTAATGTTGATTTATTAGATTTATGTAACTTTTGTAACTGATTGTTTACTCCTATATACTTCCTGTACACTTGGGTGACTCATTTTTATGATTTATATAATTTTATTACTTAACTTATCACATAAAAAAGGACATTAAAGCAGCACGACTCCAAAGAAAACAATAGTAAAGCTTTCTGGCATGTTTATGAATAATCAATAATTTGTAAATAACATGTTTGTAAGGCTATGATGTGCAAGTGAAGAACATTAAAGCAGCATGACTCCAAAGAAAACAACACAAAAACTAAAAGCTCTAAGTTTGTTTGTAATAAGGGAAAGTGGAAGGGTGGAAAGGGGGAGTAAGGGGAGACACAGAAACACTATCCACTAATTGGTTCAATGAATAGAGAAGGGAAAGGATAAGAGGAGGTATGAGATCCCATTTGCCCACCAAATTCTAATCCAGCCAGAGGTGAATAGATTGGAGGAAGTAAAGAGATGTTTTTGAATGTTTTCCCTCCCTAAATACCACTAAAACCAGGACAAACAACCCAAATGGGAAGGAAGAGGTAGCAAGTGCATGGGTTCAATTGCAATCTCTAGCAAGTCTCACCATAATCACTGACAAGTAGGAGCACAGCAAGAACATTGCCAAGGGGTTAAATCCCCAGGTCCAAATGGCTTCACCATGGCTTTTTTGCAGCACTGTTAGAGGGTGGTTGCGGTAGATGTGTTTGCTATTTTTGAGGAATTTCATTAATACTGTAAGTTCAAAAAATCCCTTAATTCCTCATTTATAGCATTAATCCCCAAGAAACATAATGCTATTAATGCTAGAGATTTTAGACCTATCAGTTTGATTGGAAGTGTTAATAAAATTATGGCTTAGGTGTTGGCAGACATATTGAAAGAAGTGTTGGATAAACTTATTTCTGCATCACAAAATGCATGCGTCGATGAGAGACAGATTCTGGATTCAGTGCTCATTGCCAATGAGTGCTTGGATAGCAGAATCAAAAGTCACATTCCTGGCATGGTCTATAAGTTAGATATAGGAAAGGGTTTTGACCATGTTAATTGGGAGCTTCTTTATTTATTGGAGAGGATGGGGTTTGGTGAAAAGTGGAGAGGGCAGATTTGTACATGTATCACCACAGTACAATTTTCTGTTTTGGTTAATGGGTCTCCCTGTGGTTGTTTTGGCTCTTCTAGGGATTTAAGGCAAGGGGATCCTTCATCTCCTTTGCTCTTCATCCTTGTCATGGAAGTTTTCAGTAGAATGCTACAGAAGATAGAGGAGGGACAGGCCGATTAAAGGTTTTAAGGTGGGAAATTATATTGCTGGTGGATTGTCTGTCTCACATCTTTTATTTGTTGACGACATCACTCTTTTTTGTGATGCCAACACTGAACAAATTTTGTATATTCATTTGTTACTAACTTGTTTTGAGGCGGTGACTGGGTTGTGAGTTAATTTGGGAAAATATGAGATGGTACCGGTGGGTGAGGTGGAGAATATACATGAATTGGCAAATCTTTTTTATTGCAAGGTGGGATCTTTGCGTATTGCAAGGTGGGATCTTTGCCCATTACTTGTCTTGGCATGCCATTGGGGGCTTCTTCTAAATCAACAGCAATTTGGAATCCTATTTTGGAGAGATTTGAACGTCATTTATCTGGTTGGAAGAGGATGTACTTATCTAAAGGGGGAAGGTTGGCGTTATTGAAGAGCACGCTTTCAAGCTTGCCTATATATTATTTATCTTTATTCACCATTCCCACTTGAGTGGAAAATAGAATAGAGAGGTTACAGAGGAATTTTAGTGGGGCTGTTTAGGAGAGGAGTTCAAGCACCACTTGGTGGAATGGGATAAGGTATGCAGTCCTTTGGCTTATGGGGGATTAGGGATTTGAAAACTTACCACTTTCAATCAATCTTTGTTGGGAAAGAGGCTATGGAGGTTTGGGTTGGAGGTATACAAACTGTGGAGACAGGTTGTTACTGTAAAATATGGAGAGGAATGGGGTGGATGGTTATCAAAACCTGTTAGGCACTCATGGTTGTGGGTTATGGAGGAGCATTAGAATGAAGGGGAATCATTTCTTACAGTGAATTTGGTTTGTTGTGGGTTCTAGTAGTCGAATTCGATTCTGGCATGATAATTGGTGTGGGGATCAACCATTAAAACTGATGTTTCCTGTATTGTTTGAAATTGTCATGGATAAGAATGCTTCTGTGGAATCATTATCGGAGAGAGGCAAAAGGGCAGAGTAGGAATTGGCATGTGGATTTCATTAAAAAAATTTAACAATTGGGAGATTGATGAGGTGGCTTCATTTTTCCATTTGTTAGACTCTCATACTCCCCTTAGACTCTCATATTCCCCTTAGAAAGGGGAATGATAAGATGATACAGAAGTTAAAAAGTAACGGGGAGTTCACTGTGAGATCATTTTATGAGAAATTGCAAGGCTCGGCCCCTATACATTTTCCTTGGAAGGCCATATGGAGGACCAAGGCACCTCAGACAATTTATTTCTTTGTGTGAACAGCAGCTCAGGAAAAAAATTCTCCAGTGAGAATCTCATCAAGATAGGCTTTTCAATGGTGAGTAGGTGTTGTATGAGTAGCATGGCTTTCAAGTTATGGAGTTTTATTTTTAGGATGTTTGGGGTTCAGTGGGTTTACCAAAGAAGGTTCTTGATTTATTATTTGGGTGGCAATGTCGTGGACCCAGATATTTGGAATCTTAGCCCTTTATGTTTGATGCAAACTATATGGAGGGAACAAAATCGGCACATTTTTGAAGATATGGATTTCACGTCTTCTCAAATACAAGCATCCTTCATTAATTCTCTTTATAAGTGGTCTTTTATATCGGGTCTTTTATATCGGGTCTTACTAACAATAACTTTATTCATTCCTTCAAAGAGTCAGCTCATATGTAGAAATTATCCTATTGAAATTCTTTAGGCTACTTCATGTTTATTTTCATGATGTAGCCTCTTTTCAATAATATTATTATTACCTATCAAAAGAAAAAACAATCTGATACTTTCGGTTAGTTTTTTTTTTTTTTTTTTTTTTTAGTTACCAAGTTTAAAAGATCAAAACCTTCCATCTTCTATGAATCTTCATACATCTTCAATGTGTTTTCTTGACATTGACTTAACAATCTGTTTGTGAACAAATTTGTAATTTTGGCAGAGCTTTGACTATTATATAAATTGTGACCAATCACAATTTTGATGTAATTTCTGATGTCTGTTAGCCATAAAATTATGCCTTACCTTTCCTACCTCTGTTTTTTCTTTCCCTCCTACCAAACACAAGAAAGGATAAAAAAATCTTTTTCCTTCACCTTTCCTACCCTTCGCTGTCAACCCTTCTTTTCAATTTTCCAACCTTTCAACCAAAATAGTGCAGAGCCAAAAGGAAACATAAACTCATTTGTCCATACAGTTTTTATTAATGTCTGTTTGCCTGTTTATTTTTATTATTTCAGTCTTTTGGAAGGGAAAGATACTAAACACAGTGGACCATTGGACTTATACCCCTTCCTTCACCTCTTATTCCAAATGATTAAAACCCCAAATTCATTTCAACTTAAAAAGGCTAAAGGCCAATATCGACAAGCTATTCACGATACTGGAAAAAATGAATCATCACAGGTATATGCCACAGTATAAGCAAATAATTACAACCCACATCAGTAAAAGAACCACAAAATAGATACCAATAATGCCAAACCTCTATTTTACGAAAATAATAACAATAAACAGCTTCCAGAAAACATAGCAAGCACCCAAATCAGAGTCCTACCAATAATACTGTACACATTAAAATGCAATTTACAAATAAGTCAACATAGCATTAGAAATATTACAAAGCAACTATAATTTACGAGTCTCAACACAAAATTCAAATACCACAAAGCATTTTTTTTATTACACTTACCAATTTTGTGAGACGAGAACGGTACTCCCCAGGCATTGCAATCTGAAGACAAAATGAATGAATACATGTAAGGAAAAGTTTGTCGACTAGCATCAAATATATAAAGTAGCAGGTCAATAGTAGAACAAATAAAACCAAGCAATAGAACAAAACCATGCATAATGGTGTATAACCTTATAGGCAAAAAGAGGTAACAACAAACGCCACAAAGCTGAAACAGGAAATTAAGGAAAAACTCATTGACCAAATTTATCAAATAGAAACCAAAGAAAATCCTTCTTTTTTATTTTTTATCAAATCCTACTTCATGATACTCGCTTTGTGAAATATACGTCCCCCTTCGTTAGTTTATATATTTTCATTCATTTCCTAAACTATGCAGTAATAATGCATTAAATCCATGCTTTCCTGCACATTATTTTGACAATATAAATATGAAGAGTTTAAACAACTTTCCTGTTAATTTTTTTTTAATAGACAAATACAACTTACAATAGAGGATTGAACCCATGACCTCATGCTTCACTCCTTATTTATTGGGAGAGGAGATGCGATTGACTACAAAAATCATGGGCCTATTTGGGCTGTAAATGTTTTGAGAAAACAATTAAATTTTTTTTTTTTTTTTTTTGATAAGTATTAAATTTTAAATTATTATACAAAGTATAGAAAACTCAAGTTGCTCTTAGCATCTAAGCAAACAAGATGCACTTCCTAAAAGAGCTACATTTAAATAAAAGGAAGAGCCTTCTTCCATTGTTCATAGACAAGGAATACAATTGGATCAGCAGGGTTTTAGGATTATGTATATAGAACACAACCACCACCACCCCAACAGTCCATATCCTTATTTTTGTCTATCAAATATTTCTCCTTTGTGCCCCAGATATTCTTTTCCTGTTCTTCCTTGCTTCACTAACATACAATGTTGATACTTGTCAAGAAGTAGATTTCCTGTACTAATAATTGCGCCCACAAAGCTACAGCTCACACATACTCTCTAACTAAACTATCATCCCAAGGAATTAGCCTCACCACTAACAGAAAATCCTCCATGCAAATATTTTTCAATTGAACAACCTAAGCATTTTTCAACAACAAAGTCCCTTGCACAAGATAATTTCTTAGAAAAGTGCCAAGATTATCCATAAATGAATTAAGAAGATTGCTGAACCAATATTTTATCATTGCAATGTAGAAAAAGTAATCATTGCATCACTCAAATAAATTATGGTGCGCTTGCATACAAAAATTTGAAGAAGTTTAAAACAGACTTGCAACTTCAACTAACAGGGCCCACATTCCTTAGTTCACTAATAACAGACTTTTAAATCATATATTCGTATGTGCCATGCTTGAATTTCTTTAAGCATGCCCCACCGCAGGGTACAATAAACTGCAATCACCAACTCTAAAAAAGGTCAAACCCATAACTTCGAAAAGGCCACAATCAAATTTCAAACCAAGAGAAAGGTTTTCAATCTCAATTCCAACCCTCCAATAACCAAATTTCAAACCAAGCAATATAATCATAGAAACCAAAACTATATATCACACAATTTCCGTTGTGTTTGTTTCCCTCACAAATTTTCTCAGCAACCAAACAAAAAAATAAAATTTTAACAGAGAAAAAATTTGCAAAAAAAAAAAAAAAAACCGAAAATCATACATCTTGAGCCATTTGCGTAACAATATCTGCTAAACAAGAACCCAACTCTTCGCGGGACAATCCATCCACGAAATCCACCGATTCCAACGCCGCTTTGCACTTCTGAAACGGCAATTCGCCGCGAACCTAAGAATCAAACACACACAAAATTCAAAAAAACTAATCCAAAATCCGAAGAAAAATTAGAAAAAGCAAAAATTAAATGCAAAAAAAATAAATAAGAGAGAGAACCAAGGTCCAGCAAAGCTCGTAGAGGAAGCGAAGCATGGGGACGGGTTCGGAGAGTTTGAAGCTAGGGTTTCCATTCTTCAATTCGCGAACAAGTTCCTCCGTGACGTATATACAATCTATAGAAGGGAGGGACATTTTTCACAGAGAGAGAGAGAGAATTGGAATCAAACCCTAGCCTAGCCTAGCCTATAGACACCACAAAAAATACAAGTGTGGATCAGGGAGAAAGGTGGGTTTTCATGGGGAATAAAATAGGGTTTCAGGGGAATCTGAAAGTGAAAGAAGTTGCAGTTTTGCGTTGTGTTGTGTTGTGTAGGGGTTAGGTCCTTTTTGAGAGGAATTGGGAAGTGGTGCTTAAACTGGAGAGTATTATTATTTCCTAAATCCTGATGCCTGAAGTGACCTGTGCTGTTTGTTGTTTGGTCTTTGGAGCCAGTTTTTCTTTCTCTCTTTTTCCTTTTTTGTTGGGTCGGGTTTCGGGTTGGATCCTTGATGAGCAGATCGTAAAAGCCCATATTGTATTGGCCCAAAATGAAGTTAATTTGGGTTCCAAAATAAACTTCATACCTTGGATGAATATTTAAATATTATTTTTATCCCTAAATTTTGGCTCTTTTTTGTCCCTAAACTATTTAAACGTTTTCAATTTTTGTCCTTAATTTTTTTTTTAAATCCTAAATTATTGAAATATATATATGTCATCACCCCTAAACGGGCTAAACTATTAAAAGAAAAAATTGCCCCTATTTATAAGAGACCACACCCACAGCTCAACTTATTCTCATGTCAAGCCAAACCTACGCGAATGAGTGAGGTCATTTTGCTGCCTCTCGAGGAGTAGAGGTTCTATTGATTTTATCTTCCCTTCTAGATTAAAGATTTTATATGGAGTCACCACTTATTTAATTATTGAAAAAATAAAAATAAAAAAAAGCGCAACTAAAAAGTACATCCTAATTGATGAATTGAAATTAAACATCTTTATAAAGTGACTAAATATTGCATGATTTTGGTCCTAAATACAATCTAAGTAATAATTAGGCTAAAATGCAAAACTGACCCTTTAAATTTCTTCAAATTTCATTTCAATCCTCTAACTTTGCTTTCGTTCATTTCTGTCCTCTATTAAGGTTTTTCCATCAACTTTTATTATATGTTGTGGTTAATTTTTCAATTTTTTAGATTTTTCTTCAAAATTTTTTAATTAAAAAAAATTCAATTAATAATTGAAAAATATTTTCTAGATTTTTTTCAAAAAATTTTAATAAAAGATGACGGAAAAACCTTAATTGAATAAATCTGAAACATAGAAGGCTAAAATGAACAAAAACAGCTGAAATGAAATCTAAAAAAATTTAGAAAATCAATTTTGCATTTTAGCCTAAAAATTACATGGCTTTGAATCCTAGTTACATTCTACAAAGATAAAATTAAATGGAAAAGAATTGATCTAAGTTCGGAAACTACGTTACAAGATAGGAAGATATTAGGCATCTACATTATCTAGTGAAACTAATATTCTAGAATTTGATAGCCAATTGCATATCACATCATTCAACAACGATTATAGCACCCAATAACATATAGGAACCAAAAAGGGCGAACTATAGTCTTCTTCCATTTTCCCTAGTGGTCACAACATCAAAGTAATTCTCATAACCCATCTAAGCATGGAATATGTCCCAAACTAGGGCCATTAACCAGGTATGCACAATTTCTTTCAATGAATAACTTGGTTGCTAATTGAAATTATCATTTTTGTAGGGATCATGGTAAAAGACCCAGTATTTCAAGGCATATACACAATGGCATGAATAACGCCCAAGATCTAAATTGAACAAAGAAAGAAATAAAAACCACTCAAAAAGAAGGAAAAAAAAAAAAAAACAAAACAAAATCTTGCCTTCACCATTGTTGTTACTTGTTAATTCTTCTGACTAGGAATTCTCGTAAACTTGTTTAAAAAATATATGATATATCTCAATATATATTGAGGGTCTAGCACAACAACATAAAACAAAAAATTGATTAATATTATTAATATTTTCCCAATATTTGTCATATTTCTTTCTCACGCTTGCAACTATATACTTCAACATACTATCCTCATTTCTACTCAAAATCAACAATTTAGATTGCACTAACACAAATTCATAGAAAAACGCATTAGATGTACAAAGAGCCTGACAATTGCAAAGTCACCATGTAAAAAAGTTTTTTAAAAAATGACAAAAATATTCTAGCATTTCCCCAATTAAGCACATTAGGAAGCTCAATATTCTTTCTCCCCCTCCCTTTTCCTCTCCAATTATTATCCTCAACCTCATTCTCTTCATTATCACCATCTTAAAAATATTATTCAAATTGTGAGTCTTCCTCTTCTAGCCACTCAAAAGCATTTTGGAACTTCATAGTTGCCTCCAACATCATACATGTTAAGTTCCACCTAGTTGAAAGATTTAGGCACACTAGACTTTTACTAGAAATCCTTTCACGCTCTACACCTCACACACAATAAGATTAACAATATGTGCACAACATCTCAAATGCAAAAACTCATTATCTAAGATAGCAGTCTTCCAATCCTTAGTAATTCTTTTCAGATATTTGATGGCAACATCACTTGAAATTGCATTATCTATCCTATCTATCCCCCACTCTAGCAAGCACTTCTCAATATGCTTACAAATTATGAAACCCTTTTGATTAGGAACAAGACAAAATTTTAAGATTCTTTTATGCAAGTTCCAATTATTATCAATCCAATGAGCAATAAGACACATTCAATTAATATTTTGTACTGATGTCAAAGTATCAATGGTTAGGCATACTCGTTGCTTTTGCAAGGCTTTTTTCAATTTTTTCTTCTCTTTATAATAAAGATTCATACAATCACGAGCAGTAGTAGTGCAAGAAGAGATAGTGAACCTAGGTTTCAAAACCTCAACAAAAGACTTAAAACCTTCCTTCTCCACATGCCTAAAAGATAAATCATCAATAAATTATATTTTCTAAGGCATTCTTCACAATTTTTTCACTAAACCCCACTGCTTTAAAAGTAGATTGCCCTTCTTCTTCTTTTTAAAGAAAACAAAGTGTCTTTTGCCTTTTGTCTACGACCTTATAAGGATACTCTGGCCACTTGATTATAAAGATGATTCCACAAATAACTAGTCTCATCCCTTTTCCCATGACACCCATAATCTTTAATACAATAATTAGATGTTGCTCTAGGGTGAGAAGGATCAAGATCACAATCACCCAGAGAAGTGATCCCAAACTTCAGATTTTTTTAGAACACTTAGGAGAAATTTGTGTTAGTTTAATTATTTGTTCCAACTATTTCAAGGTACATCTTACAAAGAAATTTGTATTAGTTTAATTATTTGTTCCAACTATTTCAAGATACTAATTATAGTATTTTTGTTAATTTTTCAACTTGATAAAGCAAGACAACATATCAAGGATTCCATGGTTCCACATTTCCATATGAACATTGTAGGAATGTTTTGAAGCACTTACCAAAATAGTTGCATACTATTCAAGATCATAGATCAAAAAGAGAGAGATTTGAGAAAACATTTTCATCTTCTAATTTAGAGTCAATAAATCTAGAGGATGAAGATATCCCACATGTTCCCAATGTATTGGAAAAATCACCAAATAAGAAGGCTGAAAATGAACGATTGAAAAAACAAAATAGCAAAGAAGGGTACAACTTCAAATATGAAAGACTTATTAAATGTCACGATGGAAGAAAGAGGAAAAATGAATGAGATGAAAATAGTCATTATTGAGAAATTAGGACGTCTTGAAGACCATGAGTAGGAGATTGCGCAAATTCATCTTGAGAATAAAAAACTTACAATGACACAAATGAAAATGGAGTTGGAAATGGACAAATTAAAAGAGGATATGGAAATGGAAAAATTGAGATTGGAACAAATGAAGAAGGAAAAAGAAATTATAATGATGGATGTAAGTGTGTTACCTCTAATGCAACAAGAATATATTTACCTACGCCAAAAGGAAATTCTTTAAAAAAAAAAAATGAAGGAATTAGCTTGACATATAATGCTCTTGTTTTGTATAACTAGGAGAGCACTTTAAACTTGTTTTGTTGTTATGTGATCCCACTAACTAAGGATAGTAGTTGTTATCTACTATTATTTGATGTATTACAATTTGTCACTATAAGTAGTCAATAGATTTGATGTTATTGTCATTTAAATTTTCTATTAGAAGATTATACCTTCATACATACATATATATATATATATATATATATATATATATATATATATATATATGTATGTATGTATGTATATGTATATATATGTGTGTGTGTTTGTGTGTGTGTGTATCAATTAATCTCAAAGTTGTTGTTCAGTCTTAGAGTGTCATCAATCTTATTTATATTGAAAATGTATAATCGTTCGGAATATATGATTGTTGTTAAACATGACCATTTAAAAAAATGATATTTAAATAAAATAGAATAGAAACTTTTAAATATTACTTTAAATAAAAATTACAAGTAATACACTAATACTATAGACCCTTTTTTTTTTTTTAATTTTTACAATTGCTTAAATAGAATGTTTTAAGAGGAACATTATTTTTACGTGGTTTATACAACTTATATTATGCACTAATTAAAACAAACCATGTTAACAACTGTGAAAAAGTTATGAAAATTGTTGTGGGTAAGATTTTAATACATGTGTGTGTCTGTTTATGTATTATACAATATGATATTCAAATAGGTGGACGAGGACATTGGATATGGCTAGGGCTCTATGTGAACTTCAAGCAGAGTTAGTTGATGGCTGGAACAATGAAAATATAGTCAAACATCCCAAAAAGAAGGGGTTAAAGAGAGAGAAATTTACTTGAAAACAAAGTAAGGTCAACAAATATGTGGATGAGAACAGTGAAAATATAGTCAAACGTCCCAAAAAGAAAGGGTTAAAGAGAAAGAAATTTGCTCGAAAACAAAGTACGGTCAACAAATGTGAGGCTGAAAGTTGCTCAAATTCACAACTCCTAGAAAGCAATAATGTTAAAGTCAAGGCATTAGGGAATTTTCCAAGCTCAAAAGAACTAGCTACCCCTACGAAGGATTACTTGAAAAAACGTTGCAAACTTGGGTATAGAGCATGTCACATTTTTGAACTTGCTGAACGTGCAGAGGAAGGAAAGCTTAAGCTTAAGCTCAAGAAAACATCCAGCTATGAGGAAATATTTGACAAATTGAGTAAAATCAAAGGCTTTGGTCCTTATGCATGTGCCACACTAATGATGTGCATTGGATTTCATCAAAATGGTCCCTATGGATACTGAAACAAAGCGACATTTACAACAGGTTTTAAGAGTTTCAATATTGGTAGCTTCATGTAAATATGCCATAAAATCATAATGCTTTGCCTAATTGTATGGTCTTTTTAATAACCATTATATATTCTGTGTCAGGTTTACAAGACAAAGAAAGAGAATGCCAAAGAAGATGTCAAACGTATTTATGATAAGTATGCGCCATTTCAAGTGTTGTCATTTTGGTATATATTTATGTTCTCATGTGTTTATTATTAACATCAATCAAGAAAGTTAGAGTTACAACAATAATTTCACACCAACATTTCATTTGTCTACCACCTCACACCTGATCCCACCATAAATTTTTTTTTTTTTTAATGACCCTTGTGTGAGGTGGTAAGTAAATTGGGAGGTGTGAAAGTTTTTTTTTTAATTTTTGTTGTGATCCAAACTTTTTAATTATGCTTTTTGCTCATTTTGTATGATTGTATATATTATTATTGATTTTCTGATTTCATTATTTTTAGTCTTGAGTTTTGAATTTCAGCTAAGTCATTCTTCGTGTATTTGTTTTCAGGCTTGAGTTATTAGAGTACTATGAAATAAAGTTTGGAAAGCTAAGCATGTTGCCAAACTCTAGTTATCATATTGTTACTGGTAGCTAGACTTAAGTAGGGCTATTGGTTTGTTTTGGAAATTTGACCAAGTTTAACTAAGCCAACAATTACTTTTCTTGTGTAGTTGTGGGTTCATTTAACTAAGATGAATCGGTTTGTTTTGGAATTGACCAAGTTTAGATTAAGATGATCCACAAAGAGCATAAACGTTGGGGTGCTTACTATTTCATTGTTTGGTTGATCTTATTTTAAATTTTTTGAGCAAGAAAAAATGTATTGTTGAACCTATGAGCTCTCATATCACTATAGAAGATGAAGAAAATGCAAAATGAAGATGCATTTTTTTTTTTGAATGATTCTGTAGATTATTATTAGTTTCTCTTTATGGTTGTTATTGTCATTTAAATTTTCTATTAGAAGATTATACCTTCATACATACATATATATATATATATATATATGTATGTATGTATGTATGTGTGTGTGTTTGTGTGTGTGTGTATCAATTAATCTCAAAGATGTTGTTCAGTATTAGAGTGTCATCAATCTTATTTATATTGAAAATGTATAATCGTTCGGAATATATGATTGTTGTTAAACATGACCATTTAAAAAAATGATATTTAAATAAAATAGAATAGAAACTTTTAAATATTACTTTAAATAAAAATTACAAGTAACACACTAATACTATAGACCTTTTTTTTTTCTTTTTCTTTTTTTACAATTGCTTAAATAGAATGTTTTAAGAGGAACATTATTTTTACGTGATTTATATAACTTATATTATGCACTAATTAAAACAAACCATGTTAACAACTGTGAAAAAAGTTATGAAAATTGTTGTGGGTAAGATTTTAATACATGTGTGTGTCTGTTTATGTATTATACAATATGATATTCAAATAGGTGGACGAGGACATTGGATATGGCTAGGGCTAGGGCTCTATGTGAACTTCAAGCAGAGTTAGTTGATGGCTGGAACAGTGAAAATATAGTCAAACATCCCAAAAAGAAAGGGTTAAAGAGAGAGAAATTTACTTGAAAACAAAGTAAGGTCAACAAATGTGTGGATAAGAATAGTGAAAATATAGTCAAACGTCCCAAAAAGAAAAGGTTAAAGAGAAAGAAATTTGCTCGAAAACAAAGTAAGGTCAACAAATGTGAGGCTGAGAGTTGCTCAAATTCACAACTTCTAGAAGACAATAATATTAAAGTCAAGGCATTAGGGAATTTTCCAAGCTCAAAAGAACTAGCTACCCTTACGAAGGATTACTTGAAAAAACGTTGCAAACTTGGGTATAGAGCATGTCACATTTTTGAACTTGCTGAACGTGCAGAGAAAGGAAAGCTTAAGCTTAAGCTCAAGAAAACATCCAGCTATGAGGAAATATTTGACAAATTGAGTAAAATCAAAGGCTTTGGTCCTTATGCATGTGCCACACTAATGATGTGCATTGGATTTTATCAAATGGTCCCTATGGATACTGAAACAAAGCGACATTTACAACAGGTTTTAAGAGTTTCAATATTGGTAGTTTCATGTAAATATGCCATAAAATCATAATGCTTTGCTTAATTGTATGGTCTTTTTAATAACCATTATATAGTTTGTGTCAGGTTTACAAGACAAAGAAAGAGAATGCCAAAGAAGATGTCAAACGTATTTATGATAAGTGTGCGTCATTTCAAGCGTTGTCATTTTGGTATATATTTATGTTCTCATGTGTTTATTATTAACATCAATCAAGAAAGTTAGAGTTACAACAATAATTTCACACCAACATTTCATTTGTCTACCACCTCACACCTGATCCCACCATAAATTTTTTTTTTTTTTTAATGACCCTTGTGTGAGGTGGTAAGTAAATTGGGAGGTGTGAAAGTTTTTTTTTTTAATTTTAGTTGTGATCCAAACTTTTTAATTATGCTTTTTGCTCCTTTTGTATGATTGTATATATTATTATTGATTTTTTGATTTCATTATTTTTAGTCTTGAGTTTTGAATTTCAGCTAAGTCATTCTTCGTGTATTTGTTTTCAGGCTTGAGTTATTGGAATACTATGAAATAAAGTTTGGAAAGCTAAGCATGTTGCCAAACTCTAGTTATCATATTGTTACTGGTAGCTAGACTTAAGTAGGGCTATTAGTTTGTTTTGGAAATTTGACCAAGTTTAACTAAGCCAACAATTACTTTTCTTGTGTAGTTGTGGGTTCATTTAACTAAGATGAATCGGTTTGTTTTGGAATTGACCAAGTTTAGATTAAGATGATCCACAAAGAGCATAAACGTTGGGGTGCTTACTATTTCATTGTTTAGTTGATCTTATTTTAAATTTTTTGAGCAAGAAAAAATGTATTGTTGAACCTATGATCTCTCATATCACTATAGAAGATGAAGAAAATGCAAAATGAAGATGCATTTTTTTTTTTGAATGATTCTGTAGATTATTATTAGTTTCTCTTTATGGTTGTTATTGTCATTTAAATTTTCTATTAGAAGATTACACCTTCATACATATATATATATATATATATATATATATATATATATGTATGTATATGTATATATATGTGTGTGTGTTTGTGTGTGTGTGTATCAATTAATCTCAAAGATGTTGTTCAGTCTTAGAGTGTCATTAATCTTATTTATATTGAAAATGTATAATCGTTCGGAATATATGATTGTTGTTAAACATGACCATTTCAAAAAATGATATTTAAATAAAATAGAATAGAAAGACTATTGAGAAATATGATTGATGGAATATTTGAAAATGTTGTCATTATGAGATTTAAAAAATATAGTTGTTGGAAATTTGAAAAATATAGTTGTTGGAAATGAATAGAGAAAAAAAAAAGAGATATTAAAAAAAGAATAAAGAATAATAAAGGAAGAATAAATAAATAAATAAATAATATTTAAATGAGATAGAAGAGTCTGTTGGAAAGTAAATGTAATTATTCACTCTCCAAACAGCACAAATATTTAGAAAAGCCACTGGAGATGCTCTTAGTTCAATTAAGTTTTTTTATTTATTATTCTTTAAATTTTCTTTGTACTCTTAATCCAATTTTTTGTTATAGACACTAAGGAGTCAATTAAAAAGTTATAAACTCATGGTCTTAAGCAAGGTAAATTTATTTTTTTCAATTTTTCTTTCTTTACTTAATAGGATTCACATGAGTTTCTTGATATAGTTTCACTAAATTTTTATGTTTTATGTGTCTAGCGTCTACATTTTCTATTTGATATTAATCTGATCATGAGTTGATTACAATTAGTTCATATTTGTTCTTGTGTTGTTATTTCAATTCTTAAGTTAGAATGACATGGTTATTTATTTAATATTAGTTTAGTATACTATTTCATTTTTTATATAATTATTTGTTTATGAAAATTATTTGTTTTATTTATTTGAAGTTAGTTTAATTTTAGAGCTTCTTGTGGCTTTCTTTAGTTTATGTATTACGTTTCTAGTTAATTAAATATAAACATGTAATATTCTAGATTTTGTTATAGGATGCATATGCATCAACGAGGTTGTGTATGCACCCCGAACCTAGATTAGGCAAAAAGTTATTTTTTGATTTAATTGATTGCTTCTTCACATGTTTTATTATTCTATTGACTTCAAACAACTAGGATTAAGTATAGTAATTTAATAGGTTGTTTTCAATGATTTTATCATTCAACGTTACCATGATTTGAATATTTTAGAATAGAATCTTTTTTGTCAACGCATTATTGTTTGATTTAATTAATTGACCTTCCATATTTAATAGTATCTGATTTAGTTGTGGTTTTAAATATATATTTTTTCTATGCTGTGGTATGGTCTTTTTTTTTTTTTTTTTTTTAGAAAGAAACTGATGGATTTTATTAATAAAATTCAACTACATCCAATTGTAAAATCGAACCAATATGAGATGGGACATCTTCCATCCATACTTGAAAATCCGGTATGTATAATGCATTTTTAACCAGACTATAAGCAACCCCATTGTTGTTTCTCTTAATATGAGAATACAACAATCCTTCTCTATGAACATGTGAAAACCTAATACAATGAAATAAACTTGCAAAACATTTAACATCACGACTAAGTAAACCAAAGGATTCCAAAGACTGAAAATTTGCATTCAAAGCGTTCATTGCAATCTCTAAAACTCCCTCTAGGGTGACATCTTCCAAACTCATATCAGCATTAAACTATAAAGTCTTCAATATAGCCAAAGTTTCAAGATCTATGACAGGTAGGGGGAGAGGGATGATTCCAACCATGTGTGCCAAGCCTTTTCCATGGCATTCTCGGATGATCACTCCAATCCCTACCCTATCTTCTTCTTGAAACATTGTATCGATATAATATGTGCCCAAACCCTCCACAATTACATCAATAGTCGATCTCCAAAACAACACTAATCCGCCTCCCATATCCAAAACAACATCCACAGAATTTTGTTCCTGGAAAATTGCATCATCAGAGTTCACCTTCAGGATCAGCCATGGAGGTGGTTTCCAAATGGCACGGTGTGGAGGCTGATTGGACTGATTTGGCTCATTACCCTTCATTGTTGTTGTTGCGCTTTTTTCCTTGTCTGGAATATTGACCATATTAAACACTTGCCATTGGGATTGTGGTTTGGCTAACACATGCTTCTAACGTGCCTCACTTAAGATATCTTGGGAAATATTGCTTGGTTGGGTCATGCAGTTAATGTGATCAAATTTTCCCATCTCTGAATCAATCTCATTTATTCTGGCATCAAATTCTTTGGCTGAAAAAACTGCCCCTTGATTCTCGATATTATGATTGCCTGAAAATTGTGGGGTTGATAATGAGACATTGATTACACCCTTTGTACGTTTCCCTATTGTATGTGTTACTTCTGGAGCATCCAAATTAACGGCTTCATCCATTAATTACTCACTCATAGTGTCCCTTAGATTCATACTGTTGAGCGCCACCGCTGGACCGTGCGCCGTTACCTGAGCTTTGTGGTTCACCTTCACCGATTCAGTTCTACTCCCATGTTCATGAACACCTGACTTCGAAGATACTCCCAACTTTGTCTTGTGAAAACTTGGAACGGAAAGCACTACTTTTCTTGAAGGAACAAAAGGCGAAGCTCTAATTGATATCTATTTCCCAAACCCTAGAAAAAACAAAACCCACTAGCCTTGGAATAACTTGTTATTCCAAGGAAACACACAACTCCTTCCAAAAGAAGGGACATGACTTCTACTGAGCTCTAGGAAGCGTGTTCCTATTGGGATGATGACTCTTTTAGTAATATCTTTAATTAAATATGACTTATCAACACATAAATGGAGTTCGACCCACAGGTCGGGCAAGTTTGGGTGTCTAACACCTTCCCTTTCTCATATTTTAGCTCCAGCCCTAACATCTGGTGCATAGACCCATGTAAGAGGCCCAAGTTAGTTCATGGACTTAAACTAGGTGGCAACTCTCAACCCTCCACCTCCAATTCATTTGGCTAAAATGTGCTCACAAGGGATAATCTGTGTGTGTATTGCACAAAAATAATGAGCTCACAATAGCCACTAAGGAAGATATAACTCCAAAAGTTGGAATAGATTTTGATTTGAAGGAAAAGGCATAGATTAGCTATAACCACATTTTTTGAAATGCGGCAAAAAAAAAAACACAGCTATAGACCCGCATGTTTTGTAGTGTATGTTCAACATTATTAGAGAATGAATGGCTTAAGTCATTCCCATAAAAATTAAAAATTAAAAAAATAAAATAAAAAAAAAGAAGGCTTAAGTCATTTCTCTAAAAACAGCATTTTCTATGTACTCCTTAATGAGTATTTATAAACACTATTGTACTTTTTAAATTAAAAAAAAAAAAAAAAGTGTTTATGTGAAAATTTTAAATTTCATGAATTTTTATGAACCCCACCAACGGTGTTTCTATTTTGAAGAACCTTATATTGAGAAGAGTTCATGTGCCTTTAAATAATTGAGAATTTTATGTGGCACGTTTTTCATTTTAAATTTTCTCATATAGTGGGGGTATTGAAATTGAGGAATATGAAGAAAAAAAATGTTTTGAGAAATAATATTTGGGACTCATAAAATAGTTGATGATAAATTTCAATAATGTGAATTATCTTGAGAATTGAGATAAAAATTATTTTTTGGCCTAAGTGCGTAAAAGTTCATCCTTATGATAAAAAGGGTACTCCTATTGTTAAGTAAGAACAATTGTGTCATATCAAGTTGGTATTCCTATTGTATAAATAAAAAAGATACAATGATGCCCTTGTATAAAGTAGACACTCATATTTGTGCCAAAAGTTAAATAAGAATGAATAGACGTCCATATTATACAATTGTTGTATAATGATGCCAAAGTTTTGACAAAAATATTTAGTCCCTCATGCTTGTGAAATTATGGAAATTCTTTTGTTCCTAAATGTGGTTCCTAGTAGTTAGAGACTACTAACCCTATGTAGATGCTAACAGATCTACATCTCTTGCCATATATTTTTGAGTTGTGAAATGGTGGAAAAACAATTTTTAGTAAGATAAATTTTGTGCTTAAGTAACCACCAAGAGCAAGAGTAATTTTTTTTTTTTAAAATGATATTTGTATAAAGTGGTTTCTACTATAATAGAAACGCATACTTTTAGCATGCTATTATATTGAATATATAGTGATGGAAAAAAAAAAAAAAAAGAGAATGTGATTATCACTGGCTATGTATATGATGATTTTACCAAATAGCTAATTAAGCTTAAGCCAGTGAAGAAGCAAATAGCTTACATTTATGTTGTTGAAAAAAAAAAAGAATTTATCTTATATTAGCACTATTTTATTATAATATTGTCATATAAAATAAAATGTTGTTTTCCTAAATTTTTGAGTTACTATACAAATGAAATGATTGTTAGCATTGGAATAAAGAAAAACTTAAGGCAAAGATAAAAAGAATGATAGTGAGAAAAATACTACAGCTACTATGATTACTGAGGATGTTGTGGTGCTCTTTGTTCAAGAGCAAAAGTGTGAGCATGTTGCTAATAATGATGTTGAGTGGGTTGTTGACTCGGCAGCCTCCCACCATGTTATTCCTACGAAAGGGCTGTTTACGACATACAAAATAGGGGACTTTGGTACAGTGAAAATGGTAATTCCAGTTACTCAAAAATTGTGGGAATTGTGATGTGCGCATTGAAACCAATGTTGGTAGCACTATGATGTTGAAGGATATGCGACATGTTCCAGATTTAAGGATGAATGTGTTTTTTACATTAGCCATGGATTGAGTGGGTTATTGTAATTACCTTGGTAATGGAAGATGAAAACTTACTAATGGGTCATTGGTTGTTGCAAGAGGATATGCATGTTGCAATATGTACAGGACTCATGTGAAGACTTGTAAGAAGAAGTCCAATGAGATTAAAGATTGGCGAAAACCACATTTTCGTCCCTACATTTTCACGCGATTCCCACTTTGGTCCCTATCTTTTATTTTCACCGCTTTTAGTCCATGTTTAGAAAAACACCTTCTATTTTAGTCCTTTCTGTCAGTGCTCTAATGGTACTGACCTACGTGGCAAACGGAACTATTAAAATAATAATAAAAAATTTTATTTTGTCATTAAAAAATTCCAAATCAGCATTTAAATTTTAAAAAATAATTTATTAATTTTAACTAAATAAAAAACAAAAAACAAAAATAAAAATAAAAAATCACATTAATTGAGATCGAAGTATGTCTTGAACAAGAACACAAACCCAGATCTAAGAACACAAAATTAAAATCCAAAAATCACAAACCTAGAAAATAACAACAAAAAATTAACCTATAGCATTTTCTTGCCCCTTCTTGTCAACCAAACACAAATACACAGTTATCCTAGCATACCAGAAAAGCTAAATCCTAGAGAGAGATTAAGATTCAGTGACGGTAGGAGAGTTATCCTCACTAGCAGCGGTGGTAGAAACAGCCTCAAGAGACGGAGTCTATGGTGCAGTTCCAACATCGATGACAGAAAAAGCGGTAGTAGAGGAGGCACGAGTCTTAACAATGTCGAGCATTTTACGTCTGATCTTGCAAGAGTAAACTTGGAGGATCTCAATGCCGTCGTCCTCGGCGAAGGCGGATGCGACGACGGTGGAGAAAGCCTCCATCTCGATGAGGCGCGTGGCGGAGGAGGCCTTGTCGCTCGGCAAGGTGCCGTAGCACTTGGAGAGTGTCTAGACAAGGCGCAGCACCATGGTGTCGCGCATGCGCTGCGTCGGCGGCCATATGCTGAACACTAAGGTGTTGGTATTTGAGAGAGAAAGAGAGAGTCATGGATTTGAAAAGAAAGAAGAAAAACAAAGATACAAACACAAATAGAGCAAGTAATGGATTTGGAAAGAATGAAGAAAAAGAAGTATAAAATGAGAGTGAATAAGAGTGGGAGTATTGTGCTGGGTTTGTGTTTGTTTTCATGTTTAATTCCTTGTTCATGTTTAATTTGATGTTCTTATTTTCTGGGGTTGTGATTTTTGGATTTTAATTTTGTATTCTTAGATCTAAGTTTGTATTCTTATTGTTCTTGTTCATGACACACTTAGATCTCAATTAATATGTTTTTTGGTTTTTAATTCTGTTTTTTATTTTTTTATTTAGTTAAAGTTAATAATAAATTTTTTTTTAATTTAGATGCTGACGTGGCATTTTTTAATGACAAAATTTTTTTTTTTTTTTATTTTAAAAGTTTTGTTTGCCACGTAGGTCAGTGCCGTTAGGGCACTGACAGAAAGGACTAAAATAGAATGCATTTTTCTAAACAGGGACTAAAAGCGGTGAAAATAAAAGATAGAGACCAAAGTGTGAATCGCGTGAATACCAAAATGGCGAAATTCTCATTACCTGATAGTGCTTCAGAAGAGAAAATGGTAGGTGATGAAGAATATGAAGATGCTAAAGGTACATGAGATGATGATGAAGTGAAAGATCCTAGAGATTTTGAGCAAGGGGAGCATCATCCTCCACTAGAGATTGTTGAACCTTATGAGGAGAGGAATGTTGGAGAACATCGAACTATTAGCTTTAAGAATAATTGGACTTTTGATGAGGAGGAATCAAGGGATTGGATTAAGGATATCCAAAATGAGATTAATTATTTGAGAATGAAAGGGATTGACGTTGATTAGTTGTTCTCAATGTTGATGAAGATAATGAAGAATGTCTAGCTTGGACTTTGGAGTTGACTTGACCTACATGGAATCTAATTGAAGAGTTAGATTGAAGATCTCCTCCCAACGATGGGCTGAAGGGAGAGATTGTTGGGTGCATGGCACCAAGGTCCAGCCCACAATAGTATTATTGGTGGCAAGTGAGCCACGTGATGGTCACTAATCCTATCACAAATAGGAGACTACTTGTGGGTTCCAATTCGCGTGTTTATAGGAGTTGTGTTTAATAATGAATACTTGTGAGAATCCTTGTTCCATGAGGATTAGAAGTTGTAGGTGGCTATGCATGTAATATATAATGACAAGAATCATAGTTAAACTAGTGTTAGGAATCCATGTGTACCTAGGATTCATGTGGGGCAGTTGGCTTGCTTATAAAAGCAAGGACTAGTGTGCCGCATAAGAATTGGTGAGAGCAGCAACAAGGAGTATTACCGCATATTAAAGAAAACAGGGAAATAGGTGTCATACAAGAAAAAAGAGAGAGCAACCAAGAGGGAGCTGCTTAGAATAGAGAAGACAATCAAGAGAGAGCTGCACGTGGAGAAAAAAATTGAAATGAGAGAGCAAAGTGTTGCCGTCTTTGAGAGAGATAATTAGTATGTATAAGAGCAAAAAAAAATAATAAAGATTTTTCTTTAACTGTGAGACATATACAAGAATTATTGTAATTAATTTGATAATAGTGATTTGATTCGAAGTTTATCCTGTGATTTTTCTGTTAAAAGAAAAATGATTTTTCATGTAAATTTTATATTCTTATATGTGATTGTTATTTTAGATTGCTAATATTTGTGGTAACATTATTTGGACCCAACATGTGGGAGATAATGGAGAAATACTCCCCAAAAATCTTCGAGACCAAGATATTTGGTGAGCCAACGGTCGTGCTTTGTGGCACTGAGGACACAAATTAATTTATCGCTTCCAATGAAGCAAGCTTATTTGTGTCATGACGACCACCTTATATGCAGAAATTGCTCCGCTCTTCCTATCAAAAAATTGAGTCAGCTGTCATGCCTCGAGAATCCGAGCTTCAAGGCATTCGTGCACCAGGTTTTATCAGGCCCGAAGCTCTTGTTCGGTACGTGGAGGGGATGGATTTTATGATACAGGAACACTAGATAGATATGCACTGGAATGGGAATGGCACACAGAAAGTTGAGGTTTATAACCTCGTTCAGCTTCTTGTAATGAGACTAGCCATGCGATTGTTCGCGGGACTTGAAGACCATGATCGTTTTGCAAAGTTAGCGAAATTGATGGCTACCATGGGCACGTCGATGACTTCTTTTCCAGCGGAAGAAGTAACTAAGGAGTTTCAGTTGTTGATTAAGGAGAAGAAAGAAGCCATGTCTAGGGGAATAGAGATGCATGACCTCCTGTCATACATGATTTTTAGCACCGACTCTTATGGCCGGTTTATGCCCGAGCATGAAGTTGCCGGTAAATTTATGGGTTTACTTTCAGCAGCATTTAGCTCTCCTTCCATAGCTACAACATTCCTCATGAAATATCTTGGAGAGAGTCCTGATATTTACGCCCATGTCCTAAACAGTAATATATATTTATATATATTAAATATATTAACATTAATATTCTTCTATATTAAGGCAAATTCTTAATTGAGAATTGTTTTACAACATTTTCATAACAAATCATAAGTGGTATATTATTATTGATTATAATTTGAATCCACAACTAAAATTATTTTTTTGTTCACCCATAATAGTCAATAACAACTTCCTAATTAGACGGCTCTATAGAGTCCAGGGTAGTCATAGGACCATCCTCACCTAGAAAAAAATAATTATTAATTTATGATTTTTTTATCCTTAAAAAACCTTTGTGATCATCGTAAAACTTTTTTAAGCCCGTTATAATTAAACTTTGGACAAAATTTGGCTACAAGCTTGGTTGTAGACTAAGGGTCTGTTTGGATTGAACTTCTTGTTACTGAAATTGAAAACTAAAAACTGAAAACACTGTAGAAAAATAATTTTTAAATGTGTAAATAGTGCCGTGGGACCCATTTTTAATATTTTTAAATGCATGAACAGTGCGTGAGAATAGTGCATGCACTGTTCATAAACAGTGAATTTTGTCTCTGAAAAGTCAACAAATGCGGGCTAAAAAAAAAAGAGGAAAACACCGAAAATGAAAACGCAGATGCTGAGACGCTGATACCAAACGGGTACTAAGGTTACAACTTCATTCATTTTTTTTTTTTTATTGGATGTAAATTTTAACAAATCCGTCATTTAATTACATTTTCTTCTTACATCCTCCATACTTGCAAAATTTCAAGAAGATTAAAGATCAAGAACTATGTCATCAATTAAATATTTAAATTTCAAATTTTTGTAATCTAAAATTACACATAAAAAATAAGTTTATGGATTAAATAGCAAATGATATCCAATTGACATGAAATTTGGCATGTGTTTTAAGAATACAAAGAACATGTAATTCATTAGTTAGATTTTCAAAATATATAACAATGTTAATTTGTTTAATGAGAGTTGGCTACAACTAAGTTTGTAGCCAAACTTTGTCCTTAAACTTTGGTTCTCTTAACAAAATATATTAGGTCCTTACAAATAAAAAGAAAAAGTCCAAGAAAAATTTTATTTAACTAAACTTTTAAAGAGAAGTAGCTTTCAACATTAACAATGAGGCTATCATGTAACGATTTCAAAATTAAAAAATTCATAAAAGGAAATTGTAAGATTTTATGTGTTTGTGTGCGCGCGTGTGTGTATGTGTGTATGTGTTTTGTCAATATATGAAACTCTCTTTTTATTAGATTTTGCATAATTTAAGTTTTTTAATGACCACCCCCAAAAAATTTCCTAAAGCCGCCACTACTGCCACCTAGGATTTGTTATAAAAAATGTTATGAATATAACATTTTTCTTCTTCATTTACATTGTATTTGCAATAAATTTATATTGTTGTTACACAAAATGTAGTAAATGTTGTAAACATTTGCAAAAAGTGTACAATATTTACCACTTTTTGTTCTTACATTAAATATCTATGTTATTTGAATATAGAGGGTTTCATGTTTGCTCTTTTTTTGTAATGAATAATTCTAGGGAAACGCTTAATTTCACTCTCAATTTCACAACATACAAGTGTGCAATTTAAGGTGATACACTTTTTGCCCATTTCTATATACATGGACCCATCACTTTTTGTTGATCACTCACAATCACACAAGTTAGCAAATTGTGAAATTTGGTGTGGAAATGAGTATCTGTAGTATTGATGTTTTGTAATAATTCTTGATATTAATCATCTTGATCGGCTTAATGGTTTTGGATTCAGAGCAATTGGCGGTTGCAAACTCAAAAAAATCTGGGGAAGCACTTAATTGGGATGATAAGCCTAAATGATTCAATTTTAAGGTATTGGGAATGAGCTCCATTGGGTGTAATAATGTTAGGTTAACTACTGTACTGTTATTAGCATGGACAAAACAGTAGTTCAAAATGCTATTTTTTTTCTTATTGCTGTCCTTGTGGATGGTTGTCCTAACTACTCCTAAGTAGTTACCAATAAAAAAGGATGTTTGATTATTTCTCCTTCCTTACAAGAATAGAAATGGTACATCTACAATGCAATATTTTCATAATAATTTTACAATAAATCTCGCAATAAATTTTAAGTAGTAAAATGTTATTTACTGTTATTAGTAGGTAAAAAAATAATTTAGTGGTACACCCAAATTAGAATTGGTAACAACATGTCACTTAAAATTTATTGTGGATATATTATTATTTTTATAAGAAAATGTAGGAGTTTTTATCTAATACATAGGACTATTTAGCTTGTCTCACCCATTTGGTGACAAGGGTACCAACCGTGGCAAAAGTCCTACAATGACCACTCTCACGCACATTAGAGCACTAGCATCAAATGTGCTAAATGCAAAATTTCTAGCATTTAGCGTACTAAACACTAAAAAGCATGTTGCATGAGATGTTCCAAATGCCATTTTTTTTAAGACGTGCTACAATGTCATTCTAATAGTAGAACAACATTGTAGCATGTTATAAATAAATTTATTATCTTTTTATTCTCCCCTCTTATATTTTATTATCTCTCTCCCTCTCCCTCTCCCTCTCTCCTCTTTGACCCCCTCACCGATCAAGCCACAACATGAAGTTGCCACTGCCATCAGTCTAAAGCCCATCTAAGCCTCAGTCTGAAGCTACTGTCATCGTCGGTTTGAAGCTCATCTCAGCCATGGTATGAAGCCGTTCTAAGCCACTAATGCCAATCTAAAGCCACCACCATCGGATCTCTCTACTTCTCTTACTTGTTTGTTTTTATTTTTATTCGGTTATGGCCTTTTTTTTGTTTTGGTGTTTTTTGGTGGTTGGGGATTGATTTTGGAGGGTTGCGGTGGTTGTGGGCTGATTTTGGTGGTCATGGTCATGACGGCCAGTAGTGGTTAAGTTGATTTTGAGTCTTGGTTACAGTGGTCGGTGGTGGTTGGTAATTTTGAGGGGTGGTTGGTGGTGGTGGAGGATTGTGGGTGGTGTTGGACAATTGGATGCAGGTATTGTGGGATTTGTATATAATTTCTTTATTTTTTTTATTTTAGGAGTACATTTCTTATGTTATTCTAATGTATTGTACGTATTATTTTAATATCTTGTATGGAGGAATAGAAAATGTGATGTATGGTGTAATGTTAAATATTATCTTAAAATAGAAAAGTAAGGTTATGTTTGATAACAGTTTTTATTTTCTATTTTCAAAAACTTGTTTTTGGGAATATAAAGAAAAAATAATTTTCTTGTATTTTTAAAATCAAAAACATATTTGGTTAGTTGAAATTTAAAATTAAAAAAAAAATTTTTGAAGAAAAAAATAGAAAATACTAAAATATGGTGTTACTAGGATTTAAACTCTAATACTAACTCATTAAATAAGATAGATTTATTAAATTAAATGCGTGTTTTCATTGACTTTTGAAAATTAAAAACTGAAAATAGTCTTTTGCATATTTTCAGTTTTCTTCACAAATTTGAGTTTTGAGAACAATTTTTGTTTTCAAACCATTCTGGGTTTGCCAAACAAGTTTTTTAATCTCAAAAATAGAAAATTGTTTTGAAAATAGAAAATAAAGGGAAAAAACAGTTATCAAACATACCCTAACATTTTGATGGATAAAATGATAAAATTTTTAGAAGAGCAGATTCTAGTACTTTTACAATGACCTTATAATTCCTCCAATACATGATTCTCGTGAAATTCCCTTTACGCCTCACCACAAGCACCTAATCCCTACCCAAGGTTAGGTTGTATACTAATCTTTACCAGGGTACAAGACGTTGGTTCAGATCCTCCTAAGCCACCCTGTTCTCAATGGAGTAATGGAATGGGGGCGAGGATGTTATTCCCTTGCTTTTTCCGCCTAGCTCATGGTTTCAGCCAATATCCAAATCCTAGAGGGACTAATTAATGAAATTTTCCTCAAGCAACCAACCGCTGTTGACCATTGACTAACCGTAGTTTACTTGCATTGACCAAGAGTTCACTTTTGACAAACATTGACTTGGTTTTTTTTACCATTATTTTTCTTTGGGACACTGCCCTACTCCATTTGTTTTCAATTAAGGGCGAGTTTGGTTCAGTTTTTTGATATTATACTTTTTGAAAAAGTGAAAATTTTAAAAAGTGCAATATGAAACTGGACTTTTTGAAAAATCTAAGTGTTTGATAAAAGTTGTTAAAAAGTATTTTTTGAAAAAACTGAGTGTTTAATTAGCACTTACAAAAGTGGTGGTTTGAGTAGTAAATTACCAAAATGGACAATGTATATATAAAAAAATTTATTTCATATTTAAATCAACTACTTCATAATACTTAAATCAATTTTTCTTCATTCATTTCTAAAAATTACATTCATAATATTTTTATAACACTTTCACAAAAAATCATTTGTGATAAATTGATACTGATTTTAAATTGAACGTACTATTAAAATTACTTTTTTTTCTCTTTCTAAAAAAATTATTTTTTTCTCACCAATATTAACTAATAATAACATACTACTTAAGATTTATTAAGAAAATATCGTGATAGCATTTCTCAATTTTAATTTCTTATTCTTTATATTATTTTTCCTTTATTTCTTTATTTTTTTTCATCCATATTTCCTTCTTTTTTCCTTCTTTTTTTTCTCTCTTTTTTTCTCCTCCACACACGTACCCTTACTCTTTTCTTTTTTTACTTCTTTCCTCTTTTTTCCCTACCACTTCCTCCAAACTCCAAAACATTCCACAGAGCTCTCTTTCTTTCTCTTTCTTTTTTTATTTTCTTTATTCCTTTCTCGCTTTTCTCTTACCACTTCTTCTGCAAGTTTCTTTCCCTCTATCCCATCAAAACACACAAACTTAAAGGTCACACACAACCACACCATTTGATTCTTATCAAACGAAGATAGAGAGAGGGGGAAATCGCCAAGGGAGGAAAATCGCCTCCATCGTCTATTGATCTGCTCTGCCTTCACCACCGCCTGTCTTCCTCCCCATCGCTGCTTGATCTCTTCCCCACTGCCAATGACATGTGGTAGAAATGGGTCAAATTGGTTTTTTTTTTTTTTTTTTGTTCTGATTTCATTATTGGATTCCTTTGTAAAATTGTGTTATAAACAAAGGGATAAAATTGAGTTTTTAAGAAAAACTAGTGGGCAATTTGGGAAATTTGCGCAACTTCCAACGATAACATGAAATGCGCTTTTTTGCAATAGAGTTCTTTACTACTTTCGCGATTTGGGCTTTTCCTTCACAAATGAAAACGCAACTTTTTAGAAAAAGCCACTTTCAAAAACTTACCAAACGCACATTTTATTTTTTTGATTTCAAAAGGCGTGTTTCAGCTTCTAAAAGCTGAAACAAACGGGCACTAACCCTCAAATCCTCTAGAATGTCTTTTCTATTCCATCCTTGCTTTTATAAACTTTCAAATATGCCCTAATTTCCCCTCAATAAAATATATATATGCCCTAATTCCAAATTATACCCTGTTTCATATTAAGTTCCAATTTTTTTTGTCAATTATAATCTAAAATTTATTAAACTGTTTCAATTTGAAATCGCTGTTTATCTATATTATTCAGGAAAATAATGAAATAGGGAAAAAGGAGAAACGTTCCAAGGTAACCAATTTCAATTTTTTAGCAACCATTTTCTCACTCTAAGCAAAACTGTCTCTCTCTAAACATAGCCTTTTCTCTACTCTCTTTGTTCAATGGCTGCTAAAGTGATTTATGAAGAAACCGTATGTGCAACACAAGGTTTAATCAACGGTTTCTCCTTTTTTTTTTCATCTTCGGTAATGCTTAGAATAACAAGAATAAATAAAAGCTAAAAGTGAGCGTTTCTAGTTACTTCGCCCATTTCATATTATGGTGGCTATATTGTTGTGGCGGAAATGAACAAAAATGGAACTCTCAAATAAGAAAGAGATATTGTACAAGACAGAGGGTAGAAAAAAGTGGCTCTTACTCATAACCTAACCAAGTTGTTCAAGTAAGCAAATTCTTGGCTCACTTGAACTTTTAAAAATTTTAAAGCAAGCATTGGAAGCACTGAATGAAGAATTCTCAATTGATATCTTTATCTTAGTTGAAAGTGTTGATCTAAGAGAAAGGCATTTTCGAAATGAAGCTTCATTCAAAGACAAGCATCCCCTCTGTTGTTGCATATGTTAGTTGCTCCTTGGCCATTTTCAGCTTGGGCTATGGATTTCATTGGCCTCAGAGCATCTCCAACAGATTATCTAAATTTTTGTACTGTTTGGACAATGAACAGTGACATTTAACTTTTACCTACCTACTTTTTTAAATACACTTTCCAACAGATTCTCTATCATTTTCTCCATCTCATTTAAATATTATTGTTCATTTTTTTTTATTCTTTTTTTATCATCATTTATTATTCCTATATTTATTCCCAACAATTATATTTTTCAATGAAAAGTGTTATATCCATAACATTTTTTGCAATACTTTACAAGAATGACATCAAAATCTTATGTGGAAAATTGTTATTAGTTTTAATTTGAACCCACCATTGAAATTATTTTTTTACTCACCAATATTAGCTAATAACAATTTATTACTTAAAATTTATTGTGAAAATATTGTGGTAACATTTCTTAATTGCCATTTCTTATTTTTTATATTATTTTTCCTTTCTTTATTTCATTCATACTTTTTTTCCCCTGGTTTTTTCTCCACCACACATGTATCCCACTCCTATCTCTATCAACCCTTCTTTTTCTTTTTCTAGTTCATTACCGATCACTTTCTTCAGCTATCTCTCTCTCTCTCTCTCTCTCTCTCTCTCTCACTCTAGCTCTCTCTTTTTTTACTTTTTCTATTTCCACTTGATTCTAGAACACTCTCTCCCTCTATCTCACACAAACAAATTCTCTCTCATACACACATAGATCACCGACAGAGAAGTGGAGATCAGTGTTCTACATGTTTTGTTTTGTTTTGGTTTTTTTTTTTTTTTTTTTTTTTTTTGTTATGGTTTGATTAGTTTTATTTTATTGTTCAGATTTCATTAGGCTTATGAGAAAGATTGTTTTTGTGTTTCAAATCTTTCAATTGGGTTTTGTGTTTTTGATTTGATTGTGGTGTGTTTTAGCTTCTAACCGTTGAGATAGAGAAGCACAAGAGAGTAAAGAATGAAAGAGAAAAGGAATGAGAGAGAAAGAATTTTTTTTTATTCAACCGGCCATTATTTTAAGGGAGAATATTGTTTAGAGGTGCTACAGTATTCTCTACTTGTAGAGAAGCACTGTAGCAATTCTAATCTAAAAAATAGAGATGGAAAAGCTATTGGAGTGGGTTTTTAGAGTGAACAATGGGGTTTTTTCTCCAAAAAAATAGATATAGATAAGCTATTGGTGATGCTCTCATAACACCAAAAGCATCTAATTGCCAAGAAATTGGGTTTTAAAAATTCCAGAATTCGCACAATTATATAGTATTTCGTGCCTAAAGTCATCCCAAGCGCTAGTAATGTTTCTACTAAACAATTTCTTTGGAAAATTCCTACTAAGATGGGTGAATGTGTCAAGAGAGATGGGGAGGGGAGTGGGAGAGGTACAATGAACAGTTGAGTGACTACCCAACCATTCAATTGGCTATGAATGGAGGTTTCAATAAATAGGTAAACTAAGGATGACTAGTTAAAACTTGGAAAGGTCGATCGTTGTTCATCCTTCGTGTTCAGGATGAATGTTGTCTATGGATTTCAAACCCAAAAAAAAAAAAAAAAGCCCCCATATGTCATTTGATTATTTAAAGTATTAGCCCCCGAACTTCTTCATAGAACCATGTTTTCTCCGCTTCCCACATTGGGTTTCTTCTCAAGTTGTATGTATAGATTGCATCAATAGGTCCAATTGGGCACTTAAATACGTTGTGAAATTAAGTACAGGTTTGGGTGTGTTTCTAGAGTTTTCAATCAATACAATATTTGCATTTTTTTTTTAATAGAATATTTAGATGATGAAAAATCCAGGCTTAGATTTTTAGAAGCTTTAGATAACGAAAAATCTAGGCATGATCGTTGAGCTCCCTAATGCTCTAAACCCCATTACTGAGAATTGTTTGCATTTGTGCTCTAAACACCCCCCATGCGTGGGATTTGTTTGTATTTTTCTTTCCTTAGGGTCCGTTTGGATGGAGGGAGGAAGGAGGAAAAGTGAAGGAGAGTAAAGTAGAGTTGGCTAAAAATAGACTAATTTTGAGCCAAATCTACTCTCTACTCCCCTCAATCCAAACGGAAAATTAATGCTATGAAAATCCAATCCAAAAAATAATCCTCAAAAATTTGCAAAACCCGTTCATCATCACGACAGAGCTCGTCATCCTGTTGATGCCATGGACTTCTTTTCCCCAGAAGGTGCTGTTGATGCTGGAATCAGGAAGCTGTGATAAAGTTCTTTTTATTTTATTTATTTTTTTTTTTTTATGTGAATATTATGGTTAGGATTGTGATTAGGATTTGTCTCAATTATATTATACATATGGCACTATATTACTGGGTTGGGAGCACTAGACATTGCTGAGTTGGTCCTCAGGGAGCACCAAATGCCAATGGACAGACTAAATTGATATGATTCCATACATTTAAGACGTTAATTGAACTAAATTATAACCTCTGGCTCTTTTATGTAGTTTTCCATCTTTTCTTCTTTCTTTCTTTTTGCATCTTTCTTCAGACATGAGAAGAATGTTACATTAAGTTGCATGTACAAAACATATATAGTAAAAGAAAAATTGTAAACCTATATTTGAATGACCCAAAACGAATGAATCTCACTACAATATTTGAGCCAGAGAAACTAAGCGAGAGCACCTATGTCATTCATTAGGCAAAATTGCAGGCTAGCACCTGTATATAAACAGTTCCATTCCAGAATCGGCAAGCAGCCCTTCTTTGCAACAAAATCTGAGGCTAGTACCTTGTGAACTCTACCATAGAAACTTCTACGGCTGCTCAGCTTTTAGCTCTCCTTGTATTTGAGCATTCGGCTGGTCCAAGAGTCTCCCAATATTTTATTTGTTGAGGTATGGAAGCTAAGTATGTTATTTAATCCCAATATTACAAAATTGCTTTTCCCTAATTTTAAATTAATCATAGTGGAGATGGTGTTTTCTCTTTCTGCACCTATTCACATACCAAGTAGCATGCTTTTGAAGGCCCATGCCAATCATCACCTTGAGGCTTGTGAGCATGACATAGGTCATAGCAGACAAGAACAAAATCCAGAAGAGCCTCCATGGGAGGGGATTATATGGAAGATGAGCAGCATAGACCGGAGTCAGCACCCGGATAACCTAATGCCAAAAACAAGAAGATCAACAAAAATAGCAATACAAAACCAAAAAAAAAACTGAGACGCAACAAAACCAAAAGCAATGCAAGCTTCTTCTTCTTTTTTTTTTTCTTTTTTTTTTTAAAGGAATAAAATCTCAATCAGGTCAGGTTTTCATATATTTTAGACTTTCCCAACTCACCCTTTGATTTATTTGGAGACAGTTTCAATATCGATCGTAATATGACCTGATCGATATACTAGAATAATTTATAATTTGTATGTCCTGACAGATATTTTCGAATACTTTATAATTTATGAAGATATAAATGCACAGCCAGGTCAGGTTTTCAAA
Source organism: Quercus wislizeni (assembly GCA_023055345.1). Lineage (NCBI taxonomy): Eukaryota > Viridiplantae > Streptophyta > Magnoliopsida > Fagales > Fagaceae > Quercus > Quercus wislizeni. The sequence continues at coordinate 19,881,798 of JALGQJ010000007.1, read as the reverse complement.
GTGGACAAACATTTTAAGACATCCACAAAGAGAATAGTAGAAAACCAAAGCAAAATATTGTTATAATGTACAACAATTATTTGCTTATTTTTAATATTATTAAACAGTGCAGTAGAGCACTTGGTTAAAAAATCCCTACATATATATATATATATATATATTGTTAAATTACTAGTAATAATTAAATTACTTCTGTAGGTATCACTGTACTAATTTGCTATCTCCAATTGCTTTTAAATTAATTTTAAATGTGTTCTAACATTTATTTCTAAAACCTAAATAAACAATAATATATATAAATTGCTGTATCCTGTGTCATATTGTTTCCGTGTTTCTCAGTTACACTCCCAGTGGATTTTGAACCCAAAACCTCACCCTCTACCCCTAAGTTTATATCCTCAAGATTATGCAACATGCATACCACGCAATTGCTAAGATAAATCCCCAGGGATTGCTCGAAGGAATCAGCACAAGTTCAAAACATAATGTAAAGCATGATAGACCATGTGAAAATTAGTATTAATTGATGCTTACCACACAAGCTGGTGCCAGAGGTACAAATGTGAGATTTTTCTTTGCACTCTCAGTTTGTGTATTCAAAGTCTAGCAAGAAGAATAAAGCAAAAGCATCAGATATCAATAGTATTCTTATAAAAAATATAAAAATTAAAAATTAAAAAAAAACAATAACAACAAAAACAACAACAACAAAAAATTGTCTCATTGTTGCAATGGCTATCAATATAAACATCAAGGATCTATATTCAATGATTCGTACAAGAACAATATTATACTTATCGAGGTATTGGTCTTTCTTATGCACAGTAGCACACACATACATGAACTCACATTAATAGGATTTCACCAGATCAAATCAGTAACATTAGTAAAGGAATAACAAGATGAGAAACCCCCCCCCCCCTCCCCCAAAACAAACCCTTTCTCACCACCACCGTTTTTTCTTTCTTTCCCCCTCCTCCTAATTAGAACTTGGGCAAAAAAATCATTTTGGTCCTTACATTTTAGTAGCATTTAATTTATTGATTGCAAGTTCAAAATAACAAGAACTAAATTGACTACTAACAAAGTGTAGAGACTAAATTGACAATGACCCAGAGTAGAATATCATATTTCTAATTGTCATATGCTGATATGTCCACTCAGGGCTCAAGCACTGTACATTTACTAAGTATACAAGCTTGAACAAATAGGTAGCAAGTCAAACCACAACCAACTGAAGAGAACAGTCTAGCACATCAGTAGCCCTACTCACTCCTAGGGGATAGGAGAGAGTGAAATACTACCAAGTTAAATTCAGGCTCATTGTATTGATCAATTCTTGTCAACATACTTTTTTAACACCCTTACAGCACTAAAATTTTCATAGCACCAACTCTAAAGAGAAGCAGTGATGGTTCAGAAAGTTGCAAAACAATAATAATCACCTAACACATGCCCCTGACTCTTCTCATCAGGGTAAACAATTGCAAATATTTTTATAATGTTGGACTCTTGACACTTTTCTAACACTTGTCAGTCATTTGTTGATTTTATAGATTCTCTCTTTGCAATTTGTATTCTTTGAAAAGGGATTGTACACACCACACATATCCTTCCTGTGTGTCCTTCCCTTTTGCTTCTTCAATAAAATTATGTACTCATTAAAAAAAAGTTGTTAGACACATTCGACCCATGGTGATCCACTGTCATATGTCATGTCTTATACATTGAACAATTCAACACTAATTCTCAAGAGGAGAAAAAAAACCTTAGTTAACAGTTTAATTTAGGACTAATAAATATCCAGGCTACTTCTAAAATAGAATCAGTAAAATATAGCAAAGGTTTTGTTGATGGCATTTAAGAGATATAGCTTAGGTATTTGAACAATATCCTTATGAGCTTATTGTTTACATAAGGCAAAATTCCAAATTGCACCCTCTAAGATTGTCATTTTCGTCCTTTAAGTTTCATTTTTGTCATTTTTTTCTCATAAAAGTTCACACTCTGTTGCCAACATTAATCTTACCATCCATAAGCTGCTGCTATCCATTAAAAAATACTTTCTTAATATTTAAAAAAATTATTAAATTTGAAGAGTGCCACAGCTGGGTGTCTAGCAAGCATTGTACGCCAAATTCTCCACCCTAGAAACCTTCATACACACCCTTTTTCAGATCAAATCAAAGAAGCTGATTCAGTGGTATGTGATAAAGATCAAGAATTGAAGGCCAAGGAAAATATAAAGACTATCACTAAGCAGGGACAGTGGCAAGGCTTATGGGTTTGGAAGCAATGCTAGAGATCAACTAGTTGCATAATTCAAACCTAAATTCAATTTCTTCAGTGGATCACTTGGCAGGGTTTGATCAAATGCAGGGGCAGCATCAATGGGTCAAATCCACATTGTCCTTCCGAGAGATGCTGATCTTTCTTGAGCTGGCAAACAAGAACTTTCTTATACTCAGCTTTGAAAATGGAGGTGAAAGTAAAGAGTCACGATCAAAAGGGAGGAAATCTGATATGGGTAAGGCAGTTTTTGGACAGAAGGATAAAAGTTGGCAACAAATGTGAACTTCGGCGACTAAATTGACAAAAACAAAATTTAAAGGACGAAAATGACAATTACCCAAACTTAAAGGGTGTGATCTGTATTTAGCCTTTATATATAACAAATGAATTCCAACTCAGTATCTAAAATATGTATGCAAGTATGCGTGTGTAATGTGTATATATGCATATACATACACACATTATTATCATGTCCAATTGTATCGGGTCCTACTTTCTAGAGACTCACCATGTTGACATGTCGCTATCACATCATACTAGTGCCCTTGTCATGGGCCTTTTAGTTCTCAAAGTCATGGAAACAACAGCACTAATTTTGAAAATAGTATGTTTTCACCATAAGCATGTTCTCTTTTGGTGTAGGGAAAATTACCCCAATACAAACAGCATGTTTCCAGAAATTATATTTATTCTATAAGAAATGTTTTCCAAGAGCACAACCCAACAAAACCTAGTCTTCACAGATAAGTTAACCATCTAAATCATTTGTATCATTGATTTATAGCAAGACATGACATTTTGGCATACGGATGTCACCTTATCACTCTAAAAACAAAACAAAGCTGAGAACCTTGTTCTTCAATGCTGAGGACATGAGCTAAATATATATGTTATAAACTTATAATATCATGAAATCTCATTTCTAAGAGTTTGTAAACCATGGGTAAGTATTTTCTCATTAATGTTAATTAACTTTTTTTTTTATCAGTTACATAAATGTAATTAACTGGGGAGAGGTCCCGTGTGCATTCAAAGTATTTATGTAAAATCAATCAATTTATGTTATTATTTTATTTCCTTTTTAAACATTTGAAACATTAAATTCAATATATTTTTGGAAAAGATGATGATGGCCATGGATGACATACAAATATCTCCTAGAAAAATAGCTGGTTAAATTGTAGCTTTATACTGAAAATATACCTGCTTGCATAGGTCTTCAAGGAACTCAGAATATACAGTAGGCTTTATGTCATTGAATTTGGCAATGAATGAATGTTTTATGATATCAATAGCCATTTCACATATGAAAACCATGAGTGCGTTCTGCCATTTCCAAATAACATATATTAGCAAGCCAAACAGGCTGTGCAAGAAAATTGTCCTTTATAAAAAAAGTTTCCCAACCAAAAATGGTGTGCTAAGAAATGTTATGTCAACTTACAGAAACAAAACTTTCAAACCAGGGACCCTCAGCCTCCAAAATATTTTGAGCCAAAACGAATAACATGAATGCCGAAATGTGAAATCTCTCTACTGAATCTGGTTGGCAGCAATGACATGTATAAATTATTAAAAAAAAAAAAAAAAAAAAGTATATGAAATGAAATGAAGCAACACAAATAGACTAGAAATAAATACACATCAAATGGAAATGGAATTCACATTAACCTCTGGAGCACAATGATGGGAAATTAATTAAGCATATATCAAATTTCATGCAAGGAGCACTATATGGAATAAAATCCATGTGCTTCTTTCAAGCACAGAAGGAAACTAGGCATAAACTTAGAATGGCACCACAATGTTAAAGAAAATGTAACCTCTTTTGGGCTCATCCCAAATGGATAAATTCATGCCATGCTCACGCTTTGAAACAAGAAATGACATGATTATGCCAATATAAAGATAACATAATGCAAAAGTTAATTTCTGAATTTTTTTTCTATCCTTTAATTTGGGTGTGGGGGGTAGGTCTCTATTGATGTTTGTTGCATGATTCCTGTTTTGGTGGAAGTCATTAGATGGAAATTATTTTCTTAGATTCATTGGTCTAACACTGTTAACTATTAGAACTGCCGTTTAAATTAAATTTAAAATTTAAAAAATAAAAAAAGACAATTTTGAATCTGAGTCATGATGAGAGAGAGAGAGGGAGAGAGAGAGGGAGAGAGAGAATGGCCTACTGCAAGCCAGTCTGTCAATTACTGCAAGGCCCCCTAGCTGCATGCCACCATTCGTTCTGCACTTTGTACAGGTTGTTTTTGTAATTGCATAACTTGTTCAAGTGCTAATTCATCAACTTGAGCTTTCAATCATGAGTTGAAACTTTCAACTCATGAAATCGATGACCAATTCTTAAAGCTACAGCATCATATAATTTTCCTCTTGATACATGTGCTTCTTCCACATTGAACAAACTATCAAAAAGGATAGGGTCCCCAATAAGTACTGTTACCATCTTTCTAATGCTTAGGATGCTGGCTCCTATTGGCATGATCTCCTAACTCCCAGTATTTTCAAATGGAAGAATCATGGAAATATTGTCTGCATCCAGGACCAACCTTCCAACACCTCCTTTGGAAGACCTCATGGTTTTTCCACCATCCTGAGAAAGACTGCCTTCTAGGAAAGATGTGAACCCACCCATGGCGTTTTTTTTCTTTTTTTCTTTTTTAGTTTAACTTTAAACGGCAGTTTCAATAGTTAACAGTGAAACTAATTTTGACTCCAGGGTTTAATTTGATACTTTCGAAACTATAGGTTTAATTTGTACTACTCCTAAACTATAGGGCTTAAAATGAAATTTACCCATAAAATTATTTTACTTATCAAAAACTATGAGAAGGAATCATGCTAACGGCAGGTGTGTTAATAAAGAGAGCCAATTTTATCTTCAGTAAGTAACAAGGCATCCAAAAGAAATAAAATAAAATAAACTAGCATCATAGAATCAACAGAGCATTTTATTTCCTACACTTCAATCATTTTCAAAAACAAGGAGAACAATATCATTAGTCATTTCAATATACTGAAGAAAAGTTATGAGGATGCTAACTCACCAAAGTATACCAGACCATGAATGTTATCCTTGCTAAAACGCTTAAACACATTACTTTTTATCTCGGCAAAGTTATTGGACACCAATAAAGCAAGCAAGGCATTATTGTGAGCAACGATAACTGTAGATAAAGTAATTGCCTGAGCTAGCAATATGAAAGAATGAACAAGTACGAATAGTCAAGGAGCCAAATAGGTAGATAAGTAAAATAACAAGAACATAAATCTCCATAATGCTGATAAAAGAAATAATCATTAACAAATGAAGGATATTTGAAGCACCCATGGCTAAAGCTTCATCAAAAATGAATCTCCACACCCATATTCTCCGGTTTTCAGGTGGGCAACTAGCTAGTCCTTCCGTCGAATTAAATAAAGTTTGCAACACATCCCCATTAAAATTTTGGCATAGTCTATCAAATATCTGTATATATAAAAAAAATTAAAAAATGCAAGATCAGTCTTATGTAAACATTAGCCAGTAGCTGTATGTGACACTTACAGCAGCCAGAGAAGTACAAATTAATAGAAAGATATTAGAGCAATATCAATTCTTGTTCACTGATATAGTGCACACACAAACACAAAATAAAATAAAATAAGTCTTTCAATTTGTTTAGTTCATAATTTTCAAGGGTGAGAGCACTTGCTGCTCAACAATATTCTTTAGTTCACAAACATAATTTGAGATTATGCATGATAAGCATGCTTCCATTAATTCTTATATGGAACACTCAAAAGGTAGGGGGGCTCCATTCTTAGAATATCAAGTATGTTCAAGCTTTCCAAGACTAGAAATTAGAGTTAGCTGATTCTCTAATAGTCCTACTATATCCTATTTGGGGTGAAGAGGCTAATAAATTGTCTTGACATAACCAAAATAGTATATTTGATGTCTTATCTTTAAATGAGGCATTGATAGGGTCAGTGATATTCATCTTTTTGGAAGTTTATTGGTGTAACTAAGTTTCTAAAAAGGTCTCCTTTTTTTCTAGACAGCTGCGTTAGACAAAATTCTAAACTTTGGATAATCTCATAAATCCTTCTTGTAAATTCAAGATAAAGATGATTTCCACTAAGCCCATCCCTAGATATCAAATTTGACTTTGAAGCACAAAGTGCCCACTACTCATTCATCATTCAAATAGATATGCCAGTGCTTTGGGCTTTCGCTTGTTAAGATAAAAAATGAAAAATGGGATTGCATCACTCCACCTGCTGCCAATGCAGAAGGATGCTATCAAAAAGAATAGAACGTTACTTCGTTTTGCTAGATGCGTCAGATCCTATATAACAAGCGAGTTTTTTACCCTCAAATTCAAAGGAAGAGAGAAAGCTCGGCTCCAGATACCTATAGTGGTTGTTGAGAGTTCAAATTGGAGCATTATCCCATGGAGAATCATCCAATATTCAAGATTAGCATAAGTTGAAATCAGAATAAACATATAGAGATAAGCTGAAAAGTTGCCTACCTGCAAAAGCCGAATAGATCTTATTTGAAGATAACTGTGAATGATCCTAGCATACCGAAAATAAATGTCATTAGTCCTTGTAGTCAAAAAGAAGAAAGCCAAACAAGTTGTTTCATCACCCCAGGCTATAAAGCTTCTTGCGAGGAAGCCCTCCATTACAGTAGCATGGGGAGTCAGTTGATAACTTGCCAATGTTTTATGGCCCCTCGTGTTCTCTTTACTTAGTGTCCAATGGGAAATACCCAAGAAAATAGTCAATCTGTAATTTGGTTGGAAAGAACTGTTTGGATGTAAGGGTAGTGGGTTTGGAATGCATTTCCTCTTTTAAGATCTCCAGGACTGGAAATTAAAGTCAATTGATTCTCTAATGAACTTAATAACCCAAACAGTATGTTTGACTTCTGATTTTTTTATGAGGCATTGAGAGGATCAGGTAATATTCATTTTCCTTGGAAGAGTACTTGGGGTAACCAAGCTTCTAAAAAGGTCGCTTTTTCTTGTCTGGACAGCTACATTAGGAAATTTATAACTTTGGAAAATCTCATCAAAAGGAACATAATTCTTGTGAACTGGGTTTCCATGTATAAATCTAGAGGGAATCAGTTAATCATCTTCTACTTCACTGCTCAGATGCCAGTGAGCTATGGTCCCTTGTCTACTCTCCTCTTTATTTGAGTTCCAGTAGGTGATGCCAAAAAAGATAGTCGATGCATATTTAGTTGGAAAGGACCATTTGGGTGACATAAGAGTAGTTCAGTGGAATGCATGTCCTCTTTGCCTTCTGTTGATTATTTGGAGAGAGAGAGAGGGATAATCGGATTTTTAATAGAATCTTACTTTTGAGATCTCTGTATGGCTGGATGTCTGCTTGGGACAGTTTCCATGTCTCTTGTATAAAATTTTTTAGATCTCCTAAATTTTTGTTTGCGATATTTAGGAGTACTTACCCTTTCCTGTACTATAGCCTATAGGTCTTTAATAAACTCACTTATCAAAAAAGATGAGATTGTGCATATCGCAGTACTTTGTGTTTCCAAATAGGGAAAATTTTTCATTATATCTTTGTTGTTCTTAATGCATGCTTGTTTATCCATATGTTGCAGTCTACTGCAAAATTTCTATTGTCATGCAACATTACCAGGTCAATTCACAAGAGATATAAATGCTCATCTTGCTTCCAAGCTGTTATGACCCGAGGTAATGTGCTCGATAAATTATTTGAATTTAGTTTTGGGATAGAATAAATCTTCCTAGATAGATTAGTATTGTTATTTATTTGTATTCAATTTAATTCATATGTTTTAGGATAAGATTAGTTCCTTTATTTTAGGATTTGTTGATGGGGTTATCTCATACTTGGTTATTTATGTACATTAAATGCATTAGTGAGAATTAAGCAGAAAATTAACCAAAAATGTCTATTTTCTCTCTCAAGTTCAGGAGATTAGTCATCTCGAATTGACTACACTATCTTTTATTTCTCAATTCACAACATTTGGCATTAGAGCCAATGACCACATTGAGTGATCGAGCGTAGCTCATTAAGAATGGGATCAAATGAGTTGCGACTTTGTGGTCGGATCTCGAAGGGGGTGACCTAGAGGCCAGATTAAAATTACTAATAGGTGAATGGAGCCACCAAAAAGAGAAAGGGCTACCATCAAGTTAGTGTCTCTAAGTGAGCAGTTGTAGACGTCGGCTGCGGAGCATGGTTGTATGTTATGATCCTAATGTCTCACATGGATTAAGTGTAAGTTTAACCATGTGTTTATAAGCTCTTGGCACCCTCCCCTTGCAAGTCGGTTTTCAAGGATGAGTTCTACCCATGAGTTCTCAACATTAAATGTTATGACCATGTGTTTATAAGCTCTTGAGCACCCTCCTCTTACAAGTCGGTTTTCAAGGGTGAGTTCTACCCATGAGTTCCCAACATTAAATATTATGACATGAGCTAATGTGCTCGATAAATTGTTATTTGAATTAGAAGTATTTAAATTTAGGCTTGGTGATAGATCTTTATATGACTAGTAGTAGTAGATTAGTATTGTTATTTGCTTGTATTCAAATTGATCCCTACCATTATTAGTTCCTATGTTTTAGGATTTGTTGACAGGTTATCTCGTGCTTGGCTATTTATGTACATTAAATGCATTAATGAGAATTTAGCAGAAAATTAACCAAAAATGTCTATTTCCTCTCTCAAGTTTAGAAGAATAGTCATCTTGAATTGACTAACTATCTTTTTCATTTAGTAAATTATCCTAATTCACAACATTTGGTATCAAAGCCAACAGATCCATCCAATTTCTTGAAAAAATAAAATTCAATTGTATTCTCATCCCACACTATCACACTATCCTCCCATCTACAACCCAAGGCAAACAACGGCCACCATACTTCCAGGCAGCTGCTGCAACACCTAACCAAGAAAAAGAAAAAAAAAAACCACATCTACCTATCTAGAGTGTCAATCCTAGCAAACAAAGAATGGAGAACATGCCAGAGATTGTCAACCAAACGTTAGATATTACCAAGGACATGTCCAAAAGCATAGCAAGGATGGAAGCAAAGATGCAAGATTCGTGGGATCAAATGATAGAGGTCTTAGATAAACAGTCCAATGTAAATTTTGGATATCAAAGAACAATCAAAAGTTCAAGGATCCCATGAAATTTCAGAGAATCAAAAGAGTAATACGTCGGAGGATGCACCTACCTTACAAATTGCATTTGAAGATCAAAGGATTAATGAAGAGGAAAAGATAGATCAAAGGGATCTTCTCATGATTTCAAGTAAGCCTAGTCTAATTTCACAAATTGAATTTGTCATTCCCGGTGAGTTCAAGGATGTGAAAATCAAGGCTTTTTTGTTCACAAAAATGCTTAAAGAATTGGTGCAAATATCTATGGTCCGAATTCTTATCTTAAACTATTTAAAGTTCGAGGTAGAGTATTCTCTAATCAATATGAGCTAGCATCAATTTTCATATCTTGGAATTTTGAGGACAAGATTCATTTGAAGGGGAAGGGAATGTTATTACCCAAGATAATATGCATGATAAATTGTTATTTGAATTAGAAGCATTTAAATTTTGGCTTAGTGATAGATCTTTAGGATCTGTTGATGAGGTAGTGGTAGATTAGTATTGTTATTTGCTTGTATTCAAATTGATCCCTATGTTTTAGGATAGGATTAGTTCCTATGTTTTAGGATCTGTTGATGAGGTTATCTCATGCTTGGCTATTTATGTACGTTAAAATGCATTAATGAGAATTAAGCAAAAAATTAACCAAAAATGTCTATTTCTCTCTCAAGTCTAGGAGATTGGTCATCTCAAATTGACTACACTATCTTTTATTTCTCAGTTCACAAAACAAGCAACAGAATAGAATGCATAAAGTGATTAAGAATAAATACTTGTTCTACATCCCACGTTCATTAATTCTATTTACTCACCTCTAAAATATTGTACACCACATATAATTTGATTGTTCCTTGACCACGAATCATGTGATATATTAAGCTGATATCTGAGGCAACAAAATATTACAGAAACAAAAATTAGTAAGACATTATCTAATGGAAGAATATCACAAATATAAATGGTACTGTATATCCTTACAAAACCTGTTCGCTGCAAAAGAGTGACTCCACAGGCCAATATAAGAAAACAGCTGAAATCGGACAGTTCTGCTGCAGACCACATCTTGAACTGCCTGCCAAAAGCATGGTTAGGTTATTTTATATACATCACAAGGTTTTCAACTAAGTATATCAAAATGGGTAGAAAGGTACCACCATGTTTACTTATGTGCTAATAGTCCTCTAGCTAAAGTTCCATAGCTCAGCTGACAAGAAGCATATATCAACCACCTAAACTACCAAACAATCGGTCCTCAAATTCTATCATACTATCAAGTAGAAAAGTATTTCAACACACAACAGATGGAATCAGAGATACAAAAGGCACGGAAAACTTCTAGCCACACCACACAAGTTCAGAATAAAATTAAATGAACTTATAAACTGAAGGATAAAAACAGATCATAAATATAATTGGTAATTACACATGCATCCAGTGGGTCTCGAACCCAAACCTCACCCTCTGCCTTGCTTTTACAAGGGGAAAAAGTTCCATTTGGCTAGAGCTCATTGGCAATACCAGAACATTCAGAGACTATGGAAAATGACAAAATAGGTCCTTTATTTTTGGATAGGTGAGAAAAAAGGTCAAATTTTTCTCAATCATGCATAAATTAGAGCATACAATTCTGAGAAATTTACCTAAAGCGTATTCTACCTAGGTTGATTTAGTGACTAACACCTATGGTTATGTGTGCATTTTGCATTAGCTTATTTAGCTTTTTGCTAAAAATGTGCAAAAGTATACTTATACTTTGAAAATGTGAGATTTAAAAAACTGTACATAAAAGCTAAAAGCTGAAGGAAAAAGTTGATGCCAAATGGACTCATAGCTTATGTTGTAACATAGGCCATTAAATCCTTGCATGCATATCAGCTAATGCTTTATTCCATGATAACAACCAAATAAAAAGATAACTAACCTTGTGCGTAGGAGCCTCCATAAGGTCATTACAATCCTTGTCGGCATGATAGTTAATAGGGATAGAAATGAATCGAGGCAGACAAAGAAGCCAACATCTATAAGCTGCAAAATGTTGTCATATTTGAGAACCTCTTTCACAAGAATTATGAATATCCTAGTTCAATTATTATTTTTAATTATAATTCAATAGTTAGAGGAGGGAGGAATTTGAACCCTGGATGTATAAGTTGGGAACACTAGGGGGTACCAACCAATTGAGCTATAAGGTTCTGGGCATATCCTAGTTCAGATAAATTGCTCTACTAGTTAAAGATACCATTAATTCTGACAAATACTACCTCAAAACAGCAAAGTCCCTTTAAAACTGTTTATCTTCAAAAGTACAAACAAGTTCAACGGTGGGTTTCAAAGGAACTATGATTCTATTCAAATTGAAAGAAAGATAAACAAGAAAATAAATGAGTAGAGGATTTCTAATGCATGCACAATTGGGCAGACACCGACTTCAATTGAAAGATTTTATTCTATTTATTTCTAAACATTTTTTGTGGGGGAGGGGGAATATAAACCTTGACCATCTCTATTGGAAATACCAAATAATACTAATGCCATCGAGAGATAAGGCTCATTGCACATAATAATACACTCCATTTGTTTTGACATTATCCATTTTCCAAAAATTATTTTTTTGGAAAACTATCTTATTTCCTATGTTTGGTAGTATATTTTGGAACTATCTCATTTTCCTACATTTGGTAGCGTCCTTAAAAATGAGATATGGAGATGTTTTCAATGGTTTCCATATTGCCTCTTAACTTCCTTTATTTAGCATGGCATGAGATAGAGTTGTTTTCGGAGAAAAAAAAATTACCAATTCACATCTCCAAGGCAGGCGGAAGATAGTATCGTAAACTCTCTCGCGCTCTACCTCATTACCAATAGTCGTCGTGTTCCGTAACGCATTGCCATTGTACATTTCTTCCATGAAGTACTTCAATGGTGACTTATCCACAGTAAACGACACTGATACCAACACATAGAACCACAACAAAACATAAACGATAATAAAATCGACTTGGTGATTGATTTGTGTACAATAAACACAGGAAAAAAAACGTTAAATTTACACATTCGTACAACAATGAAGCAATGAGAAAAAGGATCAAAATTGACTCACAATTGGGATCATCCGCCATTAGCCGCTTCCAATCCAATGACCTCTCAGTCTCTAACTTTTTGGAACCGACACTCCCGTTCGGCTCGGCCCGTTGCTTCACGGCGGAGCTCACTTCCACGCTGCTCTCCTCATCCTCCTCCTCCTCTTTCTCTTTCTCCTTCTCCTTCTCCTTCACCTTCTCATTGTCTCCCCCAACCCGCGACGCCGCGTCGTCACTGGCGCCGCTGATGCTGACGCTCCTCTGCCGCAGCTCCCCGAAATTGAACCCCTCGCCGCGCACATTCTGGAAATCCGGCTCCGTCACCACCGTACACACGCTACTGCTCTCGACGCTGTAACTGTGCGTGCAGTTCGATTCCAATCCATTGGTGCGGCTCGTATCGGGATCGAGGGTTGCTTCGGCGATCGGATCTTCGCGAATGGAGGACTCGGAGTGGATCGGTTTCTTTCGCCTGTGTTTCCGTTTCTTGCGATTGGGATTGGGCTTGGGCTTGGATTGGACGACGACGCCGTTTTGGATTGGATCTGAGTTTGAGCGGTAGAAGAATAAGGATTCGTCTTCTTCGAAAGAAATGCTATTGCTCAAAACCTCGAAAGACAATTTTCTATCATCGGATCTCAGCGCCATGGCCACCGAGAAACAAAAAGAAAAACAATTATTATTGAATTAAAAAAGAGGATTGAGAAGAATTAAGAAGATTCTGTGGAATTTTGGTATGAACGCGGAAGTTGGGGAATTTGGAGTCTACTGGGACTCTGGGAGACCCAAATTCAGCTGCCTACTGTTTGTTTCCTTTGTTTTTGGTTTATGTACTGTTTGGGGAATGTTTTCATGTAAAGATTTTGAATTTTGGTCCCTAATAGTTTAGGCCCATGAAGTTAGGGCCTAATATTTTAGGCCTATAATTTAAAATAAAATAAATAAAAAACAAACAAACAAAATCATTTAACAAACTAAACTCTTGTGTGTGATTCTCATAGAAATAAATAAATAAATAACTTAACTCTTGTAGTCTCGGGTAAACTTTGTTTTAAGTGATTGAAAATGGGTAATTCGGTCTTTTCATATGGTGTCGCGTAAGTTGCATGTAACATACTTTTTCATCCAAATTAACAGATCAATTGACGGTAGTGTGTATGGTGAAACACATGTTATAGTTTAAGATAGTAATCGTGCATCTTAAAAGCTCAAATAAATAAGTGCAAATGAAAGTATAATTTAACGTAGTAGAGCGTAATTTTTCAAAGATTTAAATGAGGCCCAAGCTTGGTGTTCATGGTGCAGTGCGGTGTGGTTTTTGGCCATTTTAGCACCGCACTTTGTAGTGCGGTTTAGCCAAAACCATAACCGTACCGCACCTCATTTTTGCGGTCACATGTGGAGTGCACATTAAAGTTTAGCTAAAATAATAATTGCATCACACCTCATTTTTATGGTCACATGTGCAGTGCAATGTATAATATGTGGTTTGAAACTAGTATATTTTTCAAATTTTTGGCTTTTTTTGCCTAGCCCAAAACTGATTTTTCCCTTTTTTTTTATAAGAAATACGTCAATTTTGAAGCAAAGAAAAATACATAGCATCATGTAATGTAGAGGACTCAATAAAGAAGGGAGTTTCCTTTAACCAAGTTACATAAGAATCAATTCCTTTGGCAAAATTTGCTAGGAGATGTGTTGGTCTATTACCCTGTCTTTTAACATTTGTAAAATTAAAAGTACAGAATCCATGCATCTTGTGGTGAGTGCTGGCAATGATGTTGACAATTGAAGCGTGGGTGGGAGTGGAGCCCGTGAGGGTAAGGTAGACAATGTGCGATTCACCTTCGAAGATAGCATCCCTGATACCAATATCTACTGCGAAGAGGGTTGCTTCGTCCATGGCTTTGGCTTTGGCTTCTAGTAGACCCAGAGGCAATGATAATTTTTTGCTTAAAGTAGTAACCACCAGACCCATATGATCACGAATCAAAACTCAGATGCCAACTGCTCTAACCTGGGAAAAAATGGTGGCGTCAATGTTTATTTTATACCACAGGTATGCTGATGGGACTCAGTAGTTGTCCATGGCATCCTTGACTCGAGGTGGTCGATAATGAGCAAGCTGGAATTTGTCTAGCATGAAACAAGCTTGAGAGAGGATCTCCTGGGGTCGTTTCCGTGGACTGCCCAGTCTAGTTATGTTGCGATTGAACCACATGCACCATGAAAACATCACAGTGAGCTTAAGGAGTTCTTGACCGAAATGTTGTATAAAGATCAAGTACCAGAAGAGGTCAACAAAGGTCCTATGTGAGACACCGGTCTTGTCAAAAGGGATACCCAATATGTTCCATGTTTCTTGTGCCTTTGTGCATTCCCAGAAGAAGCATCCGCTAGTTTCTCTAGCTAAGTTGCATGCTTCATAGGTGGAGTCATTCAGTACGTGTCTATGGCAGAGATTGGCTTTGGTGGGGAGGATGTTGCAACAAACTTTCCAGGTGAAAGTCTTGACTTTGTTTGGAACACGAAGTCCCCAAATGGTGCGCCAGAACAGCATATGGGTATCTTCATCAGATGATTCCGTCGTGGCCAAGCTTTGAGTCATTGAAAGCGCAAGCTTGTAGGCCCTGTTCACTGTGAAGATTCCCTGTGGTGTGTAAGCCCATATTAAACAATCTCTCAGCTTAAAACTTCCTAGTGGGATGCTTAAAATGGTGTTGACATTGTCAGGGAGGAAAATTTGTTTCAGTAGGGAGGTGTTCCATTCTCTTATTTTAAGGTGCATGAGGTTGGATACTTTCAAGTCCGATGGGAGAAGGCATGGTGTGGAGATGATTTGAAAATTTGTGGGTTTAGGAAGCCACCTATCCGTCCAAATGGCCATTGACACACTATCACCAATCTACCATCTACATCCAAATTTCACCACAGCTTAGGCAGCCATGATGCTGCGCCATGCATAAAAAGGTTTTGAACCTAGTTTAGCATGAAGGAAATCTGTACATGGGAAGTAGTGGGCTTGGAAGACACGATGGACAAGAGAGCCATGATTATTTTGTAGGTGCCACCCTTGTTTTGTCAAAAGAGCCAAGTTGAAAGCTTTGAGGTCACAGAAGCCTAAACCACCATTTTCCTTAGAAGAGCACATATTTTCCCAACTCAACCATGCCATTTTGTTCTTTCCATTGGACTGACCCACCAACTCAACCACGCCATTTTGTTCTTTCCATTGGACTGACACCATCACTTTGGCCAATGCTCAAGATCGCTAGCCCCTGATTGTATTCCTAGTATTGTTTCTTTGTGTTCAGTTGTTCAATGGTGAGTTTAGTCTCCATTAAGAAGACACAAATGAAAGCTTCTTTGGTCCATGCTCTCTTGAGAGCATTAACTGTATGGGGATTCCCAAGCCCCCGACAGTTCCAATTTAAAATACTCATTGGACTCAACGATCCTACGTAGCAGGCACTGCCAATCCCATGTTGTGAACCATAAGCTAGTCTGGTGTGGTTGTTTCTTCATTCAACTTCTGTTTCTTGTCCAGAGACATGCCATGCATGCCATGCAAAGTCTCCACTTTTCTTTTTGGTCTAATAGTAGACAAAGTAGTATCACTAATGTCCATTACGTGCTTTGCATGCTCAAGTATTTTTCATGTACCATGTGTTGTGATCAAGGAATTTGTTGAGGTGACAGTATGGCAGTTGGCATTGGTTTGTGGGGAAGCAAAAGATCGGGTATTAGAAGGATTTGTTGATGTGACTATATGACAGTTGGCATTGATTTGTGGGGAGGGAAAAGATCGGGTCTTAGTAGGAGGAGGGAAGTTAGGGATCTCATTAAGAGGTGGGACCCCTAAATCGAGGTTATCTTTATGTGAGGCAATTGGCTGAGATATAGAGGGAAACGAATTTAAACTTTTGTCAATGTCTGTTAAATGCGCATTGAAGAGATTTGTGTCAACCAAAATATCTGTAATCGTTGGAATTGATTAAGAGTTCGTTGCTGAGATTGCGAGGGAATTAATAACTGTGTCCATAGTGGGTTGTTGTGGTGGCACAGGATTGGCCGACGATGCCGATGATGGGGGTGTGGTGGTTGGGGCAGTGGGAGGGGAAGGTTTTTGGCAGGGGCCGCGGGGTGGGCCATGAGCAGGAATGGTGGTTGGCATGGTTTTACTATTTACGATTTGTGGTTTTTAGATGTTGGTTAGTGCGGCACATAGCCAAGGTCTATATTGTTGGTCGTCTTTGTTCAGGGTACCACCACTACCTATCCATAGTGTACAATCTTTCTCATCATGATTGAGTAGGCCACACCAGTAGCAGAAGATAGGTAGGCGCTCATACTGAAAAGACACCCATTGAGGTTGCGAGTCACCAAAGTTGACCATTTGTCCCCTGCAAAGTGGTTGCTTGATATCTATATAGACTCTAACCCTGAGATAGCATCCTTGACATTCGCCATTGGGTGATGTATCAACCTGTTTCACTCTGCCCAGTGTCTGCCCTATGGCTTCAACATTGGTTTTAATCATTCTTTTGATAGGCAAGTTGTGTATCTAAACCTAGAAAGAAGCGCCGTCGAAAAGTGTATCGTCCATTGATTCATCTTCCTTAGGTTTGAATAAACCCATCAAATATTTATCAAAGGACCATGGTCCCTATGCTAGAATCTTCAGGGAGTTGGCTTCATTTTCAAAGAGTACTAGAGCAGTATTGGAACCTAAGTCTCGAATTTCAAAAGTCGGGATTGAGCACCACATACTTCGGAGCGTACGTGATAGAGATTCCATGTTTACTCTACGTTTCGTAAAGAGATGGGCTACAAGAACTTTGTTGTTGTTTTGGGCCAAGTTTTAAACTATTAAACTAGTTTTTCTTTATTTTGGATTGGCTTTCCTAATCAACATTTGCTTAGGTTATTAAAATTTTTTTGGGTTGAAAACTAGGGTTATTAAACTATTAATAATATATTAATATTAAAAAAATAAATATATTAATATATAGAAAAGGTGCAGTGTGGTAAGGTTGTGTGGTTTTCTTATTATAAAATCGCAAACTGCACTGCAACATGTGGTGTGGTGCGGTTATGCAATTTTGCGGATGGTTTTGGTGTGGTTTGGTGAATACCCCTGGCAAAAGCGTGGGCTAAATAAAAATCCTAGTTCACCAACCAACCAACCTGGCAGTATTTATTTATTTATTTATTTATTTTTATATAGAGAGACCATCATTTATAGTTTACTTTACAATTGGGGTAATTATGTACTTTTATTTTTTGAAAAGATGAGCTTTATTTCAAAGATATACAAAGCCAAGAATTTAGTGTTTATTTGGATAGGGTGATTTGTGGGAATGAAAAAAAGGAGAAGGGAAAATAGAGGGGATTTTGGGTGGAGGGTTGTTTGATGGGGAAGGGAAAAGAGGTAGAAAATTGTGAGGCTCAAGTGTTTTCTCTCTAGCCTGCCATTCACTATCTTTGGGAATTGGAGAGAAAATGGGGAAGTAAGAGGGACTTAGAAACAAATGTACCTATCTGCCTAACATTAAGTTTTATATTATTATTACAAATTTTAATGTAATAGAGGCATGAAAGTAAATTTATACAAACTATATTTTCTATTATCTTATTTTTCTTCTCAACCCAAAAAAAAAAAAAAATCCATCCACTTTCTATGGCTAACCAAACACACATTAGGAAAAACCAATCTTTTCTATCCCACCACTTTTTCATCCCCTACAATTTTCTATCCTCTCACTTTTCCAAACCCTTGTCCCCCAACCAATCAAAGCCTTATATAATACTATGGGATGATTTCAATTCAAATGCAAAGATCTCTTACATTTTAAGCTTCTAGCCCCAAAATGAGGACTACTACTTCCCTAAATGAATCAAAATCTTCTTTAACATTTATTGTGCTCCACTCCATGTGCTGCTGATAAAAAGATGACACCTAACTTTTGTTTTAATTTCTCAAACTAACTGGAGAGGCAAACATTAATGCCTCACGGTAATGCTTCATTTAGAAACACCCTCACCTCTCTCTACCATCTATCTTTCTCTCCCTTTTATTGAATGTCTACTCGATCACCAAGTGACTAGATCGCTGAAGTTACAACTAAAGGTAATTTCTTTCTCTTTTAGGATTTTAGGGTTTGCTACAGGTAAATCTCTCGATTTCTTGTCTCTTGGGTTGGGGTTGCAGTCGGTTAATCTCCCAATTTCTTTTATTTTGTAGATTCTATTCTCTCTAGTCTCTACAATTGACACAATTACTTATGAAATTATATATACTATATAACAAAAATTAGGCCTGAAAGCCGTTGCAAAGTAGCTATCTTATCCATGTGACAAATAGTTAAATTATCATTAATTGGGATAGTTCACTTTAGGTAAAAGTCTATTAGTTAAGTTTCAAGAAATTTAAAATTTTACTCCAACTAAAATTCTACTTCAAAAAATTTCAAAAATTTTAAAATAAAATTTAAATTTTATTTAAATTATTTTGATCATCTATCATAATGTTGTATTTTAATATCATGAAATTTACACATTGCATACCATACTTACGCAATGTATCTTTATATATGTTTGCATTTCCATAATTTAACCTAGATGAAAGTCTATTAAATTTTCAAGTGACTCACTAAAGTTTTAATAATATTTTTTCTTTTATATACATTTTTTAATTAATTTGTGCATCAAACAAACATAATACTAGTTTTGAGTAATCTATATATATATATATATATATATAAAACCAAAGCCTATGAAACTCTCACAATTTTCCACGTTAGCACGATATTTAAATAAAATTATCATTTTATTTAAATAAAATTATTTTTGTTTAGTCCAAATTTAATAAAGAGTGAAACTCTATCTCTCTAATAAGTCCAACTTAAACTCAAATTTATCATTATCATTTTTTTTAAACAAAATTATTTTTGTTTAATCAAAACTTAACAAAGACTAGGAGTGAAACTCTCTCTCTCTAATAAGTCAAACTTAAACTCAAACTTTGATAATCTATATAAAAACATAAATTTTGATAGGACTAAAAAAAAAACAAAGAAAAAAAGAGACTCACGTTGAAAATAGGACTCAAAAAAAAAAAAAAAAGACTTAGTTGTGTTTGAGTGGTATTTGATTACCAATTTGCCACGTTTGGGTTTATATTTACCCTCTCTTCTTTGTATTTGGTACACGTCTCTATACTATTTTTTTCTTGTATTTTCATTCATATTTTTTATCTGTAAGATCCTTCTCAAGTTTATAATTATTTTATACTTTGTAAAAGCCCTTTTGCACATAAGGTAGAAGTCATGTTCAAAGTTTAGCTCATTGAAAGAGGGGCGGCTCAGTGATGATCTCCCTCTTAAGTTTCTTCTTGGTTGGTTTATATTTTTATTTTTAGCAGGTGATCTTTGCTATGCAATCTTCTAACTCCAAATTTTAAAGCTATGAATTTTTACCAGGATTGCATTAGTGGAAATTCAATTTCATTCCAGCCAAGCTAACTAAGGTTGCTGTAATGTTAGCTTTATGGAGATTTTTTTATATTGTTATTAATGAATTTATCTTTTATGTCGAATTTTTTATTTGCTATCATATGTGCCTGAAATTTTCTTTCTATTTTATTCTTTTGTTATATTTAGAATTGATTTTCTTTTGAGTATTTGGGTTAATCTCCAATTTTTTTTTTTGAGAAACTAAAATGGGGGCCTTTATAGTTATATTACACCCCCGGGCATGGAGCCAGTACCGAGATCAGCTTGATGAGGCTCAGCCCAGTACTATGTGAGGGGGCCAACCCTCACTAAGTATGCCCACCAACGGACTCCTGCGGGCAGCGGGAATTGAACCTAGATGTGGTGCACGAAATGAACGAACCTTGTCCACTCAACCAAGCCCCTGTTGGCCGGGTTAATCTCCATATTTATATTGACATTGTTTTCTTGAGTTTGGTTTTTGGGTTGAAATTTCTACTAATTAATTTTTTTATTGTACATGGCAGATAAAGCATTTCTATTTTTTTGGAGAAAAATCAAAATTGCAACCTATGTCTTCTAGCCTAGGGACCAATAAATTTTTATTTGGTATGTTATATATAAATTTGTTAAATTTGGTTTGGTTTTGAAGTAGAATTTAGGGATTCTATAAATTTTGAAGTTTTAAGTCTTGGGGTTTTTGGTATTTGCGTCTCAGTAGGTTGATCTTAATTCTTCACCATAAAATGCTTTTTATTTAGGTTCATATGATTTTTTGTTTTCTTATTAAAAGCTATGATTTTTGGTTGATTAATTATTTGTTTGGATTAATTTCAATAATTTTTTTGTTTGGATTCAACATAAAAGATAATGGAATTAGGTATTATAATGTTGACATTGTTCCATGTTTTGAATTGTCTATATTGTTATTACTACGAGAAAGTCATATTGCTACTCAAACTTGAAACTTGGTGTGTCTTTCTCATATCATGATCTTTGTTTATACATTTGCAGTTTATATTAGTTTTGAGTGTGTGTGTATATATAACTATTAGGAGTTTTGCTTTATTAATTTAAGAATTGTAAACTACTTTGTATGTTTCGGTAACTACGCACTTGCAACAACATTCAATGTTAGACAACACTTCTAAACTATAGAAAAGTATAGAAGTTAAATATTTCTTCATTTTTTTTTCTCCAGAGTCAATAGTTTTTCCGTGCATCACACGGGTTAGTGACTAGTTATTTAGTATTTTGAAAGTACTACATTGGAGTATTCTTTTATCTCACATAATAATAGCTCTTACTAATTAAATTCATTATAAGATTCCATCATTCATGTGGTAAAATTGAAGAGGGAGTATCACATTTCTATACTCCAGAATTACCCAATAATATTTATATATGAAAATTGCTGTCTTTAGATGGAAATTTTTAAAACTACTTATTAAACTTAAATCGATAAAATTTAAATTAATAAAAATTTCAATATCGTGGATTCACATTTTGTTGTTTAGAGTATTATAGTAGAGTTACAACGGTTAATAGTTCTAATGGCAATGCTGCGGAGTGCGGACAACAACAACGGAGAGTAACAATAGCAATGGGAAAGGTGAAGATGAAAAAATGATAACGGTGCACAGCGTTTATGATGCCAATAGCATTGGTGAATGCTGAGTGGTGATAGTGGCCATGGTGGTGGTGTTGAAAGTGTAAGGTAATCATTTGAGTGACAGTAGCGGTGGCATTGCAAAGAGTGGTGCTTTGAAAATCGTAATATTGAAAATTTATATAATGATCATAATTCCCTCATGAAACTTTAACTTGGGTCTAAAATTTCAAAATAACTTTATTAGCGTCATAGAATGCGTCTGGATTGGATGTTTATTACAAGTTTTGCATTTGGCGTTTGAACAATGGAACCCATTGCACTGTGCACATAAATGAAGATAAATGCATTTTAAATGAAGACAAATGTACAGTGGCTGTGCGTTTTGCGTGTCATGTCATGAAGTAATACTTCAAAATTATTTTCGTTACAATTTGTCTTGTCATGTCCTGTTCGTATTGAGATCCATGTTTTAAAATTATTTTGTTACAATGTTTTCAGTTTTCAGTTTTCAGTTTCCAACAAAATAAGTGGTATCCAAACAGACCATAAGTATAGTCTTGTAGAGTACAAATAGAGAGTGTCCTAGTTGAGGAGTTTGCCATTATTTCAACGCATTTAAAGGGCTTTCATTTCAGCTATGTATAATCTCTTCTGCAAAAAATTTTGGAGCAAGAAAATCTTGTTAAGATGTGTTTGGATACCGCTTATTTGCTGAAAATTGAAAATTTATTTCTAAAAACACTGTAGCAAAATAATTTTTAAAAGTGTGAATAGTGCTGTGGGACCTAAATTTACATAGAAATATGTGTTTTGCTAAATTTGGTAGAAAAGTGAACATACCCATGAGACTCACTAATAAACCTAGAATGCGCGTATTGGGCAAAACACCCAATCCAAATGCACGCGTAATTATCATTTTTTTTTCAAGAATCTTATAACTCAAAGGGCATATTTAGTGGAGTACTTTCAAAAAAGACATTTAAAATTCAAATCTTCATTTTATAGTTGTAACTATTGAATTATATATATATATATATATATATATATATATATATATATATATATATATATATAGTTTTTTTTATAACAAAATATTGGTAAGTTTCGACTTAATCATACATCTTAAA
Organism: Quercus wislizeni; assembly: GCA_023055345.1. Lineage (NCBI taxonomy): Eukaryota > Viridiplantae > Streptophyta > Magnoliopsida > Fagales > Fagaceae > Quercus > Quercus wislizeni. Next base: position 19,859,018 of record JALGQJ010000007.1, on the reverse strand, counting down.
TCAATGACATTTTTCTCAAAAAAAAAAAAAAAAAATCAACAACATTACCTTCCATCTCATTATTATGGGAAAATGAAGTATTAGATATGCTTTGTTTGTTTCGATGAAAAACCTTATGTAAAGATAGTTTTTCGTGTTTTCTAGTGTTTGGTAGTATTAAAAAAAAAAAGTTAAAGGAAAACTATCTTTGATTAATGGAAAAAGTATGACTTATTTTTAGAGATTGTTTTCCGTTAAATTTTTTAGGAAAACAACTCTATCTCATAGCAAGCTAAATAAGGAAAGTTAGAAGATTATTTTTCAAATCATTTAAGGTAATTACCAAACATAAGAAAATGAGATAGTTTTACAAAAAATACATTTTAAAAAATGACTCATTTTCTAGAAAAATATTTTTACTTAAACAAACAGAGCGATAGTTCATTGGCAACAAACAGAAGTCAATATTACCTTGTACAAGCATAGCTTTAATTGTTAGTTTACATACAAAAAAGACAATATTATTGTGTCTAAACTCTACTCAACTATACCTACAGGTCAATCTCCCAAAAAAAAAAAAAACTATACCTACAGGTAAATTTCACTAAGATTTTATATACCATATAAAATGACACAGTATGATGCATATTTAAATTGAACTATGCGATAAATCAATTTAAAATGGAAAGGATCTTGGTGGGCGAAGAGGGTGGAGTGTCATTTTTTATCATTTAAAAATTTGATATTTATTATTTAAATGTAGGGAGCAACCCTAAAAAAGAAGATGATTAGAAGGAAAAAAGAAAAAAAAGAAAGAAAGAGGAAGCATGCATAAACCTGCCCATGTACATACTTAATAAGAATTTACCTTCAAACCAGTTTTGATGAAATTCATCTAACCTATTACATGAAAATTTTCCCAAAACATCCATGTATAATTTTAATTACATGATTGACTTAATAGGTCAGATGGCTTATTTAAATAATATTTGTTGATGGTTTTCTGAATTGTTATTTAATATGTTAGAGAAGAATCCCAGCACAAACAGATTTAGAGAAAACTTTATTCATATAAAAAATTGTATCTTCCATTCTATATGACATATCTCTCACGGGACTCCAACAACCCAGTGCCAGCCATCCTTAAATTCATCTCCTGAAAATTTCAGTATAAAGACTAATTTTCTGAAGGGAAAAAAAAAAAAAAACTATAATCTCTGATATATTCATTTTAGCCAAATAATTTATATAATACTTAGAACATCCCTCTAAGCATAGGAAAATGAAATTACAATTTATTTAATTACGTTTTCAAAATTAGAGTCGGGGTCAAATTTGACACAGAAAATCTAGAAACAAAAAAAAAGACTTGTCTCATTGGCTGTTGGATTATAATGGTTGAAACAATTACTAATAAGACTCCATAAATAGCTTTAATGTAATATATAGACATTTAGACACATACACATAAATGACACATGTCACTTACATGACTGTCACATAATTTGCCACTTAACTCACGTCACTGTCAAAAAAATAAAAAAAATAAAAACAAAAACAAACAGCTTGGCAAAAAGACCATAAATAATGACTGCCTGTTAAATAGATTGAGAGTTGTTCACTAAAAAAAAAAAAAAAACAGATTGGAGGGTGAAGAAAAAGAAATGAGTCTGTACTTATCCTTTTTGATAAATAGAGATAGTGGGGGAGGGGGGAGATGTGGTTTGAGAGTAGAGAGTTGAGACAAAATAAAAACTGGTAAATAAAATAAAATAAAACAAAAAAACAAAATTAAAGACTGTTAAAAGATTAATTTCTTTAAACAAAAAATTAGGGGTTGTTAGGACTTTGGTTTGATCCAAACACAAAAACTATTTGGAAACAGAAAACGTGGAAAATTACAAATCGCCAGCGAAAAAGTTAGATGCGTAACAAATATGTCTTGTTAACTTTAGTTCTTGAAAGTTGAAAGACAAGTTGGTAGTAAAAGATATCAATTCCTAGATTTGTTGCGGTTAGTCAAAAATAAATAAATAAAACAAAGCTAGATATGGACAGAATGTAGAAAATTTCGGAGCAAATATACAAATTCTTTTTTAAAACTTTTTTTTTTTTTGGGGTGCTTATAGAAAAAATCCACAAGAGTCAAAGTCATCTTTGCTGTAAAGTCTTCTTGTTTTATGGTATCCCATTAATGCTTACAAGTAAATTTTACCTTCCTTTTTAAAAGAGCTGATTCAATATAGAAAATTGAGGTCCAGTAAAAGACAGAGTATCTAGTCGAATCCTATAATTTTGTTCTTTATGTACAACAATGACCAAAAAAAAAAAAAAAGGTTGCTAGGACTTAGGATAATAAACACTTCATGCACATTAGAAAGAGAGTGAGGAGAATGTATATCTTGTTTCGGATGTATATTGCAAATCGTTCATAACACGTGGGATCTACTAGTATGAGTTCCACTTGTTGTGAGAGAGGATATCATTTTTCGGTAATGTGAGTTACCAAAATCTGAGAGGATATCATTTTTCGATAATGTGAGTTATCAAAACCCATCCTCCAAATGTCTAGAAAATAATGAATATACATTTAAAATTTTTAATATTATAAATAAATTTAAAAAAAAATGTTAGGCTTTTTGTTAAACTTATAATATTGTATCAAATAAGGTTTGGACATGAGGTCACTGTGCCTCAAATTGTTGGTCTTGCATTCAATTTTGAGATGTCTCGAAATTTTATCATGTTTCTAAAATTAAAGGCCATTAATTTATTGAGTTTCTTATTATGCTCCCATCAAACACAAACACTTTAAATGATAAATTTTTTTAGAACTTTATTTAATGGTAATTTTAGAAACTTCTATATTTTTAATTAAAAAACAAGACAATAAATAATATTCTTTTAAAAAGTTGGGTTTTTATAAACTAGACCAACATTTTGGGAGGAAAGTAGTATTATATTAAAATTTCCCGTGCATAGCCTTTGAGTAAAGTTATGGTGTACTTTTGTGTTAGAACCCTATTCCCTTTTCCTTATGTGTGTGTGTGTTTGTTTCTCAAAAACTAAAGAATCGTGGGCAAAAAATCACTTTTTGAACTGAGAATATTGTTGCATTATTTTCTTTAAATGGTAAAACAAAATAGTTCTATTCACAAACAAAACCATAATGAAATCCTATAAAAACTATCATCATAATCAAATTTATATTTAAAAAAGAATAAAAGAGGGAAAAAAGAAGAAGAAGATATTTTGTCAAACATTCTTGTGCATTGCACAAATTAATTATTAACTAGGTATATATGTGTGTATATATATATAAAATTCCTTACTTTGATTTTAAATATCTACTATTAAAAGAGGTTATGGTGAATATAATTTATGTTTTAAGAAAAAGTTATTTCATTCCATTGAGAATTAGGATCCCATGTCAATATTTCTATTATAGTAAAGGCAAATAAATCATAAGAAATTTCATAATTGGCAAGGTGCTTGTTTACATATAACCATATTTTTGAAGTTTGGTCTAAAGCCATTTCTTTTTAAGAGAATTTCAAAAATAAAAATAAATCATCTCGTATATTTATTGTTAAATTTACTAGTATCTTGAGTTTTTATACTCCATATCATGACCCATTTGTTCATGTATTTTTTTTTAATAGACGAGAAATATTTAAAATTTTCACATCCACTTTCATAATAATTGCTTTTTATTATTAAACCAATACATTAATTAGTTTTTGATATACGCAAGATTGAAACCCAAAACCTCTATTGGATGAAAAATAACTTTATCAATTGAAGTACTGAACAAACTACTAACAAAACCTCTATTGGGCGCCCTGTTTTTTTGTAAAATGTTTTTAAAGGTAAAACGTTTTACAATATTGACGTCTGCTTTTGATGATAGTTCTTTATTATCAGACCAATACAACAATTAGCTTTTGGTGTAAGAGAAGATTGAATCTCTGATCTCTTATACAATCATCAGAGATTTTACCAGTTGAGTTAATTGGAATCCATGTCCAAAGCTCTTTCTTAAATTTAAAACAATAAAACTATGAACCCAACAATTAATCATCCTATATATCTTTTCTCTCTCCTTTGTGTGTGTTTGTTTTATAAATGAATTTATTGTCAATAGAAAACATTCTCGAGTTTGACTTAACTTTACAATGAAAAAAAATGGTAAAATACTGAAAATATTTTCCATAAAATATTTTACAACGAAACAAATATAAAACTACACATAAATAGTTCCTTTAGTCACCATATAATAGGTTAGACTAAGATAGATTTAAACATTTGTTTGGAGAAAAAAATAATACAATTCAACCTATTTTCCCATTATTGTTTGAGTCCAAATTTGGTAAGAATATGATGTAAAACTCGTATTTTACACCATCCAATAAGAGATTGTTATATTAGCTTTTTACTTAAAACTCAGTATATCCTACTACATCTAATAACATATCAATAAATTGCCAAAATAGTTGGATATTCAAATGGGTATTATAATTAATTGGGTGTGATTGTACTTATTTTTTAATATTTGATAAAATAATGTAGCATGTTGGGATTGGAGAGTGTAAAACTTAAATTTTACATTACATCCTTCTAGAATTTAAACTCTTATTCTTTTACCAACCTAACCTATATAAATAAATAAGTAAAATTTAGGTGTAACCTATTAGGTTCCCGATAAAATTGAAACACTACAACTGCCCTTTGAATTTAATTATTCTTGAAACAGGGAGAAACTTTAGGGGCTGGTTGGTAAGAGATTTCTAGTAATGTTGTTTAAGTGTTGTAAAAATACGTGTAGATGAAAAAATGTTGTGAAAATACATGTTGTGGTATTTAAACAACGAAAACTGATATTCAAACAATGCTACCAAACAAACCTTTAATGTCCTGCACCCAATAAAGAACTGTAAAGTCTGTAATCAAGTTTTGTTATAAATAAATTACTAATTTTATGTGATTTCTTTGGGTAATTCCCAAGCACCCTGATTAACTTATGTGTCCATACCAAATAATAATTAACTTACGTGTCCATATTCCATACCAGATAAGAAGCATGAAAATTTACTTCAACAGTTCTACTAGAATCTCCACTATAAAAGGAACAAATAAAATAATAAATATATATAAAAAAAAAATACTAAAACTTAAAACGGCGCCCTCAAATAGCAATATATAATTATATACCGAAAATCTCGGAGGCGGGAAAGTTGCCATTAAAATGAAATCATGAGATAATGCAAATTTTCAACGATTATCATCGGCCTACACTTTAGTCTTTATTTTAGGCTGTTTTTTTTTATTTATAATTATTTTATAAAAAGGCCTTTTTAGTTTACTCACTGGTCCCACTAGAAAGTCCTGTGGGGCCTACACACTGTCATTATCACATAGAAAATAGAAATCCATCTTGAATCTTTGACCGTCAGATGAATCTCAATCCAACGGCTATAATGTAGTCAGATTCCCGCCGATAGTAGGACAGCTCTTCTCTCTATAAGGGTAGTGAACACAGCTCCTCCGAGAAAATTTTGTTTCCATTTTTATTTTATTTTGTTTTTTGTTTTTGTTTTTTCTTTTTCTTAGTACTATTTGTTTTGTAGACACAGACACACTCAGTCCCATATTGTTTGATGGTTTCTCTTCTCTCCATCTCACAACACAACCCTTTGAATTCTTTAAGAATTCTCTGTTCTTGTCATTGTTTTGTGTAGCAGATTCTGCAACTACAGTGAGTTCAATCTGAAATCCAAGATATGGTAATACTTTAATTGTTTTCAGTCTTTTCTTATTATTGGGTTATCAAAGTTTTCTTTTTTCTTTTTTTTGTGTACTTTTTTTTCTTTTCCTTATTGGGTTTTGTTGATCACAAACAAAAAGCCAGTCACTTTTTATAAATTTATAATTTTTTTCTACAAATTTGTTGTCTTTTTGATTCTTTAATTGTGATTGTGTTTCTTTTTGCTGTTACTAATTTGTTTGATTGTAGAATATATCAGTTCAACAGACTATAAAGTGAATATATCAGTAAAATTTGTATTTGGTTCAATTTTGTATTGTGGGGATTTATTAATTTGATTAATTTTTCATAAATTTAATCACTATGCCTTGAATTTTTAATCTTGAAGTTAGACTTTACTTGATTTAGATTTGATTTCTAAAAAGGGTGTGTTATGTGTGGGATTGACGTTTGGTCAATTTGATGACTAGACCATATACTTTATTGTTAAATCTTGATTATTGAATTGTTGAAACATGGGTTTTCTGAAATTTATGTGGTGGATGGATTGGTTTTTCAGGTAGGATTCAAGTATTACATAAAAGAAACAGACTGGCTTAGTGCTCTTTTGCACTGCAAATTCTTTGGTTCTTGTAGTGATCATCAAGAGCTTCGGAAAAATGAAAAGAATGTGTTTTGCATCGACTGTAGCATTGGGTGTTGTAGACATTGTATAAAGGATGATGATCATTGCTTCCACCGGCAGCTACAGATCTGCAAGTACCTCTTCAATGATGTCGTCCGCCTTCAAGAAATGCAGAAGCATCTTGACTGCTCTAAAATTCAGGTTTTCTGTAATTATCAATATCATGACAAATTTTTTAGTGACTTTTACTAAGGAATTAAATTAGTTCATCTGCTATTTCAAATCTAATTATCATTGATGTAATTATACAATTTCCATGACTATTGTTTAGTTTCTAGTTACAAATCATAGTTTGAATTCATTATTTTAATTGAGGGGATTTCAAAATTCTTCTATCTTATTGATTTTGTTGGTAAGAGGGGGGGGGGGGGGTCGGGGAGTACTGATCGGCTTTAGTTGATCAATATTTGTCCAATTAGCCTATTTGATTATTTGACTCTGTAATCATAAACATGCATTTATAAGTTCTGAATTTTTTGGTAGTTATTAATGGAATTACTAGACAAAATCCTATTGTTGATGTAGCACGTTAAATTCTAGTATTTATCACTCTCCTTTAGTTTATAAGTTAGCATATATTATAGTCATTTCTCAATGGTACTGATTCAATGGAGTTCTCATTTTAATAAATAAACTGATTGTTCCTTAAATTAATAGTGATTTCTATTTAAGTACAAAAACGTTTGACCTTATTCATTTCATCAGTCACTAATTTGTTAGTTTGTGGAATGAATTTAGTTATTAAATTGATTGCATCTTTTATTGGTCTTTTAGTTTTAGCTATTGAATATTATTGCACTACCGCACAACCTTGGTGTGATGGTCATTCCACAAGTATAAGTACTTGTGGGATGAGGTTGGCAATGGCCGGGGTTTAAGTTTCCAGGAGGGAGTTTCATACACATATACATTTAGATTATGCTATAGTAGAATTTCTATCTTGTATTAAAAAAAAAAAAGCTATTGAATATTATTGCTAATTTGATGTAGTTCATCTCATATTCCTGATGATAGTTCTCTTATTGATAGCTTATATACACATATGGTTTTCCTCATGGCAGCGTCAATCAGTGATTACCCATAGCTTTCAATTTTCTATTCAGGTTAGAAATGAATAGCTCAATGTCTACTTCAATTAATTGTGATTTGATTTGGCAGACATATAAAATCAATGGTAAAAAAGCTGTGCATCTCAATCCTCGGCATCGATCCAAAGATGCAAGACCTTCAACTAAATCAAAGTTTGGTGGTACTTGTGAAGGATGTGGGAGATACATACAAGACCTTCCTAATCGCTTCTGTTCCATTGCATGCAAGGTAAATACCATAATCCTGATTTCTTGAACTCAAATTGTAATACTCAATTAGTCAATGTTATGCACCTTGCACGAGCCCTTGAATTATTGTTGGTAATTTTCATGCTGTACTTGTTTTCAGGTCTCAGTGGTAGCAGTGAAGCTTAAGGATCAAAGCCATAACTTGATTCCTGACCCAATTCCGGAAATTGACATGTCTTTTAAGGAAAACTCTTATGAAGATACAGATGTGAATGAACTGGAATCATCAATCTCTGTTGCTGATTCATCTGAGGAGAGGGCTTGGGTAAGTTCATTCTTGAAGCCAAGGAAAGTATTGCACAAGAGGAAAGGCATACCTCATAGGGCTCCTCTTTGTTGATGCTAATGCTTGGAAACAAAATTAATGTTCCATTCTTTTTTTTCCCTTATATTCCTTATATAAAATTTCAGTCAATTTTCATTTTAACAATTCAACATTTTTGGCTTATTAAGGTACTAAAACAGAAATACTACAGCTATTACAGTCCTATTAATGATAAATCATTGAAGTAAAAATAAAATCTTTCCCATGTCGACCATGTTGGGGACTTTTTTGCATCCCTGTTGGCTCAGTGATGGCCTCTTGTTTAATATGATCTTTAGTAGTTGTATTATTGGGCCCTTCCTCTCCTTAAATTATGGCAAAAGTCTTTATTTTTCTTTGTTTTAATGTGAACATGGCAGACAAAAAATTGAAAGGGGTTTGTGAGTGAATGGAATGTCAAGGATTCAGCCAAAGTTAGCAGGTAGGTCGGCGGCTGAATTATGTGAAATAGTGCATTCTGCAGATGGTTGACCAAGCTTATCACATTTTTGTTGAAATTGTCATTTGTCAGGCACTAATGATAAATGACCATAAGGTTGATGGATAAAAGTTACATATATTCATCTGCATCTTATTCATTTGACAAGCATTAATAAAAGGGCCGGTGCACATTCTAAACGTACAATTTCATTCTTTTATTTTTATTTTATATATATATATATATATTATTAAATAATCTAAGTGTATATGTGTGTGAGTCGCCCTTTTGGATTTGGAGACTTGAACTCTGACACTTGCCCTTCACACTCTTCAAGCATATATACTTTTATTGTAGTTCAGATAATGTGGTAGTGTTTACCATAAGAAGTAACAAGGCATGATTGTTGGAAAATTATTTAATGTGCTTAAAGTAATACTCTCTCCTTTCATATGAATGGTGGCCTGGTGGGTTCTAAACATGAATTTGTATTTGGCGTATTTGCTAAAGTAATAATAAGAAGTTTTTTCTATAAAAAAAATAGTTCGAGCTGTTCCTAAATAGATCAAGTGGTTTACCATTACTGCCTTGTATGTTTTTATTTATTTATTTATTTATGGGTCTGCCTTGTATGTTTTTCTTCCTGGACTGCAAAGAATATTTCCAGTTGCCACTTTATGGATACAAGAATCAGCAGTACGCCCCACTGACTGTAGGCCCATACATAATAGGAACATCTTTTGGTTTTTTGGTAGAAAGCCAAAATTACAATGGAAACACACATTAGAAAAGCAAGACAAAAAACAAAGAAAAGGAACAACATAAAACGGATTCAGATTTTCAGATAGAGAAAACTAAGCATGAGTCATCCACTGCTAATTGGCACAATTTATTTTTCAATTTTTTAAAAATAAGGTTGTTTAAAAAAAATTGCACCTAAAAAGAAGTAAAATTTAAATTAATTGTACTTTAAAAAACAGAGATTGATTTTTTTTTTTTAACCAAACTGACATTGATAATAGAAAAGAAGACATGATGTAGCCACCCTAAACAGAAGATTAGTGAGCATATTATATATAACAAATTCAATCATTAGAGCATTTTTATCAAGAGGACAGAGAACGGGAGGGAGTCTCAGAAAGAATGAGAGAATGAGAATGAGTATGAGGAGAGAGAGAATTAAAAATATTAAAAAATTATAACATCTTGCTACAGTGCGCTCTCAAAAATGAGAGCTCATTGTAGTAAGATGTCAAATTTTTTAGCATATGGCATCTTTGATGGAGTAGGTTTTTGTGGTTATAAATGCTAAAAATAACATTTTAGCATTTATAACACTCTTAATAAGAATGCTCTTAAAGTTTAAACAATTAAAAATTAAATCTCTAACTTATTGTTTGAGTTTTTATTTATATAGGTTGAGAAATTACTTGTTACTTCTCAAAACCTTAGTCAAAACCTTAGGATTAATTTGTTACTTTTTAAAACTCCAAGGTATATTTCTTTTTTACTTTTGAGAGGGATTTAATTTGTTACACCCCTTATAATTATGGTTTAATTTGTTTTTTTTTTAAACTATAAAGTTTAATTTGTTACACCCTTTATACTATAAAGTTTAACCTATCAAAATTATATATATATATATACACACACACTATAAAGTTTAAAATTAATTTTTCCAAAAAATTGGCCCCTCAAAATTGAAAACTCCGCCCCTATCAAAATTGAAAGCTAGCTAAAAAAAACTATAATATATATATATATATATATATATATATGACCACTTAAAAAAAAAAAACAGTTTTTACTTATAAAATAAAAACAATTTGTGTATTGGCTGTGTTTCACTTCACCATTTCATTGTTGAGTTTTTGTCCTTCTGTTTTATTCAAATGATTATGTCTTTGACTAAGATAGTTACGTTTTTGGCTCTTTATTGTACAAGAAATAAGTGGTTACTTTAATGAGTACGATTGGGATCCTCTAGGGTTCTTTGGCCAGGCTGCCTTAGGCCTAGGCCACGGCTCCCTGCTAGAGAAAGGCCTCCAAGTGTGGGTTCCAATAAGTGAAGAAAAATTTATATAAAAAAAAATTGTGAATTGTACTCTTTTTTCTCCACTTTTATTTAAGTCCAAAACATTGATTGATGCTATAAATAGTTATCTAGGACTTGATCTCTTTGATATGGTAGTGAGATTCCCCCTCTTAACTTGCCCCATTGTTCAGACTTTATCATGTTGACATTGAGATTGGTATCGTAAATCTTAACGAGTGTAGATGATTATGAATGCTCTTCTATATGGAGAAAAAATTGACTTCATTTGTTAAGGTTTAACAGTCGAGGCTTTTCACTACCGCGCATTCTTGGCGCGATGGTCACTTCATAAGTATAAATGCTTGTGGGGTGTGGGGGGCGCGGCAAGGTTCAGGGTTCAAGTCTTCAAGAGGATTTCACACACACATATACACTTAGATTAGGCTAGAGTAAAATTTCTATTGTGTAAAAAAAAAAAAAAAAAAAAAAAAACCATCGAGGCTTCTCGTGCCCTTGCTGACCTGCCATTTTCACTAGCTTGAACTACCAAGTCATCCTTAACTAATTTTCATGATCACATATATTTTCAAGATTTAAAAGAATAGTTAGTTTTATTTTAATATAACATGGATAACTGAATTGAAATATCTTACTAATAAACAATATTTTGTGTTAATACCTTTTTTATTTTTTTGATGGAATTTTTTTAATACCTTGTTAATAATTAATGGATGTTAGTATATTTCTTATTCTTGAATGAATTTTAAATTATATTTTGGCCTCCAAAGATAAATTCATGATTCCGTCCTTGCCGGATAGAACCTGTAGATGATGAATAACCACACTACAAAAACATTCTCATCCCATCGCTTGTCTCCAATCAAGCATGTCTCACAATATCGTAAACCACTGACAACATGAGCCAGATCACATGGCCACCGATCTGTAAAAGAAAAATGGTACATTGCATGTCCACTAAAAGCACGTTTAATCCTTTCTAGGTTCTAGCCTATGGCCCAAGCCCACGAACAATTTGAATCCTTCATCAAAGGGTGAAATGGTTTGGCCAGTATCGGAATGTTTTTTCTGATGAATAATTGACTTGTTAGGCATACCTATTGGTCAATGTGTTAGCTTACGGCACATGCACTGTCAAACCATTTCTTGTCCCTTTAGATTTCCCCTTTAATCTTCTCAATCATATCAGCCAATGACAACATTTGATATCTCAACCACTTTACTCCTTTCTAATGACTAATAACATTAATTTCTGATGATATGCCTTAACATTGCTCAATTCATCCGCAAAGAATCCTTCTATTTGTGGCTAAAACCAAATGTTATTTTTATCTCACTAATAAGTACCAAACTTGACAATATAGTCAATTCAACCACAAGGCTCAAGGAAAGCCCTCTGGTTGAGGCAAAGGCTCACTAAGGCTCTAAGCCATCAGACTCATAGAGATATAAACCAAGCTATAATCAATAGACCAAAGACATCCATTCCCAATTATGACCAACAGACCAAAGGCATCCCAACTAAGCAGAGATCTACCATCAACGTAAGAGAAAGGAGAACTCAATATTAATTTTCCTTTATCATCCTTTAATTATAGAAGCACAATTTTTTTTTTTATAAAATTGGTAGGTGACTAGTTATTATTGGTAAATAAAAAAGTGATATCAGTGGTAGGTTTAGATAAGAATCAATTAAAACTTATTAACTCAATTATAATGAAAATTCTTTCTTAAAAAAAAAAAAAATTATTATGAAAAGTGTTGTGTATGTAGTAAGGATCCTTTGTTATATTTTACAAGACCTTGTGCAGCACTTTGCTATTTTAGAAGACCGCAAGTGGTAATTATCAATCATCCATTAGTGATCGTGTGTAGTACTTCATCAACCATCCACACAGATTCTCCCTCCACGAATATGATGGAATTTTTCCCAACCCAATTTACAAGTCTGTGTGTCATTCACCATACTATTTTATTGAAACTTATTTTTATTTTTATTTTTAAAGATTTTGGCTTACTTCCAGTATTTTTTTAACTAGAATTTCCTTTTATTTTAATGAGAAATTACCATATCACCTACTAACTAAATAAATTGTGGAGATTAAAATCAACTACCACTTGCTATTATGTATTTAAAATAAAAGGAAAACTTCAGTTAAAAAAATACTGGAGGTAATTCAAATCCCCTTTTAAATTAATGAAATCTTAACTGGCTATCTCGTTAGTCCACACAATTCAATCATCCCGATGCACACTCCACAACTTTCAGATGTTGGTATTGGAAGTTGGCAAGACTGGAGAAGCATTATTCTAAATACTTTTTTTTGAGAAAGTTATTCTAAATACGTGGTAATGCGTTGTTGCCAAATTTTTAAATAGTCCACGAATAATAATGAGTCATTTTGAGCTCTCTTAGTGTAAAATTTATAATAAAGTTGTAGACACTTAGTTTTGCACCTATAATTTAATCTTGGGAGATGACCGAAATGATCATTCTAAATAATTAAAAATCATAATTGCATTTCATGCATTACATCATTCAATACATATCATAAAAATGATCTTAAGACTCTAATGATCGGGATGATATGCTCAATTCCTAAATCGGACAGTTGAATTGAAAGATATCACGAAATCAAGTTTTCACAGTTTGCATGCATTTTGTGTGGGTGAAGCTGATCACGTGTAATTAATTGAAATTAATTTTGATTAGTCAATAAATTAAAATAAATTAAGTAATTTATGTGATTGGTTGTTGGATTTGATCAAAAATAAACTTGGTTGCATGAGAATAAAATGGATAATTAGATAATAAGGGAATTATTGATAATTATGCTTTTTAAAAATAATTATCTTTCAGATAATTATTCTTTTAAGGACCTAATTATCAAATTAAAATGGATTTTATTTGGAATACAAGTTTAAAAAACGTCCAGATACAATTCCCAACTCAGAAAATGCCTAAAAAAGAGTCCAAATTGAACCAAAAGAGAAAACTGGGCCGAGCACCCAAGAGTGCCAATAGGCACTCTAGGAGTGCTGATTAGCACATGGTAAGTGCCGATTGGCACTTCCACCGTGCCAATTGGCATGGGTTCCAAATCCGGCCCATAAATTTTTAGATCAGATCAAAACACATCAGATTCGATTTTTTAAGGATAAAACTTGACCTAACTCGTATCTGCTGATTTTCTAAGCAAACCTAACTTATTTTTTAAGCACAACACCTCTATAAATACAAAATTAAATTCAGAATTCAGCACCCCTCTGCCCTTAACATTAAAGAAATTCTAGAAGTTCAACTTAACACTTTCTTTTCTGTTAAGTATAACTCCTTTTGGACTTAGAGAGACTCACCCTCTCTCTAACTCTAAAGTAATTTTCTCATTCCCTTGTAGAATTCATTGATGTAGGTAAGCTTCTACTCTTTTTATTTACATATTTGTGCATCCAATTCAATTCTCCATGCCTCTCTAACATGATCTTTCTTCTGTTTTTTTTTTTTTTTTTGGATTTTTCTTTATTTCAAGTAAACATATCATGATTGTTTGTTTATGTGCATGTGTTTGATCATGTAGATGTATAATACATATGATAAAATCTTAGATCTGTTGCTCTATGTAAACTAAAAATCAGATCTGAAAATTATTTTCAAAACCTCTTTGTTTTCTAAACTAAAAATCAGACCTGAAATTTACTTTCAAAATCCCTATTGTTTTCTAAACTAAAAATCAGATCTGAAAATTATTTTTAAAACCTCTTTTGTTTTCTAAACTAAAAAGCAGTTCTGAAAATTATTTTCAAAAACCTCTTCTCTTTTCTAAACTAAAAATCAAATTTGAAAATTATTTTCAAAACCTCTTTTGTTTTCCAAACTAAAAATCAGATCTGAAAATTATTTTCAAAGCCTCTTTTGTTTTCTAAATAAAAAAATCAGATCTGAAAATTCCTTTCAAAACCCATTCTGTTTTTTTAATTAAAAAATCAGATTTGAATTTTCTCTTTGAAGTTCATTATGTTCTTTATTTAAAAAAAAATCATATTTGGAGATTCATTTAAAAACCTCTTCTGTTTTCTAAACTAAAAATCATATTTGAAATTTACTTTCGAAATCTCTACTGTTTTCTAAATAAAAAAAAATCAAATTTGAAAATTCCTTTCAAAACCCATTCCGTTTTTTAATTAAAAAAAAATCATATTTGGAAACTTTGTTAAAAATCTCTTCTGTTTTCTAAATTAAAAAAAGAAGGTTTGAAAATTCTTTTTTAAAAGATCATTCCTTTTGTATTTTAAAAATCAGATTTGAAAACTCTTTTTAAAATCCATTCTTTTTAATTTTAAAAATTAGATCTGAATTTTTTTATAAAAAATTCAGTTTGTCTGTTAATTTAAAAATTAGAGTTGAATCTTCTCTTTAAAAATCCTTTCCCTGTAATTAAAATTCAGATTTGATTTCTTCTTACATAAGAGCTACAGATCTAAGATTTTTGTATGTTAACCAACCATAAATTTAGGAATATTAATACAAAAAGCTGCATATAAATTTTTTAAGGGTATTTAAGCGGTTATTTAAAGTCTAAAAGACCAGACTCTGTCTGGGCAAAACGGGTGCCTAACACCTTCCCATTTTTGTAACCTAGCCCTCAAACTTTAGGTTTTTGGCTTGTGAGATGGTGCTTTGTCTTTTGTTTTTTTATTAGATTGTAACTAGAAAACAAAACCTTATAATTTTTACTAGATTGTAACTAGGAAATAAAGCTATGTATTATTCTTTTCATCAAGTTGTAATCTATTCAAAGTTAATGAGAATTTGTATTATTCGAATATGTATCTGGTATTTTGTAGTTTTTCTTATTTTTTGTAATAAAAAATAAGTGGCGACTCCACATATTCTCGAAAAGATTACAAAAAATAAGTGGCGTCTCTGCATAATCCCGAAAAGAGAGGTGAACAGAGAGGTGCCGATGCCTAATTCTCTTTAAGAGCCAAGTTCCCGGTCTCTCACAAAAGTCTATGGTTGTAATAATAACAAGTAAATTTGGTAAAAGTTTTATACTTCAACTAGTTGACATTTTTTAATATTTTTAGTGGAGACATTCAAGATTCAAATTGTAAGATAAATTTAGAGTTACGGAATAAAATAAACATACCTTTAGCCATAGTTGTTTAAGTGTTTGGAGAAAAGAAGACTCACTATATGATAGTATATATAAAATATGTCTTCTAGTCTATGGCCTTTACCTCACACGTATCCTTTTGTTGGAGACAAGCTATACACACACACACACACACGGGACCCTTTTAAATTAAGATTTGTTCCATAACCCTCATTCCATCAAGGAGTTTAAAACTTGTAACTTCAAGGTGTTTATTAACCAAATGGGTTATACCAATTGAGAGTTATTTAAAAATTGTTATTCACCATAACGTCTTTCACAAATAAAATCCTTAAGATATGAGTTTTCATTTATCATTTAAATGTGGGTCACATAAAGTTTTCTTAAAATCATACATTCCCCCACTTGGCCCACTTGACATTTAAATTACTTGATAAATGATATTAACTTTAACATAGTCATGATATTACTCTTGTCAACTAATTGTGAAATGCTCCCACTTAAATAAAGAATTCAATACATGAATCATGGCGGTAATACCCTTAATAATTATAATGAGTACTTCCTTCCATGTATTATAATGTATGGCAATTTTTATATGAGTACTTTATGAGCCATTACTTTTTTTATGAGTGGACTACCTATTAGCCATTCGGGTCCTTTTTTATACATCCTTACAGATATATCATCCTTATATATCTCCATAGATATATTAACTTAATTCATATACTTTATGTGCACAAAATAAAAATCATATATTTTCTTCTCCAAAACTAACCAAATATGTGACTAGAACATAGAAAAATTAGAGAGAAATTAAACACCAAATGAGCTAACAAGTTCCATATGTCCAAAAGACTTTTATACTGCTTTGCCAGCAAATCTTTAGTTATGAAATTAACATATATTAGCTCAATAATTTTAACTCAATGGACACTTTGCCTCTTTCTTTTGTGTGTGTGTGTGTGTGTCTGTTTCTCCAAAAAAAAAAAAAAAAAATTCTCTCTTAGACTAAGTTATTTTATGTCAATATGTTTATTTCGGCTTTCACAATCATTGTCCTTAGAGAAGAAAATTATAGCTGAGTTATCTTAAAAAAATCTTTAAAGGTCTCATCATAAAATCGACAACCTTAAGACCTATCCATAATGCTTGTCTTATAGCTTTATAGCATATAGGATATCTTACATGATAAAATCAAATCACTACTTCCAAGTAGTATGACATTCATATTTAGGCGTAAAAACAATACATTTACTCCCATTGATCTTAAGGTATATACACTGATTAACAATGTGCCCAGTGAAACCAAATGACGCAACAAAGTTGGTGAACCTTTATTTACCATTAGTGGGATACCTAAATGCCTAACTTTTGCAAAGTATAACTTTTATTTGGATACCTATATGCCTAACTTTTGCAAAGTATAACTTTTATCGGGAGTCAAACCTTAATGGATCTTGAAAATTAATATTAATAGCTTTTACAAAACCTTTAGCTTTATAGGAATAAATTCCCAAGTTCTTAATCTTGAGCAATTAGATCACTCTCACCCTTGTACTCAGTTTCTTATTTAACATATTTATTCAATGAGATGGGTGGTTCATCCACATGAGTATCAAAACAAAGATCCACAAACCCAAAGAAAATAAACTTTAATGCTATGAAACTTAAACTTTAATTCTAAATTAACCAATATCAATTTAGTAGTAAATTCAACCTTCCTATGGGTAGAGGCGCATCATGCATGGGTTTACTATAAAACTTTATTCATAAAACTAGTAAATATAAACACTAAGAATCATATTTTCCATACCTATGGGCCTACGAAAAATCTCATCTTAATGCTACATTCACCATTTTATTCTAATTAAATCATAACAATAATAACCTCCATATGGGGCCAAGTCATTATCTTCATGAATTAATTACCACCTAGATGCCTTTATTCCTAATGAAATCTAATAAAAATTTATTGATGTGATTATCATCATGGCTTACGATGCTATGGCTACTCCCATGTCATTTTGATGTTCTCTACTTCATATGGCATTATAAAGATCAATAAATCCTAATATTGATCATGTCAATTAAAATAAACCATAATATGATATTTAAAGATAAGTGTAAGAAACTCTAAATACACTAAAAATAACATATATTTTAACAATGTAATGATCAAATTTTCATATAAAGTCACAAATTTTATAAAATCATGCAAACTATATGCAAGTCAGACAAGATAAGTTCTGCTAGCCCAAACCATGTTTTATTTCTATCAAAGAAGCAGCATAATATACATACACAGTTATCATAAAAATAGAAAAAAATTGCATTTTCATTCTTCACATGATGGTACACCCTTTTTTTTAAGCAAGTTCTATGTTCTCAATGAATTCCCTTTCACATCTATATTGGATTAAAATGTTCAAAAATCCTATAGTAGCAGAGGCAAAGGCCAATTCAATCCTTTAATTTGTGGGCCACATACAAAAGTAGACTAATCTGTACCCTTGTTTTCTTCATCCTCTGTAACTTATATAAATAGTATCAATTAATGTCCCATATGTCTATGTACATATGTTAGGCAAATGTATATGAGATGTATGAATAACAGATCACTGGATTCTCATAGTTGAATTCTATCAATATTAATTAATTAATTAACATATATATATGTGTGTGTGTGAGAGAGAGAGAGAGAGAATCATAATACATGAACCAAATTTTAGTTCTATGATCAACATAACACCATATGCCATTATAGATTAATGCCAAATAATTTCTTAAACTAAAAATCACCAAACAACACAGCATGAAGGATGGCTCTGATACCAAATGTAAGATAGATTTAGAGTTATGGAATAAAATAAACATACTTCCAGCTATAGTTGTTTAAGTGTTTGGAGAAAAGAAGACTTGCTATATGATAGTGTATATAAAAGGTGTCTTCTAGTCTATGGCTTTTACATCCTTTTGATGGAGACATGCTATATATACATATGTGTATATATATATGTATAGATACATAGATACATATTTGTATCTATGTATATGTACACACACACACACACACACACACACACACACACACACATATATGATCCTATAGTAGCATAGGCAAAGGCCAATTCAATCCTTCAACTTGTGGGCCACATACAAAAGTAGACTAATTTGTACCCTTGTTTTCTTCATCCTCAATAGTATGAATTAATGTCCCATATGTCTGTGCACATATGTTAGGCAAATGTATATGAGATGTATGAATACCAGATCATTGGACTCTCATAGTTGAATTCCATCAATATTAATTAATTAATTAACATATATATATATATATATATATATATATATATGAGAGAGAGAGAGAGAGAGTCATAATACAGGAACCAAATTTTACTTCCATGATCAACATAACACCATATGCCATTATAGAATAATGTCAAATAATTTCTTAAACTAAAAATCACTCAACAACATAGCATGAAGGATGACTCTGATACCAAATGTAAGATAGATTTAGAGTTTTGGAATAAAATAAACATATCTCCAACTATAGTTGTTTAAGTGTTTCGAGAAAAGAAGACTCACTATATGATAGTGTATATAAAATGTGTCTTCTAGTCTATGGCCTTTACCTCATACATATCCTTTTGATGGAGACATGCTATACACACACACACACATACACACACACACACACACATATATATATATATATATGCTAGACTAGAGACCCTTTTAAATTAAGATTTGTTCCATAACCCTCATTCTATCAAGGAGTTTAAAACTTGTAACTTCAAGGTGTTTATTAACCAAATGAGTTATACTAATTGAGAGTTACTTAAAAATTGTTATTCACCATAATGTCTTTCACAAATAAAATTCTTAAGACATGAGTTTTCATTTATCATTTAAATGTGGGCCACATAAAGTTTTCTTAAAATCATACACAGTTTACAAGATAGTTACTAAGATTATTGTGGCAAGATTGAGACCTTTTCTCAGTGGTTTGATCAGCCCCTTTCAATCTGCCTTTATTCTAGGAAGGAAGGCATTGATAATGCCATTATCACTCAAGAACTTATACATACCATTAGTCGAGCCAAAGGCAAGGAAGGATACATGGCTATCAAGATTGATTTGGAAAAAGTTTATGACAAACTTGAATGAAGTTTCATTAGGCAGATGCTCTTCCGTATCAACCTCCCTAGGAATTTAATTGATTTAATCATGAGTTGCGTGTCGTCTATCTCTACCTCTATCACTTTTAATGAAAGCGCTTTGGAGCCGTTCTTTCCATCAAGAGGCATTAGGCAAGGCGACCCATTGTCTCCCTATCTCTTCATAATTTGCATGGATTTTCTAAGGCAGCTTATTGAAGAGAAGTGCAGTAGTAACCAATGGACTCCTATTAAATATTCCAAGAATGGCCTAGCCTTTTCTCATCTGATGTTTGCTGATGACTTGGTTCTCTTTGCAAAAGCTAATGACACCAACTGCCACACCATCAGATCTGTATTAAACACCTTTTGCTCCATTTTAGGTCAGTTGGTGAGTGAAGCTAAATCTAGAGTATTTTTCTCGCCTAATGTGGATAGGGACAAGAGAGAGCTTTTCAGTGATATTTTGAGATTTCGGTCCATACCATCTTTGGGTAAATATCCTAGGATTCCCATTAAGCATGCAGGGCATTCAAATCAAGATTTTAATTTTGTGTTGGATAGAGTTAAGCAAAAACTGGCAGGTTGGAAGTCGAATCTCTTGTCTATGGCTGGTAGATCTATGCTTATCCAAGCCCTTTCATCAACTATTCCTGCTAATGTGATGCAGTGTGCCCAACTCCCAAGTAAGATTCTTGATGGAATTGATAGACTGAACCGAAATTTCTTGTGGGGATCCACTGATACAGCTAGGAAGCTGCATTGGGTGGGGTGGGAAAAAGTAGCTAAACCAAAAAAAGTTGGGGGCTTGGGTCTTTAAACAGCTAAGGGCAGAAACTCTGCTTTCCTTGCTAAATTAAACTGGAGGTTCCACACTGAGTCTGAAGCCAACTAGACCCTGGTACTCAAAAGGAAGTATTGCTCTCATAGTAGAATTACCTCAAGAAATCCTGATAAACTCCCTTGTTCCCGCGTATGGTTAGCCATGAAAGAAGGAAAGGAGGTTTTCCAAAAAGGGATAAAGTGGACAATTGGGAGAGAGAGTAACCTTAGTTTCTAGTTTGATAAATGGGCGGGCCAAAACACCTTGAGGTCCTCCATCCAAGGACATTTTTCCGTGGAGGAAACCCATCGGAAGGTTAAGGATGTTATCTCAGCTAAAGGTTGGAACTGGGCTTCCCTTTCCTTAGAGATCCCTCTTGCTTTGAGTTCAGAGATCCAAGTGACTCCTTTTGCTATTGCCTCTAGAAGGGAAGATCGGTTAGCTTGGAAGGGTACTCAACACGGTGGGTTTGATCTGAGGAGTGCCTATAATTTTGTTATTGGGTTGGAGGAGGTTCATCATTTTAGAGGCCAATGGATATGGAAAGCCAAAATACTACTGCGAATTCAGATGTTTGTTTGGAAGTGTTATCATAATAGCATTGGTGTCAAATCTTGCCTTGCTCGAAAAGGTATGAGTTTGGATACCGCTTGCCCTCTATGCCATCAAGCCACAGAGTCTATTATCCATGCCCTCCGTGACTGCCCTATGGTCAGGCCAATTTGGATTCAACTTGGGAAGGAGGCTTCTGACTCTGCTTTCTACTCGGGAGATTTTGAGTCTTGGCTGGCAACAAATGGTAGGACTATAACTTCTATCTCCTTAAATCAGCCCCCCTTGGATGTATGTTTTTCTTTTTGCCATCTGGCATATCTGGCTTAGAAGGAATGCGGCGGTTTTAAAAAACGGTCCCAGCCACGGTAATTTAGCTGCAGATATTGTGAGCAAGTCCTTAGAATACGTTCATTGTGGCCTCTCCTTTAATGCTTCGGCTAGAATTTCCTAAAAATCGATCAGATGGGAGAGACTTGCCACAGGTTGGCTAAAGTCGAATACGGATGGGTCAGCTTAAGAACAATTGGGAGTTGCTGGTGGTGGAGGTATTGTGAGAGATGAAAGAGGAAATTGGGTTACTGGGTTTGCTAGAAATATTGGGAGAGCCTCTAGTTTCACTGCTGAGCTTTGGGCCTTGCGAGATGGGTTCTCTATTTGCCTTGCCAGGAATTTCCTTACGCTGGAAGTGGAAATGGATGCCAAAATCTTAGTTGATATGCTCACCGATACCAACAATGTCAACATAGCCATCTGCCCTCTTGTGGATGACTGTAGACACCTAGCTTCCCAATTTTTGCAGGTGAGGTTCAAGCATTGTTACCGTGAAGTTAATAGGTGTGCAGACAGCCTTGCTAGGGTGGGATCGCAACAGAGTCCAGATTTTCTTCTTTTTTATAGCCCTCCTGTGGGTGTTGAGTTAGTGTTTAATTCGGATTTTCATGGTTTGTACTATAACAGGCGTTGTCCTGATGTTATTCCTTAGTTTTTAATATTAGCTTCATTTCTACCAAAAAATCATACGAAAATCTCTCTTTCACCCCTATGGCTATCAAATTATTTAAATATATAAAAAAAGAATTTATGCCAATATAACTACTTACCCCCACTAGACGTGGAAACATTAGATCTAGACTCATTAACTCGAAGGAAAAATACAAAGCATGGGTTGATTTTGTCATTCCCCCCTCTCCCCACCCCCTTTCTTCTCACTTTGCCTAGAGTTGCGTTTAATGTTTAAGCTGTGTTTATTAAACGCAGCTCCAGACATGTTTAAGCTGCATTTATTAAACATAGCTTTGGGATATATTGGAAAAAAAAAAAAAAATCCCCGGATGGATCTATAGCTGCGTTTTTAAAAATGTGGCTTCAGTTCTACCCAGCTAAACACAGCCTTAACATCACAAAATGCGGCTTCAGAGCTGGTCTATAGCCGCGTTTAGTAAATGCAGCTATACATCCAGTGGTGGAGCTGCGTTTCTGTAAAATGTAGCTCAAACAATACCCTAAAGCTGAGTATTTGAAAAACGCAACTCCAAAGCGCCTTTTCTTGTAATGTCTATGCTTCTACTTTTCTAATTTTCTTTAAGGAATAGTATTTAAGTTTTTATTTTTTTATTTTTTTTGAGAATATTATATATATGTTTTCATTATATACTAAAGTTATAGTGTTATACTAAAATTGTATTATAGTTGAAAATATTGATGAAATTACTTTCCAAATTGAGTTGTAATTCTCAAATATTAATATTTTTGTATGTTTTTAGACCCCTTAAAACACAATTGGATTAACCTAGTTAATTAGCCAAGTGATTACTTAGTCCAAATTTCAGATCTAGGTTAACACACAATCATATAATCATATCAATGTAAAGTGCGGAAAATAAAGAATACAAAGATATGATGACCCAAGAAATCAAACCAGTAAAAACCTGGTGAGGATTTAACCTAGCTATCTTCAAGGTAAACTTGAATCCACTATGAAAGAATCGAAGTTTTACAATAGCGACTTAGACCACTAACATCCTATTGCTACCCAACATTAGAAAACTTATTGACATGACCACGTGATAGCTTTAAGACCACGGACTCCTTCTTTCTTGGATTCTCCAGCAAGTACAAGCACTCTTGCTTGTATATCTTTAAGCTTTTATTGCAACAACTAAATGATCATCAGGTTCTTGAATCAAATTCTCCTTCTTGATAATCCTAAGTATGTGTGAAGGCAAATACCTTTAGATCTTACAAAAGATTCACACACATAGCAAAAGGATCAACCTAAAACGTGGCTAGGGTTTTTCCTTTTATACTTAGGGCAAAACATAAAACTCTACACGTCATATGGGCTTAGGGTTGAGTTGGAAAATTCTGCAAAAAAATGTTCTGCCCGAATTTCGATCGGTCGAGTCTAATTCTCGATCGATCGAGCCAAGCAGAATCATACTATAACTTTCGCTACAACTTGATTCCAACATTACATAAAACGCATACACTTTGAGCAAGTCTAAACAAGACTATAAAACCTGTTTTGATCATGGTTTGCCAACAATACAAATTAGAGTTCTAATACATTAGTTTCTAAGTACTTAGAACTTAACAATTTTCACTGTTGAATATATAGTTAACATGGAGTACATTGAGATGGAATTTATATTAACTAGTCGCAAACCCGTGCGATGCACAAGAAAGCTATTGATAACTTCCCTAATATGAAAAAAAAAAATCAATATCATGGTATAATTTATATACCAAACCAATAAAATCTATAACTTACAAAGTAATAAAATTTATTACATGTCCTGAGATATTGTGATAACCAAGAGTTTGAGATCATATTTAAAAAATATATAACTGAAATAAGTACACTCCAATACAATTAATTACACAAATATAGTTAACTCCATACTCATTCATTCAAGTATCTTTCATATATTATATTAATCATTCTTGATGTCCAAGATGTATCTAAATTCTAACATTGCCAGTAAACAAAGATGCTAGACCTTAATGGGATTGAAAAGGCAACATAATGCCAATTTACACAATTGCTAAAATCATCACTTTCCACTATTGAGAGAGAGAGAGAGAGAGAGAGAGAGAGAGAGAGAGAGAGAGGTGGCTATTGTGGTGCATCTTTTAAGAAGAATCTACCATTTACATTTCTTTTGATGTAAGCGACTCATAATAAAATAGATGTACCACGTTCAGAGCATGCAAAGGAGGCCACCTACCATTATTCTATCACCAAAGTGGAATTCGGCTGGTAGCTTCGAAAAGAATTCGATTTGCAAAGGAGGCCACCTACCATTATTCAGGTCTCTTTCAAAGACAGAAATCAGTCAAGAGCATTTATGAATATAATAAGTCTAGGGGATAATTCAGTGATATAACAATAGGGGAAGTGGTAGCATAAATAACATCTAAATGCATCTTATAGGGAGTAACAATTAGCATAGCTGCTCTTTTTGGAATTTGGATCAAACATATCTTTGCAACTCTCCAAACCATTTTAAATCATAACCATATCATTGAAAAAATTATAACAGTATAGTTCATTGCTTTGTTAAATCTCTACCTAAAAAAATATCAACCAAAACCTATAAAGTAATCCACAATTGACAAATTAACAAATCAAAACTCACTCTTTTTTTGGATAGGTAATCAACGATTTATTGCATAAAAAAGGATATCATGTTCACAACAATGAACACTCTGAACATTAACAAAGTAAAACTCACAGTTTGCCAACGTATCTAAAAAACCCCTTCACAATGTCATCAAATATAAATCTAATGGCTATGCCCAATGGAGTGTATAAAAATTAGGGAGATGTTGTGGCTGAGGTAATCCCAACCTATAAAGACTATTAGTATCAGAGAGAAACAAAATGTTGTAAGCCTTCTATAAACTTGCCAAGGATCTTTGGTCTTAGGAGCTTTTTGTTATAAATTTTTACTTGTAGTTTGGTATTAACATCATCCACTTAAGATCCCTTGATGTGATTGTATGTAATCATGGCAGGCACAAAATTGGCATCATTGTATTTTTAACAATTTCGTGTTCAAAATAATCCACAGCAAAATTGAGCAAATGAAGAATTTAGAGGACATAATCTTATGTGAGTAGACTTTAGCTAAAAGTTCCTATTTCATATTAGTTTGTACATCCATGAGATAAATTTGTTATCATGCACAGTGCAGATGAAGAGAGAAGACATTCTATCAAGGTTTCTGCAAGTGCTGGAAAAGATATCACAATTGCTTGGTTTATTTACATGGTCTGCAAGCATCCTGTTGTGCAGTCGAAAATTGCAAAAGAAGTGAAGGAACCTACTGTATGTCTTTTCTTCATTATTTCCTCTTTAAGAACAACATGTGCCATGTGTGTGGTTCCAGAGTAATGGTTCACCAAAATTTTTCAATATCTAGAATCACAATATTCTTCCTTTTACTGCAAAGTAACACTACATATTCATTGGTTGTTAACTAATAAGGACATGGTACATTGCCACAATTAGTTTCCCAAATTTATGAGAGCAGCTTCCTAGTAGGTTCCCACTTATTTGACATGATTCCCCCAAATGTAATTCTAAACCTTAAATTTCCTTGCTTACAGGATGCAAAGATATGCTTTTCTGATGATACTCTACTAGATGGATACAGTGTGAACAAAGGAGATATGATGGCTTACCAACCTTATGCAATGGGTAGGATGAAATTCATATGGGGTGATGACACTGAGGAATTCAAACCAGAGAGATGGCTCAATGAAGAAGGAATATTCCAGCCCGAGAGCCCTTTCAAGTTCACAGCCTTCCAGGTTAATGTTGGGACATATTGCATTTCTACTTTTTCATGCTTTAGGCTTTAATTTTTGAGGCTAACATTGAATTGTCTTTGAAGTAACGTAAACATGTAGCTGTACAAATTTATTGCAAAATTACATATATGCAATTTTCCTTTGATCAAAGTCACCTCTAGTGTAGAAAGTTAAAGTCTGTTGTCTTCTTGTTGGAGAAACCAAATTAAATTTCTACTGGTTTACAGGCGGGGCCACAAATTTGTGTAGGAAAGGAGTTTGCCTATAGGCAAATGAAGATCTTCTCGACTGTCCTGTTAGGCTATTTTGAGTTCAAAATGGCTAACAAAAATAGAACTGTCAATTACAGGACAATGATTAATCTTCACATAGATGGAGGTCTTGAAATTGGAGCCTTCCACAGGCATGGAAAGTAGCATGGTATCTTATGAGTGTGGAAATAAATACCATCTGACATATATATAGATTCTTTTTATTCAAAAAATTCATTGTTTAATGGAAATTCTCTATTGCCAGAGTCCCTAAAAGGGAAAAGGTGTATTGTAATGTACAAAGAATGATGTAAGACTTTTTATGTGATTATATATCCTATGATCAATGAGTCTAAGCTTGCCATTATAAATAAAGAACTATACAAATTATCAAGGCACTCTATTTCTAGAACAATAAGGTAAACAACCATTTCACTATATTCTACCCCCAATTAAAAGGTTGAGTGAAAATAATAAACATATAGGTAGCATCTCTTTTTGAATTAAATACCTTAGAAACAAAGATCTACCAAGCAGCTATCTAAATTTGAATGCTTGAAACAGCTGAAACTAAAACTCTTTTCAATTCTCAATGCATTTGTTTGGCTGCATTGAACTAAAACAGAATAACCCTGAATCACTGGCTTCAAATAATTTTTCAACATCTATAGTTTTGCATGTAACTACAAATAATAATAAAAAATCTTTATATTTAAATCTTGCTTGATTAAAATCTTATATTTCTCAATAAGTGGTTACCCCTTGAAATGATGTGGGTTTGAAAGAGTTAGACTAAGGTAAGATAATAGTCTTTATAGGCTGGGATTACCTTTGCCACAACATCAACAAAAATACACAAAAACAAGAATTTTTGTAGGCTGGGATTCCAAGACTAAGACATAAAATCTAGAATTCCAACAACAAAAACACACAAAAACCTCTCCATCTAACAGATCAGAAAATAGAAAATCAAAATATTTGTATATAAAATTAGAATTTTTGTTTTTTTATAGAGCAGGGTTTTGATCGCGTACCATTGCCGAGAAGACATTGTCTCAGATGAGAGTGGAGAAAAAGAAGAACGATTTACGTCTAGGGTTTTCAGTTTTGGGGCTTCCTGCGTATTCTCTTGCAGACTCCAATCGTGTTTCCAGGTTGAGAAGTCATCTTGATTTTGTCCTAATTCAAGAATGTTCAGAAACTATGGAAACAAAAACCACAAATTAATTATAAGCAAATAGATTAGGACAACAGCAACAAAAAAGGAAGAAGATAAGGAAGATTGAGGGATTCAAGGTGATCTTACCAAGGAGTTCTTCAGAAATTGAACTGGGAGATATTGGGGCGGTCAGTTCTTGAAGAGGTTTTAGGGTTTTATCGGGTTTGATTGAAAAACAAATCAGAGGATGCTGAAAGGGTAGAGAAGAGAGATGAGGGAGAGAAATAGAGAAAAAGAGGAATGGCGTTCAGAGTTGGGTTTTGGAGAAGGAGAACAAAAATTTTGGGTATCGGGTTTGATATTGCCGTGGAAAATAGAAATAGGTTTTTTTTAGCTGATTTTTTTTATAATAATTATGATGATTTAAAAATAATGATGACGTGAACTGAGAAATAGAAATAATTTTTTTAAAAATAATGATGACGTGGAAAATTGTGGGAGCTTCAAAAGCTTCTGTTTTATATATAT
The DNA here is from genome assembly GCA_023055345.1 of Quercus wislizeni. Classification (NCBI taxonomy): domain Eukaryota; kingdom Viridiplantae; phylum Streptophyta; class Magnoliopsida; order Fagales; family Fagaceae; genus Quercus; species Quercus wislizeni. The sequence goes on along the minus strand of JALGQJ010000007.1, from coordinate 19,831,046 downwards.
ATATATATATATAGATTATTAATATTTTCTTAAAGCTTTAGATAATAGTTATCCTTGAAGGTAATTTAACTTTACTTATATTTTGCATGCAACGTATACACTAGACAAGGTTGATACTGTGATATGGTCATCATCTGGTTTTTGTCTTTTTATTTTTGTTTTGCTTATTCTTTTAGCGGTGATGATAAGATTAGTGAACAGCTTCAAAATATATTACCCTTAAGCTTTTATATGTTATTTAATTTGGAGAGACGAAAGAAGAAAGTAGTGAATCCAAAGACCCATAATTGATAGAAACCCTATCACATTCTATCATTTTCTCTAATAGTTGATGAAGGGTTAATTTTATCCTACCAGCTGTAACCTGTAAGTAAAGGGTGGTATGAATCCACTCCACACACTTTTTGCTATCTACGGTAATACGATCGTATTACCGTAGATAGCAAAAAGTGTGTTGATTCATAATGTGTTCAATTTACACTATGTGAATTTAAGATTTTATATATTATTTAACATTTATTTTTGAGTGTTTATTTATTTGTATTGGAAGGAAGTCAAAGATAATATGATTAAGTATTATATATATATATATATATATATATATATATATATATTTCATGTGAAAAAAATGGGTCATATACCAAGTCTATCACCCACTATTTTATCTATATACATATATAAAACCGAAGCCCTTAGTTGGCACCACAATTTTCCACGTCAGCACAACACAATATTTAAAAATAAAAAATAAAGTTAAAAACACTATTTTTATCTCCAAAACCCAATACTTATCTTTATTTTTTGGGGACAAAACCCAATATTTTAAGCTAAATTTAATCTAAAGATGATTATTTAAAAAAAAAAAACTGCAATAAAAAGATAAGTATTGGGTTTATTGCAATAAACCCAACACAATATTTAAAAATAAAAAAAGAAATTAAAAACACTATTTTTCTCTCCAAAACCCGATACTTATCTTTTTTTTTTTTTTTTGTGGATAAAACCCAATATTTTAAGCTAAATTTAATCTAAAGATGATTATTTTTAAAAAAAATCTGCAATAAAAAGATAAGTATTGGGTTTATTGCAATAAACCCAAAAACAAAGTTAATTAATTTTTTAAAAACCCTACAACCAAACTTCTTGAACTCTACATAATAGAATATAATTTTTTTATTTCAAAATCTTTTGATCATGCGTTAATTTAGTTTTTTCTATTATATATTGGATAACAACAAAAATTTAAATATATATCACCATATGCCACACCCACACATACCATTATGTCCTGGTACTATTCAATTTGGATAAAAAGTTACTGCAATTTTTATAAAGAGTCCTTACTTATTATTATTCTTTTTTTTTTTAATATTATTATTTTATTATTTTCATGTGAAAGAGAGTCCTTTACCTTATGCTACCTACTATGGTTGGTACTAGGAAACCGGCACTTTCATATAAAATGTGAAACTCAGAAACCCTAAGCAAATCAACGTAAAACTCAACAACAAACGTTAAAAAAAAACTCTTTTTCATCCCAAAAACAAAGTTAATTAACTTTTTAAAAATCCTACAACCATGCCACAAAAATGTGAAACTCAAAAACCCTAAGCAAACCAAAAATCTTTGAATTAACATGAAACTCAATAACAAACGTAAAACCCAAAAATCCAAAAACCCTAAACTTACAATCCAAAAACAATCGCAACATCTTCTTTGTGGCTATTACCTAGCCACCCATGTGTGAGCCACACTAATATTTTTCTATAGTGTAATCATTTATTTATTTATTTATTTTTTATGTTTCAATAATTTCTTAGCTCTAAATCTATTCTTTAATTTTTGGAAGTTTTAATATTTGAATTTTTGGATTCATTTTTTGCACTATTTGAATCTGTTTGCCAGATTTCAACGACTATAATCATGAATTATTCTTTTGAAGGTATCTTTCTCTTATATATCTCTGCTGTGTAGTCACAGTTTTTTTCTTTTTATAATTTGTAGGCTCTAAATCTTCTAATTCTTTATATATATATATATATATATATATATATATTTTTTTTTTTGAAAGTTTTAAAATTTGTAGCAAATTTCAATAGAAGGTGACCAAATTTTCTCTTATATTTCTCTATTTTGTATCCACATATGTTTTAACATCTGAATTTTTTAGTTTTTTTTTTTCTTTAGCATATGTTTTCAGCAAATTTCAATAGCTTTAGCCATGAATTATTCTTTTGAGAGTAACTTGTCTTTCTCTTATATTTCTCTACTGTGTAGTGTTATATATATATATATATATATATATATATATATATATATATATATATATATATATATATATTGTTTGATTTTTGTAATAATTGAAATTGTCTTGCAGATTTCAGCAACTATAGCTATGCATAATTCTTTTGAGGGTAGCTCATCTTTCTTTTATATTTTTCTTTTGTGTATATATATATATATATATATATATATTTGTATTGTTTTAATAATTTATAGGCTTTGAATCATTTGATTATTTAATTTTATTTGTTTGCATTTTGAAAGTTTTAACATCTACATTTTTGCGTTAGTTATTGCTATATCTGAACATGTTTAGCGGATTTCAATGGTTATACCATGAATCATATATTCTTTTGAAGATAATCTATTTTTCTCTTATATTTCTCTATTGTGTAGTCATATATATATATATATATATATATATATATATATATATATATTTTGTTTCAAAAATTTCTAGGTAGTGAATCTTTTGATTTTTTAATATTTTTTGGCCTTTCGAAAATTTTAATATTTGAAACCAATTGGTAGATTTTTCACAAGATATTACACGTTCAAGTAATGACTTCTTTATCAAATCGTAACAAAAATTGAAGTGAAACAAGAGAAATTCATGCAATGGTATATATAGTTTCATAATCAATTTAAGATTTTATATAATTATTTTAGTCTATCACACAAATAGGTAGGTTCCTGTGCGTAGCACGGATTTGCGATTAGTTTTATTAAAAACAAAAGACCTCCGCTAGTCCACTGGTTGTCTCATGGTCCAAGGGAGTGGCCCCTGGCTTAAAAATTTCCTCCTTATCCTCTATTTTACATTCTAATTTACTAGTAATTTCCTCCTTAAATTACTTTTCTGAGGCTCTTTTTTATTTTTTAAGTATTACTCATTTCAATGACTAGATAAATATATACTCTCTTTGTCTTTTATTATTGATCATATTTAGAAAAATCAAAATTTTAAACTAACATCATTTTCCTTGATAAAAAATGAACATCATTTAATACATTGTCTTTGAAATAAAAATATTTTGAGTTTTCCAAAATTTTCCTCCACAGTTTAAACTTTGAAGTTTAGTGAAAAAGATGTATTGAATTTTTAAATAAGGTAAAATACAAGTTGTGGATTTTAATTAATTCAATTGGTAAAATTTTTCTTGTCGTCAAATAAAAGATTTGAGGTTTAATTCTCGTCTACACAAAAAATCAATTGGTGTTTTGAATTGAGGATAAAAAGTAATTATCATAGAGCGGACACCATAATAAAGTTTGAAATACTATTGTGTCTATAAAAAAAAAAGGATCAATAACTTTATTTTATTTATTTTGCCATTTTGAGTAAGGAATAAATTAAAAAAATTATTAATACTAGTTGGTAACCTAAACATGTGCAATACATAATATGATTTTTTTCACTTCTCTTTTTATTTTCTTTTAATATAATATTTTAATAATTATAATAGTTATTAACAGTTATTATGTTTGTATATTGAACTATATATTTTATCTTTTAAGAAAGTATAATATGGTAGATGTATAAAAATAGATATATAAAAATCAGAGAAACAGAGCAAGCGCCTTTCACTTTTATTTTGGATTTAGAGAAGTAGGCCAATTATTATTATTATTATTATTATTTGGTATTGCTACCCCTATGACTACAACAGGTGTGCTTAATTTATTAAGTAATTTCGACCTTTAAAATCTAAAATCAATGTTGCATTCTTTCTCAAACACCAAAACTAGGAAAACTGTGGGTTTTAATTAACTCAATTGGTAAAGTCTCTAATTGTTAAATAAAAGATCTGAGGTTTAATTCTCGTATACACCAAAAACTGACTGGTGTCTTGGTTTGATAATAAAAGAGTTATCATCAGGAGCGAACACTATATGTTGAAACTCTCTATCTCCAAAAAAATAAAGAAAGAAAAAAAAAACTAGGAAAACTATTAGTTTTTCAATTATTACTAAGGTTTCTTGGGCTAGATTCGTAAAATAATATTATTTTCATAATAAATATTTAAATTGACACTGTTTTGAAGATATGTGGAGATTTGGTCTTTTTCTTAAATTGTGTTTTTGTTTCCAATATTTGAAATTATATTTTCAAAACTCGATTTTAAAAGAAGGCTAGAATTCCAAATAAGTTCAAAATAGTTCAAATTTAAATAATATTATGTTACAAATTTTGCTAAGGGTTTTTTAATTTTACATTTGATTTTTTTAAGAATCATTTTACATTCGAATTCAGTCAAGAAACATTCATTACTTACAGAAAAAAGAAATTGTTTGTTTGTTTGTCTAGACTTCTGAACACTCAAATTGTTTAACCTAATTAATTAACCAAATTAACACTTAGGTTATTATTCAGATCTAGGTTAAACAACAATAATCATATCATGTAGTGCGGAAAAATAAATAAGACAATGATATGATTACCTAGGAAAACCAATAAAACCAACAGTTTCAAGGTAAAAACCTGGGGAGGATTTAACCTAACTATTCTCAAGGTAAACAGATTCACTATGATAGAATGAAAGTTTTTACAATAGACTTAACCCTAAATCTACCGCTACCTCTTATAGTACTTACTCACACGACTATGTGTAGCTCCGAATCCACATACTCTTCTATCTTAAATTTGTTCCACACAAACACCCACTTTTGTAATTTTGAGATCCCCCTCAAAGGTTTTAGATCACCATCAGTAGTTGATTTTGTATGCAGCAACTTCTACGACACTGGATCTTGAGATTCTTCAAGGAATATTGTTGGTAAAAGACTTTAGAGAGTTTTGGGTACAAAAATCCTAGATCTACAATTGGAGCCACAAGATGCTCTCTTTTCTCTCTCAAAATCCTCTCTAGGGTTAACTTATAATGTCCTTTAAATACTAAAAAAAATAAAAATGGATCGCAATTTGGGTTTCAAATGGATAAATTATGGGTTTTTTACGTTTTTTTGATTTTTTGCTGATATGCGACTTTCGATTGATTGAACAACAATCGAGCATCAATCGAACAGCAATAAAGAGCAATCAAACAGAAATACAGAGGACCTGATTGTATCTCACTTTTTTCACCTTGAACTTGAGTCATTTTGTCTTGGACTTGAAAGTACACCATTCTAATTAAATAAGACTTAATTTTTGTCATGGTTTGCCAATACTACAAAATCAAATCCTAACAGAAAATATTTTATTTATAAGTTGACGCTCACCGTCTTTCACACACTCTTATTGATAATAATAAATCTTGACCATAATTCCCCAAATTTTCTTGAACTCTTGGATTGGACCCCAACATCACTTTATTCTCGAACCAATTTTTTCTTCTCACCCTCGTTATAAATTTGCCACTTCTTGAGATTTTAAACAATCAAAATAGTCTAGATTTCTTGACAACACACACTTATATATAGTTGTACCAATTAACTGCTTCAACCATATTTCTCCATATAGGGCTTCCACCATCCTCATCTTTTTGCATGCATGCATGCATATGCTTTTATCCTTCTCTGGTGGTTTGGTTTGCTAGCCACCTTTGTGGTTGGTGTGAATAATGAGACAGACCGCTTATTGTTGCTAATGTTCAAAACTATGATCACTCATGACCCTCTCGGGGTTTTGAGCTCTTGGAATGACATTGACAGCAACAACTTTTGCCAATGGCCAGGGGTTATTTGTGGTCAAAATCATCAGAGGGTCACCATGTTGGACTTGCATTCTCATAAACTAGTAGGTTCCATATCACCATATATTGGAAATATAAGTTTTTTGCGAAATCTAACCCTCAAAAACAACAAATTTCTTGGGCAAATCCCTTAAGGGAGTCTTCCATCGGACATAGGTATTACTCTACCAAATATCAAACTATTAAGCATTCCCATAACACTACAACAAAAAAAGTTTATTACAACGAAAAAAACCATTGCAATAACATCAGAGTCATTGCAATAGTTTATACAAAGTGTTGCAATAAAATTTGAGGTAATAAGTTTGTGCTACAAAATTTTTTTATCAAAATTGTTTATTGCAACAACAAATATATTACTACATCAAAATTTTCATTAAAATATTTATGGTTTATTACAATGAAATTAATTTTTTTGTAGCACAAACATATTACCTCAAATTTTATTACAACACTTTGTATGAACTATTGCAATGACTCTGATGTCATTGCAACGATTTTTTCTATTGTAATAAACATTTTTTGTTGTAGTGATTCAGTCTCTTTTAAAAAAAAAAAAAAATCATAATTATTACAAACAAACCCATTGATATAGAGAGAATATGATGATTTACAGAGTTTTGAGTTTTTATTTAAAGAGACAAACTGAAACAAAAAAGTGAAAGAATAATAGTTCTCAGCAAAAAAAAAAAAAAAAAAACTATAAGTTCTCAGCAATAGGTTCTCAACAAAGGGGAGAGAATATAATTTACTCGAGGAGGCTTTCTTAGTGTTACCTTGACGGGCTCCCCTTTAGAATTGATGATGTCATATTTCCATTTTGGAAGTGGGACAACTTCAATTTCAGTATTAGTTTGAGACATAGTTTCTTTGTGAGAGTGAGAAGTTGGCTCTTTGTGAGAGAATGAAAAAATTTCTTTGTGAGAGAGAGAGAGAGAGAGAGAATTCTGAGAGTGAGAGATAGAGAATTTTTTTTTTTTTTGAGATTTGTGAGAGAGAGAGAGAATTCAAGAGAGTGATGAGAGAATTTTGAGAGAGTGTGATAATTCTGTGAGAGAGAGAGAGAGAGAGAGAGAGAGAGAGAGAGAGAGAGAGAGAGAGAGAGAGAAATACTTTTTGAGATTTGTGAGTGAGAAGCAATAGGTGATAATGAATTTATTTCCCCAAAATTTTATCTTCACAAAATTTTCTAAAGTGTTGTCTTTTCTACTAGTTGTATATTTGATGGTTGTGACAATGAATTTACGTGGTTGAATATAAATTCAACAAGTATTGATGGTTTTCATCTTTTGTAGCCATTTTGGAAGTGGGACAACTTCAATTTCAGTATTAGTTTGAGACATAGTTTCTTTGTGAGAGTGAGAAGTTGACTCTTTGTGAGAGAATGAAAAAATTTCTTTGTGAGAGAGAGAGAGAGAGAGAGAGAGAGAGAGAGAGAGAGAGAGAGAATTCTGAGAGTGAGAGATAGAGATTTTTTCTTTTTTTTGAGATTTGTGAGAGAGAGAGAGAATTCAAGAGAGTGATGAGAGAATTTTGAGAGAGTGTGATAATTCTGAGAGAGAGACAGAGAGAGAGAGAAAGAGAGTGAGAGATAGAGAAATACTTTTTGAGATTTGTGAGTGAGAAGCAATAGGTGATAATGAATTTATTTCCCCAAAATTTTATCTTCACAAAATTTTCTAAAGTGTTGTCTTTTCTACTAGTTGTATATTTGATGGTTGTGATAATGAATTTACGTGGTTGAATATAAATTCAACAAGTATTGATGGTTTTCATCTTTTGTAGATTTTTATTTTTTGAAGATATTTTTATATTGTTAATAGGTTAAATATGGTGTGTTTAGCGGGAAAAATATAGGTTTAAAAAATATATAAAACATATGAATTGTTACGATTGAAACTAGTAAATTATTACATTAATAATAATTAGTTGAAATAATTTATAATTTTCAGTTGTAATAGAAGCTTCAATACTAAATTGAATTTAGAAATTTTTTTACAATAACTTAAATTGAAGAAATCAAAATTTTTATTCAATAAATTAAATTGAAGAAACCATTGTAATAACTTGATACCAATTATTTTGTGATATATTACAATAGAAATTTCAAGGAGATAGCTTATTGCAACAAATATAACATTGCAATAACAAAATATCAATTATTTTATAATTTATTGCAATGAAAAACATGAAGCTGCAATGAATATATAATTATAATTATCTAATTTCAATTATTTTACAATCTATTGTGATAAAAAAATATGAAACAATTATCTTTTACAATTAAGATATCGTTGCAATAATTTGACTCAAATTATTTTTGTCAATTCTTTGCAATTTATTACAATAAAATTCGTGAAATAATAGCTTATTACAACAAGATATTTGAAGTAGTAAATTTTTTATTGCAACAACCAATATATTATTACATCAAAATTGTCATTAAAATATTTAAGGTTTATTGCAACAAAATTTTTTTGTAGCACAAACCTATTACCTCAAATTTTATTATAACACTTCGTATAAACTATTGTAATGACTCTGATGTTATTGTAACAATTTTTTTTCGTAGTAATAAAGATTTTTCGTTGTAGTGATTCAGTTTCTTTTCCAAAAAAAAAAAAAAATCATAATTATTACAAACAAACCCATCGATACAGAGAGATATTGATGAGTTACAGAGATTTGAGTTTTTATTTAAAGAGTCAAATTGAAATGAAAAAGTGAAAGAAGAATAGTTCTTAGCAAAAAAAAAACTATAATTTCTCAGCAATAGGTTCTTAGCAAAAAAAAAAAAAAAAAAAAAACTATAATTTTCTACAACAAAGGAGAATATAATTTACCTGAGTAAGCTTTTTCAGTGTTACCTTGATGGCTCCTCTTCAAAATTGATGATGTTGTATTCCCATTCTGGAAGTGGGACAACTTCAATTTCAGTATTAGTTTGAGACGTAATTTCTTTGTGAGTGAGAAGTTGACCCTTTGTGAAAGAATGAGAAAATTTCTTTGTCTGAGAGAGAGAGAATTTGAGAGAGTGAGAGAGAATTCCGAGAGAGAGAGAGAGAATTCGAGAGAGTGAGAGAATTCTAAGAGTGAGAGATAGAGAAATTTTTTTTGAGGTTTGTGAGAGAGAGAGAGAATTTGAGAGTGATGAGAGAATTCTGAGTGAGGGTGAGAATTCACAGAGAGAGAGAGAGAGAGATTTTTTTTTGAGATTTGTGAGTAAGAAGCAATAGGTGATAATGAATTTATTTCTCCAAAATTTTATCTTCACAAAATTTTCGCAAGCATTGTCTTTTCTGCTAGTTGTATATTGACAAAAATCCAAAACTGACCCTCTAACTTTTAGCCTTTTTCATTTCAGTCGTCTAACTTTCAGTTTTGTCATTTCAGTCATCTTACTTTCAATTGTTGTCAATTCGGTATTTTGTTAAACCCCAATTATGTCTTGTCGTTAATTGAGCCAAAACGATGTCGTTTTGGCTCTTTTTTTTTAATAAATTTAAGAATTAAAAGAAAATTAAAAAAAAACTGATATTAAAAAAAGAAAACATTGAGGAAATCAAAACCAAGGAACGACGATGTAGCTGAAGGGTAGCAACTAGTGAGTGGTGGATGTTGTTATTGTTGTTGCTGACTTGCTGTTATCAATGGAGCTCTTTTGCTCGCAAGACCCAACCTCCAAGATAATACCTTTACCAAATCATCACACTCGTACCCGCATATTCCCTTGGATTAATCCAAAAGTGACTGGTCTTGGTGGTCGACAGTGTAGCAGCTGCCGTAGTGGGTGGTTGGTGAGAGCAGAGGTAGTGGCTGCGACAACATTGGTGGAGTAGATCAGAGGTAAGATGTTGGTGGAGCTAGTTGGAGCTTTCAACGAGCTAACAGAGAGGACAAAGAAAGTACAGTCAAGCAACTCCTCTAACATATTGTTCAAGTCTCTCAAGCTCTCTCTCCTAATCTTCCACACCTTACCTCTCGCTCCTGATGGCTGATCTTCTCTCTCCAAGGCTCTGTCTTTAGCTCTTCTTCTAGCTGAGCTTCAGGTACAGTTGCCCATTTAGCTCTTATCCTAAATGCATTTTTTTTTTTTTTTTTAGTATTAGTTTTTTTTTTTTTAAAAATTTTCTTTTAATAAATTTATTAAAAAAAAAACATGAGCCAAAACAAGTAGGACATAATTGGGGTTTAACGGAGTACCGAATTGACAACAAGTGAAAGTTAGAGGACTGATATGACAAAACTAAAAGTTTGAGGACTGATATGACAAAACTGAAACTTAAAAGGACTGAAATGAAAAAAGGCTGAAAGTTAGAGGGTCATTTTTGGATTTTTGTCTTGTATATTTGATGGTTGTGATAATAAATTTACATGGTTGAATATAAATTCAACAAGTATTGATGGTTTTCGTATTTTGTAGATTTATTTATTTATTTTTATTTTGTGAAGATATTTTTATATTGTTAACGGGTTAAATATGGTGTGTTTAGTGGGAAAAAAATAGATTTAAAAAAAAATATAAAATTTATTGCAACAAAAATTTTGTTGCAATAAGTTTCACAAGTACTTTACTGACCTATAGCAACAAAAAAGATTTGTTGTAATAAGTTTCCAAGAAGTATTTTATTGCAACAAAAATTATTATTGCAGTAACCTATCGCAACAAAAATTTTGTTGCAATAAATTATAGCAACAATATTTTTTGTTGCAATAAAGTATTTCTAATAATAATAAAAATCTTTTATTGCAACAAACTTATGGCAACAAAGCAATGATATTTTTGTTGCAATAGTCTATTGCACAGATTTTATCGCAACATTGGGCAACGAAAACATTTTGTTGCAATAGAGGTTTATTGCAACACTATGAAACTTGTTGCAACAAAAAATTTCGTTGCAATAAGGTTATTTTCTTGTAGTAGATATATAATTATTCTACATCCAAAATCTTGGTACTATGATATATAGATTGAAAACTGAAATACAATTAAAAGAACAAGGAAAAAGTGTATACCATTTAATTTATTCTTCGTTCATTCCTTGTACAACGAGGAAAATCCATATGAAAAGTTTGGTTAACAAATAAAAGCATAAAGAAAAAAAATTAAGTTAATTATATTTCGTCACTAAACTATGGTGGAGTTGTAATTTCTCAAAATTCAAAGTTGAACAATGTCACCCATTACCAATTAATACTATTTGAGGAGAAGAATACAATTTATTAAAAACTAAAAATAAAATAAAATAAACCCTAAATGCAAACCACCTGTTAGGTTTAGGTTTAAGATATCAATTCTTTTTTAATTCCATGAGATTTTTTTATGTATCAAATTGATCCCTAAGACCAACTTCTGTTAGCTCTTATGCATGGATGGAAATAATACGGCCATCATGTGACTAGTAACATGAATTAATTGATGAGTCTTCTTAAAAATCTCATTGAGTTATAATTAACGTCTTGAAATTTTAGAGGTGGTTTTTGCATTTTGACCTTCAATAAAACTAAAACACTAAGTCTATAGCTTAACGAGGGTCATGTGGAGCTCTTGCTTCACTCTAAAAGACCAAAGCTGTATAATATTGCCAATCTCGAGTCCGTTTTCAGATGCAATTCTTGTCCATGGAGAGGCCAACACCAATGCGTTTTTGTTACCCAACTTCCAATTCTTCAACCAAATGGTCGATGAGTCAAGCCTTGGCTCCATCAATGGAGCTTCCAATTCTTTTGTCTTCCAGTATATCATTGGGACCTTCATGCCTACGTAATGGTTCCCAACTTTTTCATTCAAAGACGCTTTTTCCTCCTCAGTAAGAAACTCAACATTTACTTGAGCCCTTGGTATTAAAAGCCGATTTTGATGTTTCTCCATATCAGTCTTGGACAGTTCCTTTTCAATCACAAGCTTCACATCTGAACCTTTAAGCTCTCCCTTAACTTTTTGGTCAAACTCTGTGGGAAGCTTTGGTGTTATTGGGTCTGCTTGCACCCTCACTCTCCTGTTGTTCTTCTTATTCTTTCCTTCTTCTTGTTCTTTATTGTCTTCATAGAAGCAACGCTTCCGCTTGGAGCTTGTAGGATTGGATTCTGGCATTGGCTTTGTTGTTGTTGCCGCGTGATTATCATCAGGTTTTTTGGGTGGTATGGTCTTGGATACCCTCTTATTGGCTTCACGATCCGAACATACAGACGAGAAGGATTGCTCGAATACTTGCTTATGTGCTGAGTTTTTTATGTGGGATAAAAAAAACTTCTTCAAAACCCCCTCAGTCGTCAGAATAGCATTATCCCCATCGTTGTTTTCGCTTGGGGGAAGAGAATCGATCCTCAAATCTGTATCAGTATGTTTACTCATCATTTCTTCTTTTTCATCAACTTCAAGAAAATAAAATAAAACTCAGGACTTTTGCAATGCTAAAAGAAGAAATTTTCAAGAAACTATAGTACTTGTGGCTCTGCAAACAATTTGTGTTTGTACGTGTGCTATTTATAACAATCTGTTCGTCAAAAGAACGGAGTATTAATTAAAATAGGAATAGGATTCGGACTCAGGCTAGTATAAGAATACACAAAGGCGGCAAAGCTTAAAATTTATTTATTTATTTTTATGGGAAACAAATTAGGCTTAAAACTATCTTCTTCTTTTTTTGAGTAAAAATTAGGCTTAAAAATTGATTACACTTGCTTACGTTACTTGCAATGTATTAGGTTTTATAATTATATTAAAAAGACTGTATTATTTATTTAATTTAATTATTCTTCAAAAAGATAACTTAATGCCGAAATTCTACTGTAAACAAATTCATGAGTTTTATAGTATTGTATTTAGCTCTATTGATATATTTATAATCCGACTCAAACTTGGATTAATTTTTTTTTTCTTTTATTTGGATACGCTGGATTAGTAATTTAGGGTAAAATTGCAATATCTAATTACTGACCAATCTGCCACAATTAACAAAATAATATTAGACGAGATACATGCTTAGCATTGGATTCATTCTTAGATGTGGGTGAAAAAAAAAATTTTAAAAAAATAAAAGAAGAAGAAGAAAAAGATTTTTATGCAATTGATGGAACAAAATGTTTAAAGCTTTAATTATGGAGGATTGGATGGGTACTACGAGTTGTTCTTTGCGGCAACGAATTAGTTTTCCTCTCACACGAGAGACCAGTACTGGAGAAGTAATGCTATTAATTGGATTTTGTTTCAAAAACGAAAATCTCTAATATAATTTCAAAGTAAAGAATTCTTCTTCTTCACCGTTTTACAAGTTTCACTAGTTATTGTGTATTCGAGAGTTCCATGCACTAGTGATTGAGCATTACACAAGTGCAGGTTGGGATTTGAAGTCAATCAGATGAAAAATTTAATCCATCTCTAGGTAATTTTCAGAAAGCTAATGCTAGGCATACTACTACAATTTTATTACGTAAACTTTACAAAAACCGGCATCACAAATCATTAAAAAAAAAAAAAAGAGTTTAAGTGGTACTTATCATATTCTTACAATAATCTGTAAGCTTTTTATAGTAATTAATGGTAGCAACATTTTTAATCAATAAATCTAAAGACATACAAAATTTCACAAATTTTTTTTATAATTGTTGAAATTTTATGTTGTAATTGGTAAATAAAAAATTAAATAATATTAGTGGCAACCCTAAAGGAGAATTAATAAAAGTTTGCCAACTTAATTATTTTGAAAAATATTATATCAGAAGCATTACACTAAGACAATTGTTATATGGATGCCACCCAATTACTTATCTTTCTTCTGGTTACAGGTATTGGTTGTGGCTTCTCCATCTTAGTAGTACAATTGTCTCATTCAAATAACACAAGATTGCCATTTCTTTTTTAGGGGGGGTGGGACCTATTTGCACACACACAAAAAAAGGGCAATTCATTGAACATGCATAATCGCACAATTGGTACCCAATTTTTGCAGGCAAGATTTTATATCTGGAGTTTGCTTTTCGGGGATGGATACAAAAGACCATAACTTAGTGAGGTTCTAACTTCTAAATCATAAAACAAAAAAGCATAATCGCACGACAACTTGTAGCTTACTTTTTTAACAATAAGAAGCCACAATATGCAGTTGTCTACCACAATCCACAACAAGAAGCCACAAGCCAATAATCACACTATTGTATGTAGCTATTCTTTTGCCTTGTTGCTGTGATATCTGCATCCATCCTTTCATAATAATTATCTCATAAATCAAATATATGTTGGTATACTACGAGAGGGAAGAAGATACATGTAGTAAGATTTATGGGAAGCCTTCTTTCACATAATAAGTGCAACTTGATTGATTCTGAGCACATACAAAACCTTTGTAGCACCCTGACATCAATGGAAAGCCAGAGAGAGAGAGATGAATATTATTCTAATTAGAACGGGCACAGAGCAATAAATTCTTCATTCAAATAACAATTTTTTTTTTTTATAAATACTACAAAATTTTTAGCTTGTGTCTATTTCATAATGATTGTTTTTTTTTTTTATTATCAGACTACGATATTAATTGATTTTTTGTGTGTTCAAATTAGCTTAATTGTAAAAGTTTCTTGTCAAATAACAATTATATTTACTTCTAAACAAGAAATCCATATGAAAATTTTGGACAAAAAAAAAAAAAAACATTAAAAATGTTGGTTAATTACACTTTACCCTTAAACTATGATGAAGTGATAATTGCTCCTTAACTTTCTAAACCAAACAATGTTCTCTCTTAATAATTGATATACGTACTGTATATAATAATTAAGCATCTGATCCTTGCTATTAAAGTTTCTGTATTCCCTGTTTGTTTTTTTTCAAAAAGACATATCCATATGTTAAATTTGGTGGAAATCCTAATGGCAAGGGTCGAAAGGACAAAGTACTTATTACCATTTACCGACCATTTTTTATTACCGATAATTAAGGGGGATATATTACTTATTTTAGTAATTTAATGGAAACATTGTAATTACATCATAGTTAAAACAAAATTACAATTTCCCAGAAAAATATAGAAAATACAAAGCCGAAACTCTAATTCTCTAACTTAATTATTGGTTTCTCAAAAAAAAAAAAAAAAAAACTTAATTTATTATTGATCAAATATGGTAATGTCATCGTGGGTTCCAGTTAGTTTAATTGGTAAAATCTCTAATGGTTGAAGAAGAGATTTGAGATTCAATCTTCGGCTATACCAAAAACTGATTGGTGTCTTAGTCTGATGATAAAGAATTATCATCATGAGCGGACGTCATAGGTTGAAACTTTCTCAAAAAAACAAAAAATGGTAATATCACATTAAACAGAAAGTGATAGATATTAATCTCTAATCTTGATAAGATTCCGTGAACTAAAAGCCAAATGATGGCTTGAAGGTAAAGTTGTATAAAGTTTATAAAGACTTGGGATTATGAATCACTTTTGTTTGATATAGCTCTTAATAGTTTGAAAGTTTAAAGGAAAAATAAAAAATAAAATTACATTTTTTTTCCTCCCTAAACTGTACATTTTCCTAGGGGTGTCAATGTTCGACCCAATCCACGAACACGACACGAACTCGACATGGGTTTTTTCGGGTTAGGGTTGGGCCTTAATGGGTTTGGGTCATAAACGGGTTAACCCGAAAGCGACACGATAAGAAACGGGTCATAAACTAGTCAACCCATGTAACCAGCAATAGACACGTTTGACACGTCAATTTATTTGTGTCAACCCGAAATGACTCACTTAACATAGCTCGTATAACAAATAAATATTTATTTTATTTTAGATTTGTCAAATACCTTTTATATCCAACATATATTTTAAATTTAAAAAGAAAAGTGAGTAATTACAAAAATTTACAAGGGATATAATTGGAAATTGAAACTTTACAGATCCTAGAACTACTAATACTTTTTGTTTTTTTGGCATAGAACTTACACAAATGAAATTGGATGAGCTTATAGAAGATGTTATGAATTTGGACATCAACAAAGAATCTATGGATGATAATCGTGGTCATAGTCAGGATTAGTCTACTGTTTGCTCAAATTCTTTCAATATTGATACTTAACATTTGGCGAGTTTCAAGAATATTATATTTTTATTGAACTATGTTATTTTATTTTTGTTATTTTGAATTTGGGTTGAAGTATAAAGAACTTATTTCTAGATGAATGTTATATTTTTGTTGAACTATATTATTTTGAATGTGGGTTGAAAACTTGAAGTGAATGCACTGTTTTTTGGGATGAAAAAAAATTATTTCTAGATAGATGTTATATTTAATATTATACAGGTTGAAATGAGTTGTGTTACATTAGTGTCAATCCAACACGACTCATTTATTAAGCGTGTCAAATGGGTTGGGTCAGGTCAACCTGCCTTATTAACAGGTTGGGTCAGGGTTGAAGGATCATGACACGATTATTAAATGGGTCGGGTTAGGGTTGAGTCATTTAGTCGAATACCCCTACCTCGACACGACACGAACCTGACACGTTAACCCGAATTGACACCCCTACATTTTCCTCCCTAAACTATACCACATTTCACACTTACCCCCAAACTAAAAGAATGCCCCATTGATCACTCAAACTAAAACCTGTATAACAACACTTTACTCCTTCCCATCACTTTCTCAATTAAGTCTAACAAAATGTAGTATTAAAAAACCAATTTACCCTCAACCAAATGTTTTGGAAGGAGGAGTAGATTAGTTTTTTTTAAAGAGAGTTTCAACCCATGGTGTCCGCTTCTGATAATAGCTTTTTATCATCAGACCAAAACACTTAGTAGATTAGTTTACTAGTTAAGTTAATTGGTGATAACTCAACTTTACCAGTTGAGTTAACTGGAACCCACTTCGTAAATTAGTTTTTTAATGCTACGTTTCGATAAACTTGACCCCAAAACATATAAGAATTAGGTAATACAAAGTTATAACTTTTAAGGGGTCAATTCTGCCTTTCAACAGCTGGGTAAAATGTAAAATTATATATAATTTAGGATTAAAAATATGTAATTTATATATATAGTGTAATGATCATCACAAAAAAAAAAAAAAAATGCTAAAAATACTACAAGTTTATAATAAGGTAATATTAAAAAGGCAAGGAAGTGGGAGTCATTAACCAGTAGTAGTAGGCCACTCTTGTTGGTGGAACAAGCCATACCATCCAAGCACGAACAACCCACACCGAAAATCTCTCGTGATGAGCGCGCGAACTCATAAAATATAATAATAATAATAATAATAGAAAAAAACAAATAAACAAACACAAAAAAACACAATCTCAAATCAAATGCTTTCTTCTACCAGGATTCCGTAACATTGAAACTTATCAGATCACTTCTTCTACGTTCTCCTCTCTCCCACCGGAGGACCATTTTTTTGCTACTGTTACCACAATCTTGAAATGTCGGTGAGTTTATGTGTTTTTTGTGTCATATGATTTTAGTAATATTTGGGTATTAGATCCATCATGATTTGTAGCTCATTACCATTTTGGTTGATAGATTTGTTTTGTGTTTGATGCCAATGTCTAAGATTTCTTTCTATGCTTTTATTATGTCTTATTGTCTTATGCTTATTGTAGAAGAGGAAAAGCAAATATATTTTTTAAATAAGAGACAAACCAAATGTAACTTTAGACACTCTGTTCTTTTATTTTTTTCTTTTTTTTAAATAAAATTTTTCTGTCTTAATTTTCTTAGCAAGTGCCAAGTAGGCAAGCAAACATGGAATCGGAATATGAATGATCGGACCAATAGGTTAGACTATTCAAATGTACTTGATTTCAATCTACATTAACGTTGAACTAAACATGGGGACCTTAATTCAAGCGAAGAAATGAAATTAGAATGTATGTTTCTTTTGTATTGCTCTTCAGCTTTGTGGCTAAGAGATATTGCTTTTGTTTTATTGTGGAAAATTCTTTAGTATATATTACCGGGGCAATGCTACCTACATGAATAATGAGTCGAATTGTAAATATAATTTGCAGATCCATTGTTATGTGTGTGCGAGTAGGGAGTATTGCTTTCAGAGTACTGAATAATTACTAGTTATCAGCTTATCATCTCGTGTACACTAATTTCTTCACTAAGTTGTTGTGAATTTTGAACCTGAGCTTTAGGCTCCCCAAATCGGACTAAATTGAATTGTTACTGTACTCGTTATTGTCCCAGTGATGCATTTTAGCATCCAATGATATAGTATGGCTTCATCATATCACTCCCTTATGAATTTTCAATTAATTCAGTATACTTTTTTGCCAACTTCTCTTATCCTCTGTAGTCTATCCTGTCTTGCATATGTTCCTTTTCTTTCACCTTTACTTCATTGCCATGCTATGCTCAAATAACTGATTTCTACTCTGTCCTTGTATGACTTAATTTGTATTATGCTTCTTGCTTATTGTTGCTTATAAAGCTTTCCCGTTTTACCTCTAACCTTGAAAAGTACCTTATGTAGATTTTTTGTGCAGGTCCCAAAGGACCATACTGATCAGGGGATTGAAACAAGTCTCCAATCATCCATGACACCAAACTGGATAATCAATGTTTCAGATGTGATGGTAAAAATAAATTAGGCATAACACTAGCTACTGCTATTAACGGTAGAATTTTATTCATGATCTGGATATTAGTTGTGAAAATCCTGCTTTTAGATTTGGATTTTTGAATGCATGTATTTTCTTTTGGAACTTTTCAGCAACAGCAAGAATAATATTGGCACTAGCAGTAGCACCGCCAATAATTATAAGAACTATGGCTTCATATTCATATGAGGTCTCTTTGAGGTTGTGAATGAGACTTAGTAATTTTTTAAAGTGAAAGTCTGGTTTCAATTCAATCACTTATCTACCTATTTGTTAGTTTCAATAACAACTTGTTAGGTTATCAGTCAAGAACTTGGACTTCAAATAGATTTTTTTTGTCATAAACCCAATTGTAAAATTTGTCTGGCATTCAAGCATTCAACTTAATTCAATGTAAATGACCATAAAGTTTTGTTTTGATGCATCAGTCCCTCGGTGAAAAAGTAACCAGATTTATTTCTTCTTTTACACCTTACAGATAAGAACAGTTAAGGTTAGCAACATTTCACTAGCTGCTTCTGAGAGGGATATCAGAGAATTCTTTTCATTTTCTGGTGATATTCACTATGTCGAAATGCAAAGGTCAATATGTTTGAATTATATGTACATTAGGGTTGTCAGAAAAGTCATTCTGAAAAAAGTTTGGTTATACTCTTGGCAGGGAAACTGATAAGACCTGGCTTGCCTATGTTACCTTCAAGGATTCACAGGGAGCAAGTACAGCAGCACTCCTATCAGTACGTCTGTCCATAATGGTGTTTGAACTATTAGTTCTTATACTTGTGCAGAAAGTTTCATAAGTCAATTATGTGAGACTGGGGAAGGTGTTGAGATAATACATGAGCCCTAAAAATCCCTTATCGTTAAAAATCAAAAAATTTGAAACGAAATAAAATCATAAATAGTAAAACTCTGAAGATTTACAACACCGGGTAATTTAAATGTTAGTCCTCTGTGTAGAACTCATTCACAGTACTGCATTAGTCAGTCAGCTTAAGGCATTGGCCAGGCCTAATGCAGTAGAAGCACTAAAGGAGTGGGCCTCAAGGTCTCACTTGATGGCATTGACCACAACTCAAGGCAAGCTTGGATGCATCATTCGTGCATGCCTTCCTAACACTCTTATGTTTGTTGGATACCATTTGAATATTTTACTTTAAAAAAATATATACGTAGCTATTCTAATTTTTCTTACATGTCAACCCAGGGAGCTACAATAGCTGATCTTTCTGTCTCCGTTACACCTGTTGAGAATTACCAGCTGCCCCCTGAAGCAATCCCACCAAGCTCGGTAAATCATATAGCTTGTTTAGAATTTTATCTTTATATTCACGTCATTAAGGATGATTATCCACTCCAGTGCTACACTTGACATGTAAATTTAGTGGAATATGGCTAATAGCAAGTAGGAGAATAGTTTTTGTCCATTTTTCTGGTGTTCAGGCTCATATTCTTTATTTATTTTTCTTCAGATCTTATGAAATATTGGAGACTTTACAGTTCCAAAAGAAATAAAATAATGTGCATCATTTGTTCACATATGGAGATTGCCATATATAGTAATACTTGAAGTTATATTCTAGATCTCAGATATTTAAAGGGAAAAAATTAGCAATGAGCTAAACTTCTATATTTTCAAGTAGTATATATGATTTATGATACACATGCACACACACATCTATTATTTAAATTTCAGCAACTAAATGCATATGGTATAGGCTCTTGCTTTCAGATGTTTTGGAGTGGGTAGAGGCTATTCACACGTGTCTAATCTCTAAAATATGGAATGGTTTTTCTATCAGTATAT
Organism: Quercus wislizeni; assembly: GCA_023055345.1. Lineage (NCBI taxonomy): Eukaryota > Viridiplantae > Streptophyta > Magnoliopsida > Fagales > Fagaceae > Quercus > Quercus wislizeni. The sequence goes on along the minus strand of JALGQJ010000007.1, from coordinate 19,810,664 downwards.
ATTTATTGCATTGCAAATATTAATTTAGACAATAAACGAAAATTATGAACTTGACAGAGTGTATATTGAACCACCACATTTGTGGCCTAGTGGTGTTCTAAGTTCTAACCATCTTCAAAAGAGAATGACTATGTGAAGTTACACTGAATCTGGTTTGCTTTGCTTGACTGCTGTGTTTCTCTGTCTGGAACACTTCAGATGAGATATTTCTCTCTTTCTTTCCTTCTTTGGGTGAAATTTAAAATTAATGCTGCATATGTGTGGATTTATATGAAGTAACTTCTCTCTCCCCCAAAAAAAAAGTTTTCCAAAGGCAATTCCTTCTTTCTGAACTTTCTATATATTCTTCTTGAAAGGAGAAAAAGCCAGCTGCTACTGGCTTTGCTGTTAAGAAGGCTGAAGATGTGGTGAGCACCATGCTTGCTAAGGGTTTTGTCTTGGGAAAGGACGCAATTAACAAGGCTAAAGCCCTTGATGAACGACATCACTTGACATCAAATGCCTCTGCCACAGTTGCTTCCATTGACCGTAAAATTGGCCTGAGTGAGAAGCTAAGCATTGGAACCACAATAGTCAATGAAAAGGTGAGAGAGATGGATGAGCGGTTCCATGTGTCTGAGAAGACAAAATCTGCTTTTGCTGCTGCTGAACAGAAGGCAAGCGGTGCAGGATCTGCTATTGTAAACAATCATTATGTATTAACTGGAGCTTCATGGATTTCAAGTGCATTTGGTGCAGTTGCAAAGGCAGCTGAGGATGTAACTATGATGACCAAGGAGAAGGTCGAAAAGGCTGAGGAGGAAAAAAAGGAGATAATTTATAGGCAAAGGACAGGGATCATCAATGATTTTGCACAGATGCATCTTGACGGGTCTTCCACAGCAGAGCCTCCGATGGTTCCGCTCAATTCAGCTTATGATAGTAAGCTTGGAATGATATAACTGCTTTGGATTTTCCTTTCTCCAATACAGTTGGATTACTTTTCAATTTGCTGTGTGATATGCTTCAGTACAAAGATTCAGTGACATAGATTGCCTGTTGTACAATGGTGGGTCATGTTAATTGCTCTAGTGAATTTAAATTTTGTGGCTTGCTCCTTACATCTCCATTGAACTCAAATATAGGTAAGAAATTAACTCAAAAAAAAAAAAAAAAAAAAAATATATATATATATATATATATAGGTAAGAAATGTACAACTGCCTTTGAAAGGAGTTGCTCTTAAGTCAAGTGGATAGCAGTCTTAGATTACTTCCATCATAAATTTCATTTTGAAAAAGAAATTTTTGTTCTTTTGGTTTATATGAAGTAACCTCCTTTGTCAGCTGAAATATTGAAATGCTACTGTCCTCCATTTACCTATAGAATCGTGTGTTGTTCTTGGTAATGAATTTATTTATAATTTTTCCAACTAGAATGTTGATTTTACTTAAGTAAACGATTCCTTTATGGTATATATTGCTTCTAGGTTTTTTTCCTTCCAAATTCTCTTATGGCCTGTTTGGTTAGAAGGGGGAGGGAGGGGGAGTAGAGTATAGTTGTCTGAAAACTAGGCTAATTTTCAGCTAATTCTACTCTACTCTCCCTCCCTCTCCCTCAATCCAAATGGACCATTAGTCTACCAAGAAGTTAATCTCATTTGCTAATTAAATGTCTTCTTGGGTCTTGTTTCATGAATCATTGAACAAATTTTGTGGTTGTGTATTTCTATCTTCTATCTTTCGCTTGATTTACTACTGCCAGCTCAATACATGATGATTTGAATAAGTTTGTACACATTGATTGTAACAAGAGGGGGGATGTTGGTGACTTACACTGTAAATCATTTGAAATGAAATCTGATGCATCGACTGCTATTCTGCTAAGAATGGTAATGATCAAATTGGGTGGCTACAAGTACAAAGGGCATCTCAATATGGTGCAAGTTAAAGGCTGAAAAAGCCCATGAGGGTAGTGTGTAAAGATTAGGGTTCTATCACTTAGCCGAAAAAATGATAGAAGAGGAATGTTGAAACGGTTGGTGGGGCATCATAATCCAACATCTAAAAGCAATCAAGTGGAAAGTTTGGTATTGTTTTTGTTCCGGAAATTATAAGAACTATTGCCACTGAATAATGCATGAATGGACATTACTTTGATACTATCCATGTCAGGGCTAAAAAAGAAGCTTGTATTGGTTTTTAGGACTCAACAATGAGTGCGAAATAGTGGTGTCAGGGACACTCTTAAAAGCTAATACATTTTGGTAAGGAAGCTAGTTTCAAGTAGCTTGATGATACGCAATTATGGGGTTGCATTAAATTAAGCAGCACTACACTTGGGTTAATTGGCATCTAATTAGGCAACTTCCGAATCCCAAAACTAGTTTTATCATTTGGTAGGATATCAACCAATCTCCATGGTAGCTTTGAATGCCACTGAACAAAATGCTTTAGCCCAAAAACTAATCCTCACTACCAGGATTTGAGAGAGAGTGAGTGGGGGGATTCTGTATGAAGATTTTGACTTGCAAACACCATAAGCTTCTGCCCTCAAGGAATGGAACAGGAAGTTGCTTCCAAGCACAGCCTTGGCAGGAATATTAATTCACGAAAACTATGAACTATGATAGCATGCCCCTCCATCAGAAAACTAGATGGTGTGGATAGCTTTGTTTCCACTGAAACACCACATTTGAAAGTTAACAGTAAATGATTTAGATTACCAAAATAGGCTTGAATATACTTTTGGTCCTGAATTTTTGGGGTGGTTTCATGCTGATCCTCAACAAATTTAGTGTTTCATTTTAGTCCTTAATATTTGAACTGTGTCATTCTCGTCCTCGTCATTCTGACAGACATTTTACAGCATATATGCTCCCACATTAAGCACAGCAACCACTTGAAGAGACCAAAGATCTTTTGTAACGCAGAATGAGAACATAAGAAACAAAGCCTTTTTTTTTTTGCCTGTCATTGCTTGCAGAGGAACAGATGAACTAGTTTGAATGTTTAGGGCTTACTGAAAGAACGTACAGCTAGAATTTTTACTTTTATGGGAAGTGTAAAACAAGCAGCCAGTATGTGTTTACATTGAAAAAAGAATCAGGTTTTTGTCTTATTAATCAGGTATTAGAAAGAAGATCACCTTGAGCTACATTTTCACCCATGCCTTTGGGATGGGTGAAGAAAATTTCAACAAACAATGTTTGATGTTACTGCCCCTTCCCTGCTAGCATGCCATCATATGTACCTTAACAACCACTCGAGGCTCTGTTGCAACAAACACAATATCAGGAAACATTGTAGCTAAATTCAGAAATTCCAATTAAATGATGATATTACAATTTTTTTTTAAAAGTTCTCATGTGTAGCAATGCCTTAGTGGATGGGACTAGTTCACTTGCTGCAACTTTGAATCTGAGAAATTGCACTGAAGAAAAATAGAACAAAAGAGAGGATTTCATTTTACTTCCATACCTCTATGCATTCATGTAAATCGTGATCTTTTGTCCTGATGTGAGTCTGCAAAATCACATGTTAACTAAGTGAAAAACTGAAGATTTTGATGCATTTTATATGATAACAATCTCATAGTGACGCCAGTTAGGGCAAACTAAAGGGGATTTTCTAGTATTTCCAGGAATTAAAATGAGAATTGAGTGGAAAAGAAAGAGGTGGAACCTGAGAAAGAGGACATAGGCAATAATAGAACTTATAGATTATGAAATTTTGACTAGATTAAACAAATTTTATAAAGCAAGACTGGAAATTTTACAAAGTTTTATATACAAAATCGAGATTATAGTTTATAAAGCAATGGCCAATAGCTTTTTTATGCAAAGTAGTAGGATATTAGGGAGGGGGAGTTGTGTAGCCCACTACTACTGTTCATTGGCATCTGTAAGCACTGCCTGAGGCTATCAGCGGTGGCCCATCAATTATATGATGCAGCAGTTAGAAGCCGCAGACCAGAAAATTCAATAAAGCTAGTATTGCTATGTTCTAAGCATATATGTATACCTCGAGTACTCTTTGGAATGCATATTCTCTGCTATCTAGACAAGCCAATATAACAAGAGCTGCTGCAATTGTTGAGGGCCAGTAGCATAGTTGCTCTTGGACTGAAAGAACTAGTACTGCCAGGTACTTGGCCCTCTTCTCTAAATCTGCATCAGCTTTAGCAGCTTTCAGGTAGAACCTATGATGTGTTTCAAACTAGGCATTAATAGGTAGTGGAAAAAAGGCAAGCTGCAGTTAATACTTTTTGGCTAAAATAGTAGTTGGACAGAAAGATGAATTGCTCAATGCGAAACTCAAGACTACTAAGAACACAATGAGGGTAAAAGGATGTACCACAAGAAGTTGTGAATGGTGGGCAAGAAACACTGGAAGTTGAGGATCTCTTGAATCAGCCATTCCATGGCCACGACTTCGAATCTGCTGTACACATTGCTTCCCATGAAGAAATACTTTTCCTGAACGCTACAATTCCCATCAGAAAATTTACAGTCATCAAAATTCTCATCCTTCTGGGAAAACTGATGATTCTACTAATCATCTTAGCTTCCGAAGCAATTAAGTGACAGTTGTCATGATCATACCATTGTGTGATTGAGAATATAGTTGGAATAGACTTATTGCAATTGAACACAGAATTGGACAAAGAATTTGGAAAAAGTGGGTATTCGAGCTATTTAAGACAAGAACACGAGCTAGAGCTCTCATAAATTTAGCAGTAACTCCTCTTTTTTTCATTCATTTTTACTAGAAGTCTCTAAATAGGAACCATCTAAGAGAAATGAAACTGCCTTATATACTCTTTGACATATGAAATGACACGTTAAGATATTGAACCTATGTTTTTCCAGAAGATGGCTAAAGTTCCCTGATACTGTCACATGGCAATAATACACATTGTAGTAAAATATCATTTCCATTTAATAGTGAACCTGTTACTATGGCACAGACCAATATAAGTGGACTATTAAGAGTTCTTTCTATATATGCTTCTGGGAAACTTTGTAAGTAAGATAAGGAAAGATGAGAGAAGTGTGATTTACCTGTTGTGGGGCTGTTTCTCTTCAATCCTAGTGGCTAATGTAAGACAGGCTATTCCAACAATTTGAAGGTGTCTTTTGTCTCTGAAGAAACCTTTGCTTAGGAATCGGTCAAGGAGGGTAACTCCTAGGAACATCGTCTCCTGGTGAAGCTCCTTTTCAGTACTTTGCTGCCCATTCATACCAAATTGCACAATTTATCAAACTAGCGAGTAACAAAACTAACAATAATACAATAAGCATCAAAATCTTTTAAATAAAAAGTAAAAAAGACAATGGGTGCACTTCTTTCTTTCTTTTTTTTCTTTTTCTTTTTTCTAGAATAAAGAGTGTAGAAGAGCGACCAATTGGTGGAAGACTTTGCAACCATTATAACACGTCGGTTAATTAACCAATACTTGAATGAGCATCGATGGGAATGGGGATCCACAAGTGCTCCCAATTTGTAGTTTCGAAATTCAGCCACTAGACAAGTGTGTACATGCTCAATATTTTTGTAGTTATGAGATTCTTTGAATCATATTTATATATACGATTAGTGCTCGTTGGTGAAGCTAATTACTCTTTTAAAAGAGGAATTAAAATAAGCGTTGATTATTACACACTGGTGTGTACGGAGTCTGTGCGTCACTTCATTTAAAATCGTGTTTTCAAAACACAATTTTAGTTAAAATGTAAAATTGTGCTATATTTGTAATAATTAGTTGTGTGCAATAAATATTAATGAGTTGAAACTTGAAATGATCGGTTTTGTTATTTATATATAGACACTTGAGGTTACTTTCCACACTGAAGCATACCCTCCATATGTATGCGAAAACTCGTGAGGAAAATTGTCCAACAAGCTTTGACGCTCAACACTGTGCCAGCCTAGATCCTATTGGCTACTACCACACTCTATTCATTCAGTTAATAGGGAAATGCTAGCGTAAACCATAGCACCAAAAATGCATGCAAATGACAAAATCACCCTCGGAATATGTACTACTATCAGATACAGCTTCTGTATCAGTTGCTAGCCAATAGAAGAAGTGCAAAACGAGTTATTAGTTAGTTCCAAGTTCTAACATCTGAGTGAACATTTAACGAGAAAAAGTGCATGGTAGTTCAGTTTTCTATAAAAGCTGACGTGTCAGAAAACGACTGGAAGGAGCAATGAATGCAGAAAAGAAGTCAATGCAGAGAATCTTTGCCCCCTTCTCTAACTGAAACTAAAACGTGTTTGTTTCAACTACGGCGATTAATTGAAAACATGAACGAAGACGTGATTACGTGGACTCTCTCGCTCGCTCAGTCATTCACTCACCTCAACGATCCAGTGGACCATTTGTGATCGTAGCTGAAGAACGAGATCGCCGTAGTCTGTTGTGGAGCAATACTCCTCGGCGTAGTTGTATGGAAACAATTGCCTTCTTTCTCTGTTTCTCAATGCCACGTAGCTCTCTTCGTCCACCTCATCTTCGAACCTCCTCACAGACTTGAATAAAAAGCAAAATTCGATAGTTAAAATTAAATTAAATAAGATAATTAGGTTTTAATTAAAACACGCAAACTGTACTACTCTGTTTGGTTGCCAAGAAAACAAACGAAAAAAAAAAAAAAGAAACAGAAACCAATCGAATTGCATTGCATGAGAAGCTTACAGTAGATTGATGATGATTTTCGTTTTCGAGGCGTGAAGAAATTTTGGTGTCAAGAGGAGTAGTTGAGCGCGAGAAATCCTCTCTGTACTGAAGGAGCAGAGAGAAAGTACGCGAAGGAGTTGAATCTCCCTCCGAGCGCTCCGAAAACTCGCTTCCAGTTTCGAAGAAAATAGATGGACTGTAATCCGAGAAATCTAGGTCAGAACTTTCCAGGAAATTTTCCGATTGGAAGCTAGACGAGTACTCGGAGACGTCTTCGTATGAGAATTGCTCCGTACAAGCGAGATCGGAGTCGAATTCGAAGCTCTTTTGCTTTTGATCAATCGTGGACTCAGAGTTCGGAACCGTAATATTCGCGTCGAAGAAATTTCCTGAAATCTCAGAAAATTCAAATTCTGGTGCTCTGTTCTCAACTTGTTCAGTTGCTTCCTCAGCTAACTTAGCAGCAGAAGCAACCAAAACGGCCTCGTTTTCATTGAACTCGGAATCTGCTTTTACATTTCCGTCACTGAAATTCAAAATTCCATTGGAAACTTGCTCAATACAAGAAATCTCCGATTTCGAAACCACTTCGGAGCCTTCTTTTGCTTCAATCTCTTCCTTAATTTCATTTAGTTTTCCACTTCTGCTCTTCAACTTGGAGCTTCTCTCCACGAAAACTCCAGCATCAACTTCAGAATTCGATTCCACACACGACGACTCAGACACCTCCGCTTCACTGACTTTACCTTCATTTTCCTTCTTTCTGTAATACGATCTGGTAACTCTACGAACCGGTGCATTGGCCTTAACCACAGCTCCAGAGCCTTCAATTTCACCGAGATTTCTCTTCCTCAAGTTCGAACTCGGCTTGTTCTCCGATCCAACGGAGACTCTGCTCGAATCGCATGAAACTTCGCCGCCGAAGTAGGAGCAAGAGCTAGAGTCCACCGGAAAAGCAGAGAAACCAGAATTCTTACAAGGAAGAGTTAAATTCAGAGACGAATATAGAATCGGAGAGATCTGTGATCGTCTCCGGCGAGGTAGCTCCGAGCGGAGCTTCTTCTTGATGAGCGGAGCTGGTTTTGTTTCGAGCTTTCGCTTCGCTCTGCTCAGTGCTACTCTCATTGTGAATGATTTTTTTGAATTTTTGTATTCCGATTGAGCTTTTTTTTTTTAGTGAGGATTCAGTTTTGGTAATTTGGTTCTCTGAATTTTGAGAGAGAGAGAGAGAGAGAACGGTTATGGAAGTTGGGGCGTGCGTGGGGAGGTTCTGAAGGAGGGGCTTATATATGGTGTGGTCCCACGTCAGCATGAATTTCTTGCCCACGTCCGTACATGGTGCATCAAGGCCGTCCACGTCAAATATCGTTGGTCCGTCCCTTGGCTACAATCATTAGAGACTAGGGAGGGGTTATGATGAAAAAAGAGCGATGGATATTATTCACAACACTTGTTCTTTAAAAAAAAAAAAAAAATTCAAAACACTTTAATATAAGTTGTTACGGATAGTAATTGTTATAGATAGTTATTGGAAGGTAAATAGTGATTTTAAGTTATAACGAATAATAACTTACTATATAAGATTTGTTATGAAAATAATATTAACGTAATATTTATATTTTAACATAGAGATTTTACAAATAAACGAGGTTGACAAAAAAGTGGCATTAATTGCCTTCATGGCGAGGCTATGGCCCTTCGAGTTTTGTTCTCCTGGTCAAAAGCACCTCTCGAGTTGATTTTGTGAGCTCAAAAACACACAAACTTTAAGGATGTCATGAATGGTCGAAGGTATCAAGATTGATTAGAAATGAAGTTGGTAGAACAAGAAGAGATAGGACAAGACCTAGAGCTTGAGAGGTTGAGCTAGTTATTTCACTTGCTACATTCAATTTAATGCGCTTATTGAGTATTGATGTGGATCCAAGATGACCTGACAATCTCAAGTGACCCACAAGTTGCATAAACCAGTAGAGAAAAGGTTGTGGGACAAATATCATTGATTCTATTGTGGCCACGTTCATAACATGGATGACTGTTTTGGTTTGAAAAAACATATCAAGGGCCAAATAATGCAAGGATTATTATATAGGGTAAATTACAATTAACTACTTTGAGGTTTGAGGAAATACCAAACACATCCACAACTTGTTAAAAAAAGCCAATTTAATCCTTCAACACAAACGGTGTTAACATTTGCCATTAAAAACAAAGTTATCTGACTCTCTCTCCCCTCTCTCTCTCCTTTTTTCATTTTCCTAATCTCACCATACTTTCTCTTTCTGTCTCAATTTTTGTTTTCTCCAAATCTCTCTCTCTCTCTCTCATCTTTTTCCCAATCTCATCTAACACTTTTTCTCTCTCAATTTTCTTTGCCTTTGGTTGTCTGAATCTTGTTGATGATGGATGATGTATCCGCTCTCTCTCATATCTCTATTTCAGTGAACAATGATGGAGATCTTGTAGTGGTGGGACTGGATTTGGGTTTGGTTGACATTGGTATTAGGATCTTGGCTAGTGTGATTTGGTTTTCCTAGGTTTCTCTGTGGAGGAGAAAAGGGTTTGTTTTTTAAAGAGCTTTTTCTGTTGGTTTTCTCGTCTACCAAACACTACATGGAGGAGATGAGACTTTCTCTACGATTTTTCTTTTGATTTTCTCTTTGATTTTCTTGGCTACCAAACGCAAAGTAGCAAAGTAATTACCTTTTTTGTTAAATTTTATTTTAAGGAAAAAGAACCAAAGAAAAAGCACTGTTGTGTTGTTGATTTTGAGAAGAAAAAGGGAGGAAATTTCAGAGAATGAATCTTTGGGTCCATAAACGGACTATTCAAAATTTTAAGATTTGGATAAGTAAAGAAAAAGAAAGTTGAGAGAGAGAGAGAGAGAGAGAGAGAGAGAGAGAGAGAGAGAGAGTCAAATCTGAGTTTCAAATTTTTTTGAGAAAACTTTGTTATTAACGGCAAACATTAACATTGTTTGTGTTGAAGGATTAAATTGCCCATTTGTAACAAGTTATGGATGTGCTTAGTATTTCCTCAAACCTCAGGGTAGTCTACTGTAATAAACCCTACTATATATATTTCTCTTAGATAAGTAGAAAAATTATGAAAAATAAGGGGGAGGAATCCCAAGCAGGGATTGACCTAGGAACAAGAACCAGTGGTCCTTCTCTAGTTGAAATTGAGCTTCTAAGAAATAAAAACTAACTGTGTTTGGATTCCAAACTTTTGATGATGGTGAAGGAATTGGTGAAGCCCACTTTAGCCCCCTTCAATATCACAAGATCAAGCTCTACCTTAAAACAAATTGGGTCTTATATATATATTATTTTTTTTTTCCCTTTTAAAGCCCATTATTTGCACACCAAACAAAGTTCACACAAAATCATTCAAAGACCAATCATAAACATGACATGGAATGCAAATTCTACATGAGTGGGCTGACCTATGGGAAGGTTCTAAATGGGCCTATACATGAAGGTAAGGGTAGGTATTAAGGTTACTAATGAGAAGTGACCATCTTACCCTTAGAATTTCACATCGTCTCCTAGACCATCTTACCCAATGCACATAGGTTGGAATGGACTGGGTTAGGTTAGGTCAATGGGTTATGCACTTGTGCTTACATGTTTCATAACTTATAAAAAATTAACGTTTATAAACTATTTAAACACTATTTTGTTTTCAATAAATTATTTGAATTCACATTATATGCGTAAATTATATTCCAAATTTCCAAATTTATCAAAACTATTTCTAAAGATACTAAAATAAATAAAACTAAAAACTTAAATAAGGAAAATGAACTAATATATATAGTGAGTCAAGTTGGGTTGGTTTCATTGGGGTAGTGAGTTACGTTGGGTTGTGTCTTGTTTAGGTAGGTTTTCAGTTTTGAATGGTGGCTAAAGATGGCATAAATCAATTTTGGGGTGTATTGCCTGATGAGTTTATTTGTGTGTTGGGTTTTGTTATGTCAGCATGGGGTTTATGTAAATTGGCAACTTTAGGTTGATAATGGTGATAAGGTTGTTGATTGTGGCTACTACTTGGAGTTTTGGTGCTTTTAATGATGCATTTTGAGTGTGACCTTGTATGAGTGAGGGAGAAGGGTGAAATGTTATTTGTTTGGCTATGAGAAAAAGAGGATGTGTAATTAATTAATTATATATATATTTTTTTCGTTTATATAAGTAGGATTTGTAATCAAAATTTGGATTTAACCTGTTTATTTGTTTATTTACTGAAATCAAATTAAATGATATCAAATATACTATATTGGATTTTTTCTTCTTTTTTTGTTTTTTTTTAAATTTTATTTTTCATTAGTTTCTCATTGATCGAACAACTAGGAGAGAAAATTGGTAACCATCTTGTGGCCAATAAACCACATGATTGAAATTAATTAGGGAACCTAAATGGATACCCCATTTTGTACTGGCCTATGACTTAGGTCCCTAACCCTGATGATAAAACATCAAAGGACACCTTAGCCTTGATGTCTCAAACAAAGTACATCTTTTGGCTTCAAACGTATTTTCCTTATCCACTACCACCGCCACCATGACCACAAGCCGGCCACACCAAAACCAAATCAACGACTCACTACACCCATAACCCACGGCATGACCCACTGACCTACCACACCCACAATGCGATTAATGATCCACCACCACAAAGACCCACAAATCAACACCCAAAAATCAACCAAATTTTTGTGACCCACGACCCATTTGCATAACCCAAAAATCAACGACGTAGGATAAATGTATTGCTAATAAAATCCAAGGACGAATGACTTTTCCTTTGACATTCAGTAGGATTTTAATTAGCAATGCATTTGTTGGTCATAGTAGCCTCTTGAGTTCTATTAGCAATATATCTAGGGGAGAGCTCTTCTATTTACCCTTATGCCATGCTAAAGGCAACAAGTAGTCTCTTGAGTTTATATCCCTTGGTCACAGCAACCCATGGTGTGAAATTTCTAAGATGAGAGAGAGGGATGAGAGAGAGTGAGAGGTTTGAGAGAGAGAGAGAGAGAGAGAGAGAGAGAGAGAGAGAGAGAGAGGCTGAATGATGAGAAAAAGAATTAAAAAAAATAAAATAAAAGCAGGTAGCAACTTTTTAGCAATTTAACACCATCAATGTGATTGCTCTAATTGTGCAAAAATACACATTTGCTACGGTAACCATGTAAATATACATAGTTACTATAGCTTTGCATTTCATTTTTTAATCATTTCTCATCTCTTTCTCTCACATTCCCAACCCAGAAAAAATTGATCTCTCTCTTTCACATACCATGGCCGATCTCACTTCAAGGTCCTTCCTGCTGTCACTTGCACTACCATTGCGACAGTGATTTTTTCTTCTCACGATATTAGTCTCTCTCTCATTGATTTCTCTCTTTCTCATGGTGTAGTCTCAAATCGCAGGTTTTGGGTAAGATTTGTTGGAAATTTGTTGGGTTTTAGGTTTGTTAGAAAAGCAGAAGTTGGGTTTTGATATTTGAGAAGCTAGAAAAGCAGAAGATGAAAATTTTGTTGGGTTTTGATATTTGAGACCTGGGTTTTAGGGATTTTGTTGAGAAATTGTAGTGGAAGAAAGTTGATTTGAAAGAAAATTTCAATGGCAGTGGGTATTTGTTTTGGGTATGGGTATTTGATATTTGAGAAGTTTATGGGTTTGCTGAGAAGAAGTTTCTAGTTTCTGTTTGTTATCTAAGGAATTTTAATTTGAATTTTTTAGAAAACTTTGGATTATGATGTTTTGTTATGGTGTTACTTTGACTGGGTTTTTTCTTCCTATTTGGTTTCATCCTGCTGGAAATTCCAGTTGATGGGGCAGTGTGTTTGTAGTTATGGGGTTGTAGTCTTGGTAAGGAAGAGAGAGATATGATCTAAGGCAATAATTAAAAATTGAAAAAAAAAAGTATTTTAATGAAATGTAGTGTAAAAGAGATAAATGTAGGTAGTTTTGAAAAGTGTCTGTGTAAAATAGAAAAAGTAGGTTCTTATACTAAAATAGACAAAAAAAAATTTAGACGAACTGATATGAATTCTCTAAAAATCAATTTATCATAAGCGTAATTTCTAACCTCTTATCTTTTACATTCTCCTAAGCATAGTGGGACTCATTATGTATTTTTTTTGCATGTCAGTTAAAGCTATTATTAAATGCTTTTAGAATATTTGTTAAACGAATCTTTTAATATACTGTCTCCTTTTAAGAGATGAGGGGGAGAAAATGATTTGTGTAGGTGTTTGATTAGAGTGATTTTAAGAGAGAAAATTAGTAAGGTCCAAGTGTTTTCTTCCTATATTCACTAAAATGTTTTCTTCCCAAAACATGATAAAATTAGAAAGAAAATTGGGAACAAAAAGTTCTCGCATGGGCAGACCAAAATGACCTTGTGCAACATTCACATGGTTGTCATTTTTTCTTTGTTTTTTTGGTTTTTGTTTTTTTTTTTTGGCATTTGTCTTTTTTTTTTTTTTTTTTTTGGTTTGTTCATTTTTTTAATATCTCATTTCTCTTTTCATCATCTCATTCTTATTCTCTACCAAACAAAAGAGTTTTCCATCTTTCTACTTTTCCACCTCCAATTAAACATCAAAACTAAAATCTCCTTTATCTTAAAAAAAAAAATGATGTACTTTTGTCCCAAGTCAGAGAATTGCGCTGGTGGTTACAAGAACCAAATCTAATGCTATGTTTGGAAGTTTGAAGGGAGGGGAGAGTAGAGGGGAATGGTTATCCTCCATCTTCTTTAGATGTTTTTAAAATTAAGTATGGGGGAGGGGAATAATTATCATTTTCATAGTTTGTAATTTTGTTAATATGGTAAGGGTAGATTTCACGATCCAAATCCATGGAACATGAATTTAGATGCATGACTAACTTGCGGAACTTATATAACTCAATAAACATAATTAATCCAAAATAAATTAAAACTCCAAAGAAACAATACTCTAAAAAAAAAAACTTCTATATAAGACATGAATTACAAAATAAAGGTAACTAAAATTCTATAAGTCTTCAAGTAATACTAAAGTCGCCTACAACTTCCACACTCTACCTTGCACCTTACAAAGTGATCCAAAGGTTCTATATTCCCAACTACACTTTAATATGAAAACAGTAATTGATGGGGTGAGCCACACATCTAGTAAGTAATTATATAGAATATACAACGGAATAGAGTCAAGCAAAGCACGAGTATTTTGATTTTTCACAAGCTCATTCAATGATATCAAAAATAATTATTCCAAAACATATAATGAATCACTTAATACATATGCAATCACATTTGATAACCATTAGAAAACACATACATATAATTGATCAGAGCACAGTGTCACATATACACATCACATATTCTCACATACAATCTTGTGATCGGTTACCAATATCTAACCCCTGCTGGTGAGGGATCAACACATATTCTCACATACCATCCTGTGAGCGGATTTACACATTTATCTAATCAATTCTAAAAACATTCATTTTGAGTCATATATCACAAAACAAAATATATACAAAATAGAATAACTTTCTTAATATTAACAATTATTCCAAATATAAAGGCATAGCAAATATCACAATATCGAATTGAACATAAATCAAAGGATGCTTGACTCTCTTAGGGAATGAATAAGAACTAAAGAGTTTATATAAATATTTTTTACAATTCTTGAGTAAGTTTGAAAACCCAATTTTCTAAAAGAAACGTCTTAAATACCATTTGAAAAATAAGAATATGACTTTGAAATCACTTGGTTTTAAACAAACTTAAAGAACAAGAACCTTTTTAGAAAACTTACTTTGAAACTCAATTATTTTCGGAAAATAGTTTAGTTTAGAAATCATCTTTTAAATGAGATTTGGACATTCAAAACGTTATTTAAAATCCAAAGTTTCTCTTTAAAATATTGTCTAAAAGTCAAAGTTTCTCTTTCAATGATGTAAAAATAATGCTTTTGACAAACTTTAGAAAATGTAAGCTTTAAAAACATAACTTTTGAAAACCTTTAACTTCTAAGAACCTAAAGAATAAAACTTGTGCATATTATGCATAATTACTTACTGCACTTGAATCACTCTGAAAGTTCAGCCGAAACAACCTCCAAAAAGCCTCAAAATACTCTTAAATAGGACCTATCATCAATCGTAAAATATACTTAATATCCTCTACAAAATATAAAGCTTATAGAACTATACAAATGGACTCACTAGGATTATACTTTGCTGAACTAATAACACTTTTAGTACTAAATTAACATTTTTCTAACCGATGGTATTCTAATCAATAATGCATTCCTTGCATTAATCGAAACTCATTTTACCATGAGGAATGCAGTAGCCAACACTTTAGGATTTAATATATAATCCCCAATGCAAACGGTGGGCCAAAACCAATATGATTCCGCTCATAATTTTAACATCCATTGGCCCTAGGATTTAATATAAGAATTTTGGTATGAAATCTCAAATTTGTCATTATCCTTTAAAACAATTGTATAAGTGTTGAACCTGAATGGTTCATTGTGTTTGGACTAGTCAAAGTCTAGGCAAAGACTACTAAGACCATCAATCCATCAATTAGAGAAATTGGACTTTGACAAAATGTGAGCAAACTCCAGGGGATCCGCATTCACACATCTTCTCATGGACTAAGATGGTATGCTACTTATGTCCTTAGTTACTTGGAGTGTATGGTTCTCCAAATAAACTGGGGAAAAAGATTGGGAAAGCACTTAATGAAAAGGAAGTACGGATTTAATATATATACCCAACGAAACAACGTTAGAGCCATCCTATAATATATATATATATATATATATATATATATATATATATATATATATATATATATATATATATTAACCACAATTGAAATTTTATAGCCGTGTTCTTGAATTAGGAATTGAAATTCCATGAATCTTTCAAGAATTCGCATCATGGGCAGTGGGCAATCTAAGATTTAATAGTGTAAATAACAATTCTAGGAAAATACTCCTTTTTAACAATCTACACATCACTAACTCTTTTAATTCTCTGATTCTAGCAAATGAAAAATCATACCTGGTACAATTGGTTGTCTCTTCAATTAACTCCAAGGAAAAATACTCTCCTAACCTCCTAACCTCCTTAGTGATGAAACCTTTCTTATGAAAACCCTAATTTATCTTTTCCTCCACCTTATATTTTAACACATCAGGGATGTGGGCTTGGTGAGGTAGTGGGCTGGAGTTTAAAATCCACTTGAGTTTTAGTCTCCAAGAAGCCCATAAAACATCTTCCTAGTTTATTTATTTATTTTAATTGCCGTACTAAATTGTATGCACTAAAACTTTAATTTTCTCACCTATTTGTAGCACCACAAAATTGTCTACTCCCATCTTACTATGCACACACATATAGTACATCAACTCTATATTAAAATTGACAAGGTACGGTGATAATCATAAAAGCAAAATTGGGGTATTACACTCTTCCTCCCTTAAAATAAGTTTAGTCCTCTAAACTTGACATACCTTAGTCCTTGAAAAAAGAGAGATATTAGTCAACCAAATTAGCATCACTAAAACTTAGTATTGTCCATAACATGTATGAATGGCAATCTTAAGAATATCTTCCTTCTTAACTTTGAGTTGATGGTAACCTGACAGTCATCCTACTCAATCGCCTATTGTCTATGCATAATATCTTTTCCGTATGGAAATCGTTGAACACAACCCTTATCTAGAACTCAAAAAATATCCTAATAACCAATCCACATTATATCATATCAAAATCTCAAATCTTTAAGAGAATTAAGTCAGCCATTACTTCCTTGTCTACTATCATAACCATACAATACTTACATAAACTCAGCAACCATTGTTTCACTTAATAAGAGAAAATAAGGAGATGGTACCTGACTTAGTTTCCTCATCACTTTGTCCAGTAATAGCAAACACTTGTCCTTGGATTTTTGGCCGTTGATTTACATCATTAGGCTTAACCATCGGCTCATTCTTCAAAGCTGGGCAATCTTTGATATGATGTCCCATTTGTCCACACTTAAAACATGCCCTACTTTCACGATAGCAAACACCATTATGCTTTTTACCACACTTCGAACAATTCTCTATTACTTGTTGCACCATATTAGGCTCTAGTTCTATTGTAGTCTTCTTTTTGAATGGTTTGTCATTTTCATTTTCTTTTTGAGATTCTTCAGGCTTGGATCTCTTTTTATTTTGATCTCGAATTTTCTGATAGTCTTCACATTCCTTCTTAACAACTTTTGCCGTCTCCACTACCTCAGAGTAAGCCTTTAATCGTAAGGCTGCCATCCTAGTTCTGATACTTGGTTGTAGACCCCTTTGAAATTTCTTAGCCTTCCTAACATCATCAGACATGATATGAGGAGCAAATTGAGCCAATTCAGTAAATTTAGCCTCATACTGTAACACCGTTTTATTCCCTTGAATGAGCTCTATAAACTCCACTTCTTTCTCCTCCCGTACACTTTCTAGAAAATATTTCTCATAAAAACCATCAAGGAAAATAGTCCAAGTCAATATCTCATCTTCCTCAAGTGGCAAAGTCTTTTTAGTGGATCGCCACCAATGCTCTGCTTCCCCTTTCAGCATAAATGAAGCAAAAGAGACTTTTTGTACCTCAGTACAACCAACCACATCAAATATTTTCTCCATTTGCATTATCCAAGTCTTTGCTTCTGTAGGATCAGGGTTTTCCAAAAATGAAGGAGGACCCATTTTCCTGAATTGCTCAATGGTACATCCTTCAATCTCAACATCTTTGGGCTTAGCTGTTCCACTAGTACTAACATGTTTTTCCACCACCTTAGCAAGACTTCTAATAGCATTAAAAATACCTTTAAGATTTTCAAGATTTGGCTTAGAACTAGAAGGGGTAGAATTGCGGGGTGGCATTTTCCTATAACCAAACAAACAACACTTTAGAGTTGGATAAACCTTAAAGAAAAATCATAGTATACAAGAGATACTAAAGCTTTTACTATTCTTATAATTCTAAGCATGTAGGCACACAGCTGCTAACAATTATCAAACCCATAAAATAACTATTGAATATCCAATGATTCAAGCCTATTCTTCTACATCCTATACAAAAACATCAGAAGTCCTAATTGTCTATAGAATCATAACTTAGAGCTCTGATACTGACATAGTCACGACCCAAATCCATGGAACATGAATTTAGATGCATGACTAACTTGCTGAACTTATATAACTCAATACACATAATTAATCCAAAATAAATTAAAACTCCAAAGAAACAATACTCTAAAAAAAAAAAAAAACCTCTTACAAAAATCTAAACTCCACAATTGGAAATAATCTCCACTATATAAGACATGAATTACAAAATAAAGGTAACCAAAATTCTATAAGTCTTCAAGTAATACTGAAGTCACCTGCAACTTCCACGCTCTACCTTGCACCTTACAAAGTGATCCAAAGGTTCTATATTCCCAACTACACTTTAATCTGAAAACAGTAATTGATGGGGTGAGCCACACATCTAGTAAGTAATTATATAGAATATACAACGGAATAGAGTCAAACAAAGCACGAGTATTTTGATTTTTCACAAGCTCATTCAATGATATCAAAAATAATTATTCCAAAACATATAACGAATTACTTAATACATATGTAATCACATTTGAAAATCATTAGAAAACACATACATATAATTGATTAGAGCACAATATCACATATACACATCACATATTCTCACTTACAATCTTGTGAGCGGATACCAACATCTAACCCCTGCTGGTGAGAGATCAACACATATTCTCACATACAATCCTATGAGCGGATACCAACATCTAACCCCTGCTGCTTTGATACCATATGTAACGATCTAAAGAAAAGCGCTAGCCACATCTACACTATACCTCAAAAGGACTAGTCACAATTGAGGCTCCTTATAGTTGTTAATAAAGCTAAGATCTACCCAGTAAATACCCGATGTGGGACTCATCACATACCCACACACATCACACAATCAATCAAATTGAGGCATCACAATCTCCCCCATTTAAATGCCTAATGTCCTCGTTAAGGCCCACTTTGTGGGGTAGTGTCTTCGAGCTCACACGGGGTTACTGAGCCGACTTTGATACCATATGTAACAACCCAAGGAAAAACATTAGCCATATCTGCGCTATACCTCAAAATAACTAGTCAAAATTGAGGTTCCTTTTAGTTGTTAATAAGACCCAGTTCAACCCAGTATATGCCCGATATGGAACTCATCACATACCCACACACATTACACAAATTAATCAAATTTGGGCATTACAATTTCCCCCACTTAAATCCCTAACATCCTCATTAGGGCCCACTTTGTAGGGTAGTGTCTTGAGCCCACATGGGGTTACTGGGCCGGCTCTGACACCATATGTAACGACCCAAGGAAAAGCAATAGCCACATCTGCGCTATACCTTAAAATGACTAGTCACAATTGAGGCTCCTTATAGTTATTAATAAAACCCAGATCTACCCAATAAATACCCTATGTGGGACTGATCACACACCCACACACATCACACAATCAATCAAATTGGGACATCACAATCTCCCTCACAATCTCCATCACAATCACACAAGCTAAACATTATTAATTTAGTTCTTGTTCATATTTTATTTTCTAACATGTTAATGATTTGTAATTGGTAGCTACCATCAATATCCATTTATCCAAGAAATTTTTGAAGAGATATCTTCATTTGTTGGTAAGACAAAACTAATTTTGACTTAATTGCATATTAGTCTGAATGAAATAGTTTTCTAGTAGATATTTAAAAAAAAATCAAGAACAAATTGAAAAAATGCTACCTAACACACTAGGCATATATTTAGATCTCAAATACCCAATTTTATGGCTTATTCACTTATAAGCTAAACTAACAATTAATGTCCAATATAAGTGATTAGCCAATATTCAAATTGCAACTAAAATAAGTAAAGCAATATGAAAATTGGAATAAAGAGAAGCAAACCACATGAAAACACTAAATGTGTTTTGAAGTGGAAAACCAAAGTCCTCGACATAAAAACCTCTCCACAATACCACCGTTAAACTTCCACTAGTGATGGATAAAATCACTTTTTATAGGTATGGAAATGGTGAGAGGGAAAGAGGAGAGAGAATGTTGTAGAATTCACTCAATTGAGATGGGTTCTCTCTCTCTCATAGAAACAAGCTCAATGTTGCTCTCTAAGGCTCACAATCTGCTCTCTAGGGTTTTCTCTTGTTGGTCTGGTAGATTGGAATGGGTTCTATATGTTTAAAATAAGCTGGTCAAGAGATAAGAATAACAGTTGGAATTTTATTCATGAGCAAGTTGCAGGCATGACTTGGTTGCAACTTGAATTGATGAAAGATCTTCCTTTTTTTTGCAATGTGTCCATTTCGTAGCCTAGCATGAATCTTGCAGGAGTGACCTTCTTTGCACAACAACTCTAATTAGGGCTCTAGTACTTCTACTCAATTACAAATTAACCCCCAAAATACATGAGAATTAAGTAAAAATACGAACAAATTTGACACAAAATTAAGCCAAAAAATATGTGGACTTAACACAAAATGATAGCGTACTCCAACTACACAAGGCAATTTATTTTGAGATCTTAAGGGGTAGAAATTTGAAGGTGCATGGGTGTATCTAAAAGAATCAATGTGAATATGGAAATGCTTCACCACAAAAAACTAATCTAACCTAATATTATACATAAAAGCATAAATTGAGAGAAAGGCAAAACTTTGACACCCTAGATTGTCTCATATAATGGCAAGTGGCAAAATAAAAACACTTAGAAAGTGCCAAGTGGCCAAAAAAAACTAGCAATTTGTTGCCCAAAGAAAACGTACATATTATCCATTGTACCTTTTGTAAATTCATATCATAGTGCAAATTCATTATGTAAAGTTGCGAGTAACATTCTAGACTAAGATATATTGTATACAAAAGAGGTCCTCAATTCGTTGAAGTTTCCTAGTATTCCAAACCATAGACTCAGGTTGGAAGTTAGGTTGCCAATAATGTTACTTTGTTATTTAAACCAGAGTGTTGGACTTTGCAGTAATACTAGAGTCACTCTCACTCAATTGTCAAAATGGGTTTTACAAGTTCAAATCAAATTAGGAACTCATGTTGGAGATAAAGTATTATCCTATGAATAGTTTTATCTGCTTCTAAGTCATAATCACCATTTGTACTAAAGAGAAGACAATCTCCAGTATCTGTTTTCTTTGTGATGACAATTAATAAAAGCTACGGTCTATCTTTGCAATATGTTGGCCTTTTTCTACATAAACCTGTCTTCAATCATGGACAACTATATGTTTTTGTATCCCAGAGTTACAAGTAGAAATGACCTTAGGGTAGTTACTGAAAAAAAAGATTAAGGTGATAATTTCTATACAAAAAATATTGTATATAAGGAGATCTTCAACAGTTTAACTAGAGGTAACAATTGCCATTATTTTTTATTATTTGTAATTGTATGCAATGAAAAATAGATTGTCACTTATGTTGCAATTAATAGATTTTCCCAATAAATATAAGTAAAACTTGCTAAAGTAAAGTTTGTGCAGATATTACAAAATCAAATCAACATACAACATACAGCTTTGAAGCAGATATCAATGGAGAAAGACAAATGGAATGTGAAATTAGAGTTTTATGAATGTGGGATGCGGTTAACACAGTGAACGACCATAACCTTATCAGTCTCGATATGATATTGGTTGATGAAAAGGTAAGTCCAAATTCAATTTTTGAAAATAACTACCTTTTTTTTTTCTTTTTTTTTTTTTCTTTTTTTTTTTTTTTTTAAGTATAGACAAATAAATTTAGAAAGCATATTTTGTAGGGAAAACTACAACATGCAAGTATCAGAAGGAATCTGGCTCAGCGTTACCGACCTCTCTTAAATGAAGGATGCATGTATGTGATAAAAAATTTCATTGTAGAGGAATATACAGGGAAGTATCATCATGTACATAACCCACAAAAAATTCTTTTCACGTCATCAACATCGGTCTCTAAAATCGATACTCTATCATTCAATACCTCAATACCAATTTGAACTTGCTGATTAGGAAACAATAGTTTCCCGTTGCCACAACACAACTTATTTGACCGGTAATTCTTATTACTTTACAAATTATTTCACACAACATTTATTGTACAATTTGTCCTCAATACATCATTTTCTTTCACGCATCTGCAAATATATTTTGAGTTAGAGAAAATAATACAATTGACAAATCAATACAAACTCTATTTGAATTAATATCATGGCATTAGCAGATGTGATTGGCAGATTGGAATTTATTGGAATCTTTGAGGAGATCAATTTAAATGACCGTCTAACAAAAATTCGAAAGATTGGACTGTTGTTAGAAGAGTAAGTTATACTTTTATTTTCATGTCAAATGTTATGAGCTATTGTAAGTCAATAGTTGAAAGCAAAATAAGAGAAATGAAAATGATAATGAAGAAGCTGATTTCAAACCTACTCATACACAATTTCAGGAACAGATATGTGCAAATAAAGTTGTGGGGAAAAACTGCATTGCAGATAGATGATGATTTCTACAGAAGTAATCGAGATCCATTCATTGTAATAGTTACTTCAACTATTGTGAAAGCTTACAAAGGTAACATTTCACTTAGCATCCTCACAATCGAATTGAGATCTTTTCAACTTGTTTTAGAGGAGGGAGAATTGGTCTATAATCACCAAATATATGAGAGAGGAAAGGATTTTATGTCATTAGTCTTTATAGACAAGAATACCTCAAGGTGGCTATTGAAAAACAATGAGGATATGGTTTTTAAAAGGAACCAAAAACAGTTTGTTACGATTAGAGAAGGGGATGCTGACTATAAGAAATCCAATGCTTTTGGGCATTATTTGAACTCAAGGGAGGGCGCTGAAGGACAATAGTGATTATCCTTGAAGGTCAATGGATAAGCGGATGACGGAGCTTCAGATTTTGAGTTAACGAAAATTGATAGGACCAGAGCAATCTGTTGTTATGAAGTGTAGAGTCATCACCGACTCTAGAGCATTAGGTTGGTGATAAATTTTTAAAATGTTTGCGTGTGTCACAATAGGTGACGAGGAGTTCAAGAAGAATAAGTGTTTCCTTTCTTGACTTTTCTTTTTGCCTTTTTTTCTACCTTTTCAACTAGTTTGGTAAGTGAATTTAGGATGTTGTTTCCTTGCTTGTCTCCTTAGTGTGGTAGTTTTCTATATAAGGCTACAGATTGTATAAATTCATCCAATAAATAGAGTAGCAATCCAGTAAGTGTTCTTTTTACAAAGAAAGTGTAGTATTCAACAATGTGAGTGAAATAGCAAGAGAGAAATAATGAAGAGTGGCGTGTGTAGCGTGTAATTTTTTAAACATCAATAAAATCTATTTTATTCATAACTCCTTTGTGTATTCTACTTGAGTGTGGTGAGAATTATAACAAAGTATTTTTTTTAAGATACTTTTTTTTGGTTACATTTATTTTGACAAAGCTTCTGCAGCTGCAGATCTCGACATGAAGGAGTTGAATCAATCGAGTAAGGCTGATGAGATTGGGGAAAAATGGCTAGCCCTGCCCAAGACGGCAGGACCTTTGCGGTGGTGCTTGAGAATGAGGGTGTCAGAAAGATTTATCTGCAAATGAAAGATATCTGGTGGTGGTTAGAGAAGGCACACTGAAGCAATTCCTTTGAAAACTCTCATGGATAATGATAAAGGAAAGCATCCCATGAGAGAGGAAATCTCTCAACTTGTGAAGAGAGGTGTTACAGTTTGGGGAAGGGTCCGAAGAGATTAATAGTATGAACGAAGATGTGAAGAGACATTTTTTGGGATAGACACGAGCAAAGGAAAAATAATACTGCATATATATATATATATATTTGTATATATATATTTTAAGTTCGTGAAATAAGTTGGGTGTAGTGGGCCAAATGTAACACACCTTGATATGGACTCAATTTAAGAGTACTAGTGGGTCTACACTGAAGCCATCTCATCAGGCCTGAGAGAGACTTTTTCAAGAAAGTTGATAGTTAGGAGGAGGAGATTCAGGATGTGGTGGAGTAAGGCAGCACATTTTGAGGTTCAGTTGGTTTCTAGGAGCATCTGTGGATGGCTTTGTGGAGTCTGAGGATTTGATATAGAATCTCAAGGGAAAATGGCAGTAGAGTGAGAACACAAAGATCCAGAGTGCCAAAAGGAGTCAGGGAGCTTCAAATTCTTGGGTGTTGTGGTTGAAGGAAGGGGAAAGGAATACGGAGTTCTTTCGTCATTTGGCCAATTCTTCTCATTGTCATATAGGTAGTCTTAAAGCGGGTGATCCACTAACAAATGATCAAGCTGTGATTAAGGAGAATATTGAACTGACAGATTTCAGGAAACTTAGTTTGGTGGGTAGTGTTTATAAAATTCTAGCTAAAGTCTTAGCCAATCGTCTTAAGGGTGTGTTGGGTAGGATAGTGTCGGATAAGCACAATGCCCTCATTTAACGGTGACAGATTCTTAATTTGGTCCTAATAGCCAATGAGTGTTTGGATAGCCGCCTAAAATCTAGTAGACTGAGGGAGTTGTGTAAGCTAGGCGGATGATCATGAAAATTGGGGCTTTATATTTTACGTGCTTCAACGACGTGAAAAAATAGAGAGAGTGGATAGAATTTTGTATTTTAACTGTTAAATTTTCAGTTTTAAAAAATGGCGCTCCAGTTGGTTTCTTTGTGTAGTAGGGGTATTCATCCCAGAGATCCACTTTCCCCATTGCTGTTTGTGATTGTTATGGAGGGCTTAAGTAGGTTGATCACTAAAGTAGTGTCAGGAGGTTATTTAAGTGGTTTTTCTATTGATAATGTCCAAGGGGACTCGATGGTTATTTCTCATTTCCATTTTGCAAATGATACTCTCCTTTTTTGAGATGCAAACTCTACGCATATTTGGTATCTTCGTTGTATTTTGGTGTGTTTTGAGGCACTTTCAGGTGTGAATTAATTTGGGTAAATCTGAAATTGTGCCGGTAGGAGAAGTACCAATTCCAAATATTAAGGAGTTGGCAGATGCACTGGGTGCTATATCTCTTCCCTTCCCATGAAGTATTTGGGAGCTTCTTTTAAGGAGATTAGTTGATTGGAAGATGAATTTGTCCAACGGGGGTTGCCTCACACTTATTAGGAGTACTTATCTAGCCTTGCACTTATTTCTTTTCTCTTTTCCCTTTACCTGTGGGCGTTGTTAATAAATTGGAGATAATTTAGAGGGTTTTGGAATATTTGATTTTGAAAACGTTATGAGTGAACTTCGCTGCTTGTATCCTTCTGGATTGAGGGGTTATTAGATATCATGGATTCTTTGTACTTTAGTAATTTAGTTAGCTGTTTGATGTTTTTTTAAAAATTTATATGAATTTTATTTTCCTATTTCTCGTTCTTTTGTACTTTTTTGTGTGCCTTTTCTGTACACGGCCTGTGAATGAGGATTGCACTTTTATTTTATGAATGAATTTATTTTCCTCTAAAAAAACATTTCACTTAGCAATTTAACAAATATATAATGCCTCAAGATCAATAATCCTAATATATACTGTTTAACTCTTTGTAGGTGAGTATCATCTATCATCCACATGTGCAACAAAGCTCTACATCAACCTTGACATTCCAGAGGTTACAAGAGTTCGAGACAAGTGAAAATACTACCATGCTTTTTACTTTTATTTTTATTTTTTAAATTATGCAAACTAACCAAAAATAATATAAAATATTATGAATAGATTGCACAACACAATAAAAGGATCACCTAGAGTAGCAGATGGAGAACTTCCCCTACATGATAGAAAGACGAGAGCTGAATTAAAGGACATGAAATGGAACTCAAAGACAGAGGTATCAATTGTACTTATTCGGCTTAAATTCGCTGTCGTATATGATTATTTAGTAGTTCTATAATAACTTTAAAAAAGAAACCTTTATATTGCAGGTCATAGTGGTGACATGCCAAGCCAAAATCTTTAATTTCAATAATAGATGCAGATGGTATTATAATTAATGCATGTCTTAAATGCAAGAAAAAGGTCAAACCTTTCAAAGGAGTTTTATGGTGTGAGCATTGTAAAGTCAAGCCTAAATCTGCAGTACCAAGGTTAACCACAAATGATGTTGAATACCAAATATATAGTAGCAATTCTAAAAATATATTTTAAAGTTCACACACGCGCACACATAATATATATACACACACTTCTACTAACAAATTTGCAAATGAAATATATATATGATACAAACCAAAGTAGAAGATGAAACCGGGTCAATGACGTTCATTTTGCTTGACAGAGGGGCTGAGAAAATTATATCTAAGACTGCAAAAGAACTTGCAGAGATGAAAGAAAAGGTAATTAAAATATACAAATTGTACATTTGTGTTATGAAACAACAACATTAAATATATATATATATATATATATATATACACACAATACATCATATTTTCTCTTATTATAACCTTATAAAGTTATGACATTTTCAATTTATACAGGATTTGAATGATAATAGCCTACCTTGGGAGATTGGGAACATAGTTGGCAAGAATGTTTGTTCCAATTGCATCTTGATAAATATAATTTGAAACATGGAAGAGAGGACTACACGGTTTCAAGAATCTTTGAGCCAAATATCTCACACAAACAGAATATCTCATATGAAGTTGAAATCGAAAAGGTAATTGTTAACTAATTCATTCTTATAATAAGTTAATTTTCAGCATATTCATGACATCTCAATTGCCATCAAAATCATCATAAACGATATTAACAACACAATATTTTGTATATAATGCGATGCTCTGTCTAACCAAATTGTCAATCATTGCAGGAAAACAAATTTGCATTTATAGGAAAATCAGAGAATCACAACTCCTTCAACAATCAACTAATTGAAGTATCAGAAACCTCTGTTAAATATAATGCATTGATTGCTGCCAAAATTGTTGAAGATTTACAATCAGATGATAATAATATGCCAATCCAAATATTTCACAAACACGGCTAAACTACTAAACAGAACGTATCAAAGAAGAAAAAGATTTGAAGAGGAAACAAGAACAACTTATTATTATGATTTTTATGATATAATGTTTATGTTAAGTTGATTTATGCATCATTTTAGAATTGTTATTATATCATGTTTATGTGATTATAGATGACACTAATATATATATATATATGGGTTGGGTTTAAGTTACACCTGGTGTAACTTTAAGTAATGTTACACCACCTAATAACTTATTATTGAATTAATATATTAAAAATCCAACCATTAAATTACATATTCCATATGTTTTTAACATGCATGCCAATTTTCATATCAGTCAGATGTTATTTATCATTTGATCTATAAACTCATCTTTTATGCATTATTTTAAATTATAAAAACTTGAATTTTAATAATTGATTGATGACATGGTTATTAATCTTTGATCACCTTGAAATTTTGCAAGCATAGAGAATATATGAAGATAATGTAATCTAATAGTGGATTTGTCAATATTCGCATTCAATTAAAAAATATTGGGTGGTGTAACATTACTTAAAGTTACACCAGGTGTAATTTTAACGCAACCCTATATATATAAACTGAAACACAATATTTATTATTGCTACATTTTTGTTTAGTCACCTCAATATTTTTTTTCTTAATTTTTTATCTTTAATTTTTTTGAAAAGCTTAAATATATATAAATATATTGACTTTACAAATTCATCTTAGACAGTTTTAACTTTACACATTCATCTACTTTAATTATGATGCTATAAATAAATAATAAATCAATGAAAAATTAAAACAAAAATATTGTTTATACATATTCATCTTGGTAGTTTTAACTTTACATATAATTTTATCTTTACATGTTCATCTACTTTAATTTAAATGTTTGCAATTGAAAAATGAAATCAATGAAATTATTTTAAAGAAAATTTCTATAAAAAGGTATTCACAAGTCTTGCTTAATCTTTGACGTTAAAAAAGATACAACCTAACAATTGCCCTATAGGAGTCCGAATCAAGAGAGTTACAAGTCTCTTACAAGAGGTTTGTACGCCCATTATTCTATTATCAACTAATTCATATGTGTTCCTTCATGCAAGTAATTTAAATGCTTTTAATGAATGATGTTTGTTGTGACCTAATTTGGAGGAAAATCATAGTATAATTTGTCATATTTTGTATTGTTGTTAGGTTTTAGTTTATTTGGATAACAACAAGATAGTGTGGACAATATAATGAAGAAAGTTTATGTAATTGAAGAAGATGGTTTTTGTGTAGTTTCTTTTCACTGTTTGTAAATATTTTATTTGACAAATTAGAAGTAAATTGTTGTCTTTGTTATGTGACGTTCCTAGATACTCAAAGTAATTTATTAAAGTGTTTACAAATATTTTATATTGCTCTTCATCTTCCTTATCTCATTAGTATATTTTTCAAGATTCAAAAAAAAAAAACAAATTCAATTTTATATTTAAAATTATTTATTTATCTATTCATTACTCACATGTTGGATTAGATTCTGAAAGTATTGACACAATACTTCTTTTTTCAAAAACAAAAATTCTCTACTTTTTTCCAATGTTTTGAATACTGTTTTGGTAAACCGTTACATACCATTTCAGGTTTACCTATATATATATATTATTCATAAAAAAACCCATATGAATTATAAACTTTTAAGTACATATTTCAACTAATATGTAATCTTTAAACCCAAATATTACTTTAATAATAATAATAATAGTAATAGTAATAGTAATAGTGACAAGTATCACTCAATTATTTATAGAATATAATAAGAGTAATTATATGAAAATAAAAACAAAAAACAAAAACCTAGATGTTAATATTAGTCACATGGAGGTGATTGTGGAATAGTGGAAGAGGTTTAAATTACACTTTCAGAATTACTATATATATATATAGGGTTGGGTTCAAGTTACACTTGATGTAATTCTAATCAATATTACACCACTCAATATTTTTTAATTGGATACAAAATTTGACAAATCTACCATTAGATTACATTCGTATATTCTCCATGCATGCAAAATTTCAAGGTGATCAGATTAATAGCCATGTCATCAATCAATTTTTTAAATTCAAGTTTGTTAGGAACATATGTCAATATAGAATCGGCTAATCCTTTGACAAAACACACTTTACTTGTAATTGGGTAGATCTAGGATGTGTTTAATACTTCAAGGAACAAGGTTTCTAGTCCAAGTGTTAAACCCATGCAAATCTATCCAAGAATCAAGTGAAGCAATGCTAGATTTTAAAGCTCGACAGCTATCTCGATGGATAGAATCTATCGAGGTTTAAAAGGATGTGTAAGCTCGATGCTCGACAACTGCTCGATAGATAAGCTATCTATCGATATTTACGAAAATCAGATTTCAGTTATGATTTCACTCCAATCTGTGTATATTTGTTTAGGCTTTCTTTTCTCACAACCCTAAATATATATAAAGATTATTTTAAGGGCTGTCACAGCTGATGCAACTTAATGCAAAAGTTTTTCACAAGCATATTGTGACCGAAAACATATGCCCTAGTTCATCTTCCTCTTCAACAAGCTGCTGCGTTTATACGCCGTAGGGTTTTGTAACCAAGGAGTTTTGTGATCTTTATCATGTTGATAAACTGAATAACTCTGCAGCCAATATCCTTCTCAAGTTGGTGGTTAGTCTCGTACTTGATCCGTGCATCGATTGGTTAGTCACGTACTGGGAGCCGTGCATTAAAAGGAGAGATTGTCATTACAGAATAAGTCCAATTGGGTAATGGGGTAAGGGTTCAACTATAGGTTGGTATAAGGTACTTGGATTCCTTTACTTGTAACCGCTTGTTGTGAGAATAGTGGATTCTTGGGAGTGGTGATCTTAAAATCACCCGGTGAGATTTTTGCCTTGGAGGTTTTTCTCATTCGTAAACAAATCATCATGTCAACTTTATTTTCTGCTGCATATTAACTTAGTTGGTGATTTGTTTGTGCTACCACACATATTGCATGGTAATTGAATAAATTAATTAACTTGGCTAATTAATTGGTTAATTTATCACAAGGGATCAATACATTCTTGGCTTATCAAGTGGTATCAGAGTAGGCACACTCTGATTAGGATTAATCTTTACTGTGTGATCCATTGACTCTTGTTGTCATGGATAGAGGACAATCTTTAATTTTACCTCCTTTATTTAATAGCACTAACTATGCATACTGGAAAGTACGCATGAGAGCTTTCTTGCAGCCATTAGATGAAAAAGTGTGGCAAGCTGTGGAGATAGGTTGGACCAAGCCAAAGGAAGCGGCGGCCGATTAGGATGATGTTAAGATCAAGGCGGCTAACTTCAACAGCAGGGCGTTGAAAGCTTTATTTAGTGCGGTCACAAATGAGGAGTTCAAGAAGATATCCTTTATTGAAACTACAAAGGAAGCATGAACCATCCTCCAGACAACCTATTAAGGAACTAAGGCTGTCAATGATTCAAAGTTTTAGAGGCTTATTGCAAGCTTTAAAGAGATCAAGATGGAGGGGGATAAGTCGTTTGATGAGTTCTATGCTAAGTTCAAGATTGTTAGAAAGGTACTCAGATCTCTACTTGAGAGATTTCATGCCAAGATCACCGCAATTGAGGAATTAAAGGATATTGACAAAATTCCTTTGACAGAGCTGGTTGGCAACTTACAGACCTATGAATTGGGTTTGTCTAGGATCGGGAAATCAAGTAAGAGCAAGAGTATGACGTTGAAGTTCAAAAGTAGTGATACTAATGAGTCTTCTGATGATAAAGATTCTAAGATGAAATCCTACATTACAAGACAATTCAAAAAGTTTATGAAGAATGCCAATGCTAAAGGATTTTACAAAGACCGCAAGTTGTCCAGTTCGTCTCAGTTCAAGAGCCAAGACAAAGGGAAGAAGGATGCTAGGGATGGCGGTTAATACATTGTTCCCTCAGGACCAAAGTGTTTTGGGTGTCAAGGTTTCGGACACATGAAACAAGATTGCCCAACTTATCTCAAGACTATTGGGAAAAGCAAGGCCCTTACTGCTACCTTGAGTGACACTGAACCTGAGGATGATTCAGATGATGAGAGAATCTTGAATGCCTTCACTGCTACAGTTGATTCTACTAATGGGTGTTCAAAACCGTAAATGATGAAGAGGACTTGGTGGATTTTAAGTTTGAGAAAATGGACGATCAAGATGATATCCATACAGCCTATGAAAAATTGTACAAGGTTTCTAAGAAGCATGAGAAATTGTATAGGTTGGCCACCAAGAAGCTCAATGATGTGGAGCTTGAATGAGAAGAAATCTCCACGAAGTTTGATGAAGCAAATTAGACCATTGGAGCACTGAGATTTGAGAACAATTTCTTGGTTGAGAAGACTAAGAAGCTTGAGGCAGTGCTGTTCCAAGTCAGAACTCAGTTGGAAAGGACTTCAAGTGCAAAGCTTGACGAGATGCTCAGCTTTTAGAAATCTGCTTCTGATTGAACAGGTTTAGGGTATGATTTCTCTTCTCGTAGTATTGCTTCTACTAGTACTACTGTTTTAGTTTCACCTACTAATAATGTTGAATCTGAGAACAATGATGTCAAAACTGCTTTAGCTAGTGAGAACATAGACAAGGGTAAATCTATCTTTGGAGCACCCCCTAAGTTTGATAAGAAAGAGACTAAAAACCCTAGGGCTAAGAAGGGCAATACTCAAAAGTCTAAACAGAAGAAGCAGCATCTTTGCCATCACTATGGAGCAACTGGACATACTCGATCAAATTGCTATAAGTGGTTAGCTACTCAATAGAGAAACAGTATGATCTCATCAGGAAACCAGAATCAGTTTCCATCCTTTTTTGCTCCTCTTAGAGATCTTCTTAAAGCCCTTATGTTCCTTTCGAACTTGAATGATTTCAATTCTTCCCCCTCATCGCTAGATCAAGGATCCGTCAAACAAAAAGGTTCTTCCAAGTTGTGGAAGGAAAAATGCTCTAAGTTATTTAGTCACTTCTCTCTCTCTTTCTCTCTCTCCCTCTCTTGTTTTTGAGTATGCATTACTTGTGTGTTTTGCTTTCTTGTTTTGAGTCTGTCTAGTTTTATGCTTTGCTTTGTTTAACATGTTTTTGTTTGTTTATTTTCCGTTTTGCTTTATTTTGTTTTTCATTAAAAAAAATTGAAAAATCAGAAAAATACAAAAACAGTGTGTGTTTTGTGCACATTGGTACTTGTCTACCTTGAATGGCCATTGAAACGAAGTTTTCTAAACTTTGTGTCTTTTGTAGCTTAGATGAGCATCTCTATGAACAACTAAGCAAGTGAGCTTTGTGGCTTGTATTTGTGATGAGTAAGATTAAGTAATTTCTTGTACTTAACACTCGTATCACTCTTTTTGATGGGAAGAATTAGAAAATCTTAAAAG
Organism: Quercus wislizeni; assembly: GCA_023055345.1. Classification (NCBI taxonomy): domain Eukaryota; kingdom Viridiplantae; phylum Streptophyta; class Magnoliopsida; order Fagales; family Fagaceae; genus Quercus; species Quercus wislizeni. Next base: position 19,778,453 of record JALGQJ010000007.1, on the reverse strand, counting down.
AAAGACATAAATAACCATCTCACCACTGTTGCCCGCCAATCATGAAATGACATCTGTATGCTTCGGTATAGTAAAAGTGCAATGTCAAAAGCTTAACATTATTGGGTATTTCTTTTCTCTCTTTTATATGCTCATACGTGATATGCTTTACAAAATAAAACACATAAAGAAAAATAAAAGCAAAAAGAATCAAAATGCTTTATATATGATTGCAGGTGTGTCTTCTAGGAGATGTGAGAGTTATAGGATGTACCTCAAAGGTAATAGTCCCCATCAAGCAGTTATGATTGTGTGTGAGTTAAAGTGATTTTCTCATATCTCAAATTGTCATAACTTGTAGACACTTATGCAATCTTGAGATGTTTTTCACACACAACACGCAATATTCTTTTCTACTCTTGATAAATGTGCAGGTAAAATGTGATTTGGCCATCACGAGGAATACATGTGTTAATATATGCTCACTAAACTGTCTTGACTTGTTTTTGAAATATAAAATTGGTTAGACTTGTTTAGTGTGTATGTGTCTTGACATTTTTCTTGTTGAGAGATAATTTTGAGAGTTTAAAATGTTTTTTGGATCGTTGGTTAAGTAGCATGCTTGATTGCATTCATATCTGTGGTTTTCTCTTCTTGAAAAACTGTTTTTGAGCAATCTTGACAACTGCTGGACAACTTTTGACAGCTAGGCTATCTATCGAGCCTCTTGAGCTTCCTTTCTCAATAGTTGTTATTGCAATTTCGATCCATCGAGGTTTTTGAGAATTAGCCTTGATAGCTTTTCGATAGCTTCTCGATCCATTAAGAAAGTTTTTGTCTCCTCGATAGTTGTTGGATAGCCTCTTGATCCATCGAGGTCACTTTGCTGTGGACACCTCTCGATAGTTCTATCTGTCGAAATTTAAATCTCGACACCTCTCGATACCTCTCGATCCATCGAGAATCGTGGATTTCAATATAAAGCTTCAGCGCAATTTATCTCTCATTTTTCTCGATCTCTTTCGACTCTTTCTAACTCCTCACCTTCCCAAACACCCTTCTCTCACTCTAAACCTCTTCCCCACTCAATCTTTGGCTTCAAGATCATTTTATTCCTCTGGTGTGATTCTATTTCTCTCATTTAATCATGCATTTCATCTCTTTTGACCTAACTTTTGGGGTTTTTGAAAGATTTTGGGATTTTTCAAAATTAATGAGGTTTTTGCAAAATTTTTGGGTTGGGTTTTGTTCAAATGATCTAAAAAGTTCATGCATTGGATCACATTTGAATTTTAACAATGTTTCATGCATTATAGATGTATGTTTATTATGTTGAAAGCATGTGCGTTGGTAGGATTGGATTGGGCTAAGCCCATGATGTTTTTACTATTGCATGTCACATGTTCATGCATTTTCATGCATACGTACCTTTAATTCTCTCTATTTTGATATTGATATGTGTTGGTACTTTTTTGTTTCTCTCTCTCTCTCTCTCTCTCTCTCTCTTTCTTTCTCTCTCTCTCTCTGCAGTTAGCTTGCTCTATGGCACCTAAACGCAAGTTTACTCCGTCCCAGAATGCTCTTCATTCCGGGGCAGCTTCTTCTTCTCCCTTTGCTGATTATTCTCACTCTCACGTTCGGTTTAGTGATGAGAAGGCCCGTACGGACTTCTTGGAGAACTTTTCACGACGCAGCATTCATTCCGAACGCCAAGTCGTCCTATCGGATTTTTCCGATACTGACATTCCCACTGTCATCTACAGTAGGAGTTGGGAGTCACTGTGTGGCATCCTGGTCACTTGTCCCTCCATGATCATACAAGAGTTTTACTCCAACATGCACAGATTCGACTATTTAGTACCTCATTTTATCACTTGTGTTTGAGGTACGTGCATCATAGTTACTCTGAATCTTATATCCTAGGTGCTACACATACCAAGGGTAGCGTATCCTGATTACCTCAGCTGTGATTGTCTTAAGATTGTGTCCAAAGACGAACTCTCGTCTCTCTTATGTGAGACACCTTCATCTTGGGGTGACCGTCAAAACACCCCTTGCTCGGGCTTTGCAAAAGGTCCGAGGTTCTTTAACATGGTGATGACATTTGTTCTCCATCCTTTGTCTCACTATAACTCCATTACTAAGCCTCATGCTCGATTTTTGTTATCCTTACTTGAGGGACTCATTATTGACTTTCCCTCTTACTTCATAGTCTCCCTTATAGATGTCTATAAGGATTCGGCGACTCGTGATAAGCTCATTTTCCCTTCGGCTATCACGAGGATTCTCTGCTATGCGTTTGTCTCCTATCCTGAGTCTACATACTTTTTAGTGATGTGTGCCATAGATGCTGCTATCGTTTGACGGAGCAAGGCCTAGCTTCGACCGAAGTGGCCACAGATTGAGATGGCGATTCCTCCAGCATCTTTAGCTCCATCCACATTTGCTCATTCTTCTTCTGCGGGTGGTGTGACCCTTGAGGAGGTCATGGTGCAGCTTTAGTGCATGGATGCTCGCCTTGACACACTCAATGATGAGTTGTGTTAGGTGAGCACCTGTGTTGGTCGTATTGCATGATGACAGGCTTGCCTTGGTGGCTTCATAGAGTCTCCCTCTCCTTCTCTAGAGGCATCTGAGGATGATGACTTTGATGATGATGATGATGATGAGGATGAGGATGCTAGCTTTTTCGGTGATGACGAGATGACTGCTTGAGTTACTTGCTTTTTGTCATTCGTGACAAAAAGGGGGAGTAGTTTTGGGTATGAGAGTAGTCATGTTCTTAGGGGAAGGGTTAGTTATAGGAGATATTTTTGTTATGGGGAGTGTTTTTCTTTTTATGAGTGATGTAGTGAGGACTTATTGTATCTTTTCTTTTCTTTACTTTTCAGATATATTGTTCTTACATTGTGATAGCAAACCTTGTACTTATGTTGATATATATATATATATATATATATAGAGGTTGTTATTACTTTCTTTCACCTATCTCTTCATGTGTTGTTTCTTTTATCTCTTTATGTACATGCTTCTTATATATTGTATGCAATCTTTTATTTCTATTTCACACTAAGATGTCTTGATGAGTTTTGTTTAAAGTGTTTCAGAAATACAAGTTATCAAAGTCTTTCTTACCGTAAACTCTTTTCTTGCAAAGTTTTTCAAGAGTTTGTGTTAGGATAGATTTTATTGTATTCAACAAGTGAGTATGAGTTGAGTGATTTATGACTTCTCTCATATTTTCATTTGTTGTTGTGGTTTTGTCATGGATTGCAAAAGGGGGAAATTGTTAGGAACATATGTCAATATAGAATTGGCTAATCCTTTGACAAAACGCACTTTACATGTAATTGGGTAGATCTAAGATGTGTTTAATATTTCAAGGAACAAGGTTTCACGTCTAAGTGTTAGAGCCATGCAAATCTGTGTAAGCCCGATGCTCGACAGCTGCTCGATAGATAAGTTATCTATCAAGATTTACGAAAATCAAATTTTCAATTTTGATTTCACTTCAATCTATGTATATTTGTTTAGGCTTTCTTTTCTCACAACCCTAAACATATATAAGGATTATTTTAAGGGCTGTCACAGCTGATGCAACTCAATGCAAAAGTTTTTCACAAGCATATTGTGACTGGAGACATATGCCCTAGTTCATCTTCCTCTTCAAGAAGCTGTTGCATTTGTACGCTGTAGGGTTTTGTAACCAAGGAGTTTCGTGATCTTCGTCGTGTTGATGAACTGAAGAACATTGCAGCTAACATCCTTTTCAAGTTGGTGGTTAGTCACGACTTGGATCAGTGCATCGATTGGTTAGTCATGTATTGGGAGCCGTGTGTTAAAAGAAGAGATTGTCACTACAGAACAAGTCCAATTGGGTAATGGGGTAAGGGTTTAACTGTAGGTTGGTATAAGGTATTGAAATTTTTTTACTTGTAACCGCTTGTTGTGATAATAGTGGATTCTCGGAAGTGGTGACCTTAAAATCACTGGTGGGGTTTTTGCCTTGGAGGTTTTCCCCATTTGTAAAAAAATCACCGTGTCAACTTTATTTTCCACTGTATGTTAACTTAGTTGGTGATTTGTTTGTGCTACCATGAGTATTGCATGTTAATTTAATTAATTAATTAACTTGGCTAATTAATTGGTTAATTTATCACAAGGGGTCAATACATTCTTGGTTTATCAAAGTTTTTGTAGTTTAAAATAATGCATAGAAGATGAGTTTATAGATCGAATGGTAAATAACATCCAATTGACATGAAAATTGGCATGATTGTTAAGAACATATTGAACGTATAATTCAACGGTGAGATTTTCAAAATGTGAATTCTATAACAAGTTATTGGGTGGTGTAACATTGCTTAGAGTTACACCGGGTGTAATTTGAACCCAACCCATATATATATATATATATATAAACTAGTATTATTATTTAGTAATTAATAAAATAACATTTTTACTAATTGCTATTATATAACCAAGTGATATAAATTAATTACTTTAATATATGGTTTAAAAAGAAAATCATAATAAAGGGAATTGGATTGGTTAAAAAAAAAAAAATCAAATTTGGTTTTTTTTTGTGTATATATATATTGATATAATAATAGTAATAGTGACAAGTATCACTCAATTATTTATAGAATTGTTTTTGTAAATAATTGAGTTGGTTGGGATACTTAGGCTTTGTTTGGGAGTTCATAAGGGAATGAAATGAAATGATCATAAGGGAATAGAAATGAATGGAGTGTATTTAAGCAAGAGAAAGAAATGGAAAAGAAAGGAATGTAGTGAAACTAAGTAACCTCGATTGGATGTTTTAAAATAAAGGAATGGAAATGAATGGAATGTTAGTAATCTTGTTTGTGAGTAATATAGAAGGAATGAAATGAAATCATTTTATGACAATATTACTACTATACCCTTATTTTAAAATAAATAGTTGAATATATAGGGGTATTTTGGGAGTTTTAGTAAAAAATTCATTAAATCTAATTCTATTCCCTCCCATTCCTCCCAATTTCGAGAGAATAAAAATTTGAGATTTTAAGGAAATAAATAGGAATGATTGTTCTCTCATATCCATTCCATTCCCTCCCACTTAAACTCCTAAACAGGGGAATAAACTTTCTATTTTCTCCATTAAAACTCCCAAACAGAGGAAGGGAAGAATATTCTAAAATTATTCTTTTCATTCCTTTCTATTCTATTCAATTCCCTTCTTCCAAACGAGAGCTTAAAGCATTAGTATCTGGAGTTGTAAAACTTCAAATACACTATTTTTTAGCATCAAATAACAGAAAACCACAAAATACATGCATTATCTAGATGTCTATATGCTAAAATTTTTACAATACCGCTACAATAGACTTCAACATATACACTTTACTATTCACAGATTGTAAACATAAATTTCATTTCTTTATTACTTTGACCTTCCATCTTCTATGTCTCTCACTCACTTCCCTCTCTTTCTCCCTCTTCTCTATCATCTCTCTATTTATCCCTATTTAAAAATAAAGAGTTGAATATATAGGGGTATTTTGGAAGTTTTAGTAAAAAATTCATTAAATCTAATTTCATTCCCTCCTATTCCTCCCAATTTCGGGGGAATGAAAATTTGAGATTTTAAGGGAATAAAGAGGAATGAGTGTTTTCTCGTATCCATTCCATTCCCTCCCACTTAAACTCCCAAACAAGGGAATGAACTTTCTATTCCCTCCGTTAAAACTCCTAAACAAAGGAAGTGAAGAATATCCTAAAATTATTCTTTTCATTTCTTTCCATTCTATTCCATTCAATTCCAAATGAGGGCTTAGAGCATTAGTATCCGGAGTTGTAAAACTTTGAATATACTATTTTTTAGCATCAAATCACAAAAAACCACAAAATACATGCATTATCTAGATGTCTATATGCTAAAATTTTTACAATACCGCTACAATAGACTTCTACATATACACTTTACTATTCACGGATTGTAAACATAAATTTCATTTTTTTTATTACTTTGACCTTCCGTCTTCTTTGTCTCTCACTCACTTCCCTCTCGTTCTCCCTCTTCTCTATCATCTCTCCGTTTCTCCCTATTTTAAAACAAAGAGTTGAATATATAGGGGTATTTTGGGAGTTTTAGTAAAAAATTCATTAAATCTAATTTGATTCCCTCCCATTCCTTCAAATTTTAGGAGAATGAGAGAATAAAGAGGAATGTGTGTTCTCTCCTATCCATTCCATTCCTTCCCACTTAAACTCCCAAATAAGAGAATTAACTTTCTATTCTCTCCATTAAAACTCCCAAATATAGGAAGAGAAAAATACTCTAAAATTATTATTTTTATTCCTTTCCATTCCATTCAATTCTCTTCTTCCAAATGAGGGCTTAGAGCATTAGTATCCGGAGTTGTAAAACTTTGGATACACTATTTTTTAGCACCAAATCACAAAAAACCACAAAATACATGCATTATTTGGATGTCTATATGCTAAAATTTTTACAATACCGTACAATAGACTTCTACATATACACTTTACTATTCACGGATTGTAGACATAAATTTTTTTTTTTAATTACTTTGACTGTCCGTCTTGTTTTTCTCTCACTCACTTCCCTCTCTTTCTCCCTCTTCTCTATCATCTCTCTGTTTCTCCCTCATACCACTGCCACAGTCCAGACTCTCGATTTGCTCCACAATCAACAGAGCCACCATCATCATGTCCACTATGTTCATCAACTTAGTCTCAAACCCATATCAAAACTCCAGTCCACAAATCCACCATACTATTGCTAAAGAGCGTTAATGTTGTTCTCAACAATTGCTAATAGCCACAAGAATTGCGGTGAACAACCACCATCTTTGCCACATAGAACCTAGATTTGTTCTCCAATTCCACCAATGGAGATCGGTGTGGTGGGTTTGTAGATCGGTGAGATCGGCAGTGTTGGGTTTCTAGGTTTGGCGTTATGGTTATTGTTGACGAGATCGGAAATGGTGGCTGTTTCTTGTGGTTGTTGTTGCCTGTTGGTGATTTTTTTTTTCTCTCTTGGTGATTCTTGTAGCGGTTGTTTCTTGTGGTTGATAGGTTGTGATTTTTGGTGGTTTCTTTGAGAGAGAGAGAGAGTGTGTGTGTGTGTGTGTGTTTTTTTTTTTTTTTTTTTTTTCTTCTTTTTCTTTGTGGTTTTTGTGGTGGTTGTTGTTGGTGGTGGGTTTGATGATTTTTTTTTAATGGGTTTTTGTGGTTGGCATGGTGGTGGCGTGGTGGTGGCTACTGTGGTTGTGGTGGTGGTTGCTGGCTGGTGGCATGGTAGGTTTGCTGGGATGTAAGGGACAGTGGTTTTTTTTTTTTTTTTTTGTTGATGGTAGTTGAATTTTAAAAATATATTTTATGGTGGTGGTGATCTTTTAGACATAGAAAAATGAAGAGGAAGAGAGACTGAGAGGGAAAATAGAGAAATAGGAGAGGAAGAAAGAAAGAGGTTATGAAATTAATATTTTAATGAATAGTTGATATAAATAAGAAATGAGATATTGGGTGTATTATAAAATGGTACTTTATAATTGATAAAGTTGTTTTTGAGATGGTAAAATAGAATATTTGTTAAATACTAGATGCGAATGCTCTTATAATTATGAAGCTTCTAGGAAGCTCCACTCCCATCAATCCTGCAAAGCACAAACTACCCACGTGCATTGGACTCATAAATATCACATTGCAAAGTTTTTTTTTTTTTTTTCAAAGTCTCATAAATTGATAAAAGTCTCCAACTCTCACTTTATCTCTCTAGAAGTGAGTTTTGTCCACAATGACTTTTTTTTTTTCCTATTTGATGCGAAGCTTGTGTTTCTTCTTCTTCTTCTTCTTCTTCCTCTTCTTCTTCTTCTTCTTCAATCTAATGTGAACCGTGAAGCGAACCCAAAATGCATGCCAGTAGAATCTTTAATTTCAGCCTGTATTGGCCGAAACTCGCCAAAACAACCGAAACACCCTAAAATTGGCTAAATAATGATCTGAGGTGGAACATAGGGTATTCTGGTTCTGAATTGTATACCAGTATGAGAAATTCTGTCTGTTATGGCCGGAATGGAACGAAATTCATAACATTGCTTTTATCCTCTTTGGAATCATACGCTTGAATTAGATTATAATCATCATGTATAAAGCTACAACTGTCACTTTTGTTTGGGATTAGCCACTTATTTCTATTGTGTGACTTAAAAGTCCTATTTAAAAATTTGAATATGATTTTGCATTGGATATTTAGGCTTGATTACATCACATTTTATGTTTAACATATTCGGGAAAAGGGATTTGACTTTGATGTGAGTTCTACTTTTCGGTTTCCTTTTTATTTTGAATTTTAGTTTTGTTGAGTTTTATTAATTTTTGAGATATTTTTTTCAGTGTTTTGGATTGTAAGGTAGAAAAAATTGGGTTTGAGAAAGTTTGATTAGAACTTAAAAAATAATAATTTCCAAATCCTATATAGTTTTTAATGATACACAAAATGTTATAAATAAATTTTATTAAAAAAATGAATATTTTCGCTAACTTAATTTTTAAATTTATGAGAAAAAATTGTATTGTCATTTTAGTATGACAACAATTATATATATTAATTACATTTGAGATTGTTCTTATAAAAAATGAAAATATGGTCATGAAATACATTACTCTTCATTAAATATGTCCAAATTGTAAAAAATAAATTTAATGAGACAACCCTTAAAAATTATCACACGCAACACACAAGTTCGCAACTAGTTAATTTAAAAACTCAATTAAATTGTAATATCCTACTATTAGAATTTTATTGTGTTTTTAGATACCATACTTAAAAATTAACAAGTTTTTATAGATTTTAATATGCCTAATACATAAATAATTCCACAAATTGTACGAGTTGTAGAGTGGTCTATATATATATATATATGAGTTGAAGCATAACATTTATTGTTGTTATACTCAAGTTCCATCACCTTATCCGCCACATCATTGGCCACATAATCACTACTTTCTTATTTATTTTTTATTCCAAAATTTTGTAATAGATTGACTTTACATAATCATCTTGGACAGTTTCAATTTTACATATAACTTTGTATTTACATATTCATCTACTTTAATTTAGAAGTTTATAACTAGATAATAAAATCAATGAAAAATCAAAATCCAAAAACAATGTCTATACATATATATCTATACTATATATAATAATGGAAGCTTTGCAATAAATTTTACAAAGCTCTTTTTACTTTGTTCAACATTTTATCTTCTTTAACCATTGTCTTCTTAGTTCAATCTTTCATCTCCTTCAATCAATGTCTTCTTGAAATTTTCATCTAATTTCCTTTATGGATTTTAAAATTTTCTCATTTATATTTTCTTAATTTCTACAGTTTCATTTTTTTCAACCTTTCATCTACTTCCACCCTTCCTCTTCCATCTTAACTTTCTTACAAATTTCATTTTACTTCATTTCCACCTTTCTTCCCTATTCCTTCCAAGTTGTTTATGGCAAAAAAAAGACAATACTCTATCTCTCCCCTAATATTTTTTTTCTCCATTTGGTGGATTTTTATATTATTTCAACCACTCTTTTTTTTTTGTTTTGTTTTGTTATTGTTGATATAACTGTCACATCACATTTATTTCTCTTTTCACAAAATTTGTATCGACTTTTATGCATTTTTAGGTATTTTGGTATTCCAATTTTCGATCACAAGTTCTTTTTCTTTATCCCATTGGTTTGATTTGATTTGTGTTAATAATTAGTTGTATTGCAAGTTAGAATTTAACTTTTTTTAGTGATCTATTTATATGTTAAACATTGAGACTTTACTAAATTTTTTTAGCATTTAAATCCTTTTAGGTGGACAAATTTGTAGTTTTTGTAGAGAAAATACTCTTAATAATTGTATTAGAAGTACTCCATAGTACCAATTATTTAGACAAAAGCAAAGATTAGTGTCGATACCATATTTTGTCTGGCCCTGGTTCATGCGTCAAAACAAAGACCAAAAAAATCAAAAGAATTAGAAAAGGTGCAAAATCATGAATTTCAGAGTAAAAAAGGGTAAAAATAAGTACAACATGTTTAAAGGTGAATCAAAAAGTCATAACATTTGAAAAACCCATTTTACAAAAAATCTAATGAAACCTTAACTAGGTATGGACAAAAATTTTACTTTTTGTCTCGATTGTTGGATCATGTTGAGTTTTGGACCATCTTGAAGGGCATATGTTTTCCTTCAAAATGAGAGTTTATGGGCCAAAATCGGAGTTAAATTGGATGAGATATAACAAAAATACCTAAACCCTAATAATGGTCTTAAAGAAATTGATAGTGGGGACATTGAAGGTTGTTGAATAAATTAAACTAAGTATGAAAAAATAAATTATAGTTTGCTTTTATATTAGATTTTGCATGTAATTATAATTGTTTATTTACTTCAACATTAATATTGATTAAATTTTTTTGATTTTTTTTCCAATTTGTCTTTGTTTTATATATATATATATATATATATATATATATATATATATATATATATATATATATATAATACTAATATATAAAATTATTTGAAAAAGTTGTACCAAGAAAAAAAGTAAAGTTTTTTTTTTTTTAATAAAAACAACGTACTTTTAAAAGGGCAATTTTATAACCTGTTAATATTGGACCAATCAAGTCCAGAAATTGGCCACTTTAGAAGTCAACTTCTCATTCAGTGCTAATCTATTTTTCCAACCCTTTCAATTCTTAAATGCATTAATTTTGAATGCATTATGCCTACAAATTTCATATGGCTTATTAAAGAAAAAGCCTGCTAGGTAAAAGTTTGTATTTTAATAAGGTAAATATTCAAGCAATGAAGGATATAGCGTGAATTACAAGGGTTGAAATTCATATATACTATCTCATTATATGTGTAAATTATAGGATTCTAACTTTCAAATCTTATATATATATATATATATATATATATATATATATATTGATACAAATTTTTTTTTAGCTTTTCAAAATTTTTTTTTTTTTTGAAAAAACTGTACATAGAATAAAATGAAAAAAATATAATTATATTTTGAATCAGTTCAATTTTATAACAAGTTGTCAAATGAGCTCCAATATTTTTTTTTAAATTATGCTTTATGGGAGTCCATGGCCCCTTGGTCTTAAAGAAATTTCGTCCCTGTTTGTTGGGCATCCAATTTTGAAATCTACTATAAACGGATCCTTTTGGGTTGGACTTTGGGGCCAGTTCTGAAAACAACAACTGTATTGCCTCCGGGACCAGGTTTCAATGGCTAAACAATATTTGACCCATTAAGTCCAGAATGTCCTAGTCTGGTTTGTTTAGTCCCTCAATATTGACCCAAAAATAAGTAATAATGAATAATAAAAATAAAAAAATGAAACAAGATAAAGAAAAAAAATACAGATAGAGATTTAGAAAAATTAAAATATAAAACTAAAGATCGTATGTGTGGTGCAACATTTATGGGTGTTTTTTGGGAATCAAAATTTTCTGTCTCATGGGCCATGCTCCACTCCATGTACCACTAAAATGTACGCATGGCTTAGTGTGAGTTTGGACACCAATGAAAAATGAAAATTATTTTACTATTCAGTTTATTTTTTTACTATTTATGGGTTTCACTGTACTTTTTGATAATATTCATGGGCTACAATGTATTATTTCAGCTAATTTTTACATTTTTCTACAATATTTTTAATAATAAATTTTCAGTTTTAGTAAAATAAACGGTATTCAAATAGAATCTTAGTTTTATTTTTTTTATTTCCTTTCTCAATGCTAGTTTTGATAACCTCCGATTTCATCCAAAGATAAGGTAAACTGGGTAACTGTCCCTCACGTGACTTTTTGTTACGACAGAACATTTTTTGTTTTTCCTTGCAGCCCTCTCAAACAACACACAGAATGAGAGAACTTTTTCTCTCCACCCTTCTGCAATTTCATATATATGGTCTAATTTAAGGATTTCATCCACGCAAATACTATGGATTATTTATTATTGTACCCATGTAATAGCAACAATTTGAAATTTATTTAAAACTTCCTAAGCAAATCTGGTTGGAATTGGTATACAACAGTACAACTTGACATCTGAAACCTTGTGTCCATAATTTTGTTGAATTAGATAAAGTTGTTGTTTGAGAAATTGTTGTGTTAGGGTTATATTTTTCATGTATTGACATATCCTTCTAAGTGGTTTTTACAATATCATGAAGTATGTTGAAAAATCAAAACAAGTGGTATTATTGAAGACATGAAGACTACACCAAGAAACAAGTGAAGAAAAGCTAAAATAGTAAACCTCGACACTAGTCTCAACACAAGCTCGACACTAGTATTTATCGAGATTAAATGAAGGATCTCGACATTAGCTCGACACCTTTCGATCTATCGAGTTACGAAGATCCAGTAACCTTAGATCAAAATTTCGGTCCATGATGAATTGGATTATTAGGGTTTCGTTCACTAAACTCCTAAAGGGAATAAAATCTTTATTTTTAAGTCATCAAAGACACTGAGACTAAGTGTTGGTTTGGATACAGATGAAAATGCTGGCGTTTGCGTTTTCCTCCTCTCTCTTTTTTCACCAGCGCCTCTTGCACTATTCATGTCCCATGAATAGTGCATTAAGGCAATGCACAGTACTTTCAGCGTGAACAATAACTTTTTTTTTTTAATTGTTTTTAGTTTCCACAAAATAAGCGGTATCCAAATGCACCATAAGATTAGGGAACTCATATACTTTTGGAGAAGCAATTGCGTTCTTGTTTGCCTTAAGGTTTTATAACTAAGTACTTCCAGATCTTCAACGTGTATTAAAGTGAAGAACTTTGCATCCAACAACAAACATCAGTTGTTGGGAAGTTAGTCATGTGCTAGATCCATGCAAAGGAAGAAGTCTCTACAATATCAAGTCCAATTGAATAATGGAGAGAAGGTTCAACTATAGGTTGGTATTTTGGGATAGGCTAGGGTAGTGGTAAGATTCCTTGTATCTGTAATTGCTTGATTCTTGATTAGTGGATTTTTGGGAGTGGTGACCTGAAAATCACCCGGTGAGATTTTTGTCTTGCGAGAGGTTTTCCCCATTAGTTAACAAATCACTGTGCCAAATTTAATTTTCACTACACTTTATTTTATTTAATGATTTTTTTGTGCCTCCATGATTTCCATGTAATTTGACTAATTAATCAACTTGGGTAATTAAATTAATTAACTAGAATCAATCTATAGCCCAACAAGTGGTATCAGAGCAGGCATACTTTGATTAAGTTTTAATATCAACTGTGTGATGTATTGACCCTTGTTGTCATGGAAATTGTTGATTTTTTTTTATTTGCATGATCTTGTGTTGAATGGTGATGATGATGATATTCAAGATGCCTATTGTAAGCTTTATAAATTTTGCAAAATTGGATGAAACCAATAAATTAAATGAGAATTTAAATTTTCAATTTTCATCTCATGTGGACAAAATTAAGAGTTTGGAAGAGCAATTAGTTGAATCTAAAACTAAAGTTGAAAAATTAAATAGTGCCAAACTTGTTGTTGAGCCTAAGTCAAAAGAAAAATACTTTTATATTGCTCCATTTAAAAGGAATAATGAAGAGTTGAAGACAAATATTGCTAGGATAGACAAAGGTAAAAATTCTGATGTTGACGCTGAAGTTTCTACGTCTATGTCTAAAACTCCTCCTATAATAAAAGTAAAATTTGAATTTGTCCTCACTTATCATCATTGTCATATTGTTGGTCATATTAAGCCAAATTGTCCTAAGTTAAGGTCTTTGTCAACCTCTAAGGTTAGACCTCCTACTAGGAAATTTAGTAGTTCTAAAATTACTCATGTTTGTCACTTATGTTGCTTCCGATCGCACTCACCCTAATTGTTTCAAGTTATTCCCTCACAAGAGAGTGTCAAATAGGTTTCATCCTTTGTTTAAAGGCTATATACCTATTCTTAATGAGTATTTAAAAGTTTTGAGCTTTCTAACTCAATTTCAGGAGAATTCTAGTTCATTTATGTTTTTTAGTAAACATACTAGGACATGTGCCTTTTCAGCTTCACGGCTAAAGAGTCGTGTTGTGTGGGTGATGAAGGATCTTAAGACTAAATTGTCTTTTTGTTTTTTCTTTGCTTTAATTCTTTCTATCTAAAGTAGGACTTTCATGCTTGATTTCTTATCTATTTTTGGAATCATGTTCTCATGCATTGCATTGTTTTGCATTTATGTTTGCATGTGTGTGTGTTTTTTATTTTTTATTTTTTATTTTTTTATTGCTTGCAAGAAAAGAAAAAAGAAAAAAAAAGTGTGTGTTTGTGTATATTGGTATATATTGGTACATGTGTACCTTGAATAGCCAATGAAACAAGGTTTCATAACTTTGTATCTCTTGTAGCTTGGACGAGCATCTTCATGCACTGTTAAGACATATGTGAATCATGTTAAGAACATATGTTATTTAGAATTGGTTAATCCTTTGACAAAACGCACTTTACTTGTAATTGGGTAGATCTAAGATGCGTTTAATATTTTAAGGAACAAGAGTTCAAGCCATGCAAATCTGTCCAAGAATCAAGTGAAGAAGTGCTATATTTTAAAGCTCAACAGCTAGCTTGACAAATAGCATTTATCAAGGTTTAAAAGGGATCTTCAGCCCGATGCTCGACAGTTGCTCGATAAATAACCTATCTATCGAGATTTACGAAAATCAGTTTTTCAAATCTAATTTCACACATATCCGTGTATATTTGTTTAGGCTTTCTTTTCTCACAACCCTAAACATATATAAGGATTATTTTAAGGGTCGTCACAGTTGATGCAAGTGAGTGCAACTTGATGCTAGGGTTTTTTTTCAAGCAAATTGTGACCAGAGACAAATTTGCCCTAATTCATCTTTCTCTTGAAGAAGCTGCTACGATTGTACGCCCTAGGGTTTTGTAACCAAGGAGCTTCATGATCTTCATTGTGTTGATGAATTGAAGAACTTTGCAGCCAACATCCGTCTCAAGTTGGTGGTTAGTCACGTATTTGGATCCGTGCATCGATTGGTCAGTCACATATTAGGAGCCGTGCATTGAAACAGAGAGATTGTCACTACAGAACAAGTCCAATTGGGTATTGGAGTAAGGGTTCAACTGTAGGTTAGTATAAGGTACTGGGATTCCTTTACTTGTAACTACTTGTTGTGATAATAGTGGATTTTCGGGAGTGGTGACCTTAGAATCACCCGGTGGGGTTTTTGCCTTAGATGTTTTCCCTATTCGTAAACAAATCACCGTGTCAACTTTATTTTCCACTACATATTAACTTAGTTGGTGATTTGTTTGTGTTACCACGCATATTGCATGTTAATTGGATTAATTAACTAACTTGGCTAATTAATTGGTTAATTCATCACAAGGGGTCAATACATTCTTGGCCTATCATGCACAACTAAGTATTGTGAGCTTTATGGCTTGTTGTGTGATTTGTATGTATGAGTTAATCATTCTTACTCATATCTATATCACTCTTTTTGATGGGAAGAACTAGAAAATCTTAAGAGAAAGACATAAATAACCATCTTACCACTAAAACTTGTCAATCATAAAAACCTGTGTGCAATTCATAAAAGCCGTGCTCAATAAGGTGTAGCATTTGCACAACAAGAAAAATGTGTTTTCATATAAAGGGTATTTTCTTCTCTCTCTTATATACCCATGCATGATATGCTTTATTGTGCTTAAAATAAAAATATGCAAAGATGTGATCAAAAGAAAAGAAAAAGTAAAAAGAATCAAAATACTTTTAAATATGATTGCAAGCGTGTTTCTAGGAGATGTGGGAGTTATAAGATGTATCTCAAAGGTGATAGTCCCCATCAAACGGTTATGATTGTGTGTGAGTGTTTTTTATTCTCTTGTAATATTATCTTTGTATGATGAGACACTTATGATTACTTGCAAAAGTTTCACACACAACACGCAATTCTTTGCTACTATTGATACAATGTACATTTACAACGTGATTTGGCCATCTAAAGTTACTCTTGTACTAGTGTGACTATATTTAAAAAAAAACAAAATTTTGTGTTTTTGCTTTAATTTTTTTTTTTTTTGGAGTTTTGAGTTTTGAGCTTTGAGTTTTTCATTAATATGTTTAACTCTTTTTAATCAGGGTTGGTTCATGGTGTTGAGTTTTTATTATTGCATATGTTTTATATTGCACTTGCATAAAAATTCCTGATTTTCTGCATCTCAATACCTCTTGACACTACCCGAATACATTGAGATCTTTTTTGATACCTCTCCGTTTCATCGAGCCTATTTTCTCATCTTTCTATTTGCTCGATACTTACATCGATCTATTGAAGTCTTCCTCAACACCTCCCTTGATACCTCCTGATAGATCGAGCTCCTCTTGCATGCATTTCATATGTTTTTCATGTTCTGCATTTTTTTTTTTTTTTTTATCCCTTTGTGTCCATAGCATCTTGTTTTAATGTTTTTCATGTGGGTCTTGTTAGGGATATTATACAAAGTAATAATGGAAGAACAAGGTTAACACAAAAGACAAAAAGAAAATAGATAACTTGGAGGCGCAATATCATTTTCCTTAAACAATATTTGTCCCCCCACACTATTGTTGCTAAAGGATTATTGCAAATTTTTCCCCAGGATACAACTAAGATGTTGGGTTCTACAGATAGCAATTTTGAAGAATAACCACAAGATTTCTTGTGTTTCTCTCTAACTTACTATTTTGTGGAGTTATATTTCATCAAAAGGCATGTATGGAGAGTTAAAATGTTTCATAAATCCGTTCAAAAGGCTTAAAACCTCTTCAAACCCTCTAAACAGTCATCTGAAAATTCTGTAGAAAATCCTGATTCACGATTTTCAATTGGTCGAAAATTACTTTTGATCGATTGAATGCTCTTTTCGATCGGTTGAACAAGAATTGAGCAGCTGTAGACACTGGATTTTGCACCCATAATTTAATCAAGGAAGATGACTGGAGTGACTATCAATGTACCCAAAAAAAATCATTCTTGCATCAAATGCATCAATTTGTTCCTGCATTGTATGTAGTAATTCATTCATTGCATATCATAAAAATGATCTTGAGATTCTAACGGTCGCAACGGTGTTTCCGGTTTTTGAATCAGACCATCAGATCGAAAGATATCACATGATCAAGTTGTAATATTATCTTTGTATGATGAGACACTTATGATTACTTGCAAAAGTTTCACACACAACACGCAATTCTTTGCTACTATTGATACAATGTACATTTACAACGTGATTTGGCCATCTAAAGTTACTCTTGTACTAGTGTGACTATATTTTTAAAAAAAAACAAAATTTTGTGTTTTTGCTTTAATTTTTTTTTTTTTTTGGAGTTTTGAGTTTTGAGCTTTGAGTTTTTCATTAATATGTTTAACTCTTTTTAATCAGGGTTGGTTCATGGTGTTGAGTTTTTATTATTGCATATGTTTTATATTGCACTTGCATAAAAATTCCTGATTTTCTGCATCTCAATACCTCTTGACACTACCCGAATACATTGAGATCTTTTTTGATACCTCTCCGTTTCATCGAGCCTATTTTCTCATCTTTCTATTTGCTCGATACTTACATCGATCTATTGAAGTCTTCCTCAACACCTCCCTTGATACCTCCTGATAGATCGAGCTCCTCTTGCATGCATTTCATATGTTTTTCATGTTCTGCATTTTTTTTTTTTTTTTATCCCTTTGTGTCCATAGCATCTTGTTTTAATGTTTTTCATGTGGGTCTTGTTAGGGATATTATACAAAGTAATAATGGAAGAACAAGGTTAACACAAAAGACAAAAAGAAAATAGATAACTTGGAGGCGCAATATCATTTTCCTTAAACAATATTTGTCCCCCCACACTATTGTTGCTAAAGGATTATTGCAAATTTTTCCCCAGGATACAACTAAGATGTTGGGTTCTACAGATAGCAATTTTGAAGAATAACCACAAGATTTCTTGTGTTTCTCTCTAACTTACTATTTTGTGGAGTTATATTTCATCAAAAGGCATGTATGGAGAGTTAAAATGTTTCATAAATCCGTTCAAAAGGCTTAAAACCTCTTCAAACCCTCTAAACAGTCATCTGAAAATTCTGTAGAAAATCCTGATTCACGATTTTCAATTGGTCGAAAATTACTTTTGATCGATTGAATGCTCTTTTCGATCGGTTGAACAAGAATTGAGCAGCTGTAGACACTGGATTTTGCACCCATAATTTAATCAAGGAAGATGACTGGAGTGACTATCAATGTACCAAAAAAAAATCATTCTTGCATCAAATGCATCAATTTGTTCCTGCATTGTATGTAGTAATTCATTCATTGCATATCATAAAAATGATCTTGAGATTCTAACGGTCGCAACGGTGTTTCCGGTTTTTGAATCCGACCATCAGATCGAAAGATATCACATGATCAAGTTTGCACAGTTAGCATGCATTGTGTCTAGGTAGAATCGACCACACATGATTAATTTAAATTAATTCTGATTGGTTAAGCAATTGAAATTAATTAGATAATTTTGTGATTGGTTGATAATTAGTGTTTAAAATAGGGATGCATGCATCGGAATAAAATGGATGATTGGATAACAACAAAATTGGGGATAATCTGAACATTATCAAGAATTATTTTAAGGGATTTATCCACAAGATAATTGTTCTTAAAAAGACTGAATTATCTAGAAAAGTGATAAAAAAATCATAAACAGAGGTTGAAAATGCGTCTAGGTACAAGGACCGGTCAAGAAACCCTAGAAAGAGAAACCAAATGGCACCCAAACACGAAAGTGCGTTTAGCCTCCAAGAGCCAATTCGGCACTTTTAGAGTGCCGAACAACACATTTGGAGTGCTGAACGGCACTCTAAAAGTGCCAAATTACCATCATGTCGGCTTTGGCCCAACGGCCTTCGAATGGTGATAATGCACACCCTTTTCGATCTTTTCGCAAAAGGATGCAGTTGGACTGAAACCCTAATCGTCCATACCAATTTTTTAGAGTCTTCTAGCCTCTATAAATAGAGACTGAACCTCATAATTCAACACCTTTTTTTACGCTCTGAGAGGCATACGTTTTTTACTCCTAAACCACACACATTTTCTGATCATCTCTTTGAGTGTTGCTGCAAAATTAGGGTTTTTAGGTTTCAAAGAGAATTGAACAAATTTCTTTGAACCTTAAAACATCCTCTCAAGAACAAAGTGTACTCATGCAAGAGGTTGTTTCCTTCACCTTTCTCTTGTGATGCGATGATGCATATTATATTTCTTTCTTTTTTTTCAAATATCTATGAATTGTTAATTGTCCTTTTGTTTAAAGCATGATATTTTCTATATGATTGTTATTATCTTTTTCTTGAATGTCAATAAATTTGCATGTGAACAATTATTTTCTTAAAACAAAACAAAACAGATCTAAATCTTTATAAGATGTAGATCTGAATTTTTTCTTAAAACAAAATAGATCTGCATCTTTATAAGATGTAGATCTGAATTTTTTCTGAAAACAAAATATATCTGCATCTTTATAAGATGTAGATTTAAATTTTTTCTCAATACAAAAACTAATTTGCATCTTTCTTTAGATGTAGATTTAAGTTTTCTCAAACAAAAAGAATTTGCATCTTTATGAGATGCAGATTTAAATTTTTCTCAAATCTAATTTTCTCAATACATGCAAATTGTTGAAATAAAGAAAGAGATTATGTATTTCTGTGTTTGTGTTTATTTTAATTCATGATTGTATAAATTTAGATTATGAGTGAAGTTTTCTTCTTAGAAAATATTTTTTAAAATATATATCAAAACAGATCTAAATTTTTGTCATCAAAAGTCACCTTTTTTAATATAACAAAACAGATCTAATATTTTGACAAATCAAAATCAATTTTTTTTTAACAATAAAAACAGATCTGAGTTTTTTAACAAAAGAAGAGATTTCATCCATATATAAATTTGTATGATTTAATTTTTCATTCACATGTTCAACATATCATGCATGACATGCATAGCATAGTACATTGGTCACAAGAGTCTAGAAGGTCAGACTTTGTCTGGGCGGAATGGGTGTCTAACACCTTCCCATCCGTAACCTAGCCTCCGGATTTAGGTTTTTGGTTTAGTAGATCTAGCCTTGTCTTCATTTGTTTTGAGTAGAATGTAACTAGGACAACAAGCCATGTAAATATTTGGTAGATTGTAACTAGGACCCAAAGCTATGTAACTTTTCAATTTTCCAGATATGTAATTTCTATTCAATTAATGAATGGAACTATTCAGTCATGTATTTTGTTATTAGTATTTTTTTATTTTTTTTTTGTATAAAGAAAAATAAGTGACGGCTCCATACCACTTACCCAGAAAGAGAGGTATTCTAAAAGGTACCCGAATCTCTTTTTTGAGGGACACGTCTCTCACAATGGCAACTCCGCTTAGGATGTCGAGGACTAAGCTTCGTATTAGACTTAAGTGACCAAATATGTACTTTTGTTTTGCATGGTCTTGCATGATATAGTTGTTTGTTTGTTTATTCATGTTTGATGGGGGGTTGTATTTTGGTGTATGATATTTTGTTTTTTGTTTTGGTTGTTAAAATCTTTCCCTAATTGTCATAGTGTGTGCCATCCAAACAACAATGTATGCACCCCTTTCAACAATTTTGTGATGGTAGTAACCGTGGATCACCAGTTTTCACTAGATTCAGGTACCCATGGTGAACTCACCAACTCATAGCCCAAAGTCACTGGATCATTTCCTATTGACTATAATGGACAAACCATGCCGCCTGGACCAACGCAATGTTCATTGCATTATAAGTTGGGAGGTGTAATGTCCTAGCTATAGGAAACAAAGAAACAACAAACCCACCCTACAACATAATGACTTAGAACCTATCCTTAGGTCGGTCTCGGTTAAAATTGCATTACATGTTGTGTGTGTTTGTTTTGATTGACTAATGGATGTGGATGGGGTTTTAGCTTTGATTAACTTCGACCAAGCCTGTCATTAGGGAAGAATCTATTCAAGATCTAAAGGAAGGCTACAAAGAGAACTAAAGTCCGACACTCAAGCCAGTAGCTCTAGCTCCAAGCCTGTCACTCCTATCACAATACTGAAGCCTTCAAGCATAGAAGAAACTCCACTGCTGCAACATCACAACCCCATCTTCGGCCTACAAGGCAGTTCAAGCCACAAGAAGCTTGAAGCCCCTGACAATATGGCAGAAAAGGGAGAACACCCAAACACAAAGGAACCTATGAACACCCAAGAGCTACTCAACATTGTGGTAGCTAGTCAGATTTAACTGAGGGAAGATATGAATTGTATGATGCAACAGTTTCAGAATTTGAAGAATAATCAAAAGGGGGATAATACTAATCATGATCCACCAACCCTAGAGAGTAAGAAGAAGATCAATGAATGGATGAATAAAATGGAAAAGATGATTAGAAGAGCCCGCAAGATAGAGGAAGTTATTGATTACGATTCTCTTTCCCTATTCCCTAATGCAAGGTTGCCACCCAAGTTCAAGATGCCAAATCTAGACAAGTTTGATGCGACCAACTGCCTAAAGTCTCATCTGAAGATGTATATGAGAGACATGCAGCCTTTAGGTGCGACCGAGGAAGTACTTGCTCAGATGTTCCAAAACACATTGACTGGAGCCACACTTAGATGGTTCCTCAACCTATATGATGCAAGAGCAAGAAGTTGGGAGGACATCTACCAAGAGTTTCACAAGCAATACAAGTACAATATGGGAGTGGACATCACAAGAAGAGACCTTGAGACTACCAAGCAAGAGCCGAAAGAATCTTTCTTTACTTTCATCACCAAGTGGAGAGCCAAGGCAGCATAGATGATGAGTAGGCCGAGTGAAGAAGAACAGTTAGACATGGTTGTAAAGAACTTATTGCCTGTATACCATAAATATTTGTTTGTACAATATTTTCCCAATTTTAAGGCTTTAATTGCTGCCAGAACTCAAATTGAAGATGCTATAAACAATGGTACTATAAAGACTGATGACCTTCCAAGGTTTAGAAAGAATGTAGGATCTAATTCTAAGATTGCAGAGGTTTCCAATATTCATAAAAATGATCCTTATCAATTGATTGCTCTCATTGCACCTATGCAAATACCCTAAAGGCCTAAACCCAAGAGAGAATTTCATGAGTTGTGCATGCCCATGAGCTAAGTGTTTGATAAGCTAAAGGCAAAAGGGTTACTGAAACCCTTGGACCTAAGACCAATTCCAAACCCCTTGCCTTCAGGATTTGATATGAATAAAAGATGTGCCTACCACCAAGTACTTGGTCATGACACTAACCATTGTTTCGCCGTTCATCATGCAATTCAAGACCTAATAGACAATAAAGTGATTGCGCCCTATAAGGCCTAGCATCTCTAACAATCCCTTGCCCAATCACAATTTTGGGAAAGGACCAAGGGTTAATTGCTTGATGATTGAAAAAGATAATAAGGAAGACCCGTCCGATTTGATCTGTGACCTACCCGAGTATTTCATGATGACGTGGGAAGAATTAATGGATAGAACCTCTGCTACCGTCACAGGATATGACATATGGAATAAAGTACTAGAACAAGAGAACAACCAAACACCCACAAATAGGGGGAGACACTTCAAACCCCAAGAGAATAGCTAAACATCCACAAATGAGGGGAGACACTTTAAACCCCAAAAGAATAACCAAACACTCGTAAATAGGGGGAGACACTTCAAATCCCAAGACACTGATCCTCATGATTCAACCAAAATTGCCCACATCACAAGAGGGAGACATTTCAAACCCCCACATTTAGAGACCGACAACCCGGTTGAAGCTCTGAACAGGTCCACTTAACAAACACCTGCTGAAGAAGATGAAGTTCTCAAGCAACTGCAGAAGACATAAGCCAACATATCTTTATGGCGTTACTCATGGCCTAATACAAACACCGACAAAACCTAGTAGACTTGCTCAACCAAATCCAAGTCCCAACAACTACAAACTCCCAATATCTGAATGCTATGATTGGGTCCATAAATAGGGAACTCACTATTTCCTATTCCAACAAGGATCTGACCAAGAAGGGGAAGCACCATAACGATCTGTTGCATATCACTGTGGATTCCATGGGGCAAAGGATACCAATGGTTTTAATAGATGGTGGAAATGCCTTGAATGTCTGTCCTTTAAAGACTGCAAGCTACCTTGGCTTGAGCATTGAAGACTTTTTGCCTATCGATTAACATGTGAGGGCATACAACAACAGTAGAAAAGAAGTCTTGGGAACCATAACATTAGAGCTTACAATAGGACCGATGGTTAAGAAGGTGGATTTTCAAGTCCTTAATATAGCCTCATGCTTCAATATGCTCATTGCGTGACCATGGATCCATGACGTAGAAGCCGTACCTTCTTCCCTATATCAAAAGGTTCGGTTTCCACATGAAAGGGCTATTATGACCATCTATGGAGATACTTTAACTATGCCTAAACCCGTTTATGGTATTGATTCTAAGAAGAAGCCATTGACCTTGGATGGCTTTGAGATCGAGAAGCCCGGCTTTGAAAAGAGGGAAGAAGAAGTTGAAAAGATCCTAATGGACTTTGCTCCTTATGGTAACAACAATGTGGTAGCAATGATGAGAAGGATGAACTACCTTGTTTGGAAGGAGAGTAATTCAATTACCTTGTTTGAAAGTTTTTTAAGGAATGAGGGGGAGGGGTTTGGAGGGGTTTCAACTACCTCTAACCCCTCATTTTTAATTCCCCCAAATTGGAGAGATTTGGAGAAAGAGTAGAGTAGATAAATTATTGACTAAATGAATTCCCTAATTTACCCTTTCTAAATTAACAAAATTACAAACTATTTATATAAATAATCTTTGTTTGTTTCCTGAGAAAATTTAAGGTAAATGAAAAAAAATTAAATTCTAATATGAATTACAGAGACGAAGTTAGAAGTATCTGAATACTAAGATGGCGGACTCATCGGTGCCACTCTCTTAGGGCAAAGCCCTCCTCCGACTGCATCTCCAACAGCGGAGGCCAGATCGGGCCGTCTAATCCACCAAAACCTCCATCAAAGTCCTTTCCGTTCTGCTGCAGTGAGAAATCAGAAAATCCTCCGCTATAGATCGGCGGCGGAGACGGAGTCTCCTTTCCATTTGTGTAGAGAACATGTCGTCTACGTCACCAGCAGCGAAAGATTGGCTAGCGAAGATCGGGGGTGAGGGTGAGTCTCCGGCCGAGTCCTTGATCGAGTCGGTGTTGAAGTTCGAGAACGATTCGAATTGCTACAACGCAAGGCATGGATCAAATCCTGTGTATCCATCGTCGTCAAACGGCCGGGTCTTCGTAAATACTGACATGGCTTTTAATTATTATAATTATTTTATTATAATAATTATAATAATTAACAATTATAATTATTTTATGATAGTTAATAGTAGTTTTATATTTTTATTAGTGGTATTTGATAGAATGAAAATTTTGATTAAATAATTATTTAATCTAACAAATTAATCATAGACCAATGTTGCAAGTTTATTTTCAAATAAGGATAAATTTGTCTATTTAAATAATTTCCTCTCCTTTCCATCCTAATTTTTAAAACATCCAAACAAGAGGATGGGCTAATTACTCCTTTCTCCCTTACTAATTTTAAAAACATCCAAATAAGGTGGAGGATTATCATTCCACTCTACTCTCCTCCCCTCTACTCCCCTCTACTCTCCTCTCTCTCTCTCTCTCTATACTTCCAAACAAGCCATTAAGGGATGTGTGTGAATGAATGAGGGTAAATAGAGAAAAGAAGGGGAGGTGGGTACCCATCGCTACTTGTACCACTACTACTGAAGGGGATAAAAACAAGAGGCGAGGCCTGACAGGCCTAACGGGTCCATGTCCATGGGCCAAAAGAAAGTCGAGCCCATCCTTTGTGTGGAACCCCTGATGAAATAAGGGCCCAATAAGAATAGGGCAAAGCATTGGAAAAATCTTGGAGGAACACCTTAAAGACCGCGGATTCTTCACGAAGAATAACTTGTCCACCACGTTTTGGATTCCTGAAGGGAGAGTTCCACAAGGAAACAACTTGGGCTACAAGGAAAGGAGTCAAAACCTCACTACTATAAAAACCCCAATACCCCCTCACATCAAGGTACACATAATTGACCCCTCTCTAGCACTCTAGAGTTGCGAGAATATTTCTAACTTAACCTTCGGAGGGTATTTGGCTAGCTCCATACCGGTGCCTTCTGCAAGGTAATCTTGTTTTCGTTTTTTGTGTAGGTGACTTTTGAGCGCAAGGATTGTGCTTTTCACTGGTGAGATTTATGGCCTCATCAGTTGGCGTCGTCTGTGGGAACCAATCGTGACAGTTTAAGCCATTGTCGCCTCCCGGACATAAGAGTTGCATGGTACTTACACGCTCGATGGCCACCACCAACAACGTTCAAGAAGACGAGCTGCCAAGGTCCACCGCACTAGAAAGACAGGTCCAAACCCTCGCGGCTGCGGTAGAGCGCCTCACGAAACAAAATCATGATCTGGAGGAGCAACTGCGACAGAGGGACGCGGGACATAACGTCCAGGAGGAAAACTAGGGGGATAGCTTCGAACGAAGGGGACCTGAAAGGCCAGAGGGCAGTAACGAGCCCAGTAGACCGGAGCGGCAGAATTTGAGCATGCCCTCTCTCATGGATACAACACCACCACCCATCCTCGCAGAGATGCAGGCGATAAAGGAACAAATGGAGGTCATGATGAACGCCCTCAAGGGACGCGTCTCCAGCGACCTTGACGATTTAGTGAATAGGACGGACTCACCATTCACTATACCCGTCAACTCTTGTCCCCTGCCACAGAAGTTCCAAATGCCGCAGGTTGAGAGCTACGATGGAGTCAAGGACCCATTAAATCATCTAGAAACCTTCAAGACTCTGATGCACCTCCAGGGAGTACCGGACGAGATCATGTGTAGGGCCTTCCCTACAACGCTGAGGGGCGCAGCAAGAATCTGGTTCAGCAGATTGACACCGAATTCAATCAACACCTTTAAGGAACTAAGTGCCCAATTCACCTCGCACTTCATCGGGGGGCACAGATACAAGAAGTCTACAACATGCTTAATGAGCATCAAGCAGCGGGAGGACGAGACGCTACGGTCATACATAACTCGCTTCAACAAAGAAGCACTTTCTATTGATGAGGCCGACGACAAGATTTTGGTGGCGGCCTTCACCAATGGCCTACGAAAGGGAAAATTCTTGTTCTCTCTGTATAAAAATGATCCAAAGACCATGTCTGAGGTACTCTACAGGGCCACAAAGTACATGAATGCAGAGGACGCACTGTCGGCCAGGGAAGACAAACCCAGAAAAAGAGAGAGACTTGAAGATGCCCGTCAGGACCATGGGGGGAAGAAACCAAGGACGGGAGACAGACGCGATGAGAAGCGTTCCAAACCCCCAGGAGGAAGATTTACAAGCTTCACCCCCCTAAACGCCCCGCTAGACCAAGTACTGATGCAGATTAAGGATGAAGGAGCCCTGACGTTTCTAGGGAAGCTGAAGAGCGATCCAACCAAGCGATCCAGAAACAAGTATTGCCGTTTCCACCGTGACCACGGTCACGATACTGCGGATTGCTACGATTTAAAACAGCAAATTGAGGCCCTCATCAGAGAAGGAAAACTGCAGAAATTAGTCAACAAGGAAAGGACGGATGCACATACTCGGGAACAGGCCCCTCGACTAGAGAACGACCATCCGAGGCCCCCTGTTGGGGACATAAGGATGATAGTAGGGGGCACGACAACTACGGGATTGTCCAAAAAGGCCCAAAAGACCTACCTCAGGATGGTCCAGAATGTATAGTTAACGGGTTCTGTACCCAAGATAGCTCGGAGGGAAAGCCCGATTATTGGATTCTCAGAGGACGACGCGAGACGCCTCCACCATCCACACAATGATGCTCTTGTCGTCAACATAAGGGTAGGAGACTACAATGTACACCGGATGCTGGTCGACAACGGCAGCTCGGCAGACATCCTATACTACCCAGCATTCCAGCAGATGGGAATAAACAGAGCACGATTAACACCAACAAATGCCCCATTGGTTGGCTTTGGGGGAACGAGGGTGCTCCCATTAGGAGCTATCACACTCTCAGTGACGGTCGGTGATTATCCGCAGCAAATCATTCAGGATGTGACTTTCTTAGTGGTCGACTGTTCATCCGCTTATAACGGTATACTAGGGCGACCCACACTAAACTCTTGGAAAGCAGCAACCTCGACATACCACCTGATGATTAAATTCCCAACGGAATACGGAATTGGAGAGTTGCGAGGAGACCAAGTGGCCGCTCGAGAGTGCTACATCGCCATATTGGAAATGGAGGATCATCAGCAGACCATGTGCATTGGAGAGCAGCGGACCATGGCAGAGCTGGTAGAGGAGTTGGAAGAGGTCATACTCGATGAATCAAGACCTGGACGGACGACAAGAATGGGCACCTTAGCCAGCCCGATGATACGTCAAAACCTGGCAAGCTTCCTAAGGATGAATCAGGACGTATTCGCGTGGAGTCATGAAGACATGCCTGGAATCGATCCGTCAATAATAGTCCACAAGCTAAATGTTAACCCGGACTCTTCGCCAGTCCGACAGAAAAAGCGGGTGTTCGCACAAGAGCTAGACAAAGCAGTGGCGGAAGAGGTTAGAAAACTGCTAGAAGTTGGTTTTATCCGAGAAGTATACTACCCCGACTGGTTAGCAAACGTGGTCATGGTTAGAAAGAATAACGGAAGTGGAGGATGTGCGTCGACTTCACGGACCTCAACAGGGCTTGCTCGAAAGACAGCTATCCGCTCCCTCGGATAGATACCTTGGTAGACTCAACGGCCAGACACGAACTCCTGAGTTTTATGGACGCTTTCTCAGGCTATAATCAGATTAAGATGAAAGAAGAGGATCAGGAGAAAACTTCTTTTGTAACCAGTCAGGGACTTTTCTGCTACAAAGTGATGTCGTTCGGACTCAAGAACGCGGGGGCAACGTACCAAAGATTAATGAATAAAATGTTCGCGCACCAGCTCGGAAGGAACGTACAAGTCTATGTCGACGACATACTAGTGAAGAGTGTGCGCGAGAACGACCACCTGTGCAACCTCCAGGAGACATTCAACACCCTTCGGTCGTACAACATGAAGTTGAACCCAAGCAAGTGCGTGTTCGGGGTGACAGCCGGGAAATTCTTGGGCTTCATGGTGTCCCAAAGAGGTATAGAGGTCAACCCGGAAAAAGTGCGGGCCATATTGGAACTAGAACCCCCGAGGACAGTAAAGGCAGTGCAGAGCTTGAACGGAAAAGTTGCGGCCCTAAACAGATTTGTCTCCAAAGCAACAGATAAGTGTTTGCCTTTCTTCCGAGTACTGAGAAAATCTTTTGAGTGGACAGATGAGTGTCAAAAGGCATTCGAGGACTTGAAGAAGTACCTATCGTCCCCACCACTACTCAGCCCGTCCATGCTAGGAGAAGAACTGTACCTCTACATAGCGGTCTCGCAAGGGGCAGTTAGCGCGGCCTTAGTAAGAGACGAGGGAGGCTCGCAACGACCCGTCTATTTCATAAGCAGGGCGTTCCGAGGAGTGGAAGAAAGATACCCCCGGATGGAGAAGTTGGCTTTTGCACTCATAACCGCTGCGCGGAAACTCAAACCATATTTCCAAGCCCATACAATCGTAGTTCTGACGGACCAACCTTTAAAGAGAGCAATGAGCAGCCCAGAGGCCGTAGGGAGAATGGCCTTGTGGGCAATTGAGCTAAGCGAATTTGACGTACAGTATCGTCCGCGAACCGCTGTAAAGGGGCAAATAGTGGCAAATTTCATAGTTGAGTACACTCAGTCAGAAGACAAAGGGGCTGAAGGACAAAAATTGTGGAGCATCCACACGGACGAGTCATCAAATCAACGCTCAGGAGGTGCCGGTGTGGTTATACAAACACCAGAGGGGGATAAAATCGAATGCATGATAAGACTAGATTTCCCTACAACCAACAACAAGGCGGAATATGAAGCCTTGGTAGCTGGTTTGGATCTCGTAAAGGCTGCGGGTGCTGAGAACATGATCATACATTGCGATTCCCAGGTGATAACAAGTCAGGTCAACGGCGATTATGAGTGTAGAAACGAGAGAATGAAGAAGTACCTGGAAGAAGTGAAGAGTCGAACCAGCGGCCTCGAGGTCAAATTCGTTCAAATCTTAAGGGAGGAAAACGAATGCGCCGACCATCTCGCAAAAGCAGCCTCCGCAGAGTTCATGAATGCTTCTGAACAGGTATTATCTTTTGTCTAAACCTCCTCGCTTATTGATGACGAAAAACAAATACAGGAGATAGATGTTGAAGAGAATTGGACCGCACCTTCAATAGCATATCTACAGTCGGGCACTCTGCCAGACGGGAAGGATGCTGCAAGGAAACTGAAAGTCCAGGCATCGTGATTCATGCTGATCAGGGACGTCTTATACAAAAGAGGTTTCTCTCGACCGTACCTAGGGTGTCTGAGCCACAATGAAGCAGATTATGTGATGAGGGAAGTTCACGAGGGGATTTGCGGAAATCACTCAGGAGCACAGTCTTTGGTACACAAACTGATCCGAGCCGAATACTACTGGCCCACTATGCTCAGGGACGCCCAAGCTTACGTCAAGACCTGCGATAAATGTCAAAGGTTCAGTAATCTAATCAGGCAACCATCAGAAGAGCTCACACCTATGACGGCTCCTTGGCCGTTCGCGCAATGGAGATTAGACATCATGGGTCCCTTCCCAATGGCCTTAAGACAGCTAAAATTTCTAGTAGTTGGTATCGACTACTTCACCAAGTGGGTGGAAGTAGAACCCCTTGCCACTATCATGGAGAAAAGCATCCGTACCTTTGTGTGGAGAAACATCATCTGCAGATACGGGATACCGAGGGTGCTTGTCTCTGACAATGGAAAACAGTTCGACAACAGCGCGTTCAGGAATTTCTGCTCAGAGCTAGGCATTAAGAATCACTACTCATCTCCAGCACACCCGCAGGCAAACGGACAGGTAGAAGTCACGAACCGGACATTGCTGAAAATCATCAAAACCCGGCTCGAGGGGGCAAAGGGTATCTGGCCTGACGAACTACCAAGCATGTTATGGGCGTATCAGACGACGGCAAGGACACCCACAGGAGAGACCCCATTTTGACTTACATACGGAGCTGATGCAGTCATCCCAGCAGAGATCGGCCTTACCAGCTATTGCGTGCAGAGCTACACGGAAGACAAAAACGAAGAAGCTATGCGCCTCCAGCTAGACTTAGTAGACGAGGCCCGAGCAATGGCAGAACAAAGGTTGGCACGATACCAGAACCTCATGTCAAAGCACTACAACGCTAGGGTAAGGCATAGAGACTTTCAGATCGGCGAGCTGGTGCTACGGAAGGTAATGGGCGCTGCTAAAGACCCTACGCAAGGAAAGCTTGGACCAAATTGGGAAGGACCGTATAGAATCACATCCTGGCAGAGGAAGGGCACATACCAGCTCGAAACCATGGACGGAAGGAAGCTTCAGCACCCATGGAATACGGAACACCTCCGGAAATACTACCAATAGAAATGGCATTCAACTTCCCCTTATTCCCCAGTCTATTTATATTTTACTAGTCTTTTGATTATTTTTTTGGCGTTTTGTTTGAACAAGCCTTGCTACAATGACTTTTTCAGTACCTTTTTAAGCCCAAAGGGGCAGGTACTTTTTTCTACAGCTTTAAATTTTATGGAGGAACATTCAGACTATGCTGTGTCATTACTACTAAAAGATTACTACCACAAAGTGGACGGACCCAACCAAGGTCACAAACTTATACATGTCCACAAAGTGGACGGACCCCACCAAGGGTCAAGACCCCAGTCCACATAATGGACGGACCCAACCAGGGTCACAAACTTATACAAGTCCACAAAGTGGACGGACCACACCAAAGGTCAAGACCCCAGTCCACATAATGGACGGACCCAACCAGGGTCACAAACTTATACAAGTCCACAAAGTGGACGGACCCTATCAAGGATCAAGACCCCAGTCCACATAATGGACGAACCCAACCAGGGTCACAAACTTATACGAGTCCACAAAGTGGACGGACCCCACCAAGGGTCAAGACCCCAGTCCACGAAATGGACGAACCCAACCAGGGTCACAAACTTATACAAATCCACAAAGTGGACGGATCCCACCAAGGGTCAAGACCATAGTTCACAAAGTGAACGGACCCGGTAAAGGTAAAAAAAAAAAAAAAAATCCCCAAAGTGGATAGACCGAGCATCAAAACTCATGTCCACAACATGGACGGACCCAACAACGGTCAAAACTCAAGTCCACTACGTGGACGGACCCAATAAGGAAAACATCAAAGCAACATCAAATAGGACGGATCCTACGCTACCATCATCAACAAAATAGTAAAGATGCATTAATAGAGGATTTAAGTAAATAAAGATTAATGTCAACATAATGGATACACCTTAGCCTGATATACAACGGGCAAAAAACTGAATGTTCTCAAAATACTTTAAAAAAAAAAAAAAACATTTTTACATCTCAGGAGTAACGAAGTCTTTTGCTTCGCGAGCCTTCTCTTCTTCATTCTGAACCTCAGGGGCGACGGTGACAGGCACCTCCTCTGCAAAAAGCTCGTTCGTATCATCAGACATATCGGGATGAACGGACGTAGCCTCCGCAACGGTGATGTTGACGGCTGAGAAATCAAGCTTGGGATAAAGAGCTTTGGCTTGACGGAGTGCATCATCGAATCCGTCGTTATATGAAACTCCGAGCTTTGATAAAAGAGCATCAGAGTCACGATATTCCTGGACGGCTCTCTCTTTGGCTAGACGGAGATCATTCTCCTTGTCCTCCAGAACCATTTTAAGCTCCTCCGTCATCTTTTGGTATTCATTCTTTGCCCGTTCAGCAAGCTTCAGCTTCTGCTCTGTCACCACCTTCCAGTTCTTCAGCTGAAGCAGCTCCTCCTCCGCTAGCTTGGCCTTTTCACGGACCCTTTCAAGCGCCATCTCATGATGAAGAGACCGATCCATCAGACCCTTCGTCATAAGCATAGCCTGAAGACGAAACGGAGTTAGGTTTTAAAAAATAATAAATAGATAAATGACAGTATGGTCTGAGGTTAATGTTATGACGGGCTCTTACCTGGGCAATGCTGAAAAGACCCGTCTCCCCCATGGCCTCCGTTGAGTGGTTTCCAAGATCTTCATAGTCCTCACTACCGATGATAGAAGAAAGCTTCCCTAAAGCATACTTTAGGTCCTCCCGAAGCAAGACGGGCGGCTTCTTTTGACTGCTCGGTGGAGGAACCATGAGACCTTTGCCACCCCCATGTTTGGTCGGGGTCACCGTCTTGTTGCCCTCCGCCATCGGGCCAATGACGGGCTCCGTTGAAACCCTCTGCTTCTTGGGAGCATGGTCTCCCTTAAGCAGTGGTCTCTTTGCTGAAGGCCTGCTCGAACCCGTCCCCATAGCACTTTCGTCCGTCTCCTTCCTTTTCGCGGCCTTATTTCTGATGGCTGCCCTCCTCTTCGCATCTTCCATCTTTGAAAAAGAAGACAGATAAGTTCACAGAAAGCAATCAAATTAGGAGTAAAGGATGACGAACTTACGTTGACGGGTGCGCTCCTCGTACTTGATTGCCGCTGGAGTAGGTTCAGGTCCATCACAATACCAATGGACGGTGTTAAGGTTTACAAGCTTAGCCCACGTCCGCTCCTCTGGTTTGGTCTTTGAAAAAATTCTTGCAAGGAAGTTG
Source organism: Quercus wislizeni (assembly GCA_023055345.1). Classification (NCBI taxonomy): domain Eukaryota; kingdom Viridiplantae; phylum Streptophyta; class Magnoliopsida; order Fagales; family Fagaceae; genus Quercus; species Quercus wislizeni. The sequence continues at coordinate 19,745,515 of JALGQJ010000007.1, read as the reverse complement.
TACTCCTCGATATCAACTTGTGGGCGCCATCGTACTGTAAAAATAAAGAGACAAAGTAATCAGGACGATCGTTAAAGTGTTAAAGAAAATCACATTCACAACACGACGGAGGAAAATATACCAGACGGGTCCAAAATTCCCCAAGTTTTATCAACCGGCATGAAGTCCGTCTCCCCTGGGTGACACATCCAGCCGTCACCTTCCAGGAAGAAGTAACGGCTCTTCCAGTCACGGTTGGAGTCAGGGGTTTCATAAATGACCTTCAGGATAGACTTCCTAGGGACAAAACAATACATTCCCCTTGACTTGTCAATCTCATCTGGACGGTAGCAATGGAGGAATTCCCGTACGGTCAGCGATCTGGAACCACCAAACATTGCTCCGTATAGGACCTCCATCGCTATGAAAACCCTCCAGGCGTTCAGGGATATCTGGCCGACGGACAAACCCAAGTGCTGGAGAAGTTCTCGCTTTAGTGTATTCAAGGGGAACCTAAGCCTAGCCTTGAGTGCTTGTTCATACACCCCTACGTCGTCCACTCCGTCGTAGTAGCATTTTTCTGACTTGTAGGGCAGACGGATAGGGATGTGGTTGGGTATTTGGTAGATTGCTCTAAGTGTTTTGAAGTGCACCTCCTTAATTATGGACTTGAAGTTATTTACCGTCCACTCTTGTAGCATGACGAACTCCCTAAGTCCGTCAGCACCCACTACTGACTTAATTCCTTGGTCGCCGTCATCAGAACCTTCCTCTGGTTCAGCCAACTCCATATCCTCATTTTTTGAGGACGGTGAAGCGGCAGACGGACTCCTTTCACTTAGTTCGTCTGGATCTCTACAACCCGATGGGTACAATTCCTCGTAACCCGCCCCGTCACGGACGAACGACTGGTTACTTGACGCACTAGACATTGCCTACACGTAGTGACAAAACCTAAGACTGACGGGTTTAAAATAAAAAGGGGGAGATGGACACAAGAAATTTAAGTTTTTGCCATAAAAATTGAAAGTAAAATAAACTGAACGGATGAAATCACTTACCGAGGAAAAGAGTGAGCGGATTAGAATTGATTCTAAATGAGTTGAACGGATAAGCTCTGACAGGTGACGGATTCGCTCTGACAATGTAGTTTCTGCGAAAAGCAAAGGAAATGAGGAGAGGGATGCTAGTTTTTATAGATGGAGTGCACGGAAGACGAAGCGGCACTTCGATCTGAGATACGAGCCATTCGACGAGTGACACGTGTCGTGTGCCTTTAATGCTTCTGCAGCTTGTCAAACTTCTATAGACCTGACGGCGTCATGCTCCATAAACCACCCTCCGAGGGTTCTCGTCACCATCAGCTATAAAGTTCGAACCGTCACCATATTGATTGTGTCACCGAACACTCAGTATTCACAATCGTCATCCTAGCTCAAATTTGTCACCGTTTATGTATGTGTCTATCCATCGCCCCATGAACATCGAACCGCCAGGATTATTTTAACCGTCACCCCAATTGACCCCCTTGCACAAAAGTGACGGATCAAATGGGGTGAAGGGGGCAGTTGAAGGGGATAAAAATAGGAGGCGAGGCCTGACGGGCCTAACGGGTCCATGTCCATGGGCCAAAAGAAAGTCGAGCCCATCCTTTGTGTGGAACCCCTGATGAAATAAGGGCCCAATAAGAATAGGGCAAAGCATTGGAAAAATCTTGGAGGAACACCTTAAAGACCGCGGACTCTTCACGAAGAATAACTTGTCCACCACGTTTTGGATTCCTGAATGGAGAGTTCCACAAGGAAATAACTTGGGCTACAAGGAAAGGAGGCAAAACCTCACTACTATAAAAGCCCCAATACCCCCTCACATCAAGGTACGCATAATTGACTCCTCTCTAGCACTCTAGAGTTACGAGAATATTTCTAACTTAACCTTCGGAGGGTATTTGGCCGGCTCCACACCGATGTCTTCTGCAAGGTATTCTTGTTTTCTTTTTTTGTGTAGGTGACTTTTGAGCGCAAGAATTGTGCTTCTCACTGGTGAGATTTACGGCCTCATCAACTACAAGATGTGTTTTAAAGTAAGAAAAGGAGATTTGATTAGAGAGAGGAAGGAAGAATAAAGAGGATGACGTGGAAAAAGGGTGTAAAGAAAAGAAAAAACGGCCTTCCTTACTTTAAAGTTCCAAAAGGAATCAGAATGCATCAGCTACTAGCCTACTACACTCCAAAAATAAGCACAAAGCGCGTACCCTTTCCTGAAAAGTTTGAATGTGAATCAGAGTAGTAAGCTAAGCGACAATTCAAAAAGTATACTCTTTAGCAATCACAACAAAGGGCGACTAATTTCCTCGGCAGTCGTGTTAGGGCCACCTACTTCTAAAGTAGTGTTCTGCTTCTGTATTTTCACATATGATTCTCAGTCTTCATGGCCTATAAAAAAATCTAACATTTGATTCCTTCACTCTGCCTTTCCCATTCTTTCTCAAATCCGTTCAGAAATATCTCTTCTTTATAATTTTTCATTCAACTTTTCCAATTTCGTCACCTCTTTCTTTCTCCTCTTCCTTTTAGATCTTCTCAACTGTCTATATATCTAGATCACAATGGCTCTTTTGACCAACAAAGGAGCATTTTCTTCCTCTTTCTCCGAACAATGCAAATATGATGTATTCTTGAATTTCAGAGGAGAAGATACCCGCAATAGTTTTCTAGCAATTTAAATGGTATTTTGCATCATAATGGTATTGACACCTTCATGGATGATAAGTTTCCAGGGGGAGAAAAAATTCCCACAGAGCTTCTTGAAGCCATTGAAAGATCAAGAATTGCAATAATTGTATTTTCTAAAAACTATGCATTTTCCACTCGGTGTTTAAATGAACTTGTTAAAATTCTTGAGTGTAAAAAGAATGGTCAAGTAGTTCTATCAAATTTTTTAAAGGTAGATCCATTAGAAGTACGAAGCCAAAGGGGAGAGTTTGGAGAAGCACTCGCAAAGCATGAAAAAAAATTCAAAGATAATAAGGAGAAGGTGCAGAGATGGAAGGTAGCCCTAAATGAAGCTGGCAATATAACTAGTTGGCATTACAAAAACGAGTATGTGCTTAATCTCAACTTTGTTATCTCCAATTAATTTAATTGTTAAACAACTCCCAAGCTAAGCATTATTGTTTGGTTTTATTTTTTTTATTTTTTCAAAAAGAAATTATAAAAATTATATCTTTTTGATCATATCTTTTATTAGCGAGCTAGATAGGATACAAGGTTCAATGATAGAAAGGGAAGAATATATGACGGATAATCTTATAAATTAATTTGAAGCTTCTCTCATATTAGAAAATTTTCCCAAAATTTCTACATAAATTCATTAAAGTGTTATAAGTGGATATTCAATGAGTCTGTTTCCCTTCCATAGTAGATAATCCATGCATCTTTGTGCTAAAATCCTAAAATTGATTTCCTACCTAAAAAATAAAAAAGTGTATGAAATGATGGTTCTCAAAATATGAATTACGTGCCATTTAATTAATTTAACTAACAAAATTTCAGTTGTAGTTCACAAGCCAAACATTCTGAATTCAAATCAAGATCATATTTCTATTTTCTAAATTGTTTTTCATGTTTTATGATTGGCTGCCACCCTCAATTTAGGCTTATCAAAGACATTTTTGAAGAGATCTTAAGGGCTAAATTAAATCATACACAAGTGTTTGTTGTTAAATACCTAGTTGGAATAGACTCTCATGTAGAGGAAATAATTTTCCAGTTAGATATTGAGTCAAAGGATGTTCACATGTTAGTGATCCATGGTCTTCCTGGAATAGGTAAGACAACAATTGCAAAAACTATTTTTAACTTTATTGCATACCGTTTTGAAGGAAGCAGCTTTCTAGAGGAGGTTAGAGAAAAATCAAGAACAAATGAAGGCATACTCCAACTACAGGAGGCACTTTATTTTGATGTATTAGGGGGCAGAAATGTGAAGGGTTATTGTGTATTTAAAAGAGTCAATTTGATAATGGAAATGTTTCACCACAAAAGAATTCTATTAATTCTTGATGATGTGGACAAATTAGTCCAAATAGAATACTTGTTTGGAAATTGCTATTGGTTTGCTTCTGGAAGTAGAATCATTATCACAACAAGAGAGGAAAAGGTGCTATCTACCCTTCGAGAAGATTGTAATCTAACTTATTGTAACTACAAGGTCAAGGAATTAAATGAACATGAATCTCATGAACTCTTTTGTCTACATGCATTCAAAAGAAACAAGCCTAAGAAAGATTATTTGGAGCTTGTAGACCAATTTATACATTATGCCAAAGGCCTTCCGTTAGCTCTAAAAATAATAGGTGTTGATTTGTACAAGAGAGATATACATTATTGGAAAAGTACATTAGAAAAGTATAAAATAATTCCTAATCCAAATATTCATTAGACCAAACTCAATAGGATATTTTCCTTGATATTGCATTTCTCCTCAAGGGACTCAACAAGGATGTTATTGTAGATATATTACAAAGTTGCTATTGCTATGACCCATCATGTGATATTGAAAAACTTATCGATAAGTGCCTCATAGTTGTTGACGTTGACACATTATCGATGCATGACTTGATACAACAAATGGGTTTTGAAATTGTTCGATAAGAATCAGAATTGTCAAAGAAACATAAAAAGCTATTGTGTTATGAAGATGCTTTTGAAGTACTAATTGGAGATAAGGTATAAGTCATTTTGATTTACCTTTTCCCTTTTCTTACAATGCTAATGAAGTTAATATTTTCTCATTTTGTCTTTGATTTTATCTTTTTAATGTTGAAGAAAGTATAAGCTTATCAACATTGATTTTGTTTAATTTAATAATCATAAATTTTGTTGTGCAATGTGATTATCGTGATTCTTTGTCCAATTAGGAATTGGATGAAATTCGAGTCATAACATTGTGCTTACCACAACCAATGAATGTGCAGTTGAATCTTGGGAAGATGAAAAATCTTAAATATTTGAAAATTCATAATGTAATTTGTGAAGACATTAAATCTCTTCCCAATGGGTTAAGGTTACTTGATTGGATTGAATTTCCTTTATCTTCCTTCTCATCCACCTTTGAACCTAAAACTTGTTGTAGTAAACATGGCGGGGAGCCACATTGAATTGGATGAGCATTTCAAGGTATGATAATTAGCATTTATAAATTCTTATTATGCTTTTGTTAACACGTGCCATTAATGAGTACTCTTAGGGAACAAATTAAGGTGTTTTTTTTTTTTTTTTGGTCAAAACCAAACCATGCATTTAATACTACATTAAATAAGAATTATGTATATTTTTTTGAATACATAAAATCAAATTGTGCACAAATATTAAAAAATTTACAAACAAATAACCATAATGAATTTATGGCTGCAAATCAATGAACTATTGACAAATGTATTTTCTTTCTTTCTTTCTTTCTTTTATTTTTTTATTTTTTTATTTTTAAATTGTGTTATGGTACTGCACATTTTGACATTGGAGATAGTGTCGAGGGAACAAAGATCAAACATAGGACCTCCTATTCTAATACTATGTCAAATTACTGATACCAGTAATTCTAGTATCAAATAAAATGTCACAACTTTTACTACAATTAGGATAGATTATTAGCTACTTGTCATTTTCACATAGACCCACCACTTTTTCTACACCACTTATAATTTGTCATATGGATGATTGTGGCAAAAGTGGTGGTCTTAGAATTTTTTCTTACTACATAAAGGGTTCAAAATGATTTGTCACCAATCATAAAGAAGCAATTTAAATATTTATTTATGAGGTGGTTAAATGCTTAAAGCCCACCAATTACGTTCATTGCCACATCAATTTGTAAGTTTTAGGTAGTAAACTTGTAGTACTTTTATCACACACCCTTGCTACAATGGTCACTTCACAAATATAAGTGTTTGTGGGGTGTGAGGAGCAAGGACCGTGGTTCAAGTCTCTAAGAAGGAGTTTCACATACATACACACTTAGATTAGAGCAAAGTAGAATTTCTATCTTGTATAATATATATATATATATATATATATATATATATATATTATATTCATAATTGAACATTTATTATTTCTTAATCTATGCTCTTAGCATTATCCTTTTACAGTTTGTTTTCGTTTTACTAATAAATTTCAAAAATATTCCTTTTGTTACAAAGGTGTCGGTTTGAAACATTGAAGTATATGGATTTCACATTTTAAAAAAATATTACAAAAGTACCCGACTTATCAATTATTACCCCAAAAATAAAGAAGTTGGAGCTTTATGCATGCAAAAATTTAGTTGAGATTCATCAATCCGTTGGACTTCTTGAAGAGCTTGAATTCTAGGGTCTTGAGGATGCCAAAATCTTAGAATTTTACCTAGAAACCTCCAGTTGAAATCTCTTAAATGGTTTTATCTATTTGGCTGTGAAAGTCTTGAGCAAGGAACGGAAAGATTAGCGTTGCTTTCATCAATAGGATGTCTCACCGTTGTTGGAACTTTCAGGAAATTCCAAGACTTCCACCATGTATACAATTTGTATGTGCAAGAGGGTGCAATTCATTGGATTCATAGTCAAGATGAAGATTATTGAATCAGGTCTCTCTTTCTCTTTCTCTTTCTGTTTCTCTCTTTCAAAGTCAAAACAATTTTGGTTAACTTTTCCAAACATAATATATAACTAAATTTGCTAAACTCAACAGATTGGAGAAATGGTTGGGCTTCCACGAAGTATATCATGTGTAAGGGGATCACTGCATCAGGAATCTGTTTTTGAAACGGACTATGATACACCTTATTTCGAAATGGATGTTGCACCTGAACTAGATGGTGATGAATTTAACCTAATACTTCCAGGGACTAAGATTCCAAAGTGGTTCAACGATCAAAGTGTTGGAAGCTCCATATCATTCTCGGTTGGTTGGAAATTTCTAACATTTGCTTTTTTTGTTGCTTTAAAAGTAGAACTGAAGGATATCGTGCAAAATCCATGTGGAATTTTTCTTTGTTCTATCTACAGTTTCTTCAGTGGTTATAAAAAAAGGCTCACTTTGATTGAAGTTACTTTAGATTCATCATCATTTTTTTATGTGGCTTAACTGTAGACACAATAGCTCATTTGATGGCATAGTTTTAGAGGATTACAACGACGTTAAGCTTCTATGTGAAGTTTTGGATTATGATTCAAAAATTGCAAAAATTACCATAGAAAGGTATGGGGCCCATGCAGCACGTATCTGTTCTCCTCTGAATTCTGTTGCAGATAAGATGGTCTGCATAAGAATTCATGAAAGATTAAGAATGTCTTTTGATGAAAAATAAAAACTGTTTTTATGTCAAGTTGCTGCTCAAAAACTCGTTAGATGATCCAAAACCCAAGGTGTCGATTGCCTTCTCTGTGACTTTGAAATAGCAGAAGATTCCCTTTTGCATCTATTTCAATGTTGTCCCTACGCCAAAGGAGTGTGGTATGGTGGTAGATTCAGTTTTCAAGTCGAAATGATCCAAGCTCAAACTGTAATGGAATTTGTTGAACATATAATTGACCCCCCCAAGTGAGTTACTAGCTGAAAGATTCACCAAAGACGAGTTCACACTATATGCAGTAATGGCAATGAAAATCCTTTGGATGGCACGAGAGGTCGCTCTGGTTTCAAAAACTAAACCCACCATAAACCAATTAGTTCATCTTCTAAACAAACAATATGACTTTTACTTGAGACCACTTGGGATTACATGGGCAACTGAAGAGAAAAACAGGGGAAGTGCTTGGACCAAACCACTTAATCAATGGGTAAAACTTAATTTTGATGCATCATGTGATCAAAACAATGTAGGCTTGGCTGTGGTTCTCAAAGATCAAGACGGCAAAGGGAGAGCTATTAGACGTGGCATAAACATCAACAGCAATGCCATTGACCAAAGAGGAGCTCAAATTGTGGTAGAGGGTATAAAGGTAAGCATCCCTTGTATTTGATAAAATGTTTCTTTGGGCTGAACTCACTTGCTCACTCGCTCTCTTTTCTAGAGAGGAGTTTCAGTGAATATATATATATATATATATGGTAAAATATGGTAAAGATTAAACAATTTGATTGCTATTTCTCTTTCTTTTTTTGTAGTCGGATGAATTTGCTCTAGAGATACACTTTATTTTGTTGGCTTGTTGTTGAGTATTTATCTTTTGTATTGTTCTGTTTGAATTGCAGCAACCGTCATTGTAAATCCAGATTGCAAGCCAAATTCTGCTTTGGCTTTGGCTTCTTCTTCATTTGGAAATGGGGTTAGATCATTAGCATTTGGTGCTTTTTCTTAGGAAGTACGTTCTCGCATTGCTTCTTTACTAAGCCAAATTCTATTAACTTCATCTCATGTGCTGTTAGGTGCTTGTTTTGTGAGTGCAGATTTTTTGTGGTTGAGTCCATTGTGTCACGAGCAGAAGGTTCCCAAACCAAGGAGTGATCAGCCATCAATCACTATGTTGAATTTACCAAATGTCAGAGTAATTGCTAGAGGCAGACCTTCTAGAATTGCCACAACCAATTGCGACTGCTGTAATGACATGCATGATCAGGAATCCTGCAGTTCATCTCTAATACTTGATATTAAAAAATGTCTATGAGTAAGAAGATTTAGAGTATCAGAGTAACATATGTTCTCTCATTTCATCTATTAAAAATTGCATGTTGTGGTTTTTTTAGTTTAATTTTCTGGTCATTTCTTGTACATAATATCTATGATTTCAACCAAAATCAATGGATAATGGTTAGCTTAAAAAAAATATTGTTGCTTTAAGTCATGCTTAAGTATGACTAAGTTGCTTGTCTTGTGCTGTTACTCTCAAAGGGACTGCACCTTGTTGGTAGTAGAGGAGATGTGATTGGTCAAATTTATAATTCTCATGATGATGTTTCAATCTTCAATTCTTTTTCATCGTAAATGCATACATATGTGAAATTTAGTAGTCATAAATTATTGAGTTACATATTGAATTTTTTTAATTCTTTTTCCTCCTGTTACATTTGCAATGATTATTCTTTGGCTTTGCCTTTTATGGTGAACCCTTAGGAGATTGGCTTTTTAGTGTCTCTAGAAAGGTTCCTAAGTCCCTACAAGCAGTCCATGTAGTTGAGTCAAGTTTTTGTCATTTACTTTCTGTTCAACTGTGTATGCCATTTTCAACATCCTTTACCTATATGAGGACTGTGTTATCATTTTTATGAGTTACAATGAGTAAATGGGAAATATGCAGAATTTTAAATGCCTTTATTTTCTTGTAATGAAATACATCAGTGTAGAATGTATTTAGTTTTTAGGGCATTTTTATATTGCAATCATAGAAATGGACCCTATTTACACATGTCATAAGGCTGTTGGTTAGTGATATCTTGGGCACATTATCTAATAAACAAAATCGTGTAGAAAATGCATATGTATTGTGAAATATATTAAATGACCAAATAGAAGGACTATATTTCAAGAAGCTAAGATTTGGGTGTCGATAATCTGATTCAGTGCTTTGAATAATCGAAAATTACAGAACTTGGAAGAAAATATTTAACAAGGACAAAGGCTAATAAGGTAAACTATTAACTTTATATCCTAATGTTTTTATTTGTGTGAAACAGCTTTATACTTAAGAAACATGCAAACTTGTTTGCAGAAAAAGTGAATGCTCTTAACAAGTGAGTGAAAAGGCAAAGACAAAGCTGCAATTTCAATTCAAGTATCCGATTGCCCTCACTCCAACTTCTTAGTATTGGCTAAGACCATTGAGGTATGTTCATGAGTACAGTATGTTACTCTGCTTAGGATATTCTTGAATTAAACAAATAAAACTCTACAATTATAATTTGCCTTCTAGCAAATTGAACTAAAACTTATTTTGAGCTTTAGGTTGATAAAACAGTCACCTTACACAAGCACCATCAAAGGTGATTTGTCGACAAGTTGGCTTGTAAATTGCCTGGATGGAACTATATGTAGCCTAGTCACGAGATTATTAGTGCCTAGGCTAGGGCATGTATATCTTAGTGGAAGCTAGGGCTACCAAAATTTAAGGCATTAGCTTGTAAATGTCACAAAATTAATTAAATATATTTGTAAAAGGTTGATGATACTTTATTAAATTACTCTCTTCTTGCTTAGTTGCCTTATTGAGGCCAATTTTATGTATATTGCCTACATCTCTAATAAACAAACTTTTTTTGTTTTTGTTTATAATATAACCTGGGGTCTTTTTTTTTTTTTTTTTGGGGGGGGGGGGGGGGGACAATAACTTCTTTATTTGAAGGAAAATATGTGTATATTTTAAATAAGGTATGTCTAAAAATATATTTAATAAGGAAAGTAAAAATTCTCTAATAAAGACCAATAATTTTTCTGTAGTATTATTGATGTTATGTTAATACTTAATACCATCAAAACCTGTGGCTTTTGAATGTGATTAAGTTTTTGTGATATCTAAAAAAACTAATGGGACCATTGTATTAAATTAGAAGAATTGGGGCATTCAACACAAAGGATTATCTATATACAAATAAGAACTATAAGAAACTTCAATCCCCTGAGAGGTAACCGACACCTTGGCCTCCCTTTGCTTTGACATTAATCATGGTCTGCGTAACTTGTGCTGCCCCTACTGCCTTAGATGAGGTGTTCAAAAGGGACGTGTAATTTTTTTTTTCTTTTTTAATATCCTACTTAGGAAGAAATAAATCTTCATCTTCCTTTTGGGATATTGTTGTTCTCTTGCCAGATACTATTTTACCTAGATGCAATATGACTAATGAATCCTTAGGAATTGAGTACTTTAGAATTTCTTCTTGTCGAAGCAAATTAAATTTACAGTCTGGTTTATTGACAATTAATCATCTTTCTATATCAATTATGCAACTGATGAAAAGATGGCAAACAATTTCCTATGCGATTAAATAATGTGTTTCTTGTAACTTTTGCATGTAACTGTCTGTGCATTTGTTTTTCCTAAGTTTTGGTAATTGTTGGCATTGTAATTTGGTTTTAATATGTGAGTAATCATGTGGTCACTTTGCTCCAAGTTTGGTTTGCTTTTTCTTCATTGTAATTTTAGTTAGTATGATTTAAGGCTCTTTATTGATTTGTTAAATATGACAACATGTAAGTAAGATCAAATGTTGACTGATATTCTGGTTAGTCAAGTTGGAGCAAGTTGTCTGAATTACTAAACTTTGAGTTTTGTAAAGAACTTCTTAAACTAATGATGTTTATTACTTCTTGTCTAGTTGAAGCTATGAATTTTATATTCGATTGTGTTTGTCTTTTATTTCTCCAACTGTATGCCTAAGAAAGTTCAAGGAAGAATGACTTTACCTTTGAACTTTAGTATGACTTTTTCATACTTGGTAAAACAAATAATTACTTCAGAGTAGGTATTTAATTTGTCATAGGGCAGGTCTTATTTAAAATACAGGGCAGGGTATGGCTTTTCTTTCTACTCTCATATCATGTTAAAGGCTAGCTAGAACTGGAAGCAGCTTCTTGAATTTATATCCCTTTCTCAGGAGCTTCCTTGTAGTAGGTGTGTATAGCTTTCTCACTCTTCCTCCTCACCAAAAATTCCACTTTCCTTTTTCTCTAAATTCTCTGACTTAAAGTCTTCAACATGGATTATAGATTTCATTGACATTCATATAAAAAAATGCACAAGAAAGTTTTGCTTTCTTGATAGGGCTCCCAGAATTATTCACAAGTGATCGAGAATCTATGTTGTAAATATTACTTAGTTGTTCTTAAACCAACTCCTCCTTTCATTATATCAAGAATATATGATACTATCTTTGGAATTACCTTCCCTCATTGCTTATTTAAAGGAAAAATCCTGTTACCTTGATCTTATTAATGTAAGGATGCCTATTTTGTCGGTGCAGATTGTGTCTAGCCAACACGTGATCGACCATCATGCACTTCATAGAATAAGCCAAAGCAGAGTAACAGCCAGCGACAATACCAACAAGTGCATTGAAATATTTCAATGCCATCCATCCCTCAATACGTCCACCTTGATGTCTCCACTCGTTGAGAGAGCTTCTCAAATTGCCTGGATTGCTTGAAGTTACGGACAGTAGAAACAAAAACAGCCAGAATAATAGCTATGATAATACTCCTATGATACTACCCATCTTTCCAGCCATGCTGTTGGATACCCAAGGCAGAGAGACTATAGCACAGGTCGAAAGTAAAATAACAATGGTATCCTTGAACACTTCAAAGACATAACTCAGGAGCTTTTTGCAGGTGCCTTTTGGTACTTATTGGCAACAAAAACTTTCTTTCTATGAATAAGATCAGCCATATTATCACTAATATCTCCCTTTATGTCTGTTTCAAGAATCACAGCCAGTGCTTTTACTCTACCAGAGGGACTCAAAGCCTTAGAGTTCTCATTCCTCACAATGTCATGGAGCCTTTTTAGATCAACAATGAGAAAGGAAACAAGTTTGTCATGCAAGGAACCTTCATCATCAGGCTGCACATCAATGGTCTTGGTCAATTGGTGCTATATATATGCAAGGGTTGTTGTAAATCAGTAGACCATCTTTGGTTCATTGCTTAGTAGGTCATGATTTGTGGTCCATTGTTACGTTGCTTTAGGGGTACATCAGTTGATGCGAAGAAGGTGATAGATATCTATTGACTTTATTCGGGCTGGAAAGGCACACATGGTCAATACATAAATATCATCATTCCGCTGGTAGTTCCTCACTTTCTTATGTGGACAATTTGGAGGGACTGGCATTACCAAACCATTGGAGGCGTGTAAAAACCAGTTATAAAGATCAAATATACTTTCTTGCATCTGCAATTTGAATGTTGTGCAATGATTGTTTTGGGGGATCATTTACATTTATGATTGTAATTCTTTAAGAGGCTCTACATTTTGAGCACTCCAAAAAATTTATTAATAATTTTTTTTAAAAAGTGTTTGATTGTTCATGTCCTTGTGCTACTTATAGTTTATATCTCTGTTAAGATTGAAAATCAGAATGGCCATTGATTTTACCAAAGGGCTTCTCCTTTGCCTCTCATAAGGGATGGATGTTGAAGTTGTGGGTTTAATCTGAAATGTGTAAACAATTAGTATTTACCAATCAAAACGGCAATGTGATCACTGAATTCTGTTTGTGAAGCGAGGGCTAGAGAAACTAAGATAGGGATGATGGCTACTTCTTATGATGTTTAGCCCTGGGTTGACACTGTTTTGGACGAGTTAACAAGATGTTTAGTGTAGGCCTCTCTTTATACGTTATTTCATTTTTTGGCTATATGTAGACCTTTATTTGATATCCTACTTTGGAAGAATTTAAACTGCAGATTGTGTTACTGTGCCTTCGGTTATTTTCAGGTCATTTGGATACTTTTTTTACCATATTAATGGTATTCTTATCTAATCCTTGATCCTGTTTGAAAATAGGGTATAAAGAAATGTTAATAACCATTTATTTGTAAAATGTGAAGAAAAACAGAAAGTGCCCCCGTATGGCTAGAGTCAATGAACTCTTAGTTATACCTTTTCTAGATATCAAATTAATTGCGTACTATTGTAAAACTTGATCCTAAATAAAAATGGCTTCTAAAATTAATTGTGTACAACTATAAAACTTGATCCTAAATAGAAACGGCTCATAAAATTATTTTTTTCTTCTTGAAGTTTAAAAGCAAAGAAGGAATTACAGAATCTGGTTTTGGTGAGTAACAACTTCTTATATGTTTGACAATGTGGTTGGGGGAAGATTTAATAATTTTTTTAGGCATGTTTTAGAATAAATACTAGGTTATGTGTGCAGGTTTTTTACTCCAAATGGGCTCAGATTAATGCACCACAGTCTGGATTAATATTGAAGGAAGACTAAAGCAAGTTTTTTGACTCGTCTTGTGCCAAACTACTATGATAGTAGGGCTGTGGCTGTAAATGAACCAAGCTGTTCATAAACAGCTTGGGCTTGGCTCGATAAAAAGCTCGTTCATGTTTGTTTATTTATAAACAAGCCAAGCTTAAGCTTTAGTTTTAGGCTTTTTTAATAAACGAGCCGAGCCCGAGTAAAAAGTATTGTTTATGAACAAGCTCATGAACACCAAGGCTCAATACAAAAGTAACAAAACAAGTTGAGCCTAGACTTATTTATGAGTTTGGTAATAAAATTGATATGAGCTTGACAAGTAAACTCATATCTTTCTAAAACTTTAATTAATTATAAGTTGAGACCACTCATCCAAACCAAATAGGTTAGATAATAAACTTGATATAAGCTTGATAATATACTTATGTTGGATCTCAAGCTCAAAAGCATGATATGGAGCTTGAGTTTGGGCTTGATATTGAGCTTGAGCTTGGCTTGACTAATGAATCAAGCCAAACCAAGCCAAACTCAAGCTTTTATACTTTATAACGAGTTCAAGCTTGAACATTATTTGTAGGTTTGTATCAAGCTCAAGCCAAGTTTAAACATTCTATTTTTGCTGTCGAGCCAAGCTTGAACATTCACTACTCGACAAAGCTCAGCTCGTTTAGCCTGTGCTTCTCCTCAAACCTTGGGAAATCAAGACCATTGGTCACGAATTTTTACTAGGCAAGCAGATTTTCCTCAAGATTATGCAAAATGATAATCAAATGTAGTTTGCTATAGTTTTCTTTGTAGCCTTGGCAATACATATGTGGAATATGAAATATTGCACATTGACTTAATTACGTTTTCTTTTCTTTCATTATAGTCACATCAAAATTTTCGTTCTCTATAAAGATTCCTAGCAGACTATTTGGAGCAGATGTGGTTTAAAATTACTTCTTTTTCATCTACTTTAATTTTTTTTGGCTTTGCTTGCAATGAACAGAATTCTTACCCTACTTTGGGGCCATTTGATTTTATTCCATTTTAAGTGATTATTTTTGCAATAAAATCTGTCTCTATAGAATATGCACGCTGTAGATTTTGAGCACTCCTCTTCTTAAACAAAATTCATTAATTACTTGTTAAAAAATGTGTTTTATTGTTCATTTCCTTGGCTACTCCCTGGTAAAACAGTTGAGATGTACAAAGAGTATCATCTTAGACAGGAGTGGCTCCCCATTAATTTGAGAAAATGATTGATGTAGCAGACTACGAAGTTTTCATTGATTTGAATCTTTTTAAATTCCTGAAATTGGGTTGATTTTGCATGGCTTAGTTTAACAAAAGTATGTGGAAGATAGATAGCTATTGAGTTAATCTGTGTTGTGCAACTTTGAGCTTTGTTTGGTTAACTTGTCAGGAGAGCTAGGCCCTTGTTAGAATCTGATGGAGGATTGTTAGGCTGGACTCTCACCACATGGGGTCGAGAACTTTGGACTCTTGCTTTGTTGGGCCAAGCCCATAGGGTTAACCTCATAGTTTCCTTCTAGAAAAGGCCATTAATTCATTTTTATTATTAGAGATTCTTTTTTTTTTTTGGGTTAAATATTATTAGAGATTCTTCTTCAACGTGCAAGGTAGTAATATCTTTTTATCATTTCTATTCCTTTTTCTAATGAATATTTCTTTTGCTTTTAAAAAAAAAAATTATTTCTTTAACTTTAATCATTTATTTGGATAAATCATCCCATTCTTCTTTAGTCCTCATTGCACACCGGTTGTTAGGCGAGTTTGGTCCCCCAATATTTTTTTAATCTTAGTCCTTCGATACTGACTTAGACATAAGTAATAATTGATAAAATAAAATAAAATAAAAACAAGTGAAACAACGTAAAGAATAAAAATAGAACAAAAAGATACAGATAGAAATTTAGGAGGGGGGATTACAGATATATATGACTGTTTTCTTGGGTTCGGGTTCTTTTTGGCCTGATCCTCACCCAAAAATCATACAAAATCTTTATTATTATTATTATTATTATTATTATTATTATTTTATGCACAAATTGAATACAGCTAGAAATGTTTAATTTTGGGACTTCAAAGTGGAAATCCCCATTCATGTCTCATAATAGGTTCAAAAGGAAGGGGTCCCCAAAAAAAAAAACCTTCCGCTATTTTTGGTATACTCTCTTTAAAAATGTAATTTACCATTAAGGAAAAGTGCCAACAATATTTGCGCTATATTTCAAAATGACTAGTATAGTAAAAATTAAAATTTCTTGTAATTGTTTACAAAGCCTATGTTAATCTATTATATGCCCAAGGAGGGACTTAACATACACCCACTCAATACACATTCAACTAATTAAATATAAAGTTTATCAAAAATAAATAAAAACTAATTCAATATCAATCTGGTCCCGTTGAGTACAAATGAGGTCTGTGATAGACTAATTTGGGCTGAAAACAGAAGTGGCAAGTTCACGGTTAAAAGTGCCTATGCTTTGGCTCTTGAGGAACAGAGTCACCTCGCCACGGTTGATTGCTCCAACGGCTCGGTCAGAAGGAAATTATGGAAGACTATATGGCAATTAAAGCTGCCTCAGAAACTGAAACACTTTGCATGGAAAGCGAGTCGTGACATTCTCGCCACAAAAATGAACCTGGCAATGAGAAAAATTGCACCGAACGGATTGTGTGAACTCTGTGGTCAGGACGAGGAGACGGTCTGCCATTTACTCTGGTTTTACAACCACGCTAAAGAGGTATGGACAGAAAGCAAAATGGTGTTACCGTTTGAGATTGCTAAATCCTGGAGCTTCTTGGATGTCGTTGAACAACTGAAGCAATGCAAAGAAACCTGGCCTAGTATTCTAGAACGGGTTATTGCAGTCTGCTGGGGCATTTGGAAGAACGGGAACGAGCTTCAGACCGGGGGGAAAGGGAAGTCAGGCAGGACAATACTGAGGAGTGCCATGAACTTGGTGGATGAGTTTCGCACAGCAAATGAACCAAGAAAAGAAAGCCAGGTTAACGTTACACCAACGGTTTCATGGCAACCTCCAAGCTGTGGGTGCTACAAAATCAACACAGATGGCGCGGTCTTCTCAACCAGTAAGCAAGCAGGGGCAGGTGTCATTATAAGGGATGGGGCTGGGGAAGTTGTTGTTGCTCTAAGCAAGAAATGGAAATACCCATTGGGAGCTATTGAAGCGGAAGCAAAAGCAATTGAAGCCGGTGTCATCTTTGCACATGACGTGGGAATCTGAGATGCTGAATTTGAGATCGACTCGTTGGAGATTTATAATGCATTGCGAGGCCACTCAGCTTCGCCGTCATCTGTGGTGAACGTGGTAGCCGGAACACTGAACCATGCCTCTTTATTCAGACAGTGGAAGTTTACCCATATCAAAAGGCAGGGAAATGTCCCTGCTCATGTTTTGGCCCAACATGCCAAGAATGTTGAGGACTATATAGCCTGGGTGGAGGAATGTCCCAGTTTGGTTGAGCACGTGTGTGCCCAAGACAGAATGTAACTATTTTATGTTTTCTTAATAAAGTCAAGTTTTTCTCATCAAAAAAAAAAAAAGAAAAAGAAAAAAAGGACTAAGTCTAATAAAATCTCAAGTAATCACAAAGATTAAAAGGTTAATATTAAATAGCATTGAAAACCATTAGAAATAGTTCTTATGTTAAAAGCCATTGGAAACTAAAGAAAAGAACAAACAAAAAACACTATGGACATTGGCTGGCTGTAAATCTATGGAGATTGGCAAAAGAAATAATGTGGGGGGGAGAGAGAGCGAGTGAGAGAAAAACTGAAAAAGTGAGACTAAGAAAATGAATTTTCTCTTCCTAAGTTAAAAATGGTTTGGAATTTAATGACAAAGAGAGAGAAAATATATTCTTAATTAGACAAGCTAATGTGGACAATAATATTTTTTTAGCCATTAGATCTAATTGAAATCAATGGTTAGAAAAAGGTGTAACTCTAGAGGAGTTACACCAGGTGTAACTTGAACTCATTTCTATTATATTAGCACAAGCACGTTAATGTAATGTATTAGCTCAAATAACATGTTTTATTCTTATTAAAAATAAAAAAAAAGTAACGTATTTTATAATCTACTTTTTATAACATATTTCAATGATTGTTTTTAGCTTTTTATATGGACCGAAACACTTGACAATTTTCCAGTACAATGAATTTGGGAGAACAATGATCTCAAAGGGAAAACATTCAGGAGGCTTCTTGAAAAATTACTTTCTAGAGATTATTCACAAGGTATTAATATATACAGGAAGCATATTTGTGGAGTATGAAAACGAATGACAACTAAAGTCTTAAAACTAATTTCAATACTTTAACATGTTAGGTAATGCTTAACAGTTAAATTATTCAATCACCAACCACTTACAACCTAATGCTGTGGAAATGCTAATTAGTGGGTGTTGTTATGTCCCCCAGTGATTAATCTCACACCCTCTGGAAATGCTAATTAGGCAAAACATTCAGCCCAACAACTTTTTTAATATGCTTGATTTTGTTCAACTAATCTTCATTGCTCAGCCAAAATTCTTAAACTTACACCGTAAACAACTTTCTTTAAACTTCAACCTTACTTACACCAATTGATTAGAATGATCTTGAAAAACAATTACAATGAAACTTTTTCCTTACAAAAAACTTTTGTCATAGAATTTAGCCAACACCTAAAATCTTAACAATTTATACTCATAACAATAAAGTCCCATTTTTAATGGTAGTTTTTTCATGATTTGTAAAGTCGCACAACAAACAAACAAATATCAACAATTCTAAAAGATTCACATGCCTTTCAACGATCCAAATTGTTCGGTTTTAAATATTTAGCCTTAAATGTTTAGGTTCTAAATTTATTGTATGTTGGCAAACTAAGAACTAAAAAATATCTAGTATAAGATCTTAGAATCTTAGAAGTGATTTAGACATTGCTCAAGTTGATACAAGTCAAGATTCAAAAACGTACAAACTGCAAAAGGAAGAATTCAAAAATTGAAGAGCTCAAACAACCCACAAAAGTGAGACTTTCGACCAATCGAATTTCTATTTTGCAGAATTTTAAATAAGGCCCAACAACCCACAAAACGACAATTCAACCAATTTACCTAATTAATTAATATTTAATATACATTTCTTTTGATAGATGGAGATATTTTTTTGATAGATGGAGATAGATTAAAATGGAAATGGATATACTTTTTTTAATTCTAGGCCTCCATCATTTATTTTTTCTGTTTGTCATATTGGTCTTGCAAAACACGTCTATTTGTCATATTGGTCTTGCAAAGCACGTATCCAAATCCAACAAGGAAATATCATATTTCCTTCCTACTTTCCTCCCGACATGAGGCATCAGCTACAGTCCAAACTTCAAAGTCCAAACTATTTTTCCACATTAAGTTTTGTAAAGCTATATTAATAGAGAAAAAAATTCTGATAGATTATATTGATACAAGTTTTTTTTTTTTTTAGGGGATATATTAATAGAATTTAATACATGCAATCATGCTCTTATTAAAACTTGATTCACACAAAAAAAGAAAAAAGAAAAAGAAAAGAAGGTGCTCTTATTAAAACTTTATTGTCTAATATAATTAGAAAATTGAAAATACATATAATTAAAACTTTATTATCTAACTTAATCAGAATATTAAAATTCAGAATATTTAAACACTTACTAAAATTCTATTATCTAATATGATTAGAAAATTAAAACTCAAATCATGGTTGAAATAGATTCATAAGTCATTGCCCTTACTCCTTAGAAGAAAATTAATACTTGATCGAGATAGATTATAATGGAAATGGATCATTCAAACCCAACCAACAATTTTTCAATTTCAATTTAGGCCCACAATATGTTTTATATGTTATTATTATTCTTCTATAAATTGGTCTTGTGAAACATGTCCACCACTCACAGTCTATCACATAAGATAATTGTGACAAAGTGTGTTTAAGTGTATGGTATAACATTATTGGGATCCAAATTTCCAAAAGTAAGCACCTATTCAACAAAGAAATTTTCTTAATACTTTTCTCATGTGGCATCAGCTACAGTCCAAAGAGAACTCTCGGTCTTAGAATACACCCCATTAGTCTTCTTGGCATCCCCTTTAGTAACATTTTGAGTACTCATAATGTAAAAATGGTTTGGTATGATGTTTCTACAGTATAATTACAAAACTGAAAACACACAATTAAGAGTTTAGTATGAATATGAGCTTTTAATAAGAAAAAAAAAACGCGTTTTATGTATTATCAATATCATGTAAGTCCTACAGTTTTTAAAATAGTGACAATAATATCATTCAAAAATGTTACTTTAAAACTAAAAACAACCCTTTAAGTGTTCTCAAAATACAATATTTAAACACTCTAAATTGAGAAATGTGACTCAAACACTCATTGTTAAAGACTATTGCCAACAATTAAAAAGTGAACACTTGATTTAAACATTGCTATCAAATGGGCCCTCATTTCTTAACTCTGCAATTCACACTCTCTCTCAAAAATCCAACTAGAAAATATCTTATCTTTATAATTTCTTATTCACATCTTGAATTCTTACATTTCTAATTTCTTCACATCTTTAATTTCTTTATCCTCTACCTTTTAGGTCTTCTCAACTATTCATTCAAACCACAATAGCTTTTCTAACCAACAAAGGAGCCTCCAATTCCATACAAATATGAGCTCCCAAGGGGAGAAGAAATTTCTGCTAAAAAGTATGCATCTTCCACTTGGTGTTTGGCAAGGTTATCACATCCAGACTGGACCAGACAATCCGACTCGGTTACCCGTGACCCAACCCGGTTCTTTAGCAATTGGAAACGAGTCCTGAGGGAAAAACACATTCATCAAGTATAGAACCAACAACCTCCAACACAGTTATGCCCTATGTCCAACACTGCAACCACTGAACTGGTTGGACTCCTTTTGTCAAACTTGAAATTTATGTTATATTTATTTTAATTTTAAAAGATTAATAGTTATGCATTTAATTTTATTACTATTTACTTAATAGTATTTTCTAAATTTATTTTTGCTCTAGAATTATGCTTTTACATCAATAAATATGAATATGAAATTGGTAAATTTATGTTCAAAATGATTTTATTTTAAATTAAAATGCTTTTTATTTGAAAGATTAATAAATATAATTTTTTAAAGCTTGTTTATATTTATTATTTTCTACTTACTTTATAAAAATAACGAAAATTATTTTGAAAGTTGTTTTAATTGCTTTATATTTTTTTAAGGGTAAATTTCTATATTTTTATACATTTAATACATTTATTTGTATTTTAACTAATATTAAATCAATTTTGACGTCATCATGGTTTGATCTCAATTGAACCATTGTCCGACCTTAAAAACCTTGAACATCTCCCTTCTCCGGTTTTTTGAACGGTCCGGGTTCGAAAACCATGGTGTTTGGATGAACTTATCAACATTCTCAAGTGTTGGAAGATCAGCAAAATGGTGCTACTAGTTTTTTACAAGGTGGATCCCTCAGAAATACATGACCAAAAGGGAAAGTTTGGAGAAGCTTTAGCAAAACATGATGAAAAATTCAAGAATAATATGAAGTAGGTTCAAAGGTGGAGAGAAGCTCTAAATGAAGCTGGTAGGATATCTAGTTTGACCTACAAAGACAAGTATGTATTTAACATCTACTCTTTGACTTTTTATTCTGCGTGTATTTTATCATCACTATATTTTAGTATTAACAACAGTTTTCACTATTTATTTATTGATGGCTTTAATTTTTTTTTTGGGGTCAAATTATGAAAGTATTATATTCTATTACTAATCTAGTTAGGCTACAAAGATCTATGACGGAAACATAATAATATATATTC
Source organism: Quercus wislizeni (assembly GCA_023055345.1). Taxonomy (NCBI): domain Eukaryota; kingdom Viridiplantae; phylum Streptophyta; class Magnoliopsida; order Fagales; family Fagaceae; genus Quercus; species Quercus wislizeni. The sequence goes on along the minus strand of JALGQJ010000007.1, from coordinate 19,723,730 downwards.
AAGATAATCTTACCAATTAATCAGGACTTTCTTTTGCGTTATTTATAAAGTTTTCCAAATATTACTTAATAATTTTGTCAAAGTATCAAAAGTGGGTTTCTTGACAAATGCAAAAAACTTAAAATTATTCCAGGAAAACTCAAGTTGAAATCTCTTAAATTGTTTCATCTATGGGGCTGTAACAGTCTTGAGAAGTTCCCCATTATTGAGCAAGGAAGGCAAAGATTAGTGCAACCTTCATTAATTGGAGATGTCAGTGGTGTTTGTGCGTTAAGCATAGGTTGTAAAAACCTAAAAGATGCTCCAAGTAGTATCTCTAATTTGAAAAATCTTAGGGACCTCTGTATGCATGATTTTGAAAATTTTCCGTAGGCGTTGGATACTCCTGATTGCTTCCCTAAATTAGAACGATTAGATTTTTGTTACAGCAACATTATCCTCCCTGATATTGCTAGCAGATTTCCTAAATTAAAAATTTTTAATGTTGAAGGCTGTCGAAACCTTCAGAAAATCCCTAAGCTTCCACCATGTATAAAAACTGTAGGTGCAAGAAATTGTTTTTCATTGAGTTCACAGTCAAGAAGAAGATTGTTGAGTCTGGTATCTCTTCTCTCTCTTTGTTTGTGTGTTATAAAAATAAAAAAATAAAAATTTTTGGTTAATTTTCCCAAATATATTACTAGATTTGCTAAAATGTGGATTCTTAAATTTGTTAATTGCAAGCAGTTTGGAGAAAAGGTAGGGCTTCCCCGAAATATAGTATGTGCCATGAAATCATCGCACCAATACTCTACATCTGAAAGCATGGCTTGTAAAACGGACTTGACATGTAATCTTGCACTTCTAGGAAGCAAGATTCCAAATTGGTTTATTCATCAAAGTGTAGGAATTTTCCAGCAATGGCCTTTTGTGTTACTTTGGAGGTGGAATTCAAGTCTTATGGGGAAAATGGAAAATTTGATTGTTCTATATATTCTTCCATCAATGGTTGTCTAGTAAAAGACAGCATGCAAACTATAGATTATTATTAGATTCATCAACTATCATGTTGTTTCACTATATAAGATTTATAGATAGCTCAATGAAGTTACTCTTGGATGTGAAATTTCAAATTACGATCGCAAAGTAGTAGAAGTTACAATAAAAAGGTGCGGGGTCCATGTGGCATGCATATGTCCCCCTCGCAATTCTAAGGAGGCCTGCATAAGAATTCATGAAAGATTGAAAGTGCCTTTCGACGAAAGATTAAAAGTATTTTTATCCAAAGTGGCTGCAATGGTCCTCCCCTTTTAAGCAGAAGATGGTCAAATGCTCAGAAGCCCAAGATTGCCCTCTTTGCGAAATAGCAGAAGATTTAGTATTACATCTATTTCATTGTTGCCCTTACACCAAAGGAATGTGGTATGGTGGTAGATTGGGTTTTCGAGTCGAAATGATCCAAGCTCAATCTGTAAAAGAGTTCATTGAACAGATTATTGACCCCCCAAAGGAATTACTAGCAGAACGAGTCACTAAAGATGAATTCACATTGTATGCAGTAGTGGTGATGAAAATCTTTTGGGAGGCACGAGAGGAAGCTAACCCATCGTAAATTCAGGTCACTTGGGACTACGAGGGGAGCCAAAGAGCAAAACAGGGGAAGTGCTTGGACCAAACCATCTGATCAATGGGTAAAGCTTAACTTTGATGCATCATGTGATCCAAATAATGTAGGCTTGGCTGGTTGTCAGAGATCAAGAGGGGAATGGCATGGCAATCAGACGTGGGATAAGCCTCTGCAATAAGATGGGCAATGCCATTGGCAAAAGAGGAGAGACTTGAGCAAGTTGTGGTATAGGGTACAAAGGTAACCACTCTTGAAGTATTTGATAAAATGTTACTATGGTCTGAATGAATGAACTCACTCTCCTTCTTTTCTAGATAGGAGCTTCAGTATATGTATAATGCTAAAATAAAATATGCATTACACAATTTTATTGTTATATGACTTATATCTCTTCCTTTTTTGTAGTCTGAAAACTCTGTTCTAGAAATAATCTTTATCTTGTTGAGGATTTATCTTTTGAATTGCAGTAAACATCATCAACTTCATCGTAAATCCAAGTTGAAGAGCATAATGAAGGTTATTTTGGTTAGGCTTCTTCTTCATTTTGAAATGGTGTAAACATTCCCCCAGCAATGAAGAGGGCCTTAGTGTTTGATGCTGCATCTAGGTCGCTGACTTCAATCCAAGTAGACTATTGAAGAAATGAGAACCTCATAATTCAAATTCAAAGAATATGACAAGGTACTATTATTACATTGAACGGTTTTCTATTGTGTTTTTTAGCCTCCAGGAATGTCTCATTCTTTGGTTTTATTTTTTCGTTTGCATCTTTGACGGCTTTTGTTACTGCTCATTCATATGATTCGGTACCATCCTGTTTAAAAGGACATTAATGTATAGAAAAATAAAAAATTGGAATTATAGAAAATAATCATTTGATTTACAGCTAAGAAATTCTATTTGTTTTAATGGAATCTGTGGGAACACTTCCCCATTATCCGGATTTATCCGCTTTGGGGAGCCAGTCCCTCACGGTTTATCGGCTCGTCCCCGAGTGTGGGCAGGACCAACCAAGGGCTAGACCTTGTAGTTGTAATCGCAAGTCCCACATCGGTTAGAGTTCCCTCCCACATATGGTTTAAATGCTTCTGGAGCGACCATATGTGTACCACCTCACACACATGTGTGGGGGTGGTACACATATGGTCGCTCCAGAAGCATTTAAACCATATGTGGGAGGGAACTCTAACCGATGTGGGACTTGCGATTACAACTACAAGGTCTAGCCCTTGGTTGGTCCTGCCCACACTCGGGGACGAGCCGATAAACCGTGAGGGACTGGCTCCCCAAAGCGGATAAATCCGGATAATGGGGAAGTGTTCCCACATTAAAAGGGCCCTTTTAATGTGGGAACACTTCCCCATTATCCGGATTTATCCGCTTTGGGGAGCCAGTCCCTCACGGTTTATCGGCTCGTCCCCGAGTGTGGGCAGGACCAACCAAGGGCTAGACCTTGTAGTTGTAATCGCAAGTCCCACATCGGTTAGAGTTCCCTCCCACATATGGTTTAAATGCTTCTGGAGCGACCATATGTGTACCACCCCCACACTTTTAATGTGGGAACATTTCCCCATTATCCGGATTTATCCGCTTTGGGGAGCCAGTCCCTCACGGTTTATCGGCTCGTCCCCGAGTGTGGGCAGGACCAACCAAGGGCTAGACCTTGTAGTTGTAATCACAAGTCCCACATCGGTTAGAGTTCCCTCCCACATATGGTTTAAATGCTTCTGGAGCGACCATATGTGTACCACCCCCACACATGTGTGTGAGGTGGTACACATATGGTCGCTCCAGAAGCATTTAAACCATATGTGGGAGGGAACTCTAACCGATGTGGGACTTGCGATTACAACTACAAGGTCTAGCCCTTGGTTGGTCCTGCCCACACTCGGGGACGAGCCGATAAACCGTGAGGGACTGGCTCCCCAAAGCGGATAAATCCGGATAATGGGGAAGTGTTCCCACAGAATCAATATTCAAAATTCATTATAGATAAAGGCGTGAGTTTGTAAAGGTCAATGGACAAGTATAGTATGGGAAGCTAATAAGGGAAAGAATTATCATTGCTTTTCTTATAGCTCACTAGATGGGTTCAACATAATATATAAATCTTTTTTTTTTTTTTCTTATAGGGCGTATGATTATTTTAAATTGATGAATGTCGACACCTGGCCTTGAAAAACGGTAGCGGAGAACCTTCGTCCTTGTCATGGACCTTCGTTCGACCACCCACCGTGGCGATGCTCCCTCACGTGTGGGGGGCCCATTGGAGGCCCCTCTCTCAGATGAGGAATGAATGTGCGCGTGTGTGGTGTGGTTCGCACAGGGTTTCGAGTGCTCTCTCTCTCTCTATAAAGGAAGGTAGGTCTACCTTTGGCATTAGTGGCAAGAAACTGGGCCAAATATTAAGGGATTACCAAAGGTAAGCGGAGTTGCCACCAATCATTGTGTTTTTCTAAGGAGTGATTGGTCACTTATCTCTAGTTGATTTTATTACCAATCTTAGGCTAAGAAAAAGGGCATTTTTCCTAATCTAATGTGGTTGGCAAAAAATCTTGATTTTTAAGTCCAGAAGTTTGGTTACATGTGGGAAAGGTGTTAGGCATCTCACAACGCCTGTCCAAGGATAGACCTTTGTTTTGATAAAACCTTAATTTTTGGAGATTGGCAGTAAAAACATGATTTTGGCATCGGCTTTCAGGGCTTTGCATTCATGGGGGCTTTAAGGTCCCAATCTATGCTTTCCTAAGGCATTCGGGCGAAATGCCAAATTTCCGCAAAAATCCGGCAACATGTCACCTTACTTTCGTAGCGGAAATTAGGCATTGCTTGGCCTTGGGTGACATGGATTGTGACAATCACGCCAGAAGGGGTGAGCATGTATATATATACATACATCATGCACAATGCAAGCACACAGAACAGGAAAGTAAATGCCTACTTCCCTAGAGCATGACCTAAAATATAAGTGTAGGAAAGTAAACAGGAGTCACCATACTCTAGAGATTAGGATGAATGGTACATGGCATGATATACCTAATATGACCCATCTAAGAGAAAAAGGGAGGAGGAAGGATGGGATTTTAAAAGAGTACATAACTAAAAGGGAGAGGCTAGACCCTTAAACCTAACTGAACATAGCCACTTGGCTCATATCTACGTGCTTGCATCCGAGCCCTTTTTGCTTGCGTTTGGGAGACTGTGCCCTAGCTCCATGCATCCTCACTCCATCTGTGTACATGCAAAGACAAAGACAAGAAACTAGCAGACAAGCAATGGAAGGAAAAAATGCAAAGTGCATACGAAAAAGGCATAAAACAGATAAGTAAGATAGACATGGCAAGCAAAGAAACAAGAATGCAAGCAAGCATGCAAGAAAGCAAGCAAACAAGCAAAAAAGCAAACAAAAGGTAGTGTCTGCAAGGAACAAATGTGATCGAATGTCCATAACTTCATTATGTTGAAGTATGGATAACACACTAGCAAGCAAGACTCAGGCATGGACATGTAAGCAAGCGTGTAAAGATGCATAGAAAGCCAACAGGTGGCACAAATAAGCATGGCAAGCATATCATCGCATGAAGCAGAAAAGGGAAAAGGCATGCACAAAGCAACCGGCATCAAGGCGATGCATCCCAAGTGGTTACATCCAAACAAAGCCTCATGGGCGTTGGATGTAACCACACAACCACAAACCCGCTATAGGCGTCAAGCATGGCAAAGCCTTGAACTAAAGAGGCTAACGTAAACATAAAGCATAAAAGCAAGCAAGCATAGACATGCAAAATAGGAATGATCCAAACCCTTTGATATGGGCCTTGGTGTACGAACGATGACAAAGACCATAGGGTTTAGATCGGATCCGAACCAATAGGCCAAAACACAAGAAAGAAAGAAAAAGTAACAAAAGGGCTACAATAGCACATGGCATGACAAATATAGCTTAGGTCTAGGCATACAAACATGGCATGGAGCACACAAGCACATGGAAGATAGCATAAACCATGTAGAGAACATAGATTCGAGCACACAAGCATGTGAAAACATTGATCTAGACATATAGGCATAAAAACATGCATGTAAACATGTAGAAACTTAGCACATAAATATGGAAGAACATGAATCCAAGAATTTAAGCATGTGAAGACAAGGATCTAACCATATAGCATGGAAATAAACACATGAAACACATAGATCCAAGCAAGGCATAGCCAACAACATCATACAATCATGTGATCATGTAACCCTAACATCAACCTAGAACAAAAAGAGGAACAAAGAATGGGAAAACATGGCATAGGGTACAAAGCATGTAGATCTAAACATATAAGCATGTACGGATGTAGATTTAAGCATGAAACATGGCAAAAAGCATAAAAAGCATGGAGATTTAAGCTAGAAACATAGATAAAACAAACATGCTAGAGAAAGCAATAAATCATGTTATTAAGGCATAAAAAGGCAAAATAAATGCTAGAAAAAGATTTAGAAGGTTAGGGGTGTGGATAATAGCTAAAAAGCTATATCCACACCCCTAAACCCCAAATCCCAAGGTATAGAACCAAGGAAAAGAAGATTGGGTATAGGAACAATACCTTGTGTTTTTGGTGAAGAGAGAAGAATTAAGAGGCTTTGATGTGTATTTTTGTCTGTTTGGAAGAGAGGAAAAATGTGCAGAAAGCATCTAGGTAGAGAGCAAAATCCAGAAAAACATGGTCTCCTCTGGTCTGAAGGGTGCCTAGGGCCTTTTATAGCCCCAGCATGCTTTTCGAGGTAGCAGCCCTTGTAGGGCCACCACCTTCAAAAGGCCATGGATTGGGTTAATCTTGACACCCCTAGAAAGATTTTGACTTCCTGTTTCTAAAAAGGTATGGATCTTGAAAATCCAACGGTTAGATCAAAAGTTATGGCTCTCGGAAATTAGTGGTACATCGATTGATGCGTTATCCCAGTTTTCATGATATCTTGGCCATTCTCACTCCAATTTCGACCCATGAATAGCCATTGGAATGAGAATTTTATAATCTTCGTAACGGCATTAGTTTGAACCCATTCTAACGACCAAATCAAAATTAGAGTTTTTGGGCCCACCTAGGATCAACTTCAGGTCAAACTTGGTCACAGTAGCCAAAAATCTCTGAAAAGCTCAGGTTTGATCAAAAACCTTGAAAAGTGTTGTTTTGTGAGGATTTTGACCTCATTTGACCTTCGGTCAACCCTAGGTTAACCAGGGGCATTTTGGTCATTTGAGCTAAAAAGGGCACTTTGGGTGCTCCAGTGTTCAAACAGGTTACGCCACGTCACTCTGGATGTTCTCGCGGTCCCATGGAAAGAAAATAATATTTTTGGATTTTTCGGGGTCTGACAAGTAAATCGAGAGTGGACAAAATACAGTATCAACAATGAGGATCTATTTCTAAAGAGTCATACTCAAGAGGTCACTTATAGCTTATAACTGAATTAAAATATTAGATGATTTAAGCTAAAGTTACAAGGTTGAGGTCTTGGTTTTAATTTTGCGCAAATATGGAAGTATTTTCCTTCAAAAAATTATAATTTTCATAAAGAAAAGCTCTAAATGGTAAAATAATGAGAGAGAAAAAATCAAATTTTAGAACCAGAGTAATGAAAACAAGTAAATAGAAGTTCATTGTATAATCTTGCTAGGCATGTCACAAGTCTTGAGGTGTGGATGGAGGATGTTCTTTCTCACCTTATTGTTTTAATTCATGCCAATATGGCTTCTCTTTAATGAATTACCAGTCTTTCTCTAAAAAAAAGTTCTTTGTAAAATCTCTCTCTCTCTCTCTCTCTCTCTCTCTCTCTCATTTGATTCCTTACCCATTACCCTATTTTTGGGGGTGTCAAAATATGTGTTTTGGAAATTCACTCACATGCTAACGTGGTCTCTCTTCATTGTTGCTTCTTTTGAGGGTACTAATGTTTAAAAACAATTAGTCAATTTCTAATGCAATGCATGGATAATATTGTAATGTTTTATGCAAGATAGTTTTAGAGAATTTTGTACATATATTATAGCATAATTGTTTTAGTTTTATAGAACTTTGTTAGTAATGAGTTTATCATAAGAAGTAACAATTATAAATTGCACACATATTCGTTATAATTATTGAATTTAAGTAATAAGAATTAAAAAAACAACTTTGGAGGAATATTGTAAAATAAAAATTTATTGCCTTGCTTATCTGTTACTCTTTCAGGAAGCAAAGCATCTTTGCTTAGGCAACTACTTGCTAGAAACTGCACTACACTTGAAGAACCAACCAATCGACCAAGACAAAGCTGCAAGTCCAACACAAGCACCCCATTAACTGCCAAACCACTTCTCAAAGTCCACCATCACTATCTAAAAAACCTATGGTAAATCTTACAATCATTGAAGACATCTTTTTCTTGGATAAAACCTAAAATTGTAGCATCAGTTAAGACTACTATGACTCTAGTTACAAATGTAAGATTTTAAGAAAATTTTATATGGCCTACATTTAAATGATAAATGAAAACTCATGTCTTAAGGATTTTATTTGTGAAAGATGTTATGATGAATAACAATTTCTAAGTAACACTCAATTGGTATAACTCCTTTAGTTAATAAACACCTTCGAGTTACAAGTTTAAACTCCTTGATGGAAGGAGGTTATGAAACAAATCTTAATTTAAAAGGGTCCCTAGTCTAGCCTATATATATAGCCTGTCTCCATCAAAAGGAAATGTGTAAGGTAAAGGCCATAGACTAGAAGATACCTTTTATAAACACCTTCATTATATAGTGAGTCTTCTTTTCTCCAAACACTTAAACAACTATGGTTGAAGGCATGTTTATATTTGTTTTGTTTCTGCTGCAACTCTAAATTTTGTCTTACATTTGGTATCAGAGCCTCCTGCATGCTATGTTGTTTAGTAATTTTTCAATCATAGGTTTTTCTATGATTTAGCTAAATTTATGATGCACATATGGATTTAAGGATATAAAACATTTGCATTGCATATTCTTTTATACTGGGCCCTTTCAGCCAAATTAACTATGCCATCAAAATCTGGCCTTTTAACCAATGTTAGCAAACCCAGTTTTAAAAGACACGGAATAATGTTAAGTTTTATGCCACGAATCTCATGTATGGGTCATAGCATATAGTGTTGAAGCTTATCACTAAAATAGCATATACCATCATTTAGGCTAGATGGCTGACGTAGGACAACCACACTATTTCAATGGAACAAGTAAACCACAAAATAAACCCTAGAAGTCAGCACCTAAGGGCTGCTTGGAGTCAGCGCCAAGCAAAAACTGAAATACACGTTTTTTAATAATTCTCAAAACTGTCTTACAATCATAAAAAAAAAGTGCTTAAATAGCTAACAATAAAAATGTATAAAGAAACCCTAATTATTAAGTGCTCAGGCTTGCTTAATCTCAAGCTCAATAACTAATAGGCTCTATCCATAAGGCCACACGTTGGGCTGTCTTCTTTTTGCTCTTACTCCTATACGTGCGTGTAATTAGGGGCTTATACCTCATGTCCGCACCAACTCCCCCCAGGTGAGAAGAACTCGACCCCGTCAAGTGGAAATCTAAAGAGCTCTAATAGTACTCTAGCAAGTCAGGATCCAATCGTTGTAGCTCATCTCAAGTAATTCATGTGCAATTAGAATCTGGTCGCCTGCGCCACCAAACTAGGAAACGGTGAACTCCTCCATCCCTGGTAGAAACAATCTACTCATCTAAAATAGCAACAATAGATTCTTTATGTGCATAGGGCAAATTTAAGGGTAAAGGGGTGGAAATAGGGGCATCAATAGGATTAGGCAAAGACTTATCAAAAGGGGTATCAGGAATAGCTGTGGGGCTTTTATAAGCAACTAGATCCTCAACATTAAAGGAGGAGCTAATACCATAATCATGAGGAAGGTCAATGACATATGCATTTGGGTCCATTCATTTCAATACCTTGAATGGTCCGGCACTACGAGCCTGCAATTTCTTAATGGTCACAGAGGGAAACCGTTCAGGTCAAATCTGAATCATGACATAATCCCCTACTTGAAACTCTGCACGACGCCGATGAGTGTCAGCATGAATTTTATATTGAGAATTACTTACTTGAATTTTTTTGCGAATCTCATTATGCAAATCATGAATATGTCGTGCAAATGCCTCTACAGATTCAGAAATCCTAACATGTGGGGACATAGGCAAAAGATCTAAGGGCTTCCTAGGTGTATATCCATGCACAACCTCAAAAGGACTAGCACCTAAAAACCTATTGACAGAGCCATTATATGCAAGATGGGCTATAGGAAGAATTGAATCCCAATTCCAATTGGCTTCACCCATTAGACACCGAAGGAGGTTGCCTAGACTACGATTAACCACCTTAGTTTAACCATTAGTTTGAGGATGAAATGCCGTGTAAAATTTCAATTTGGTGCCCACTAAATGCCACAAGGTCTTCCAAAAATAACTCATGAAGCGAACATCCCTATCAGACACTATGGTTTTGGGAAGACCATAAAGTTTGACAATCTCATCAAAGTAGAGCTTTGCAATCTTAGAAGCATCAGAGGTCTTAGAACATGGTAGGAAATGAGCCATTTAAAGAAGTGATCAACAACTACTAGAATGGAATCATGCTTCCTAAAGGTGCAGGGCAAACCTAACACAAAGTCCATTCTCACATCCTGCCACGAGCAATCTAGCACAGGTAAAGGCGTGTACAGGCTAGTGTTTTGCTTGCGATGTTTGGCTAGTTGACATGTACAACACTGACCAACTATCTTGGAAACGCCCCTCCTAAGACTAGGCCAATAGAATTGACGTTCCACTTCCTCAATTGTTTTTTCTCGGCCAAAATGACCTGCAAAGCCACCCACATGTATCTCCCAAACTAGGAAATCTCTCACTGAAGACCAAAGGATACATAACTTGTTGGCTTTGAACAAGTAACCATCTTTAAGGGTATAATCATCCAGGATTGGCCATGGGGCATTACTTAGGCTAGTGTAGAGCTCCCCAAAATCTGGGCATGACTCATATTCATCCTTGAGTCGTTCAAACCTAGTAACCTTAACACTCATGACAAATAGCAAAGACACCCTTCGACTTAGTGCATCAGCAGCCTTATTCTCAACTCCCGCCCTATGTTTCACCACAAAGTAGTAGCGTTGCAGAAACTCAACCCAACTATCGTGCCTAAAATTCAGCTTCTTTTGGGAATGGAGGTAGCGCAAAGTTTCGTGATTAGAGTAGATAACAAATTCTTTAGACAACAAGTAATGGCGTTAATGCCAAAGAGCTCGAATGATGGCATAAAACTCTTTGTCATATATGGAGTGCTTTTGCTTAGCATTATTCAACTTCTTATTGAATTAAGCAATTGGGTGGTGCTCTTGACTAAGGACTCCCCCTATACCATACCTGAGGCATCACATTCCACCTCAAAAGGCTTGGTAAAATCAGGGAGACATATGAGAGATGCTTCAGTCATCTTTGGCTTTACCTCATTGAAAGCCTTAGCAGCAGCTTTAGTCCAAACAAACTCCTCTTGTTTCATGCAGTTAGTGATGGGGGACATAATGGTACTAAACCCCTTGATGAATCGGCGATAAAAGGAAGCGAGCCCATGAAAGCTTCAAATTTCATGGATATTTTTGGGCTCGGGCCAATCCACAATCGCTTGAACCTTTTGGGGGTCGACAGAAACTCCCTCAGAGGATACTACGAAACTTAGGAAGACGACTTTATCAGTGAAGAAAGAGCACTTCTTGAGGTTGCCATATAAACTCTCCTTCTTAAGGGTAGTACAAACTCGAGTTAGGTGGTCTAAGTATTGCTCCCTAGACTTACTATAGATAAGGATGTCATCAAAGTACACCACCAAGAATTTCCCCATAAAAGGCTTGAGCACTTGAATCATCACTCTCATAAAGGTACTAGGGGCATTGGACAATCCAAAAGGCATAACCATCCACTAATATAAACCATCCTTCATCTTGAAGGCAATTTTCCACTCATCACCAGAACGAACCCTAATTTGATGATAGCCGCTTTTCAAGTCTATCTTAGAGAAGATCATTGCTCCAGCCATCATATCCAACATGTCATCCAACCAAGGGATAGGAAAACGATATTACACAGTGATCTTATTGATGGCAAGACTATCAACACACATCCTCCAAGTTCCATCTTTCTTTGGAGTTAAGAGTGTAAGGACTGCACAAGGGCTCATGCTTTCACAAACAAAACCCTTCCTAAGTAGTTCTTCTACTTGCCTTTGCAACTCGGCATGCTCTGCAGGACTTATCCTATAGTGAGGCAGGTTAGGTAGGGTCGCTCCGGGCACAAAATCTATGGCGTGTTGTATGTCACGCATGGGCGGTAGATGATCAGGGAGTTCTTCAAGGAAAACATCCTTAAATTCCTGGAGCACTGACTTCACTTCTTCAGGTTGCTCCTCACAGGTCTCTCCATGAAGTTCCCTAGCAACTAAGACAAACACAATGGATTCTTGAACTGCTACCCTTTCAAATGCCTTTAGGCTTATGATGTTCAGGCTTTTCGCCTTTGGTGCCTCTGTCTTCTTGCTCATGTCGATTGGCTTGGGTTTCAAAGGATTAAGCACAATTTTCTTACCTTCAAAGATAAATGAGCAAGAATTGGATCGCCCATGAAGGGTGACATCCAAATCATAAAGCCAAGGCCTACCTAAGATAATATGCCTTACATCCATGGGAATTACGTCACACCATATTTCAGCCTTGTAGGTGAGGAATTGAAGTGGGACAACACATCTTTCTTTTATGGCTATAGAGGAAGTATCCACTCAAGAAACTTTATATGAGTTAATATGAGGGGTCAATTTCAAGCCTGGGCAAGAAGCAACGTTAAAGGACACCGCATTAATGCAACTCTCAATATCTATAATAACCTTGCAAGTTTTGTCTCCACACTTAGTGTAAGTTTGGAAGATGGCACTCCTTCGCCAATCATCAGTATCTCTCCACTCTGTCAAAGCACACCTTACCACATGCACTCTAGGGACACCAAAGTCTTTGAAGTCATCAACCTGGGGAGAAATGGCTCTAATGCATGTGAGGTAGCTAGGATCATCTTCCCATTCTGCCTCAACATCTTGGGTTTCTTCAACATTTGGATCATACACCAGCTCCTCAACATCTTCTACCTTTTCATCATCCTCTTAAATGACAAGGGTCCTAGAAGGACATCTAGCTGCGATGTGTCCAACCCCATTGCGTTTGAAGCATTGGAGGCGATAACCTAATCTTGAAGGCTCATTAATCACACCTTTCCCTTGTCCTCTTTTTCTATTGGGGTGTTATTGGGGTTGACCTTAGGGGGTAAAGCAAGTCTAGATTTGCTACCAAAAGGTTGAGGGTTGGTGGGAACAATCCGGAGTTCAAAACGTCACCAAAAGATAGATTTGGATGCTAATTCACAATTCCTAGCGAGGTCATATGCTTCTCTTAAGGTAGTGACTCCTTAGGTGATAATCTCGCCTAGTAGGTTAGCATTTAAACCTTTCTTGAACCTATTGAATGTGGCAACCTCTTCCTCGACTATTCGAATTCGCCTCTTGAACTCCTTGAACTTCTCTATATATTCAGCCACAGGAGCAGTGCCTTGCTTTAGGAGATCCCATTCCTCAAGGAGGGAGCTCCTATAAGTTGGAGGAAGATAATTCCTTGAGAATGCATCCTTCATCTCAAGCCAATCAGTAATGAGGGCCTCATGCCATCACCTAAGGGTATCCTCAAGGTCTTCCCAGAAAAGGTCAGCTCTACCAATTAACTTCATCCTGGCATACCTAACTTTCTTATTCTCAGCCCAATGGTAGTAGTCAAAGAATTTCTCCATCTGACGTAACCAATCAATGAAAACCCATGGGTCTAGGCAGCCATCAAAGGTGGGTGCTTCTATCTTTTCCATGAACATCCTATCATCATAATCCCTAGGGCCATTATGATTATAGTGATCATGTTCAAAGTTTGGAGCCCTATTAAAGTAACCGTGGTTATTTTGCCTAAGCATATTATCCCCTTCATGGTTAATGGTCTCTCTTTGAGATGCTTCAATTCGCTCTACCTTATCCAGTAAATTATGGACACTCTTTGCTAGGTCTTCTATGGTTTGCTCTAAGGAGGACCTAGGCTCAGAAATGGATTAATGTTCAGGGTTTGACATGATGCGACCACTACATAGATGCACGCAACACTATATTTATGAATGCAGTTGAGATTCCTAAAAATTCAAGTAACCAATTCTCAATGTAAAATTAAGGTCAAGCAAGAGTGCATGCAGAGACTAGATCAATGAATCAAAGGAATAAATTGCAGTCAAGTAGTGACAGTGTTCACAATATTGAGAGATAGCCCAAATAAAAGTCAAATTCCAATAAGCTTCACAATTAATAATGAGGATCAGATATTTCAAAGGAATTGGGTTTTTTTTTGTTGGAATTTTAGAATAGGTACTAAAAGAAATCACAAATAATAAAATAGTTAACTTGAGCACAAAATGGGTAAGCCAGTGGGGTATGGTGGGATATGCACATAAAAAATATAAAGATAATATCTTTCAATGAAACAAAATTGAACCCACCAAAAAGAGAGTAAGAGTTGTACCCTGGTCAGTGGCCAACTTATTGCACTAAATAGTCACGGGCTTGGCTCCTCAAGTGAATGGATCTTACTTGGACAAGTGTACCTGTGGATGAACAATTTAAAGGCCCAATACATGCAATGGGCTGCCACAGTAACAATACTTTCTTTCTTTTCTCTTTTCTCTTTTCTCTTTTCTCTTTTCTTTTTTTTTTCTTTTTTTTTTTTTGATTTTTTAATTTTTAATTTTTTTAAAAATTTTTTTTTGCAAAAATAATAAAATACATTGCTACTTTAAGACACTACAGAAACTAACTTAAAAGAAATTCAAATGGACTTAAAAGAAACTACAGACACGAACTTAAAAGAAACTTAAAGTACAGGCTCTAAAAGGAACTCAAACAATGGACTAAAAAGAAAGACCACAGATACTAAAAGAGACCAGCAATGGGCTTACGGTGCTAGGGACAGGCGACTATAGTGGCGCGACGACAGGGGCGCCGGCATCGACGAGGAAGACAGCAGCGGCAAGACATGGAGGTGGTCGACGTCCTCAACGGTGGTCGATGTCCTCAATGGCGGTGATGGCGTTGGCAGTAGGTGGCTTATGGGCCGGTAGCAACTAAGTACTGATCTGTGGGTTTCAACGGTTGGTGGGCTTGCATGGGTCACCTTTTCTTTTCTTTTCTTTTCTTTTTTTTTTTTTTTTTTTTTGTGGGTTGTGGGTTCTGTGATTAGAGGCGGGCACAGATGGTGGTCACCGGCTTAAGAGGCACTGCTAGCTTCTCTATTGGCTTAGGGGTGAAGAACTCATGTGGGGCTTGTGGGAATATACGGATTACAAGGGTTGGTTTGGGTTTGTTCAAGATATCATGGGGTAAAAACTTGAAAGGTACTATCATCTTTGGCTAGCTTGCTCTTTTGATGGTTTTGCTTTTGTTAGGACATATGTGATTCATTTGTTAGGAACATATGTCACTATTTTATGTAATTGGCTAATCCTTTAATAAAACGCACTTTATTTGTATTTAGATAGATCTAGGATATGTTTAATACTTCAAGAAACTTTGTTTCAAGATCAAGTGTTGAAGCCATGCAAGTCTGTCCAAGATTCAAGCTAAAAAGTGTCTATCATTAAAGCTCGACAGCTAGCCATCTATTGAGCTTAAAGAGCTGTCCAGCCCCGTGGCTCGATAGCAGCTCAACAGATAGGGTATCTGTCGAGATTTATGAAAAACAAAATTTCAGTTTTGTTTTGACTCCAATCCATGTTTATGTGTTTGGGCTTTCTTTTCTCACAACCCTAGACATATAAAATGATTATTTTAAGGGCCATCAAAGTGTTCGCAAATTACACAAGTGTTGAGCAAAATTTATTCAAACAAATTGTGACCGGAGACACAGTTTTGCCCTAATTCATCATTCTTGTGAAGAAGTTGTTATGTTTGTGCACCGTAGGGTTTTGTGACCAAGCATCTTCTTGATCTTCATCGTTGTAATGAACTGAAGAACTTTGCAGCCAACAATCTTCTCTAGTTGGTGATTGAAGTCGCGTACTGGGATCCGTATAATTGGTTAGTCACGTACTGGGAGCCGTGCATCAAAAGGAAAAATCGTCACTACAAAACAAGTCCAATTGGGTATTAGAGTAAGGGTTCAATTGAAGGTTGGTATAAGGTATTGGGATTCCTTTACTTGTAACCGCTTGTTGTGATAATAGTGGAATTTCGAGAGTGGTAACCTTAAAATCACTCGGTGGGGTTTTTGCCGTATAGGTTTTTCCCATTCATAAACAAATAACCGTGTTATTTATTTTCTACTGCATACTTAGTTTAATTGGTAATTTGTTTATGCTATCACGCGTTTGCATGTTAATTTGATTAATTATAAAACTTGGCTAATTAATCAATTAATATATCACAAGGGGTCAATTTGTTTTTTGGCCTATCAGCTTTCAAGTGGTTGTTTATGGTTGTGTTGTATGGACCGAAAACCTGGCTCTGATACCAAAACTGACGTAGAACAACCACACAATTTCAATGGAACAAGTAAACCACGAAATAAACCCTAGGAGTCAGCATCTAAGGGCTGCTTGGAGTCAGCACCAAGCAAAATCTGAAACACATTTTTTAATAATTCTCAAACTGTCTTACAATCATGAGAAAAAGTGCTTAATTAGCTAACAGTAAAAACGCATAAAGAAACCCTAATTATTAAGTGCTCGGGCTTGCTTAATCTCAAGCCCAATAACTAATAAGCTTCATCCATAAGGCCACAGGTTGGACTGTCTTCTTTTTGCTCTTCCTCCTATACATGTATGTAATTGGGGGCTTGTACCTCGTGTCCACAACAATGGCTTTAATATGGGATAGTTTTCAGATATAGGCAACTATCTATGAAAAATTATTCCTTTTGCATTTGACATTGGCCAAATGTTTCTATGAAGAACATGATTGGTTTTTCAAATTTAAACTTCTCATGAAAGTGGACATCTGTCATGATAACTTCTTGCATATAGATTATTATGTTTCTTTGATAGAAATGAAACATGGTTTGGGCTAGTAGAACCTATCCTTTTTTACTTGCATATATTTGCAGTGATTTTATAAAGTTTGTGACTACATATGAAAATTTGATCATTACATCGTTAGAATATATGATATTTTTGGTGTATTTACAGTTTCTTACGCTTATCTTATCTTTAAATATCATATTATGGTTTATATTAATTGACATGATCAATATTAAGATTGGTTGATCTTTATGATGCGATATGAAGTGATGAATATCAAAATGACTAAGGAGTGGCCATAGCATCTTAAGCCATGATGATAATCACATCAAGAAATTTTTACAAGACTTCATTATGAATAAAGGCATCTAAATGGCAATTAATTCATGAAGATAATGACTTGGCCCCATGGGGAGGTTATTATTTTTATGATTTAACTAGAATAAAATGGTGAATGTAGTATTAAGATGAGATTTTTCCTAGGCCCATAGGTATGGAAAATTTGATTCTTGGTGTTTGTATTTATTAGTTTTATGAATAAAGTTTTATAGTAAATTGATGCATGATGTGCCTTTACCTATAGGAAGGTTTATTTGTTTTATGAATAAAGTTTTATAGTAAATTCATGCATGATGCGCCTCTGCCCATAGGAAGGTTGAATTTACTACTAAATTGACATTAGTTAATTTAGAATTAAAGTTTAAGTTTCATAGCATTTAAGGTTATTTTCTTTTGGTTTGTGGATCTTTATTTTGGTACTCATGTGGATGAACCACCCATCTCATTGAATAAATATGTCAAATGAGAAACTGAGTACGAGGGTGAGAGTGATCTAATTACTCAAGAGTAAAAACTTGAGAATTTATTCCTTTAAGCTAAAGGTTTTGTGAAAGCTATTAATATTAATTAACAAGATCCATTAAGGTTTGACTCCCAATAAAAGTTTTATGTTAAAAGTTAAGGTATATAGGTATCCCACTAATGGCATATAAAGGTTCACCAACTTTGTTGTGCCATTTGGTTTTACTGGACACATTGTTAATCAGTGTATATACCTTAAGATTAATGGAAGTAAATGCATTGTTTTTACGCCTAAATATGAATGACATATTACTTGGAAGTAGTGATTTGATTTTGTCATGTAAGATATTCTATATGCTATGAAGCTATAAGACAGGCATTATGGATAGGTCTAAAGGTTGTCGATTTTATGATGAGACCTTTAAAGATTTTAAAGATAACTTGGCTATAATTTTCTTCTCTAAGGACAATGATTGTGAAAGTTGAAATAAACATATCGACATAAAGTAACTCAATCTAAGAGAGAATTTTAAGAAATTGAAAGTGTCCATTGTGTTAAAATTATTGAGCTAATATTTGTTAATTTCATAACTAAAGGTTTGCCAGCAAAGCAATTTAAAAGTCTTTTGGACATATGGAACTTGTTAGCACATTTGGTGTTTAATTTCTCTCTAATTATTATATGTTTTAACACATATGTTGTTAGTTTTGGAGAAGAAAATATATGAATTTTATTTTGTGCACATAAAGTATATGTATTAAGTTAGATATATCTGTGGAGATATATAAGGATGATATATCCATGGGGATGTTTAAAGGAGGATCCAAATGGCTAATAGGTAGTCCATTCATAAAGAATTAATCGCTCATAAAGTATTCACGTAAGGATTACCATTTATATCTATATATTTCTAAAAGCTGAAGCGTAGCGTTTAATGCTGCTGCTCTCACATTGCGCCACATCAGCTACCATGTCATTTTTTTTTTTTTTTTCTTTTTTAAAATATAATTTGTCCTACAATTTTAAAATGGTTTTTACAATTTTCAACCCTATAAATGTAGCCCACTACTTATTTATTTACTTCCACAATCACCCAATAATAAATCTAGTCCACTACTTATTTATTTACTTCCACTATCACCCTATAATAAATCTGTATAATTAATCCAACCCACCTCTTATTTATTTAGTTCCACAATCAAGTCCAACCCAAAGCCTTTTTAGTTCAGTTTTAGGGTTTTGTGTAAGCATTTTCAGCTTAAAAAAACAAAAACAAAAAAACAAAATGTTGAAGCATTTCAAGGGTTAGGGTTTTTTTTTTTTTTTTTTTCAATTTTCTTATAATTTTTTTTAATATTTACACTTCTCCAACCTTTCTCTCTTCCTTACCATTTCATCTCCCCACTACTTCAATCTTTCTCCCTCCCTTACCTTTTCATCTCCCCACTACCCTCTACATTAATATCATTCTTCCTCTTTCTCTTCATCTTCCTTTATTTTTGTCTCTTCTTTTTCACACCCCCTCACTATAAATTTGTCACTATCTCTTCTATTCTATGCATAGTTTTCCCTCACAAAAAAAAAGGCCCCCTCTCTCTCCCTCTCTCTCTCTCTCTCTCTCTCTCTCTAAATTTTTTGGCGGATTTTTTTTTATTTTTCTTGCATCTCTACTTTAGGTTGATAATTTTTTATATTCTTTAAAACTCTATTTTGGGTTAATGCGATTTAGTTTTGTTTTTAAAATTTTGATTTAGTTTTATTTTTTAAATTGTTTTTGTTGTTTTTTTTTTTTTTTTATTCTCTTTGATTGTTGAATGTTATCCTATTGCATTCTAAAGAATTAAAAATAGCATATAAAAATATAATATTATTCTATTACATAGCATGATTTGGATAATTTAGTATTTATTCTGTTGCATAGCATGATTTTTTATAGTGCTTAATTTAGATGTTAAACTATAAGACTTTACTAATTTTTGTTTATTTTCTAATCCTTTGTGGTGGACAAAGTACTCTTAATAGTTGTATTAGAAGTACTCTATAATGCCATTTATTTAAAGAAAAGCAAAGGTTAGCCAAACGAAAATAATTGAATAGGTGACAAATTTTAACTTTTGCAATTTTATTTTTATTATTATTATTTTATAACAATGCATGTATAGAAATTTAATTCTTAGATTTTGCTAATAATTGTTTATTTGATAATATGTTTTGGGCGGCTGAAATTATAATTTCTACAAAGAAAATAACCTTAATAGATTATAAAAAAAAAAAAATTTTATCATGATATTGGTTCAATTAATCATTATTAAGTTTTATTAATTTTTTTTTAGTTTACGTTTTTTTGGTGTTTTGGATTGTTCCTATATTACATTTATGATTGTTCTTATAATAAATAAAAATATAATTACAAAATACATTACTCATTATTAGATTAGTTTAAATTGTAAGAAAAAATTAATAAAACCACCATAGAAATAATTATTATGCGCAACGTGCGGGTTCGTGACTAGTACATTATAAAACATGGAAGAAAATACTCATTATAATTGAGGGTATTACCACCATGATTCATGTATTGGATTCTTTATTTGAGTGGGAGCATTTCACAACTAGATGACATGAGTAATATCATGGCCATGTTAAAGTTAATATCATTTATCAAGTAATTTAAATGTCAAGTGGGCCAAGTGGGAGAATGTAAGATTTTAAGAAAATTTTATATGGCCCACATTTAAATGATAAATAAAAACTCATGTCTTAAAGATTTTATTTGTAAAAGACGTTATGATGAATAACAATTTCTAAATTACTCTCAATTGGTATAACCCATTTGGTTAATAAACACCTTCAAGTTACAAGTTTTAAACTCCTTGATGGATGGAGGTTATGGAACAAATCTTAATTTAAAAGGGTTCCTAGTCTAGTCTATATATATAACCTGTCTCCACCAAAAGAAAATATGTAAGGTAAAAGTCATAAACTAGAAGACACCTTTTATAAACACTATCATTATATAGTGAATCTTCTTTTCTCCAAACACTCAAACAATTATGGTTGAAAGCATATTTATATTTGTTTTGTTTTCGCTGCAACTCTAAATTTTGTCTTACAACAAATAGGTTGGGAAATTGTTCAACAATAATCACCACAAGTGCTAGAGAAACATAGCAGAGCAAACTATTGTGTTACGATGATTCTTCTGAAGTACTAATTGGAAATACGTTATAAGTTCTTTTGGTTCTCTTTTTTGCATCTTTATGTGTGCTAGATTTCTTTTTTTCTTTTTTTCTTTTATTTATTTTTTTTAATTTTAAAGAAAATATAAACTTGGCTTTTGGTTAAAATTTAACAATCTATTCTATTTATTACAAATTCTTTTGTATAATGAGATGTACTTAATATTTTTTCTAGTTAGGGGTTGGATGAAATCCAAGGCATAATGATGTGCTTGCCTAAACCAAAATACATGCAATCGGATTTTGAAAAGGTTGAAATTCTCAAATATTTGAAAGTTGGTAATGTTAGTTATGGCGAACTTAAATAACACCCCCACGCATTAAGTTTGCTTGATTGACTTGAATGTTCTTTCTCCTCCTTACCATCCAATTTTTTTTTCTTCAAACCTTGTTGCTTTCAAGTCTCAACATGCCAAGAAGCCACATTCAATTGGATAATCATTTCGAGGTTTGATCATTAACTAAGGGGGGCTTGATGCATTTGGAAGCTTAACGAAAATTGAAATTGAGGCATTTTATATATTTATATATGACTTTAAAACATTTAAATATTATTTAAACTTTATTACCTTGTTTAGATGCAAAATTATTACTAATAAAACATGAACTATGTAGATTTTTTTATTTATTTATAGAAAGTCTATAGACACAAAATTTGACAAAGTTTTTCATAACTGTTGATGTGATAGAATGATAGTGGTAAGTAAAAAAGTGATATTAGTACTAGACCTAGGTGAAAACTAATAAAAGTTTGCCAACTAAACTATTTTGAAAAATGTTGTGAATTTTTTTTGTGTATTGCTTTTTTTTTTTTTCTTTTTTTTCTTTTTTGAGAAATACTACATTCACAATAGAACCCATTACTGAAATTATTTTTTTGCTATCAATAACATCCTGTAACAATTTGTTACTTAGGATTTATTATAAAAGTGTTGTGAAAAATATTGTGAACATAGCATTTTTATCCCTTTTTTTTTTCTTTTTTTTCATTTGATAAAAAATATTATTTTATTTATAGTCTAATATTTGGACTTAATTAAACCAAAATTAGTGGCCTTTTTTTTTTTATTTGGGGCCTTAAGTGACTGCATCAATTATATTCAACTCATTAACATTTATATACTATTATTTCTTTAAGAAGTATTTTAAATTTTGTTGGAGCTAATAAATTTTGAAATTATTTTCTTCTTCTAGAGAGTTGTGAGTTGTCATTTCAAAACATTCATGTGGGGGCCAATTGATCCCATATGTACAAATTGCATTGGAAAGGGCTGGGCCCAATACCCAGTCCCATATGTACAAATTGCATTAGAAAGGGCTGGGCCCAATACCCAATCCGAGGATAAGAGAGTATCCGAGGACGACCAGTAAAGGAAGAGATGAAAACTACACTCCGAAAAGAGGTAAAGAATATCTATGTAGAATTTAATCGTATCCGAGGATAATGACCACCTCGAGGTGGCCAGTAGACTTCTCAGTCCCTTAAGGTAACGTCTCGGAAGAACTTTGCAAAAAAGGGGATGAGAAAATATCAGATAAAGGATAAGAATGAGGAAAAACAAATATCTAGAAGTACTGTTACCCCCGCATTAAATGCTGCCCAGCTAACTCTCTGGCCGCATTAATGTGGAGGTGATGCCTGAACAGTGAACAAGCAGCCTTACAGCTAAGAGTGGAAGGTTCAAGGAGAGGTAAGGGAGAACAGAGAAAAAGGACTCCCAACACCTAACCCACACGTGGATGGAGGAAATGGTGTAAAAACCATAGTATATAATACAAAAAAGGATTCAAAGAAAGGGGGACAGAAAAAAAGACTAGAAAAAAGAAAGAGAGAGAGAGAGCAAAAGGTTGAAGAAATACAACAGTAAAAAGGAAGAATTCAGTACTCTTAGTCATAGTACTAGGGCATGTCCGAGGATACTTTTTGCATGTGTGCACGTGTAACTCTTTCCTTTTAACGCTATATACCAATATCTTTATCCTAGATTCAAACTAGTTTTTTCTCCCACTCTCTACAAATTTATTGTTCCGGCTTTTTGGGCCTGGGTCCATTCATGTTCTGGGTTCAAGTCAAAGTTGGTCCTTACAATTGGCGCCATCTGTGGGAATTTGCTTGATCTGATCAGAAAGAGATTTTGGTTTAGTGCACAAAATGGAAGAGTCAGGTTCGCATCAACCAACGATAGGGCCATATCAGGGTAATGATAATCCGCACCAGGCGGAATCAGGAGGTTCACAACATAGCCAATCGGAGGTAAACCCTCAACAAAGGGGAGATCGTGAGAAAAGTGGGCAAACCATGCACACTAATAGGAGTCAATCGCGTGGGAAAAGTCATGTGTCCCATGCAGAAAATGAGAAAGACATGCAACGTGAAATTGATGAGTTGAAGAAGAAGTTACGCCGTGCACGGCGAAGGCGATCATCATTTGAATCTGAATCTTCTTCTGGGGATACAGAGGATGTCACGTATAGGTAAAGATCCAGAACTCCGCCCAGTGAAACCTTCTCCGGTGATGAGGAGTATAGTAGTTATAGGCGTAAGAGTAAAAGTACATCGCACAAGGGTCTAGGAAACAAGGCCATGAATAAAGCATTAAATCAGGTCGCTAAATCGCCTTTCACGCGTCGGATTGAGGGTGCAAGCCTTCCTCGGCGATTTAATCAACCAACCTTCTCTCCTTATAATGGTCGAACAGATTCAATGGAGCATGTTAGCCATTTTAATCAAAAAATGGCCGTCCATTCAAAGGATGAGGTCCTAATGTGTAAGATCTTTCCGTCCAGCTTGGGTCCAATGGCGATGAGATGGTTTAATGGGCTAAGGGCAAATTCCATTGACTCCTTCAAGAAACTTACCCAGTCCTTTGGCGCCCGCTTTATCACATGTAGCAGGGTACCGTTACCTTTAGGATCTTTGCTATCTATGTCTATGCGTGAGGGAGAGACTCTAAAGGCTTACTCAGATAGATACTGGGAAATGTTCAATGAGATAGATGGGAGCTACGACGATGTGGCTATTAATACATTTAAGGCTGGATTGCCGGCTGAGCATGATTTGAGAAAGTCACTCACTGGCAAACCTGTCACTAGTGTACGCTCGTTGATGGATAGGATTGACAAGTACAGGAGGATTGAGGAAGATCAATTGCAGGGAAAGAGGAAAGTGAAAGTGATCCCTCAGGAGAGGAGGGATTCCAGGTCGGATTGGTTGCAGAACAATCAATCTTGGAGAGACTTTTCAGGGCAATCTGCATCTGCCAACTCCCAGACGGTCAACATTGTGTTTCGGGAACCAGTGCAGAAAGTCTTAGAGAAAGTAAGGAATGAGCCATTTTTTAAATGGCCGAATAAAATGGCAGGAGATCCAATCAATCGTAACCAAAACCTGTACTGCCATTATCATCAGGATCATGGTCATACTACTGAAGATTGCTGGAATTTGTAGGATCATTTGGAGTAGTTGGTCCGAGAAGGGAGGTTAAAACATCTATTGCACCATTCCAGTGGCTGAGGAGGCCAGATTGGTTCGGCGTTTCAGGGAAATCCTGCATCGAAGCCTTCTATTGGTACCATAAATGTCATATTTGCTGCCCTTGGGAGGATTGGATCCTACCCTTCCAGGATAATGTCGATATCCTATTATTCCGATGATGAACCTAATTCAGTGCCGAAGAGGATCAAGACGAACGTACCTCTAGTGCTAAGTTTTTCGGAGGCGGACAAACAGGGAACCATACAACCACATGATGATGCTCTGGTGGTTACCCTTAGAATTGGTGGATACGATGTGAGGAGAGTCATGATTAACTAGGGAAGTGCAGCGGAAATTATGTATCCTGACCTTTTAAAGGTCTGGGTTTAAAGCCTGAGGATTTGGCTACCTATAGCTCACCTTTGGTGAGTTTTGAGGGTAAGATGGTTGTCCCTAAGGGCTAGATCAGATTGCCTGTGCAAACTGGATCAGACGTGGTCGAGGTAGATTTTATCGTGGTGGATGCTTTTTCCCCGTATACGGCCATTATGGGCAGGCCTTGGCTGCATTCCCTGGGTGCTGTTTCCTCCACCCTTCATCAGAAGGTAAAATACCCTTCTGGAGGTCAAGTGCTGGAGATAGTGGGAAGCCAATCTATGGCTAGGCAATGTTTAATTGCGGCAATTCAACACAAACCAAAGACTGGCACTACGGCCAGTAAAGAAAATGATTTATAGCAGTTAAAAACCCCGTCGTCACTGCTCAATGGGCCAGCCGACGAGATGAAATGTGAAGACCTGGATAAGGTGATCATAGGGGATGACCCGGAGAGATTCTTTCAGGTTGGGACTTGACTCCCCCTACAGGAAAAGGAAGAGTTGGTTGAGCTTTTGAGAAGAAACGTAGACGTGTTCGCATGGGATGCCTACGAAGCCCCTAGTTTAGATCCGAAATTCATTTGTTATCATTTAAATGTAGACCCCTCAGTCACTCCAAAAAAGCAGCCACCTCGGCGCCCTTCTAATGAACACGTAGAGGCAATCAAGAGTGAAGTAGTTAAA
Organism: Quercus wislizeni; assembly: GCA_023055345.1. Classification (NCBI taxonomy): domain Eukaryota; kingdom Viridiplantae; phylum Streptophyta; class Magnoliopsida; order Fagales; family Fagaceae; genus Quercus; species Quercus wislizeni. The sequence continues at coordinate 19,698,399 of JALGQJ010000007.1, read as the reverse complement.
CTTAAATAGGCAGGGGTTATTAAAGAGGTATTCTACCCTCAATGGTTGGCAAATACCGTAGTGGTCAAGAAGAAGACAGGAAAATGGCGTGTCTATATGGACTTTACAGATCTTAACAAGGCTTGTCCTAAAGTCCCATTCCCTATGCCTAGGATAGATCAGTTAGTAGATGCAACAGTAGGCCATCCTCGGATGAGTTTCTTGGATGCCTTTCAAGGTTATCATCAGATACCATTGGCAATGGACGATTAGGAAAAAACAGCTTTCGTCACTCCTGTGGGGAACTACCACTACAAAGTAATGCCTTTTGGCCTGAAAAATGCAGGATCAACTTATCAACGGATGATGACAAAAATGTTTGAACCGCAGTTGGGAAAAAATGTCGAGGTCTATATCGATGATATGGTTGTGAAGAGCAAGTTGGTATCCGAGCACTTAACAGATCTTTCGAACATTTTTGAAATCCTGAGGAGGCACAAGTTGCGTCTGAATGCGTTTAAATGCTCTTTTGGAGTGGGGTCAGGGAAGTTCCTAGGATACATGGTGACTCATAGGGGAATTGAGGTAAACCCAGACTAGATTAGAGCAATTAATAGCTTGCAACCACCTCGGAATCCAAAGGAAGTGCAAAAGCTTACTGGAATGATGGCAGCTTTGAATCGGTTCATATCTAGGTCAGTAGAAAGATGTATACCTTTCTTTCTTCTATTACATAAATGGAAAGAGTTTCGATGGTCCGAGGAGTGTGTCATAGCATTCCAAGAGCTTAAACGCTACCTATCCCATCCACCCATAATGTCTAGCCCAGTGGTGGACGAAGTTCTCTTTGCCTACCTCGCCATTGCTCTACATGTCATAAGCCTTGTGCTCATACGGGTGGACAATGGTATACAACGGCCAGTTTATTATGTGAGCAAGTCACTTAACGAGGCTGAGGTGCGCTATTTGCCACTAGAAAATGTGATATTGGCTATAGTCCATGCCATAAGGAAGCTTCCCTATTACTTTCAGACGCATACTGTGGTCGTGCTAACTCAACTCCCCCTCAAGTTAGTGCTTAGGAGCGCTGATTATACAGGGAGAGTAGCTAAGTGGGGTACGATTTTAGGGGCTTTTGATATAGAGTACATGCCTCGTACTTCTATAAAGGGACAGGTGCTCGCTGATCTGGTGGCCGAATTTGCTGAATGTCCTGAAGAGGTGGAAATGGGAAGTGAAGCACTGGTTGAAAGATTGGTCGGTGTGGCCTCTATTCAAGGCCTACCGCCTTGGGAATTATATGTTGATGGAGCAGCTAATCAACGGGGATCAGGAGTGGGGTTAGTACTGGTGTCACCTGAGAAGATTACTATCGAGAAATCCTTAAGACTGAATTTCTCAGCTACGAATAATGAAGCAGAGTATGAAACTTTGCTGAGGGGGATGATGATGGTTCAAAAATTGGGGGGAAAGGCAGTAAGGGTTTTTTCAAACTCGAAACTAGTTGTGGGACAAGTAAGAGGTGACCTAGAGGCACGAGATTCAAGAATGCAGGAATACTTAGGTCAAGTCAAGAGTATACAAGAAAAGTTTGAAGTTTTTGATTTGTCTCATGTTCCTAGAAGTGGGAACACCCATGCGGATTCGTTGGCTACCCTTGCCACGTCCTCGGCCCAGGATTTACCTCGGGTAGTATTGGTGGAGGATCTATATACGCAAACTTCTGTGCATCATGGTGCTCCTCGGATCCATCAGATCACGCTGGGTCCGAGCTGAATGGATTCTATATCACTGTTCCTGGAAAAAGATGTACTGCCTGAAGAAAAGTCTGAAGCTGATAAAGTGCGAAGGAAAGCTCCTTGGTTCTAGCTCTCCGAGGATAGAAAATTATACAAGCGCTCTTTCTCTGGACCTTATTTGCTATGTGTACAACCAGAGGCGTCAGAATCACTTCTAGAGGAATTACATGAAGGGGTTTGTGGAAGTCATACAGGAGGAAGATCACTGTCTCACAGGGCTCTTACCCAAGGATATTGGTGGTCAAACATGTAAAAAGAGACGCAGGAATATGTCAAGAAATGCGATCAATGCCAGAGGTTTGCACCCAATATTCACCAACCTGAAGGGGTGCTCAACCCTCTTTCTAGTCCGTGGCCTTTTGCTCAGTGGGGTCTAGATATTATGGGACCTTTCCCCAAGGCAGTGGGGAACAAAAAATACCTCCTAGTCTGCACAGATTATTTCACTAAGTGGGTCGAAGTTGAGCCTTTAGCCAATATCAAGGATGTGGATGTTAAAAGGTTCATCTGGAAGAATATTGTTACACGATTTGGGGTTCACAACGTCCTCATCTCAGATAACGGTCTTCAATTTTACAGCAAGGCTTTTAGGAAGTACTGTTCTGATCTAGGGATAAAGAACAGGTATTCCACTCCAGCCTATCCGCAAGGAAATGGACAAGCTAAGGCTGTTAATAAGGTCATCGTGAATGGACTTAAAAAGAGGTTAGATGATGCCAAAGGAAGATGGGTTGAAGAGTTACCACACGTTCTTTGGACATACAGGACAACACCTCGGAAGTCTACTGGAGAGACCCCCTTCTCAATGACGTATGGAGCTGAAGCTGTAATCCCTCTGGAGAGCGGTTTCCCTACCATGAGGTCTAACGCATTCACCTCGGATGGAAATAACGAACTGTTGAAAAGGAATTTGGATCTAATTGAAGAACGACGGGAAAACGCTAGGGTGCAGTTAGCCTATTATCAACACAAGCTGAAGCAAGGCTACGATATGAGTGTGAAGCTGAGACCGTTGGCCCCAGGGGACTTGGTGTTAAGGAAAGTTGTTGGAAACACTAAAAACCCTGCTTGGGGAAAATTGGGGCCCAAATGGGAAGAACCATATCGCATTACGTCGGTGGCAAGAATAGGTGCATACTACTTAGAAGATTTAGATGAAAGAGCTGTACTTCATCCTTGGAATGTAAATAACCTGAAAATGTATTACTATTGATAAGAAATGTTATACTATGTTTTCTTTTGCTTCTATTCATCTTAATTGTCTGTTGAAATATTAAACAGAAACTAAGTTATGTCAGGTCCTTGGACCACAAACTTAGTGGAAATTAATATCCTATGACATCCGTTGAAATATTAAACAGAAACTAAGTTATGTCAGGTCCTCGGACCACAAACTTAGTGGAAATTAATATCCTATAATATCTGTTGAAATATTAAACAGAAACTAAGTTATGTCAGGTCCTCGGACCACAAACTTAGTGGAAATTAATATCCTATGACATCTAGTGAAATATTAAACAGAAACTAAGTTATGTTAGGTCCTCGGACCACAAACTTAGTGAAAATTAATATCGTATAGCATCTTTGAAGTATTAAACAGAGGCTGATTTGTACTGGGTTCACATACCATCAGCTTGCTGAGAGTGAGTGTTCAGGAACTTTCCTTGGAATATAAAAGAGAAAAATCCTTTGTATCACATCCTCAGACCATAGTCATTGTAAAAGTAGTTATTCTTGCCATCTCAAGGGATACGTTCAATAAAATACAAGTTGTATCAGAACCTTTAGAACGTGATCCATAATGGAAAATGTTAGTTTTTAAGCCAAGTGTTGTTTTATTTTATAAGTCATAGGTCAGTCTTATAATTATCAAATTAAAGGTCAGTATATTTCAATATATTGACGTTTTGCTCATTATGTAAGTGTTGAGATATTCCCTGGAGGTGGTAGGACTTATTAAAGAGCTTGGTCAAAAAAGAGAGAAATATACTTTTTAACGGGATTTGATGATATGTTTTATCAATGTACTTCACTCTTTAATGACCTATATGGAAGAAAGCATAAGAAGTGAGATAAAATGAAAACCATACATTCAAGTGGAACAATATTACTGACAAATATAATTAGGAACAAAGAATAATGCCTCATGTATTATAAAAATTTGTCCTTCAATAAGAAAAAAAAAAAAAAAAAAAAAAAAAAAAAAGGAAAAGAAAATAATAATAACCAAGTTACAACCATTATAAATATCACAAAACAAAAAAAACTAATACAAAACTTAGGGTTTCAGCTTGATCTGAAGCTTGGGCTTGGGAGCTTGGTCAGCCACCTCAGGGGGGATCTCTTTCTCTTTACCCTTAAGAGACTCCTGCGCAGGTAAAGTGACTAAAGCTAACTGCTTCTCAAAATCCTGAGAAGCTGTCCCTAGCTGAAAGACCTCAGTCACTTTATCCGAGGAGGATCCCTTCTGGGTCTCTTTTTCTTTACCCTGTTCTGGTTGGTCAGTGGTAGGAGGATGCTGAGGTGGGGCTTCATTAACCGGTTGAGGCGCAAAAGGGGCTATCTTAGTCTGCTTAGGGACCTGCAAGGCTGAAGGAAAGATAATGCTTTCAGGTTTCCTTAGTTCAGACGAAGCTTCAACCCCAGCTTGGTTGAGAGCCTCTTCCCAGGTCTGGGCATAGTAGGCACTGCACACGGCAGGGACCTCTGCCCGAAGAGCGTCCTCGGTCTCAGCTACGCCAACGTCATAGCCGTGTTGCTCAGCCTCATCCCTCTCCTTCTCGGCTTTGACTTTGTCCTCCTCAGCCTGCAATTTGGCTTTTTTGGCCAAGTCCTTAAGTTTGTTAGCCTCCTCCAGCTGCTGCTTCAAGGCTGCCACTTGCTTCTTGGCCGCAACCAGCTGCCCCTTAACCTCGTTGGCTAGCTTTCTTTGGCTCTCGGCCTGTGTCTCAGCACCCTTTAAGGCCGCATCAGAACTCTTCCTGGCCTGTTCCTCATCCTTTAACTTCTGTCTGAGGTCAGCATTGCTGTCTTCAGCAATGGCTAGTGTCTGCATAGCAGTACTCCTTCTTTTTCTTTCATCATCCAGCTGCTGTGAGACGGAGTGGTACATCTCCTCCATTCTGAAGGTGCTTTGAACAGCCTTTTAAAAAAAAAAAAGAATAAGTGTTATACCAGATAAAAAGAAAAGAAAGAAACTGAAGGGGGAAAAATACATACCATGCCCAAAAACCGTTTGGCTTGAAGGAAGACTTCATTCCTCCTCAGTCCTCATAGCTCCACCATGTCCTTGGGGAGTAGGAGAGTTTCCTCCAATACTGAGGCAACATGGCAACCTATGCCCCCATTATAGTCTCTGATTGATACGTCATCAGTCAGGGGCTCACCACCAAGCATGGGGGCTGGGAGCCATGCTTGAGGTTTGGGCAGTTGAACCTCGCCCCTTTCTGGTCCTTGGCTGGGGGCATGACTGACTCTCTGTTGCTTGGTTGGCCTGTGGGCCTCTTCTTCGGTTGAAGGACAAGGTCTTCCAGTTTCCATTACCTCCTTGCCCTTGGACTCCCTTCTCCTCTTAGAGTCAGGTTGTTTAGTCCTAGAAGGGGGAGGTGGCTGAGGGGCACGAAGAGGAGACTTAGGTGGGGGAGGAGGAAGTTTGGGTTGGGCAGGCTTCCCAGCTTCCCCCCTTCCTGGCTGGCTCTCCAGCAACTCTTGAAGGCTGTGCTGGGGTTTCCTCTAAATGCCCATGTCTTCAGGTATGTTTGATGATGAAGAGGATTAATTAAAGACTTCGTAGTCGTTTGTGAGTGAGGTGAGGTCCACAAAACCTTCTTCCTCTCGTTCAACTTCCTCTTCCTCCTCTACTTGTAAAACGGAGGGGGAAGATGTTGCTGCTGCTTTAAGGCTGGCAACGGGTAGTGGTTCTGTGAGCGAGGAGTATCTGGGGAGAGGAATGCCTTGAGGGACTACGAACCCTTCGTAGGCAACACTGATTCTGCGAAGCCGAGGATCCTTGGCCCTTATCACGCACGATGGAGCTTGAAATGCGCGCGATATGGGGTTGTAGCCGAGGATGAGGTGTGCCGCCCTTAGCTGACCGTCTGACTCATTGACGTAAATCTCAGCTTGAAGAACCCTGTCCAAGCTGGCTTTGTTAACTAAGCGGAGTGAAGGTGTAGTGGCGCGGGGATCTGCAATATCAGTAGAAACAACGAGGAACCATTTTAGTACCGGCAGACAATAGTAGGAATACAAAAATTGTGTAAAGTTAAATGTTAAAACTAAATGGTTAGTTTCCCACCTGGTTCACCCTCTTTAACTGGGCATGGTAAGCCATCATGCCATCGCCCAGAGAAGATTAAAAAGTCTTCTTTTAATCCCTTGTTAGATACAGGGAGACACTGAATCAACCTAACCTCGGTGTGCCTGGATTTTAAATAATATCCCTGCTTTTTTAGGTGTTGTAGATTGTAAATCCAATTTATATCGTGGTAGGTTAGGTGTAGGTTCATTCTCTCATTCAAAACTTCTATACACCCTAACACCCTAAACATATTCGGCGCGCATTGTGTAGGGGACAGCCTAAAGTACCTAAGGTAATTCCTAGTAAGGGTACCCATAGGAATGGTCATACCTCCTTCTATGAAGGCAATCATAGAAATGACCACCTCGTTTGTTTTCCTTTCATCATACCACTCACCCTGAGCCGCGTATCTAACGCCCACATGTGGGGGAATGTTGTATTTAGACCTAAAACTCCTCATTCCCTCCTCGATGTCTACTAACTCCTTAAATCTACCCATTTTCTAAGAAGTTCTATAAGGGAAATTTCGCAATAAAAGGAATAAGAGTTGGAGATAGTTCAGGAAGACTTACAGGTGTGTGAATGGTCCTCGGACAGTATTTTGGTATTTGTAGACGCGCAGAGGAGTGAGAGAAAGAAAGGAAATATCAGGTTCAAAATACGGGTTCTAGAATAGCACAATCGTTTAAAGTGAAAAGAAACTGATTTGAAAGACTATTTATAGTGGTGCAGAAATTGAGAGCGGGAATTCGCCCGCTCAAATTCCCAAAAAGCTTAACCGCTATTGGATTCTCATCCAACCGTTGAACGTGGGAGACAAGGGAGTTGCCAAAATTAAATGAAGGCACGCCCTGGGCACTGAAGCGTCAGGGATGAGTCACAAGAAGATAGACACATATAGTTACGATTTGACCTAATGAAGCCAAGTCATAAGGAAGATCATACGAGGATATCAAAATCCTCCTTTTCTCCCGAGGAGCCGAAAAGCAAGATTTTGAGGGGCTATTGTGAGGGCCAATTGATCCCATATGTACAAATTGCATTGGAAAGGGCTGGGCCCAATACCCAGTCTCATATGTACAAATTGCATTAGAAAGGGCTGGGCCCAATACCCAGTCCGAGGACAAGAGAGTATCCGAGGACGACCAGTAAAGGAAGAGATGAAAACTACACTCCGAAAAGAGGTAAAGAATATCTATGTAAAATTTAACCGTATCCGAGGATAATGACCACCTCGGAACATTTGTCCGAGGTGGCTAGTAGACTTCTCAGTCCCTTAAGGTAACGTCTCGGAAGGACTTTGCAACAAAGGGGATGAAAAAATATCAGATAAAGGATAAGAATGAGGAAAAACAAATATCTAGAAGTACTGTTAGCCCCGCATTAAATGCTGCCCAGCTAACTCTCTGGCCGCATTAATGTAGAGGTGATGCCTGAACAGTGAACAAGCAGCCTTACAGCTAAGAGTGGAAGGTTCAAGGAGAGGCAAGGGAGAACAGAGAAAAAGGACTCCCAACACCTAACCCACACATGGATGGAGGAAATGGTGTAAAAACCATAGTATATAATACGAAAAATGATTCAAAAAAAGGGGGACAGAAAAAAAGACTAGAAAAAAGAAAGAGAGAGAGAGAGCAAAAGGTTGAAGAAATACAACAGTAAAAATGAAAAATTCAGTACTCTTAATCATAGTACTAGGGCATGTCTGAGGATACTTTTTGCATGTGTGCGCGTGTAACTCTTTCCTTTTAACGCTATATACCAATATCTTTATCCTAGATTCAGACTAGCTTTTTCTCCCACTCTCTACAAATTTATTGTTCGGACTTTTTGGGCCTGCTGTTCTTGGTTCAAGTCAAAGTTGGTCCTTACAATTCAAATATACGAATTTCTCATATTCTCCAAACAAGAATCATTGTATTATGATTTTCATTATTTCTCTCTTTTTTTTTCCCCTAATAAGTTGCTCACACATCTAGGTGAACTTGAATGCGTGTCTTTGCCCGTTAACCCCCCATATTGTCCGAGGTGTCATTTTACTTTTGGCAAAATATGTCTATTTGGACTTTGGTCTATCAATTTATTAATTAGCAGTTCGTAACACTTGTGAAAATTTATCACATGCTAAGGTCTAGAATAGTCTTTATTGGCATTGCTTCTTTTGAAGCTCCTCATGCTTAAATAGAGTTTAGTATACCAATTAGGAAGTTGTTGGCAATATAATTTGATTTCGATATGGGAGTAGTCATGACTCATGTGATTACCCTAGGCCAAGCTTGACTGAATATGCTTCATTGTATTTTTCTTTTTTGATAAGTAATGAAATTTATTATTAAAATAGATTAAAGCATGCCCAATATTTGCTTCTCTCACCAGACTCTACTATTATCGTAAGAAGCACGTAAAGTTAACACTAATTTTTGTGATTGGACCAGGCCATGTCATCCATGCCTAAAGCTTAATTTTGCCTTAGAGATGATATGTTGTTCAATTACAACCCATAACCTATCAAAATGGGCCCCATAAAAGCCTCATAAAAATGGGCTCTGTTCTCTTCTTTCTTTACACAAAAGAAAAGAGGAGAGAAAACAAATACAATCGGTGAAAAACACCAATGCCACTCATAATACTATCCCAGGCCCAGCCCATTTATCTTATGGAAAATTCGGTTGTGCGTTTATACCTTTGTGATGAATGGAAGAAACTAGGTTCAGTTTAGTATTGTTTCCTTATATTTGTGTTGTGCTTGTGCCAATGGGTTCTATTTTCTTATTATGCTGCTTTGAACAGTCTTAATTGGACCTAAGTAGATCGTGTTTCGGTTTTGTAGTTTACTACTACTCCTTTCTTATTTAGTCCTCTATCTGTATATCTACTGTGAAGCCATGGCACTTAGGAAACCCATAAAAAATTTGAATAGTTTTATTGTTTGGGTTTTGTTTATAGATTTTCAATCCATATGATATGGGTTCTTTGTATGAAGTTTTTGATGAAGAATGATTAAGTAGATGATTTAGCATGTGATAATATTGTATCGTTCAAATATAAGCACTAAAGGACTTTTTCTCCATGAATTTTTTTGTTCTGTCTTATGCCACTCTTACTAGGTTTTAATCAAATTAAAAATATAATGAATAGAGAAAATTTGTAATGGAAAAGTTAATCATGCAATTCATGTGCAGTTCATTATAGGAGAATTTTAACAAGTTGTAGCCATCGATTCCTCATATGGGGCTTCAGAGTCCAATACTAGCAACCTTTCTTCAGCCACTGATGTAGTGCATTTTAACCAATCAGCATTTCCCAACAGCTGCTGAGAGGTCGATTAAGTATACTCGATTACACCGGTAGACAAGGATTGCAAGGAGGATTGTCATTGGCAGTCTCCATTGGCTTAGTCAACATTTACATACCTACAAAAATGGCCAAAATTCCCCAAGAAAACTTGCCCACCAATGCTACTCTATCACCATTAGTCATCCCTTATATGGCATGAAGAGGAAGGCTTTCCTTCCAATGTGGGACTCTCCAAAGTCAAAAATGACTAAAAGTGCAACACTTGGTCTAGGCAAAAATTGTCCTCACAATTATATATATATATATATATATATATATATATATATATATATATATATTTTTTTTTTTCTTTTTTTAGGATTTTTCCTTTTGAGTAATGTTAATGATACATAAAAATGCATAATTTTGTACCACAATTCGCCATATGGCAAGTTGTGAGAGGTGGAAGTGTGGCGGTGGGCCATATGGAGACATACCTTCACACTCATAACTTGCCACATGACGAGTTGTAGTACAGAGTTATGAATTTTTATATATCCCTATCATTACTCTTTCTCTTTAATTGTTCGTTTGATTGTTTCATCTATATCCTCCTATTATTATTAGATTTTCTCTATAGTGTTCAAGAGACCAAAACAAAACTTGTAAGTGTGGCCAGTTTGATTGTAAATATTATTAAGAGAAATGTTAATCAATGCCTTAAGAGCATTGATTAAGAAACTATTTTTAAAAACAAACACACACAGGGGAGAATGAAAATAGTTTTAATATAAAGACATACCTAAAAAGCTATGGTATCTTTTAAGAGATAATGAGGCAAATTATACTGCAAAATATACTCTCTTTGTAAAGAATTCTATTGCATAAGTGATTGCTGAATAAATCATTAATTGAATTTATTCCAAATTTGTAAGAAATATACTTATATGTTTACAACTTTTACAAGTCATAGACTATTCATGTATCATATAATACATGATATTATATGTGATATGCAAATATGAAAAGGGTAAAATGTAAAACTGACCCTCTAAGTTTCTTCAGATTTCATTTCAGTCTTTTAACTTTGCTTTTATTCATTTCTGTCTTCTAACTTTCAAGTTTATTTAATTAAAGTTTTTCCAGCAACTTTTGTTATATGTTGTGGTTAATTTTTCAATTTTATAAAAAAAATTTCAAAATTTTTAAATTAACAAAATTCAATTAATGATTGAAAAATATTTTTCAGATTTTTTTTTTTTTAATTTTAACAAAAGTTAACAAAAAGACCTTAATTGAATAAATCTAAAACTTAGAGGACTGAAATGAAATTTGAAGAAAATTAGAAGTCAATTTTACATTTTAACCATATGAAAATTTTAAGTATTCGAATTTTGAAAATACATATTTATGAAAAAATAAAATAAAATAAAATACAGGATAATGACAAATACAATTGTGAGCTACCCTACTAATATGATGCCTTTAATTTGTGATTGCAAGAACCTTATGAACCGGGACTGGGTGGTGCAGGTGCAGCCCATTTACTGTGAAGCAAATGCATGTGCAAATGCTCTGGCGAAGCGGGGAACTCACCAACAGAATTTTTTGTCTGTGTATAATGGTTGTCCTAGTTTTGTTTATATGTACTATGTGCCCATTTGGATTGGGCTTATTGCGTATCTGCGTTTTGAGTTTCACATTTCCTTCTTTTTTTTTCCTTTTTTTAGCGCATATGAACAATCCACACTGTTCATGCACATGGATTCACTGTGTAGGAGACAAAGTACACTGTTCATGCATTGTTCACGTACTATTTATAGAACCTACAATTACTTTATTCAAAAAAAATATTAAAAATGGGTCTCACGATACTATTTACACATTTAAAATTTATTTTGTTACAATATTTTAAATTTTTAATAAAATAAACTGTATCTAAACGAACTTGAGAGTACTTGAGTCTCGACTATGTGCCCAAGGACCTGGTGTTGGTGTTGTATAAACTCCTTTATTAGCTAAATAAGATCCCCCGTTTCCACCCAAAAAAAATTCAACCCAACTAATTGCTACGTCATAATTTCACTTCAATTACAAATTTTGACTTCTTTTATCCCAATCACCAATTTACACTACTCTACCCTTTTCAGGTACTTCACTGACAATTGTCTATCACCGATACCATATAGTACACTTACTGTGCAAGGGGCACTTTCTGCAGCATCTCTTGTCATCTCATCTCATCTTCCAAGAATTTGCTCCTTGGACGATTTGGTTCCGGTATTGCACCGGGTGCAATTACCACATCCGCCCGCATCAGTTTTTTTCTTTTATTTTTTAACTTTAATTTTTTAATTTTTTTAACTTTTTTTAAGAACAATATTTTTTATTCAGTGATTGAGATTAAAAATTTATCTTTTGAACTTTCAATATCAACTGTATATTACTATTGTATCAGGTGCAAGGTGCAATACTCTAGATTTTGCATCTGATCTGAATCCTCCTCTGGGATGCCACTACTTGGAATTATATTTTGATCTTTTTTACCATTTTATGTAATTGTTTAATCAATTAATTTATCTTAACATTTAAGTGTATGTTTAGCTTCAAATTAAAAAGTCAGTTTATTTATTATTTATCTTATTTTTACTATTATTTATGGACTTCATTGCATTTTTTGGTACTATCCATGGTTCGACTATACTATTTCAGTTAATTTTTATCTTTATCTATTGTAGTTTCAGTAAAAAGTTTTCAATTTCAACAAAATAAGCAAATTCCAAACCGATCTAAGAGATAAAAACTAATGGATTTATCTAAGCTTAGAAGAACTAGTGACACCTTTGAATTAATCTAGGTAGTTTTAGTTTTTTTCTCAAAAAAAAAAGAAAAGAAAAAAAAAAAGAGGTAGTTTTAGTTTGATCCAATCTTGACCTTAATCTATTAAGTTCAAAGAAAACTCAATCATGTAGCCAAGACACACCAAAAAAAAAAAAAAAAAAAGGTCCATCCAAAAAAAAAAGACACCAAAAAAAAAAAAAAAAAAAACTAACCCGACATCAACTACACGCTTGAATAATTTTCAGCCTTGCATTAGGGGGGCCTCAGTGCAATAATTTTTGCTTGCATTATTCTAACTTTTGACCACTTGTGCCATTGTTCAATCAACACTTGACTTTATCTTCTTTTGAGGCATTTCACATGCACTTGTCTACGTTGGCTCGTCATGCCTCTACTTTGATTGATGGTTATTACACTCAAACTAATCCACACAATTTTAATTTTGCACACACACCCTTAAAATTACAGAACTTGTATTTTGAAGTCACGAAATTTGACTTCAGAGCACAAGTTTTGTAGTTTCTATTTTAGCTGTATAGTATTAAGTAATATAATTGATTTGTTTTAATTTGTTATTTTACATTAAGAAAATAGATTTTAAATAATAAAAAAACCAAAAGTTAAATAAATCTTTAACTTTATTTGAAGAAGTTGCCTTGTAGCCCCACAATGTCCTAATTCAACCCAACTAAGTCTTAATTTCTCCTCAATTATTACAAATTTTGACCACTTCTTCTCAATGAATTGTCTACTATCGATTCCATTGTCTGTTGATAGTGGGCACTTTCTGCTTTATCTATTGTCATCTCATCTTCCAAGAAATTGCTCCTATGGCAGACTCCTTTCAGATGCCACTACTAATTGGAATAATAATATTTTGATCTTTAGTCCATTTTTTATATTGATTAATCGATTAATTTATATGTTTAAGAGACAAAAACTCATGGATTGATCTAAAGCTGGAACACAGACTCAATCATGTAGCCAAAACAGACAAAATAAATAAAAATTCTAACCCGACTTCACTTTTGACCACTTTTGCCATTGCTCAATCAACACATTGCACATTATCTTCTTTTCTTCAAAACTTAATATAATTTTTTTTATTAGTGTAAATATGCTATTTAAAAATATTTTATATTTTCAAAAATACAGCATCATTTTAGTATACATACGAAACACAGTAATTGAAAATATTCCAAGACTAACATATTCATAAACTAAACTGTACAGGCTAATCTATGCAAAACGTTTGATTACTTCAAACGTGTTTGACGAATTGTGGCTACTATTCAACCCTGTACATCTCAAAAGTGATATGCAAAGCCAAACAAGCTGCATGACTGGGAAAAATTAATCCCACTATGTTTTTCATATTTAAGGGTCTGTTTGATTGCAATGTTTAAGTATCATTTTTCAATTTTTAATATTGTAAAAATACGTGTTTGATTGTTATAAAAATATGTGTGAAAAGTATTATTGTTGTTTAAACAATAAAAACTGTCGTTTAAACAACAATGCTAAATCTCGGATCTTCAAGAACTTTTACCATTGGATTGGGTATATCTGGAGTCGACTGGCTTTTGTCGGTAAACATGAAGTAGTCTTCCTTGTTACTTCACATGTAGATGCATGTGGCACTTTCTACTCTATCTCTTGTCATCTTCCAAGAAATTGCTCATCTATTTCTGTCTCCTGACAGTATACATTGTGCATGGGGCACTTTCTGCTCTAATAAATCTCGTCTTCTTACAAAAAATTGGAATTATATTTTGATCTTTTATCCATTTTTATATTATTGACTAATCGATCAATTTATCTTAATGATTAAGAGAGAAAAACTCATGGGTTGATCTAAGCTAGAAGTTGTGACTCTTTTCAATTAATCCACGTAGACATGTAGTTTTCCCAAACTCAATCACGAAGCCAGGACAGGCCAAAAATAAAAATCTAACCCTTTAATACTTCTCGGTCTTGCATTATTGTAACTTTTGACAATTTTTGCCATTGTTCAATCAACACTGCACTTTATCTTCTTTTGTGGTATTTCACACCACTTGCCCACTTTGGCTTTTGAGTCTTGATGCCTTCACGACTTCACCAGTTCACCTGCTTGAATAATTTTCAGCCTTGCATTACTGTATAACTTTTGACCCTTTTTTACATTATTTAATCAACCAATTGTGAATTATACAAAGTTTAACCGTAAAATTAGTTGTAATTTTAAATTATAATCTTATTTAATATCTTTTTATTAAAAGTGAATTTTAATAAATCCACTATTGAGCTATCTTTTCTTTTTATATCCTCCATGCTTGCAAAATTTCTATAAAAATAAATATTAATAGATATGTCATCAATAAATTGTTTAAATTACAAATTTTTATAATTTAAAATTATGTATAAAATATAAGTTTATATATTATATAGTAAATAATATGCGATTGACAAAAAATTTAAAATCTATATTAAGAATATAAAAAACACGTAATTTAACTGTTAGATTTTCAAAATATTGAATAATGTTTATTTTATTAAGGTTGTTGCCTTAGAACACTAGCATACTAGCATTCGAGGAGACATACCATGTCTCTATTTTACACCATAAAAACCTATTTTATCATCTCATTTTACAACTCATTAACATCATAGTTAGGCCTGTCCACAAGTCGGTCCGGGTCGAGTTTGTGCCCAACCCGGAATCGACCTGATCAGTTCAGGTCTCTCATTTCTGGACCCATCGCCGACCGGTGAAGAGAGTCGGTTCGAGTGGTTGGAACTCGTCGGATACCGATTGGTCCTCGGTCGGAGTTGAAACTTTCGAAACAATGCTAGATTTTGGTCAAGATTAGGCCGAATCTACCGAGATCTTGCCGGATCTCAACGAGATCTCGGTGGATCTTGCAGAGATAAGCCCAGATCTCGACTAATCGGACCAAAACGCTAGCGAAGCACACCCATCGGTGGAGAACAGCTACTTTTCTGGTGTAAATACGATTGGATTGGTTGGGGATTGGATTTTTGTGCTAAAATCCATCATCCGACTCACCGGTATTGGGTTTTGGGGATGGAGACCCACAGCTGACCATCACCGGCGTTGGGTCGGTCAGTTTTCGGGCCGAGTCGGCCGAGTTGGGCAAGTTAGTCGAGTACCGGGTCTAGTTGGACACCCCTAATCACAATTTTCATTTTTACATACAATACAATAAAATAATATAAATCAATATAATAAAATAATATAACAACACTATAAAAGTGATGAGGAGAGAGAAAGAAGAGGTATTTACTAATATATATATATTTTTTAATACATCCTAAGCTACAGTTGGTTCTCATATATTAGAACCAACTATTCATGGATGGTAAAAGAAAATAAAAACCCACCCCTGGATGTAGCTATTTTGCCTTGTTGGTTGCTAAAATAGCAAGCAGGGGAGTTTTTACACCCCAATGCTAGTGCTCTTAGATTACAACCAATTTTGTACTAAATTTTGTTATTTCACTTTAGGAAAAAGTTTAGCTATAAAACTGGTTGTATCCTAAAATTACAACCTTACTCAGTAAAATAAATATTACTATATATCTTAAAAATTTAGCTATTGAATTACAAGTTATTTATGTTCTTAATACATATGTTAAATTTGTTTCAACCGGATTTTATTTACTATACAATCTATAAACTTATATTTTATGCATAATTTTAAACTATAAAAACTTGCAATTTAAACAATTTCTTGATGACATAGCTATTAATAATTAATTTTCTAGAAATTTTGCAAGAATTGAGAATATAAGAAGAAAATGTAATCCAATGGTAAATTTGTCAAAATTCACTTCCAATAAAAAGATATTGAGTAAGGTTATAGTTTTAGGTTACAATTAATTTTATAGATAATTTTTTTTTTTTTTAAATCTTCTTTTTAAGAACTTTACATGCACTCGTCTACATCGTCTCTTACTGACTATGCGCTCGTGACTAAGCTTGTTTGCAGCAACGGCCCATAGCTACACTAAGGGGCCTTGGACCAATGGCACCCCTTGAATTTTTTGTTTCTTTATTTTTGAGGGAGGATTTATTATTTATATTTCTCAAAAATATAAAGTTATTCCCCTAAAAAATAAATATAAAAATATAAAAAAGTTTTTTTTTTAAATTCATCTTTAATTTTTTTATTATATGTGAATTTTGAAAATATAACTATTAGATTATATGTACTTATTATATTCTTTTTACTTGTAAAATTTAAAAGAAATCAATGATCAATAACTATGTCATCAATGTCATGTTTAAATTTCAATTTTTTGTGGTAAATAATTATGCATAAGAAATAAATTTATTGATTGAATAATAAATAACACGTGATTTGAAAAAAATTTGACATATAAGTTAAGAATATAGAGAACATGCAATTTAACAGTTATATTTTTAAAATTCACATTTAATAAATAAAATAAAATAAGTCTAAAGGATTTCTTTTTAAACTAATTTAGAGAGAAACCTTGTTCAAGAAATACATTGAAAGAAGGGAACCCAATAAATAAATAAAAATTTAGGCATTACACTTACATGACTGATTGTAAGACCAAATCTGCTAGTAAGATGTGTTGTTTTTAATTATTAATTAATTTTTTCCATAGTTTTTTTAAGAAATTTTTTTTTCCTTTATTCAAATGACTTTTGTTGTTAAGTTGTTTGTGATCCATAGTTAAAAAATTTATTTTTTAATTATTTATCCTTGGAAATATTAATCAGTTTTTAATTCCAAAATATTTAATATATAAATAGAAAATATATAGAAATTTTATTTGTCTAGTAATTTATGGGAAATATAACTATAATATTTGCCTTTTTCAAAAGAAAAATACAAATAATCACAAAGTTATTTTATTTTATTTATTTATTATTTTTGATGGGATTTTTTTTTTTTTTTTTTTTTTGAGAAAGCATTATTATTATTTTTTGAGAAACAAACACACACATAAGGGAGAAGGAAACATGTTCTAACACAAAGGCACACCACAACTCCACTCAAAAGCCATGGTAACTTTTAAGGGAGGGTGTAACAAGTTATACAACACACAACACACTCTCTTAAGCAATGTGGGGCAATTACCATTTTTTTTTTTTGAGAAACAAACACACACACACACAAGGTAGTTGGAAAGGGGTTTTAATACAAAAGCACACCATAACTCCACTCAAAAGCCGAAGTAACTTTTAAGGGAGGCTTAGGCAAGTTATATTACACATAACATATTCTCTCAAGCAACATGGGACAATTACTTTTATTTTTTATTGATTGGTCAAAGAAATTTATTTAAAATAATGCTACAACTACTATAAACTTTAATACATAGGATTTACAAAACTGATGTATCAATTTTTAAAATATAATAAAAAAATATTATGTTGTTGAAGTAGCTGAAACTAAAAGTATTTGGAAACAATAGAAGAATGTGATGTACGAAGATATATGTTGAGATAACCCAAACATCAACTTGCACAGATGTCGTGTCTTTTTACGCACGATACATAGGACCCGTTTGGTATGTGTGTTTAAAAATTGAAAATTCTTGTTTAAAAACATTTGTAAAAATACGTGTAAGTGAAAAAATATATTGAAATACGTGAAATGTTGTTTAAAAATTGAAAATTATTGTTTGAAAATATAAACCAAACACCTTCTTACTGCTTGTTTTGGTTGTGGTTGTGGTGATGTATAGAGAGTAACTTCGATTTTCTATGATGTTATTTTCATCTGAAATAACAAAGACAGAAGGCACTTGAAAAGTACTATTTTTCTTCTTTGGTGTTTGGTTGGCTAAGATATTTTATACTGTCTATGTGAAACCAATTTCTTGTTGTGAGCAGTCCTGTAATCAAGTAGAGGTTTTGTTCTATTGCCTGTTTTTAATTTTTAATAATACTTACCCAAAAAAGTATCCGAGTTTTCTCTTGTTATATTTTTGTTAGGTTTATGATAATTTTGGATGTTTTAAGACGAATGATTTTCAACTATTGACACAACCCATGTGAGCATGATACTGTTTGATTGATGAGGAACATCAAAATTTTTTTTTGGGCAATAAACTAATAATAGGAGACTATGCAATGATCTCCTAGATGCTGTCAGTAATGAAACAAACATGGCTGGGCACAAGTGCAGCACCAGGTTTGGTCTTGAGATTTGAGAATGAAATTTTGGAACCCATCAGTAACTTCGTTATTTAATTCTTCCTCGTCTTATTTCCTGAATTGCATCCTCTTCTGCACTGCTTTCATTCTTCAAAAGAGGCATTATAAAATTTGATGATTATTGTTTTGGCTGTAAAAGTCTAAATTATCCATCTTAATAAGTAATTTTAGATTATTGGTTAACAATCTATTTTAGAAAAATTTTAAAATTATTTTTATAAAAAAATAAAAAAATTATTAAAATATTAATTTTTTTTTTTTTTTATAAAACTTTTTTTTAAAATGAGTGGTTAACCAATGCATTCGTTTCTGTCTAATTTTATTTAATTTGATCTGCGCGTGCACACTGCAGACACACATCAAGTTGATTGATCACCTTTTTATGATGCCTAGGAGAAGTTAATTCCATAGAACTCAATTTTTTTCATAGTTAAAAAGTCATCAAGAACTTCTTGATTGGGTACATCCGGAGTCAACAACTTGACAGGCTTTGGTCAGTCGACATGTAGTAGTCTTCCTTGTTACTTCACATGCAGATGCATGTGACACTTTCTGCTCTATCCCTTGTCATCTTCCAAGAAATTGCTCCTTCATTTCCTTGTCTCTTGATAGTAAACTGTGCATGGGGCACTTTCTGCTCTAATCTATCTCTTGTCAATTGTCATCTTCCAATAATTAAATTGCTCCTTTATTTCTTTGTCTCTTGATAGTACACTGTGTATTCCTCTCCAAAAAAAAATGGATAGTACACTGTGTATTTTCTCCTTTAGCAGACTCCTCCAGCTGGATGCCATTATTTAGAATTATATTTGATATTTTTTTAATCTATTTTTATATATTAATCCATTAATCCATTAATTTATCTTAATGTTTAAGAAAGAAAAACTTATGGGTTGATCTAAGCTAGAAGTTGTGACACCTTTTAATTAATCCAGGTAGTTTTAAATTTTAATTTGATCCAATATTGACCTTAATCTATGAATTGGTCAAACCCAAACTGAATCATGTAGCCAGGACAGACCCAAAAAAAAAAAAAATCAGACCCAACTTCACCTTCACGCATGAATACTTTTCAGCCTCGCATTATTGTAACTTTTGACCATTTTTGGCATCATGCAATCAAACAGTTTTCACTTTATCTTCTTTTTAAGAACTTTACATGCACTTGTCTACATTGTCTCTTGCTGACGATGCGCTTGTGGCTAAGCTTATTTGCAGTGACGGACCCACAGCGCAAGGAGGGGCCTTGGGTTTTCTTGTTTCTTTATTTCGAGGGAGGATTTATTATTTATATTCCCCAAAAATATAAAGTTATTCCCTGACAAGTAGTGTATATAAATATATATATATATATATAGAGAGATAGAGAGAGTGAATTTGTGATGTTAATATTTTATTATAATGTGAAACGGTATGAATTGGATAAACAAAAAATAATACAGAAAATATACTATAGTTTTATGCATTCACAAAAGAAAAAAAAAAAAAAAAAAAAAAGCCAGCAAAATAGTGAAAGTTGAACAAATCAAAAGTTTTATTGGGTTATCATATCGTTTGTTCTTTATATTTCCGCATTACTTACATGATATGATTTGATTGTGTTAACCTAGATTTGAATAATTTAAGTAATCACTTGACTAAATAATTAGGTTAAACAACTTATGTTTTAAGGGGGTTTAAAAATATACACTATATACTATCTAAACTAATAGATTTGAAGTTGCTGCAAACCAGTCATCTAAAATGCTAGATCTAAACCTTCAAGTGTTATCTTGGAGTCATGGACTGAAGGTCTACGTTGGAGAAAACCTTCTAGGATTGTCTTGGAGTTGTGGATTGTAGGTTCACATAAATTGTACTTAAATTTACAACAAATAGGGTTATTCTAATGGTAAGTCTCTATCTAATAGTGAATCTATTCATCATGAGATTGATAAGTCCAAGTCCCCTAGGTTTTTTTTTTTTTTTTTTTTTACTATGGAACGGTTCATTTCATTATTTTTCAAGGGTCATCATATCGTGTCTCCCGCACTTCCATGATATTGATAATTATGTGTTTAACCTAAAGCTTCCATAACATATCTAATAATCAACTTGGATCTAAAAATGGTTAAATACAGTGTTTTGAGTCTTTTGACATGGGTCTAAAGCAACAACATCACCAGCCAATATAGACTCAAAGATTTCAACCGCATCTGCAAATAGAAATAATAGTAATTAAAAATTTAAAATATATGCATTTCATAAAGACATAAACTATAATAATTGATTGGTTATTGGGTCATACAGATGAATTCAACCGGGTCTAAAAGTGAAAAGCAGAGTATATTACACCCAGGAGAATTCTTCGTAGTTTCCAGGGTCCAAAAGTTTGAAAGTTCAGAAAATGGTGTGCATCAGCTACACTCCAAAGTCTAAACGCCAAAGATACGTTTGCCAGCTTGGGCGGCCACCTGCCAAATATAAAATATCATATAACTACTCTGTCTGCTAATATTTCTATGTCCCAGTCTCCCAGTTATAAATATTAAATACTCTTAGTTCAATTCATACAAAATCATACTCTCCATTGTCTCTAACATGTTCTTTGTCTATTTCTACATTGAAGTTAAAGACATTCATGAAGTTTTAAAGAAAGCTAGAATCTGTTTATTTTGGAGAAATTACAAAACGATTCTTCATAATATTTATTTGCCAGCTACTTCTTAGCAAGTTCTGCGACAGAGTATTGCATCATCACGGAAAATTATTACTATTTGATTAGTCATATGAAAATACGAAATTAACCCTAAAAGATTCACTCTTACAAAGCTAAAGTGATTGTATTACTGAAGTTAACTATCACCATTTTTCATGTGTGACTTCCTAAGATCAAAATTGAATAATAAGTTAATGTTTATTATGGAATAATTTGGCATGCTAACAACATTTATAAAATTTAGATTTTCACCTGTTTGAATAGAAAAATGCAGCATGTCATTACGATGTTCTATGTTTGACATGTTATTACTAAAATGACTATTAGCAGGAGGAACTCTGTCTTTAGATATGTACAACATCATCTTCGTTTAAATGAGTTGCAGGAGCATGAATATTGCTTGCAAAATTTTGATTTCTCCTAGATGCATGAATTATCCTTCTCCTCAGTTGTGCATAATAGAAGACTTCATAGTACCTAGAAACCATCATTCTAGTAAAAAATCATTTCAAATAAAAGGAAAGGAAAAAAATGGAAAAATGTTTTTTACAATACAAAATGTAGATTAGGGACAAAAAAATTGACTCCAACTTCTGAACTTGCAATTTAACAAATAATATGTGATCAACTAGTGAATAATATGAACATCATACACAACCAATAGATAATACGAGCACTATTTAGCAGAACCATTTCATTTTAATTACAATTGAGATTTAGAGATACCATAAGAAATAATCCACCTTTTGAATTTATAATTTAACAGATAATCCTTGTCAATTGGTGGATAATACAAATAGCATACACAACCAATAGATAATACAAGCAGGATTTAGCAGAACCATTTAGTTTTATTTACAATTGAGATTTTGAGAAACCTAAAGAAATAATCCAGCTTCTAAACTTGTAATTTAATAGATAATCCATGATCAACTTGTGGATATATAATATGAACAGCCTACACAATCAATAAATAATATGAGCACTATTTAGTAGAACCATTTCATTTTATTTACGATTGAGATTTAGAGATACCTAAAGAAGTAATTCACAACACGGGTGGCATTAGTGCTTGCAAAAACAAACTTTTGCGGGCAAAATTTGGTATTTAGACTATTTTTAGAAATTTTTTTTGTGAATAGTATGCGCGTCAAACTATTTAGTTAGTTGGACTAATTTTGGAACTCGAGTTTGCCAAACTCGACTTTGGGGTGGAAAGCAAACACTATAGTGGCGTTTTTTTAGTGCCTATAGCGGTGTTTTTTTAGTGCCTTTAGCAGCGTTTATAGAAAACACCACTATAGGGTACCTATACCCTATAGTGGCGTTTTTGACAAACGCCACTAAAAAAAACGCCACTATAGTTTGAATTTTGGGCTGGAACTCAAGTTTAGCAAACTCGAGTTCCAAAATCAGTTCAACTAACTAAATAGTTTGACGCGCATACTATTCACAAAAAAAATTTCTAAAAATAGTCTAAATACCAAATTTTCCCAACTTTTGAGGAACAACATTGAAGTTGAAAAGATGCCAATTATTAAGAGGATCATGAGCAAAGGCTTGATACAAATATGACTAAGAATCAGTTTCTCAAAAGCAATCAAATAGTTTTATGTATATGTAAAGGTTAAATAACTGATGTGGATATTAATTACTATAATTTCAGTTGTTTCAATGTTAAAATTTTAAAAGGGTATAATAAAGAATTAGATTCTCCGAAGCAACAAAATAGTTCTATGTATGTGTGAAGGAAAAATAACTGACGTGGATACTAATGACTGTTTTAGCTTCAATATTGATAATTTATTTATATAGGACTTTTGATAGTTCAAATATACTGTCTTTTGTTTTTTTTAAGGATAGTGGCAATTGAACATGTATGAAGAAGTGAATTAGTTAAATGAGGAGATGAAGAGCCAAGGGAGTGAGAGAAATTGGCGTTAATAAGTTTAACTTGTAAAATTGTGAAAGCATGAAAGACTATTCGGATTGGGCTTTATGGTAGAAGGCATTTCATTTAAGCTATAAAAGATGGGGCTAGAGAACAATTAGAAGATATATTTAATAGTACAAAAAATTATGGGAAAAAATTAGAAAGAAAAATGAAAATGACATGACCATTGATGCAACTTAACTGAAATATAGTAACAATAAATGCTAGACTTCAGCTTTTTGATATATATATATATATAGATTTTATTAAGAAAATATTATTATTTTATGATAAGTGTTAATAGTCATAATAATCTCATTAACAAAAGGAGAAATTTGAAAATTTAGGATTACATAATGCATTATGAAACAAGTTATAAGAATATGAACCACATAAAAAATGAGTAATAATAATTAAACACACCCAAAATAATATAATGATACATTTGTAAATATTAAGTGATAGAAAATGCATGGAGAAAATGTTGCAAAAATAGGGAGAGTGGGTGATACTTATATGCAATTGAGAAAGAGAAGTGGGGACTCAAAAGAGAAAATTATTGAGTGTTAGAATACCTCTTGGTTAAGTGAGTATATTTCTTCTAACTAGAGCTAAATCTAATGTATTATTTTCACCATATTATACATTATTTCACATTACAAATTATTATATATACCATACCATGCGTGGGTCCATGAATTGTATCAATTAACTTTTCAAACGTGTTTTTTTTTGTCTCCAAAGTAGATGAAACTTTTCTCTCCCTAGCTCTTTGTAGTCTTGGAAAGAAAAAGAAACCAACTTACATTTTGTCACATAAAATTCAAACCTCTTAGATCTGAGCACTAGATTGTAGTAGGGGATTAGTGGCTTTTGTGTCTAGCTCTTGTCACAATGCATCCATCCTTATCTCATAATTTTTTTTCATACCTTCATTCCTTATTTTCCTTTCCTTTCCTTAATCCTTATTACATAGGTTTTTTTTTTTTTTTAAAAAAAAAATCCAATATGGATGCTTCAATGGAGGAGTTATGGAGAAAGTTTCACCTCTTTGAAGAAGAATAAAAAGGGGTTCTGGCTGTTAGTGTTATATATATATAGGTAAATACATAGATAGGTTGTAATAATGATATTTGAGTTTGAAGAATATTGTTTCATAAAGTTGATAAAGTGAAAATTCAAGTTCTGGAATTTTCTAAATGAAATTCAAAATTCAATATGTTCGATCGATCGATCAAATCTTTTGCTCAATCTATCAAAGTGATGAGGAAAATAAACCTGGAGTCTCTACCTGACTCAATTGTTGTTCGATTCCTGTTCGATCGATCGAAAAGAGCCCTTAATCGATGCTCAATTCCTCTCAATCAATCAAGACTCGTAAAACTAAATTTTCTATTGAATTTTCTGATAACTATTCTAAATGTTTGAAAAGGTTTCAAGCTTTGTGGATGGTTTTATGAAATATTTTAACTCTCTATACGTGCCTTTTGATGGAATATAACCCTATGGGTATAAATAGGGGTTTATGTTCACTTGAAATCCCAATCCTTTCTCTCCAAAAGTTGGTTCGAAAAGAAACACAAGAAATCTTGTGGGTATTATCCAGAATTGTTATCTGTAGAACCCAACAACTTGGTTGTATCCTAGGGACAAATTTGTGATAACTCTTTAGCAACAAAAGAGTAGGGACAAATATTGTCTAAATATAACAATTTTGTGCCTCCAAGTTATCTAATTTTATATTTGTCTTTTGTGTTCACTTTGTTCTTTCTTTATTACTTTGTGTATTATCCCCAATTGTTAGCTCTTAGGAAGTGGTTCTCTCTAAACAACAAGCCCAATTTAGTCTTCTATACAAGCTACAAACCAACAAATATTTTAACAATGAGGATTTTAAATCTACTCTTCAACAATTTTGGCGCTACTCACATGGTGTAACTATTAAAGAAGTTGGGAATAATTTATTTATGGATATCTTTGCCAAGGAGGACAACATGATTGAAGTTCAAGACAGATGTCCTGGTAATTTTACCTTCCTAATGTTCTCCTTTCTGCATTCAGTTTTTTATCATTCCTATTAAAAGTATGAATAGAGTTGTTGGTACTCATATAGCTAATGAGATTGGTACTCCTCTTATGGTTGATGCCCCAAAGAATGTTCTAGCTTAGGGCCCTTTCTTCATACTCGGGTGGATATTGATGTCACAAAACCTTTGATGAGAGGAAAAATGATTCATATTGAAGATGTGGAAAAAGGGTGAGTCTTTTTTCAAATATGAGAGGCTTCCTCTCTTTTGCTATCATTGTGGTATTCTCTGTCAGTAGGATCGTGAATGTAAAAAATATTAGAGAAGGCTGTCTCTCGTCGGATGATGATGATTTTCAATTTGGTGCATGGTTTCGTGCTATGGCTCCAAAGTTTAGTAAGAAGAAGAGTCATTTTAGCCAATCCAAACCAAGAGAGGAAGATGATGATGAAATACATGTTTCTCCTCTGTTAGTCGAAAAATCCAATGAGATGGCAGTTAGGCGTCTACTGGATGGCCCTAGCAAAATTTTGTTGAAAAGAAAAATTCAAAATCCCCTAATCTCTAACAGGTTTCTATTTTTTAGCGGGATGCTATCCCACCCAAATCCAAAATATTTGAACCCACCCTTATCCTTTCTCCAAATTCAAAATCCAAACCATTGGATAATCCTCTCATAAATATTTTTGATTCCCCCAATGATCCTTTAGTGATTCTATCAAATAAGCCTAACCCTTCTTCTGAAAAAATTGTTTGAAATACAAAAGCTACAGCAACGGCAAAGGAAGATAAGTAACAATGGTTTAGTCCTATGCAACAACTGATAGGCGACGTGGATAAGAAAGAGATTATGGAAGGAAATTTGAAAAATATTCTAGATATGGATAATCATAAGATAATTGAGGGAGATTTGAATTTGGATGTAGATACAATCATACAAATAAGTAGAAGGTTGTTAAGGGGGATTTAAATTTTGATGTAGATATGGAAATAATTTCAAATAGCTCAGATGTTTTTTCGAGTCAAACTAAATCCCTTTGGTCATAGAAACGCCTCATACATAAATCTAGTCTTCTATTCTGAAGCCTCGAATATTTTCTCTTCTCCAACTAAACATCCTTTTGAAGCTGTTGATAGTATTAATATTTTTTCACCTTTGGAAATTCCTCCTCATAACAGACAAGAAATTGATGGAGATAAACTATTAGTATCTCATTAGTCACATACCCACGCAATGCATGGAAATATATAATTATTTTGTAATATTATATAATCCATAATTTATTCTCTAAAATTTATTAAAGATAATTTTCTCCTAAAAAATTGAACTATTTCTAAAAGTATTTTCTAACTCTCAATTTTTACAAATATACATATATATATATATATATATATATATATATATATATATATATATATATATATATATATATCATTCTATTATTTTGGGCTTTTTTTAGATATGGTATTTGTAACCCAATAATGGAGGGACATGCCAACACAACATTAGATTTCCTATTTTTCTACCTATGATGAAATTGTATCATATTTTAATTCTTCTAAATTTGTAGGCGCAACCTTCGTACTAGTTGCTAAATCTTTAATTCCTAAAAGAGATTTCTAGTTAGTTGCCAACAAAAAAGAATAAGACCACAAGAAAAAGTAAAATGAAGTTTTGTAGGTTAGAATCATCATGTACAAAAACTTATTTGCAATAATGCAAATAAATAAAATACATTTTAAACAAACCTTACTTCAACAAAATGATCGAATTTATTAGTGTATACCAATTTCCATCAAAGACCAAATTGTCAAATAGTAATCTGCCATTGAACCCATGTCCACAACAAAAATTTATCAAGGTGTCCATATAAAATCACCCACTTAAATACATTCATTTTATCAATGTTCTGAATTCCCACAGAGAATCAAAATAGCGCATATACGAATTGTAAGTAAGTGAATCACTTGTATTGCCATGACGTGGTCAAAGTTGGTGGCAAACTTACTAAACTTGGCCAATTGTTCTTGCCTTGGAGAAGATGACTATTAGCATTCCAGGTTATGAACTTTAAATGGCTATTGTAAATTATCAAATTGTATTAGTTGCTATTGCCCAAAAATAGCAGTTGTTTTTGCCTTCATTGGAACACATTAGCTATATCATATTGTGTTTAATAAGGAAAGAAATAGTAAAATCCAAAAGAAATAGTATTGTTACGTTTTGTATAAAACTCATACACATAGTATTCTAGATATTCAAGATGAGAAAATTCTAAAAATAAAATCAAGTTGTTGAAAAAATAGCATAATTCAAAATTAAATCTAAAACTAAAAACCTGACTATTGTTCATATACACAATATTATAGATAGATATTCAAAATCAAGAACCAATTAGTTCTTCCATCCACACAACAATTAGCTTAAAGCTAGATATTAATGGAATTTAAAAATAATTCAGTTTTTTTAATTTTCTCACTCCTAAAATACCAAACAATTTCTCATAAGCTAAAAAATCCCCAAAGTTATTCATCAACCAAACAGGCCAACTAAGCTCCCAAACACAAAAATTCTAGACACAACACAACAGTCTACTTAAGCTGACGTACTTTGAAGAATTAGAGTTTGCTTTTAAAAAAAAAGTAAGATAAAAAAAATAATAATAATTGTTACATCTCAAGTTTCATATAACAAAAAAATTTAAGATTTAAACTCTACTCTCTTTTCTCTTATATTTTTCCATAATTTCTAGGACACCAAATAGTCAAATTAAACAATAAACAACAAATTATTAGTGTAAGGAAATGAAAATCTAATATAGCTTATGTGTATTGTGTTAGGGTCATATTTTCTATGTAATTGGCTAATCCTTTGACAAAACATACTCTACTTATAATTGGGTAGGTCTAAGTTGGGTTTAACGTATCAAAAGGTATGTTGCTCAAACATATCAAGTGGTATCTTTAAAGACATGAAGACTGATCCAAGAAACAAGTGAAGAAAAGCTAATTCATTAAGTCTCGACAAAAGCTCGACAGATACTGCTATCAAGGTTAAATGAAGAAGCTCAAAACAAGTTTGACACAAGCGCGATCTATTGAGAATTATGATTTTAGAATTCCAGATCTGAAATTCGGCCCATGTTGTCTTATTTGATAACGGTTTCTTTTCTGACAACCCTAGACATATATAAGAAAAATTTTAAAAGCCGTCTTATATGGATACAGAGACCTAGAATTCATACTTCCTCTGTGTGAAGCTAATGTGTTTGTACGCCATAGGATTTTGTAACCAAGTGATTCCTGATCTTCATTGTTGATGAAGTGAAAAACTTTGCAACCCATAACAACCATTCAAGCTGCTGGAGTTAGTCACGTACTAGGATCCGTGCAAAGGAGTTAGTCATAGGTTGGAGATTTGTGCAACAAATGAAAAAGGCTAATATAAGATCAAGTCCAATTGGGTATTGGAGCGAAGGTTCAACTGTAGATTTCTATTTTGGGATAGACTAGGGTAATGGTAACATTCCTAATATTTGTAATCGCTTGATTTTTGATTAATGGATTCTTGGAAATTGTGACCCTAAATTCACCTAGTGGGGTTTTTGCCTTGCAAAATATTTTCCCCATTTGTCAACAAATCACCATGTTAATTTAATTTCCGTTGCATTTAGTTTATTTGGTGATTTGTTGGTACTTCCACGGTTTGCACGTAATTGACCTAATTAATCAACTTGGATAATTGAATTAATTAACTAGGGTCAATCTATTTTAACCCAACATATTGAGCAATAAAAAGAAAATTATCAAGCGCCACCCAAAAAAAGCAACAAATTTATTACTCTTTCCTTGAAAAGGTTCTAAGAAAAGAATGGTTACCAATTGATTGGTATAATCTTCAATAGAATAAAAAGCTTGCAGTGATTGCAAGGCCTGATCCTTGACATTTGTCGAGGAATTGACAAACGAAATTGAGATAAAAATGAAATTTAGTTCAACATATAAGACAACAAGTAAAAGAAAAAAATAGCAATTTCTCTTTGATGAAAATGAATGACACTCTTACTATAAAACAAAGACCAAAACAAAAACATCACATTGAAGTTAATTATCAAACATTATAGCAAACATATTGAGAGTAACATTCCTACAGTCTAGAGAAGGGCAACCATAAAGCAATTTATAAAAAAAATGACCAAATGCCCAACTCAAATGAACTTTGAAAACTCAAATATATATTTTAATAGTTTTGAGACCATGAAATCTCAATCTTGTTCATCATGAAATCCCAAAATTGACCTACATTTTTTTTTACTAGTAATGCGATGGAAATAAATAATAAGAATAATACAAATAACAAAACTCATTTTGAGTTTATACCCTTTGGACCTGGGCTACTAATGTTCGCCTCTTATTTGCTTCAATTTTGTCTGCAAGCTCTAGAGTCACTCTCTGTCTCTTGCATTCAAGAAACTATATCATTGAAGGCCATATCAATCAATTTGTGGAGAGAGAACAATAGAAAAATTTATAGGGGAAAAAAAA
This sequence comes from Quercus wislizeni, assembly GCA_023055345.1. Classification (NCBI taxonomy): domain Eukaryota; kingdom Viridiplantae; phylum Streptophyta; class Magnoliopsida; order Fagales; family Fagaceae; genus Quercus; species Quercus wislizeni. The sequence continues at coordinate 19,668,805 of JALGQJ010000007.1, read as the reverse complement.
AGAGGTGAGGAGGTTGCAATCTATCGATGACTATTAGAATTCCATATAATAGCAGTATTTGAAGAGTTTGGGTTAATGGAGACACACACAATAGAGTTGGAGATAGAGTAACATCTGAATTTAAGAAGAGACTCAATAGATGTCAATCGATAAATCAAAAAATAAAAAAGAAAGAAAGAAAATAATGATGACATGGCTCTGATATGGCTTAACTGGAGTGTATTTACAATAAATGCTATGCTTAAACTTATATATATATATATATATATATATTCCACCCTTGGGGTTATTCTACAACCCCCTCTCCTAACATGGGAATTTCTCCACATCACATTGATGCCTAGTAAATCAAGAGGGTGTTGTTTGGCGCTTTATTAGTTTTTATGGTCATCTAGAAACTTTGAAGAGAGGATTTGTTCTCTTGCAATAGCTTGGATTCTTGAAAACAATTATATATATATATATATATATATATATATATATATATATAATTAATAGCTTCATGAACAAATATATAATAAGCTACAATTGATTAGTTAATTTTTTTTTTTAGAGAGTTTCAACTTTTTTTTAATTACTATATATTTTATTTTTGTAGTTGAGCTCCCTTTTCAAAACCTTAGCGCCCCCGCCCCCCCCCTTCCCCAATCAGCTTAGCTAGTTTTACCTAACTAGCAACTATCCAATCTAAAAACTGAATTAAAACATAATAACATCATGAACAAATATATAATAAGCTACAATTGATTAGTTAAAATTTTTTTTTAGAGAGTTTCAACTTTTTATTTTTTATTACTATATATTTTATTTTTGTAGTTGAGCTCCCTTTTCAAAACCTTAGCCACCCCCCCCCCCCCCCAAAATTCCCTAATCAGCTTAGCTAGCTTAGCCTAACTAGCAACTATCCAACCCAAAAACTGAATTAAAACATTCATAATGTTGATTGTATTTTAGCAACATGTTTTTTTATTGGTGTTGTAGTTATAGTAAACTGGTATGAATAGCAATTGATTGTAGCAAGTTGTTAAAAATAAAATACAATATTTTATTAAGATTATCTCTCTTCTTTCAATAAAAAAACTCAAATAATCAGAGACTTTACCGATTGAACCCCAAATTTCTTATTAATAAAAAGTATTTATTAATAATTGATAATTGGATCATTCAGACCCATGGTGTCACCCCAAAGGAAAATTCTGTTAATTCTGTCCATCTCCCTACAAACTTTAGGGGGAAGCATGGAGCATTGCATGACATGGGTAGGAATGGCAGTGGAGACGGCGTTTATGAGGGTAATACGGCCAGCTAGGGAGAAGGAGCTCGCCTTGCAGTTTGAGAGTTTTGCGCGGACCTTGTCAATGAAGAAGGCAAAGGCTCTATTATTTGTTTTATCTGTGAGAATCAAGACGCCCAGGTATTTTCTGAAGTCATTGCAAGAATTAATGTTCAACTCTCTCTCCACGGCATTTATAATATTTGGCGATGTGTGTAGAGAGAAATATATCTTAGACTTTGAGAAGTTTATTTTTTGGTTAGAAAGGGAGCAGAAGGTTAAGGATGGTTTTTATGGTGCTGCAATTTTTTTTTGCTTGCTTTGGTAAAAAGGATTAGGTCGTCGATGAAGAAAAGGTGCATGAAAGTTGGGCCATCTCTCGAAGTTTTTATCCCAACCCAATTATTAAGGTCAACCTCTTGTTGGATAAGGTGTGCCAAGTACTCCATGCAGAGAATGAAGATGTACGACAAGAGCGGGTCTCCCTACCTTATTCCTTTTGAAGGGGGGAAGGGATGAAGTCTCTCGCTGTTCACCAAAACCGAGAGGTTTGAGGTGGTGATACAGGCCATTATCAAGTCTATCCACAGAGGGGGGGGGGGGGAATTGTAGAAGCAGAGCATGTGCTTAATGAACCCCAATCCATTCTATCAAAAGCCTTTTTTAGATCAATTTTGATAGCCATGAGACCTTTTTTACTCTTGGAGGTTGCCATGGAATGAATGACTTCCTAAGCGAGGATTATATTGTCGCTCGCTTTCCTACCGAGGACGAAGCTCGCTTGCAGGGGGTGGATGAGGTCATCAAGTTGAGGCTTTAACCTTTGAACGAGGATTTTTGTGACAGTTTTGTAAAAAATGTTACAGAGGCTGATCGATTGGAATTGGTGGATAGTTTATGGTTTGTCGACTTTAGGCATGAGGCAAATAAGGGTTAAGTTCCAATCCTTGGGAATTTTTCTTGTCATAAAAACCTCCTTGATGCAGTTGATGAAGGAGGGCTCCACAATGTCCCAATGCCTTTGGAAGAAAATCAGGTTGAAACCGTCGGGGCTTGGCACTTTGGTGGGCTTGAATGAGAACATGGCGTCTTTGACTTCACCATTAGTGACATCTCCCGAGATTGAATCTTGGATGTGAGAGGTGATAGGGTGAAGGTTTCATGGGTTAGGGATAATGATGGGAGTATATAAAGCTTTCAAAGTGTAGAGGGTGGTAAAGTGGGCGAGGATCGCAAATTTGATCTCAATGGGGTTGTAAGTCCAATTGGCTACTGAATCCCTTAGACACCAAATTTTATTACGGCGGTGGCAGCAGATGGTGGAAAGGTGGAAAAGGCTGGTATTTTTATCGCCAAGTAAGTTCAAATCAGTTCTCGATTTTAAAGCCCAAAATTTTTCTTCTAAGCGGAGGGTTTGGTGGTATTCATTGAGGAGCTTTTTTCCAAGATAGAAAGAGAGTGGTTAGAACCATTACATAGAGCTTTTTGAATACCATTTAGACGGGCAAGCAGTCATCTTTTTTTGTGGAAGATGTTGCCAAGGTCCACTCAATGTATGCGGGAGTTCCCTCACAATCAGTGAGGTCTAGGATTGTGACAGAAATTGGTCTCTTGACAAGCTCTCCTTCGTCATTCCTAGAATCATCTCCAACACCATTCATGCCACTCCCAAGCCCTTCCAATCTGACCTTGCTGACCTCCCGACCTAGAACCTATCGTTGAATGGCCAGTTCAACTCTAACACAGCTTACGGCCTATCCAAGAACTCCTCGACCGCCCTGTTGGCCCAAACTTGGAAATGGATTTGGAAAATCCCCACCATCCCTAGAATCCAAACTTTGCCAAGGGAAAATTCCCATCAAAGTTCTACTTTACACGAGACAGATTGTTCAGGATGCTACTTGCCTACTTTGCCACTTTGAAGCCGAATTAGCTCTCTACATCCTAAGAGACTGCCCTCTCATTCCACCCATCTAGGCCCACCTCACCGGTCACACCTTACCCAATGAATTCGACTGCAGCAACACATTCGGTTGGTTTAAAAAGATGGCCACCCATAAACACCCCACACCCCTATCTAACATCCCCTGGTGTGTTGTCTTCCCTATGGCTGTATGGTCCATTTGGTTAGTTAGAAATAAACTGGTCATGGAAGGAATTTGCTCTGAAAGCAATAGCATCCTTAAACGGATCACCTCCACCTCCATTGACCTATTTTTCACCCTCCCTACCAACTGGCACAACTCTCCTAGAACCTCTCATCTCCTTGGCTGGAAACCTCCACCTATAGGCTTCTTCCAACTGAACATAGATGGTTCGGCTTGAGGAAACCCAGGCGATGCTAGTGCAGCTAGCATTATTAGAGACGCTAGTGGCTCCTGAATTGGTAGCTGCTCGAGAAAGATTGATCATACGCATTCCATGGTAGCGGAATTGTGGGGCCTCTAGCATGGCCTCATGCTTGCAAAAAACTAAAACATCAAAAAACTCATTGTTGAAACGGATGCCCTAGCAGTAGCGAATCTCATTTCCTCTGAAAATATTGAGCGTAACTCTACCCACCCTTATAGTGTTATTATTATTAATTGCAGGTCCCTCCTCCGTGATTTTAAGGAAGCCCGAGTCAAGCACGTACACAGTGATGCAAACCATTGTGTGGATCTTTTGGCAAAAGAGAGTTTTAACGCCCCCATGGGCCTTTTTGTTCACCCCCATCCCCCCTCTTGTATTTTGTACCAGCTTTTAGCTGATTCTTGGGGAGTAGTTTATCCCAAACTTTGTAATCTGCTTTACACTGTATTTGGTTAGGGGGATAATAGGGAGGATGGAAAACAAAGGGAGGAAAATAGGGTGGAAAACAGTGTTTTTTATTGTTTGGCAAAAGAAGGAAAATGCTAAGGATGGAAAACCCGAGAGAAAATTTTCTCTCCCGAGCCCACAATTTACATCCTCCCAAATCGGGAGGAAAATTGTGGAGAGAAAAGTGCTCTCATCATGGAATTACACAAATGTCCTCTCCCACCTACCCTCTTCACAAACACAACGGCTGTTCTGGAATCAAGTAAAAAAAAAAAAATAGAGAGTGAGAGCTGGAGAAAAAAAAAAAAAAAAAAAAAAAGGAGAAGGAGAGCACTAGCTGGAACGTTCTTGAATGAGGGAGAAAAAGAAAGAAAAGAATGGGGAGATAAAGAGATAAGGACAAACGTGTATGGAGGAAAAAAAGAAAAAGAAAAGACAAACGTATGGATGAAATGAAATGAGAGAAAGGAGAAATAATATAAAGAATAAAAAATCCTTATTGAGAAATGTTACCACAATATTTTCACAATAAATTTTAAGTAATAGATTGTTATTAGTTAATATTGGTGAGTAAAAAAAAATTTCAGTGGTGGGTTTAAATTAGAACTAGTAACAACTTTCCATATAAATTTTGTTGTAAAAGTATTGCGAAAAATATTGTGGACGTAACACTTTTCATTGAAAAATGTAATTGTCGGTAAATTTTATATTATTTAATGAGCACAAATAAATCTATTTCTTACTTATTATGTAATAAGGGTATAATAGTCAATTTATATAAAATACATTTTCTATCCTCTCACTTTTCTTTTCAACCAAACAAAAGAGTTTTCCACCCTCCTACTTTTCCATCTCTCCTACCAAACACACACGAGGGAAAACTAAATATTTTCTATCTTTTCATAATTTTTCATCTTTCCACTTTTTCACTCCTCCAAACAAACAGACCTTTAGTTTTTAATAAAATTTCCGGTTTACCCAAAAAAAAAAAAAAAAAAAAAGAAGTTGCAAGTCATCTAGGGGTTCATTAGGATAGAACTTATTTTGCTGAAACTGAAAACTAAAAACACTGTAAAAAATAATTTTTAAATACGTAAATAGTATTATAAGACCAATTTTTAATAAAAAAATGACTAAAAAGTGAAGTTTGTGTATTTCACAAACAGTATATGGATTCGCCGTTCACAGACGACTTGGCCAGCCACTGCGGCCGAAAAAAAAAGAAAAAAAAACGCAAAAGGAGGGAAATGTAGACGCACAAACACGTTATCCGAACACTCATTAGATCTAGGTATAAGCAGACAATTTCCTCGTAATTTCCTTCAGGGTCCAATCTACGAAGTCCAAACGTTGAAAATGAGTCAGAATATAACAGCTAAACTCCATAAAGAAATTGTTCCTAATTTCACACGCTTTAAAAAAGTACTTTCAGAATTGACCGGTTGGTCTCTATCAGATCTTGACCTCACTAATAAATTATAATCGTTCATTTCCTTGACTCATTTGCCGTTCCCATTCTCTCTCAAATCAATTTCAAAAATCCAGTTCCAGTACAATTTCTCATTCACTTACCTTTGTTCTTTGTCTAATCTAATTGATTACCCATCTTCCTTTCAGATCTACTCTACCATCTATATATCCAAATTATGATGGATTTCATGACCAACATAGGAGCCTCATCTTTCAACAACCGATGCAGCTATGATGTGTTTCTGAGTTTCAGAGGTGAAGATACACGCATGAATTTCACTAGTAATTTGAATGGATTTTTGAATATGATGGGTATCAACACTTTCATAGATGATGACCTGCCGAGGGGAGAAGAAATTTCTGCCAAGCTTCTCGAAGTCATTGAATGTTCAAGGATTTCGATAATTATATTCTCTGAAAACTATGCATCTTCCACTTGGTGCTTGAATGAACTTGTCAAGATTCTTGAGTGTAAGAAAAATGGTCAAATGGTACTTCCGGTTTTTTATAAGATAGATCCTTCAGAAGTACGTAATCAAAAAGGAAAGTTTAGAGAAGCTTTAGTGATACATGAAGAAAAATTCAAGAATAATATGGAAAAGGTGCAAAGATGGAGGGCAGCTTTAAGTGAGGCCGGTAGTTTATCGGGTTTGCCCTACAAGGATGAGTATGTATTTTTCTTGACTACTCTTTGACTTTTATGATTTTTAATTATTTGCTATCATCACTATTTTATAGCATTAACAGTTATCTCTAATTCTCATCCCCCAAAAAAAAAACAGTTATCTCTAATTGTTCATTGATATGTTTTTCTTGGGACCAAATTATGAACGAATTCTATTTTTATTACATTCTACCACTAAGCTACAAAGATCAACGACAGAAGCAAAAGAATATATGATCAACATTCTTACCATATTGTTTAGAAAGTTTTCCGAAATTTGTCAAAGCATCAAAAGTGGGATTCTGATAACTTGTTTCCTCAAATCTGTGAATTTCATGTCTTTTGCGTCGATTGACATGTGACAACTATAATATTGTGCATGTGGCATGAACGATTTGATCAAGAATCATATATAAGTTAAATAAAATATTTTGACAATATTATTAAAATTGAATAATAAAATAGATAATAACATAAAAGAAAAATAAACTTCATTTAAGTTAAATGGCGAATGTACACAGGTAAGACCAAATTTTTATAAAACCAATAATTATCATAAATTATAAAATTATTTAAAATAAATTCTACTCTTAAATTTCTTGAAATTTTTTATAATGGAGTTTTAATCACAATAGTATTTTAATTTTATAATATTTTGAAATGGAGTTGTTCTTTAAAAAAACTAGGTTAACAATTTTAATGAATTCATAGCGAGTCGCCATGGGTAAAATTATGTTATACGACATCTAATGCACTGGTATCAGATGTGTCAAATGTCAAATATTTAGCATTTGGCATACCAAAAAAATCTCACATGAGATGTTTTATATGCCAAAATATTTGGCATGGATGAATAATACAATCTCAAATTTGGAAGTATATGGATAAAAATGGTAAAATTTTTATTGTTTTTTTAATTTCCTTTTCTCTCTCTTCTCTTATCACTCAGATTTCTTCCTCTCTTCTTCTCAAAAAAAGATCTCTTCCTCTCTCATTCTCTCTCAACCTCTCCTCTTTTCTTCTCTTACTCTTGATACTTCTCCTCTCTTCCTTTTAGCCTCACAATGCTTCCAATCTCCCACTTGCAATGGGTTTTTTTTTTTTTTTTTCGTTGTTGTGATTTGATGTGTGGGTTCGGCAGTGGGTGGGTTCAAATGGTGATGTGTGGGTTCATATGGTGATGGCTGGTGGTGGGTGGGTTAGCTATTAGGCTATGGATGGGTTCAAATGGGTAGATTCAATGGTGGGTGGGTTAGCCGATGGGTTTTGATGGATGGGTCGACATGGGTGGCTGGGACACTGTTGCTTGGGGGTGTTTTTGTTTTTTGTTTTTAATAAAAGATATGGAATTTTTTAACTTATTTTATTGGGTGACGTGTTAAAATAAGAGATCTAATGTATAAGATATTTTAAAGTGATGTCTTAAAATAGATAAAGTAACTTTTGATGTGTGAAAATTAAAATTTTTTTTTTAGAACATCTAATGCTGGTGCTTTAAGCAACATATTGCAAAAATAACATGTACGACTCAAATTTTATTATTAGAACAAAATTTTATGGTCAGTTCTTTTTATTTATTTATTTATTTTTTTGAGATAATGGTAGGTTATTAAATTAATATAAAATACATATTGAATTTTCTCTTAAAATTCTAGAAACTCTTAGTAGTAAAATTTTATTGGGTTGTCCATTTTAATTTTTTTTTTGAAACATTGCCAATAGATTTTAGCTTAGGGAAACTATGGTAATTATTATAATGTACTTTTTTAAATAAATAATATTGAATTATAATGTACTTCAAGTGAGCCAAATGAAATAAAGGGAAAAATGAAAAAAGAAAAAGAAAAAGAAGAAGGCATCCACTTGGTGCAACTACATAGTGTATGGTGCTATTTTTATTATAAAGTACTAATAGTATATTTAAAAATTGTATGTAAAAAAAAATTATTAATATCATTGAAACTATTTTAATAATTAGTGAGTCATTAATTAATATAAGGTACAAAATGAATTTTCTCTTAAAATTCTAGATACTCTTAGTAGTAAAATTTCGTTGGGTAGTATTTAAAAAAAAAAAAATTGAATCATTGCCAATAGATTTTAGCTTAGATAAAATATGGTGATTATAATAATGTATGTTTTTTTTTTTTAAATAAATAATATATAATTATAAAGTACTAATAGTATATTTAAAACTTTTATATAAATAAAAGAAAATATTTATTAATCTCACTGAAACTATGGTAATAATTACGAGCCGTTTGAATTTTTAATAGAGTTGCACCTAAAGTAAATTAACTAGGTTAATAATTAATTAACCACATGTCAAAGACACATTTTATTTTATGACTTGTAATAATGACATCAACATTGAGCCACTTGGTGAAATTGTGGTGTGTAATGCGTAAGTTTTACTATATTAAATAAAATTATGATGTATAATCAATATAATTAATATTAAATTTATTTTTAATTACCTAAAACTTTTGGTAATAGAATTCTAGTAGATACATAATTTAAAATTTCTTAAAACATGGGTAATATAGTTTTACTTAAAAATAAACTATCCTAATAATTAATAAGGCACTTGATATTTTGATAATGGAGTATAATTTAAAGTAAACTATCTAATAATTCATAAGAATTTTAGCCCCTTGTCACAAAGAGATAACAACTTGACACAACCACTAGTTGTAGGACCTAACTTTTAATATTGTATTGAATGGTATATGAGACCTAATATGATTTGATTTGATTTCGACAGTAGTTATACAAAATTAAAATTATTGCAAATATTTTGGTGATAATAATTAGATGGTTGATTATTTTATAATTTAATAAATTTTATATATTGTACCGGATGTCTTAATAAATTTGCTATGGGTGTATACTGAAACAATTTAAAAAATTTATGCTTCTAATTAAAACTTCTTAAAATTGTCCCAAAAGTTATTCTGCAAATTTATTTTTTATTTATGTGTAGTCACTTCACACTTGCTGCAAAAAGAGTGTCTTCACATGGCGTTATCACAACTTGTAAGGCCTAGCTTCTATTACAGAGAATATAGTATTTCAATTATATAGAAAAAACATAACATCTTGAATATATCCAAGATGTTTTTGAAGTGATCTTGTTAATAATTTATTTTTCTAATCTAATACATATTTTTAATGCTATTTTATTGGCAGCCGTGCTCAATTTGAATTTATCCAAGAAATTTATAAAGTGATCTCAAGTGCTAAATTAAGTTGCGCGAAATTATTTGTTGCAAAATATCCTGTTGGGATAGATAATCGTTTAAAGGACGTCATAAATCGGTGTTTAGATATTCATTCAAATAGTCGTTGCATCGTAGGGATCTATGGCCTTCCTGGAGTGGGTAAGACAACAATTGCAAAAGCTATTTTCAACACAATTCATTATAATTTTGATGGAAGCACCTTTCTAGAGAATGTTAGAGAACAGTCAAAGACAAATGATGGCATACTCCAACTACAAGAGAAACTTTGTTATGAAATCTTAGGGAATAGAAATTTGAAGGTGGGGAGTATATCTAGAGGAATCGATGTGAAAATCAAAAGGCTTCACCGTAAGAAGATTCTTGTAGTTCTTGATGATGTGGAAAAATTGGATGAAATAGATAAATTGCTTGAAAATTATGATTGGTTTGCTTCTGGAAGTAGAATCGTTATAACAACAAGAGATAGACGCTTGCTAGATACTCTTCCAAAAGATTGGCATGTAACGTACTACAAGGTTGAGGAACTAAATGAACATGAAGCTCATGAGCTTTTTGTTAAATATGCCTTTGGAGGAAATAATGCCAAGGAAGAATATTTTGAACTTGTTGATCAATTTATACATTATGCCAAAGGCCTTCCTTTAGCTCTTAAAATAATTGGTGCAAATTTGTATGAAAGGACTAAACGTGAATGGAAAAGTGCATTAGACAAATATAAAAGAATTCCTGAGGGAGCTTTTCAAAAAATACTCAAAATAAGCTATGATGGATTGGACCAAACTCAACGGGATATTTTTCTTGATATTGCATGTTTCCTTAAAGGATTCCACAAGAATCGTGTTGTAGATATACTAAGCAGCATCAATTTCTATGAACCAGATTATGATATTAAAAGACTAATTGAGAAGTGTCTCATAACTGTTACTGAAGATGACAAACTATCGATGCATGACTTGATTCAACAAATGGGTTGGGAAATTGTTCGAGAAGAATCACCACAGGTAGTCAAGAAACGTAGCAGGTTATTGTGTTATGAGGATGCTTGTGAAGTACTAATTGAAAATAAGGTATAAATTGTTTTGATTTACCTTTTCCCATTTTTTCAAAAGTGGATTATTCTTTTTTTTTTTCCCCTTTAATTTTTATGAAAATATAAGCTTATGAGTGTGGCTTTTGTTTAAAGTTTAACAATCTATTATATTTTCGGTGAATTATCTTCTATAATGTGATTTACTTAAAGTTTTGTTCAATTAGGGGTCAAATGAAATTCGAGGCATAACGGTGCATTTGCCTGAACCAAAAAACATGCGGTTGAATCTTGAAAAGATGAAGAATCTAAAATACTTGAAAGTTCGTAATGTAATTTGTGAAGAACTAGAATTTCTTCCTAATGGGTTAAGGTTACTTGATTGGAATAAATTTCCTTTATCTTCCTTGCCATCCACCTTTGAACCTAGAAACCTCGTTGAACTCAGCATGCAAAGGAGTAACATTGAATTGGATGAGAATTTCGAGGTATGATCTTTAGAGTTTATAAATTCTTATTAGGCTTTTGTTAATGAATGCTCCTAGAAAACAAGTTAAGTCACAGTTTCTTGTTGTTGCTAAAACCAAACCAAATGTCTATTACTACATTAAATAATATTTCTTTACATTTTTTCAATAAATAAAATAAATTGTGCACAAATATTAAAAAATGTACACATAATCATAATGAATTGATGGATAATAAATCAATGAACTATCTATTGACATTTTTTTTTTATAAAATTTTTAAAAAAAGAATAGTGCTATGAATGTTACAAGTTTTACTAAATTGAGCATACAAAATGATGTGTCATCAATTGTAAAGAAACAATTCAAATATTCATCCACTAATTACATTTATTGTTATATCAGTTTGTAAATTTTATATAATAAAACTTATTGTATCTTTAACAATTTTCTTTTAAAAAATGTTTAATATAATTCAAAATTAAACATTTATTATTTCTTAATTTATGCTCTTAGCCTTATCATTTTAAAGTTTTATTTTACTAATAATTTTTTTTTAATTCCCTTCTTCTACAGAGGTGTCGGTTCGAAAAATTGAAGTATATGAATTTCACTTCCTGTGAAAATATTACAAAAATACCTGACTTATCGGTAATTGCTCCAAATATAAAGAAGATGAATTTTTTTAAATGCATAAATTTAGTTGAGGTACATCAGTCCGTTGGACTTCTTGAAGAGCTTGAATTCTGGAATCTCAACGGCTGCCAAAATCTTAAAATTTTACCAAGAAACCTCCGGTTAAAATCTCTTAAATTGTTTTATCTCGAAGGCTGTGAAAGTCTTGATCAAGGGACGGAAAGATCAGAGGGGCTTTCATCAATAGGATATCTCATTCGTCTTCATGTGTTGTCAATAAGTTCTAAAAACTTGAAAGATGTTCGCATCTCTAATTTACAAAATCTTAGGGTGCTCTCGATATGTGATTGTGAAAATTCACCAAAAGCTATGTATACTCCGGTTTGCTTCCCCAAATTAAGAAGTTTAGGTATCATTTCCAGCAACATCACTACTCTCCCTGAAATTGCTAACATATTTCCGAAATTAAAGCATCTTGGTATTCACTGTTGTTGTAACTTACGAGAAATTCCAAGACTTCCACCATGTATACAACTTGTATACACAGAAGGGTGCAGTTCGTTGAATTCACAATCGAGAAGAAGATTATTGAATCAGGTCTCTCTTAAACACTTTCTGTTAACTTTTCCAAGTATAGTATAATATATTATTCAATTTTTTGCTAAACTGAAGTTTATTGATTTTGTTAATTGCGAGCAGTTTGGAAAAATTATAGGTCTTCCACAAAGTTTAGTATGTGCACGGAGAATACATCATCAGCATTTTGTATCTGAAGCTAACTTTGAATCAGAATCAGAATTTGATTTTGATGAAGCTGCATCTGAAACGGGCTCTTTATCTGGAACGGATTCTAATCATGAAACGGACAACGAATCTGTATCGGAATTTAAACTCGATGAAGCTATATCTGAAACGGACTCCACATCTGAACTTGATGATGAAGATGATACAGATACATATTTCCTTACACTTCCAGGAACTAAGATTCCAACGTGGTTTAACCACCAAAGTGTTGGAAATTCCGTATCATTCAGGATCGGTCGGAAACTTCCATCAGTTGCTCTATGTGTTGCTTTCAATGTGGAACGGAAGGATATTCTGCCAGATTCATATAAAACGTTTGCTTGTTCTGCCTATCTTTCATTCTATGGTTTTGAAGAATTTCTTGAGTCTAACAATTTTTTTATAGATCCATCATTATCTTTTATGTGGTTTTGCTTTATCAGCGCAAGAGTATTGAAAAGAATAAATTTAGATGAATGTAATGATGTTAAGCTTCGATGGGAAATTTCAAAATTTAATCCTAATTTAGCAAAAGTTTCCATAGAAAGCTGCGGGGTGCATGTAGCATGCATATGTCCTCCCCTTCAGATTTCCGATGTAGATGAAAGATTGAGAATGTTTTCAAGGAGAGTTGAGGTCCTGCTCCACTCCTTCAAGCAAATGCTCATCAAATTCTCAAAAAACCAAGATGCCCATTGCCCTCTCTGTGAGATAGCAAAAGATTCCCTATTACATCTATTTCAAACCTGTCCCTACGCCAAAGGAGTATGGTATGGTGGTGGTTTTCGAGTTGAAATGATCCAAGCTCAATCTGTTATGGAATTTGTTGAACATATAATTGACCTCCCAAGTGAGTTACTTGCAGAAAGAATTATCAAAGATGACTTCACACTTTATGCATTAGTGGCAATGAAAATACTTTGGATGGCACGAGAGGAAGCTTTGTTTTCAAACACTAAAGCCAGCATAAATCAGTTAGCCCGTCATCTAAACAAACAGTATGACTTTTACTTGAGATCATTTGGGATTCCAGGGGTAACTGAAGAGCAAAACAGGGGAAGTGTTTGGACGAGTCCACCTCAGCATAAGTGTTTGGACGAGTCCACCTCAGCATTGGGTGAGCATTAGTTTTGACTCTGTGGCAAGATGTTGTGCAATAATGTAGGCATAGCCTTGCAAAATGGGCCAAAACGAAACGAGAAGGGATACTGTCCCCTCGTAAATGAGACGTTGACTTCAATCCATGTCTGCTATGCTATGGAAGATTCTTGATTCAACTACTAAGAAACTTGCCAAGGTACTATTATTACATTTAAGATCCTTCTTCTCTAAATTAATTGGTTCATTTATATGATTGTGTACAAATCCAATTTGAAAGGACATTAATGTAAAGAAAATTGGAATGAATGAATGAAATTTTGTCATTTTAGATTAGTTGATTTTGTTTTGTTGTACATTCATTTTTTAATTGGTTGAGTGTTATACCTTTATGAGGTAGTGAAGCCAAATGTTATGGGATTTGAAACTCCTTTACTGAACTCCTTCAGTTAAAATTGTTCCTTATAGTTGTGCTGTGCCATTGGTTTTATTTTGACTTATATATTCATATTACTCTGCTTTGAATAGTCTGAAATTTGGGGAAAGCTAACACTCGGTTAAATAGGAGTGGAATATCAAGGTGAGAGTAGGTGTAATACTTCCGTTGAAGTTGTATGAATAGAAGAAGAAAAACTTGGGGATATTTGGCTTATAATTGAATTGTGAAGAATGACCTTTAGTTGTCTCCATAATTTGCCCAATATGCTTTTGTGGTGCAATTTATTTAGTCTAGTTTTGTGACTGTAGGATAATGAATGATAAAAAAAAATAAAGATCTTGATTTTGGGTGCTTAATATTCTATAATCATTAATCCTTATAATAATTTTGTAATTTTATTTGTGAGCAGTGCCATTCGTAGATGGGCTTGAACCTCTATATACGATAAGCAACTTAGACAAGATGAGAAGTATGACTTATTTTGCAATTGATTCTGTAATTTATATTTTCTATATTGTGATGATCTCTGTTGTCATTGCTATACACATGTAATAGTGTCTAAGTTATTCATCATATGGGTAAATTTTAGGATTCCCTTATAGTATATACTTGTAATTTAATGCAATCCATTGTTTTTTTAATGCTTTACAAGGCCTTCGGTCTTTTTTTATTTTTTTTATTTTTTGGTTATGAGAAAGGGGAGAGATTGGCCTTTTTTTTTTTTTTTCTTTCAATACTGATTGGTTGCATTGAATACCTTTTGCAGATTCTCCTCATGATTCTGTTCAATTTATAGAATGGTCTCCTAGTTATTGCCTTCCTGCCTTACTAAAAGCTAATCTTCTTGATATGATAACTATTTGGACTTAGCCTTTTCAAGTAAGTTAGATTGGTAGGTTCTTTTCTCCAAATACTTAAGTAGATGCCTTTTCTACTGACAAGTAATTAACATGGCTTAGCTAAATATATTTACATTGTCCAATTGCTTGACTTCATCTTGTTTAGCCTCTTTTTCCTGCTTATGTGTGTTTTGTATGCTTTTTGTATATATGTTGTTACAAATGCTCATCTAGTTTATGGCCTATTCATTCAGAGGCCAGCTAATCTGGTATGTCATGTTAGCTGCTGGCAGCTTGAGCATGGAAATAGGATATTGCAGCTATTACGATGTGGCTATCAGGGGTGTCTTTGGTATCAATTGATGTCATTGACTTATCTGATAAATAATTTGTGTATCTAGTTGTGTACATTATGATGTACCTGGGTGCTAGAATTTTAATTCTTTAGCTGTCATTATAAAGGCCCTTCAGCTTCTCAACATATGGATAGAAATAGGGTCCAGCAAATTTAATACTTGCCATATAAAGTTGAGATTTCTTTACCATGTTTGAATAAATGTATTAGCAACTTATAAAGAGTTATAAATTTATCTAAGAAAATATTTTTAGGCAATGACATGAACATTGAGTATCAACACGGACGTAATGTCTAACAAGGTAATTTTGAAAAATTAACAAGGCAATCTTGTAGATGTTTAATAGAGTAAACAAGCAAAATGCTAGTGATATAAGCCTATTCATATCTGTCCTAAAATATTACATCCATAATATGGGAAGTCTACGGTGTTAAAAATAAAGAGGCAAATTTATTTGCAATAATAGCTGCCAAACCAAGGGAAAACATGGAAAAGCACACAGCAGTCGATATTCAGAATTGCAGTTCCTTTTTCATGTTAATAGTAAAGTCTTTAGATATGAAGACCATTTTGCTCCTTTATAAATCCTTTTTTTTTTTAGCATGTTATTGTCTCTCCAAAATTATTTATTTTCAAGAGCTTTCATCTAGTGCTTCATGACTCATTAGACTTCAATAAAATAAAACAAAGTCTGAATGCATTTCAGTAGGCTTCTTCAGCCTCTTTTCCTAATTCGTTGTGTGAAGTCTTATTCATGTGATAAATAATTACTTTATTGATTGTTCATTTTGTACAATTTGAATATTTTTGCATCTCAGAGTTCCCTTATTTATTTATTTATTTACTTTTGCAATATCTCAAATGCTGGTTCTGATGTGTTCTAAATTTTCCTTTATCATGTGATTCTCTTATTTTTAAGCATTTTTGAAGTTGTTTTATGACAAATCTGATTTAGACCCCTATGTTGTTGTTGTTGTAGTATTGTTTCTCCAAAATCTGATTTAGGAGGTCTAAGCCTATGCTTATGGCCTAAGTGGAATCTCCATTGGTAGGAGCTTCGAAATAAAAATCTTCTAGGATATAAAAAAATAAAAAAAGAAATAAAAATCTTCTAGTGTCGAGGTATCCCCACTTACCACGTCAAACATAATTTAAGATAGTATTATTACATTTAAGGTCCTTCTGCTCTAAATTAATTGGTTCATTCATATGATTGGGCATAAACCCAATTTGAAAGGACATTAATGTAAAGAAAATCGGAATGAATGAATAAAAAATTTCATTTTAGATTAATCTATATATTCTATATATATATATATATAAAACTAAAACCTCTGTTGGCACCACAATTTTCCACATCAGTGCAACACAATATTTAAAAAATTAAAAATTAAATTAAAAACACTATTTTCAAAACCTAATACTTATCTCTTCTTTTTATTTTTTTGAAACCTAATACTTAGCTCTCTCTTCCTTTTTTTTTTTTTTTTTTGAAACCTAATACTTATCTCTCTCTTCACGCTGCCCCTCGTTCGTTTCTCTATGGCTTAATCTCAGAGCATCCCTCTTCTCTCAGGCTGGCTCTCTCTGTTCATAGCCTTTGCTAGCTCAAGTCTTGACCTCTAAAGCTTGGTACGTTTTTGTGATCCTATTTAGTTCTAGAGAACATGTTGATTTCATATGACTTTGTTTGTCTCTTTTCATATTCAAGTCAAGCTATTTTATAGATTACGAAAATTACAAAAAAAGATTGCTTACAGTTTTGGGTCTTAGGGAATTACTAATTTTCTGCTCCAATTTTGTTTTAGGCCCTTTTGTTTTGTTATGGTTTTGCAGCAATTTATTTTTTATTTTTTGTTTGCTCTATAATGAATATGTGTTGTTCATTCTGTTATGCATGTTTAATTTTTGGTTTTTTTGGGTTCAATGTTATGGTTTTGTGATGAGATTTAAGTTTTGTTGTAATTGGTTTTGTTATGGTTTTATGTGTTGTTGAATCCGTAAATCAGACTTTGGTTCTCTGCCATTTGATTTGTTTTAATTTTTTAATATCTTAGGTTTTATTTTAAACAAAAAACTTGGGTCTTCTTCGTTAAGAAAAGCACTTTGCGTATGCGCAGACCAACAATCCCAAAGCAAAGCAAAGACTCAGAGACACAGTGAGAGAGAGAGAGAATCCAAAGCATTGAAAATAACCCAGAAAGCATCAATTAGCAAAAAAGTGGCAGATGATGCGGCAGTGGAGGTCTCAATACCCGAACGCACCACCATTCCCTCCGGTGACAACTCGGTCTGGGCTGATGTGTCACCTCTTCCTGAATCCGCATGCTAAGGTTCTTTCCTTCTTGTCCTAACTCACTTTCTCTCTCTCGCTTTCCATCTCTGTTTGTTTCCTGAGAAAGTTGTGATTATATATGCTTTGTTATTTGTTATTTTTCTTTAAAGAGTATAACTCAAGGGGATTATTCAGTTTGCGTAATTAGAAAGATGAAGTTTTTGATTGGTTGCTGAGAAAATGGAGGATTAAGTGAGGGAATGATGAGGGAAATTGGAATTTATTTTTGGTTCAATTGGGAACTGATTGAATGAGCAAAGTTGGAGTTTTTGGTTTTGTTAGAAACTAAATAGTAAAAAATGTGTGGAATGATTATTAATTTGATGCTTCATTTGTTGCAGGAATTGTAATGGAAAAGAAATAAATGTGAACAATATTAAGGCTTTTATTATTGTTCTTATTTTAAATTTTGTTCCATTTAAGCTTATCAGTTATCACGTTTAAACTTATGCTTATCCCTTCAAAGTATCTGCAATGTAAAAATTTGCTTTCAATGTTACTCTACCTTTTTTTTTTGGATCATCTTATTCTTATCCCACCTATTACCAAAATAAATTTAACAAAATAACTTTAAATTTTTTATAAAAATCCAATCTATCAAATTTTAAAGAATATTGTATTAGATAAGTTTAACCTGAACACAAAGTTTGGATTAATACATAACTCTCTCTTTTCTTATCAAATAAAGAAATTTAAAATCACTATGCTATATAAAACCAATCACAAAGTTTAGATTAATATATAACTCTTGCTTTTCTTTTCTTATCTAATAAAGAAATTTAAATCAACTAATAAATATTTTTTTTTGACTTAAATGATAGAACTAATAAAGAAATTTAAACTAAATACGTTCTACTAATAACTGCTAAACCAAAAAAAAAAAAAAAAAATTCAGTATAAAACTATTATTGTTATAAATTATTCCATTTTCATATTAATAACTTTATAATACTTATTTTACAGGTCCTACTCTCATTTTTATTAGATAATAAAGATTGTGGCCAAATCTGTGTTTGAAGCTATGACTTATGAGCTATTGGAATGTTGGTAATAATATTTTCATTGCCATAAAGCAACCAAGGTGTGGCCTTTATGTGTTATGTGGAATATCCTACATTTGTAATCAAAGAAAATGTTTTTTTTTAAATTTTTTTTTTAATTTTTAAACTATTTGTAATAGTTATTTAACTGATTATCCTGTGTATCACACGGGTTAGCGACTAGTTGATTATGTTTTGTTGTACATTCATTTTTTAACAGTTGAGTGTTATACCTTTATGAGGTAGGGAAACCAAATTTTATGGGATTTGAAACCCCTTTACTGAACTCCTTCAATTAATATTGTTCCTTATAGTTGTGCTATGCCAATTGGTTTTATTTTGACTTATATATTCCTATTATTCTGCTTTGAGTAGTCTGAAAATTGGAGAAAGCTAACACTTGGTTAAATAGGAGGGGAATTTCAAGGTGAGAGCAGGTGTAATACTTCCGTTGAAGCCTTATGAATAGAAGAAGAACAACTTGGAGATATGAGGCTTAAAATTGAATCGCAAAGAATGACCTTTGGCTTTGGGTGTTTCCATAGTTTGCCTAATAAGGCATTTGTGATGCAATTTATTTAGTCTTGCTTAGTAATTCTATAGGATAATGAATGATAAACACATAAAGATCTTGATTTTGGATGCTTAATATTCTATAATCATTACTCCTTATAATAATTTTGTAATTTTATTTGTGAGCATTGCAATGCATATATGGGCCTTGAACATCTACATTCGATAAGCAACTTAGACATGATGAGAAGCATGTCTTATTTTGCAATTGATTCAGTAATTTATCTTTTCTCTGTTGTGATGATCTTATTTTCCCTGCTTGTGTGTGTTTTGTATTCTTTTGAATATATGTTGTTACAAATTCTCATTTAGTTTATGGCCTATTCATTCAGGGGCCAGACAATCTGCTATGTCATGTTAGCTGCTGGCAGCTTGAGCATTAATGGAAACAGGATATTGCAGCCGTTACAATGTGGCTATCAAGGGTGTCTCCGGTATGTAGGCAAATGATGTCATCTACTTATCTAGTAAATACTTATGTATCTAGTTGCGTAAATCATGATTTACCTTGGTGCTAGAAGTGTAATGTTTTAGCTGTCATTATAAGGGCCCTTCAGCTTCTCAACATATGGATAGAAATATGGTCTAGCAAATTTAATACCTGCCATATAAAGTGAAGATTTCTTAATTATATTTGAATAAATGTATGAACAACTTAAGTGAAGATTTTTAAGGCAATGACATGAATGTTGAGTATTGACACGGACATAATGTCTAACAAAGCAGTTTGGAAAAGTTAAGACATCATGGTGCGAGGAATTTTCTTGCAGATGACTAATAGTGTAAACAAGCAAAATGCTAGTGATATAAGCCTATTCATATCTGTCCTAAAACATTATATCCATAACATGGGAAGTCAACAGTGTGACAAATATAGAGGAAAATTTGTTTGCAATAATAGCTGCCAAACCAGGGGAAAAAATGGAAAAGCACACAGCAGTCAATATTCAGACTTGCAGTTACTTTTTCATGTTAATAATCAGTAAAGTCTTTGGATACGAAGACCATTTTGCTCCTATATAAAGCCTTTCATTTTAGCATATTATTGTCTGTCCAAAATTATTTCTTTTCAAGAACTTTCATTTAGTACTTCATGACTCGTTAGACTTCAATAAAAAAAATAAAAAGTATGAAGGCATTTCAATAGGCTTGGTTAGCCTCTTCCCCCAATGATTGTGTGAAGGCTTATTTTCTCATGTGTAACCACGTCATAACTTTTTGGCTTACATGCAGTTTCATAAGCCTTTTACGTTGTTAATTGATACTCTACTTGCTGTTTTAAGCCTTTTGCTTTATTGATTGTTCAATATGTACAATTTGAATATTTTCTGCATCCCAGAGTTCCCTTATTTTTTTTGGCAATATCTCAAACACTGGTTCTATACCATTGTCGGTACATCAAGGCTGGGACGAAGTTGGTATGTATTACTACACAAGATGCAGCTGCACCTGTCGTACATGCACAAACTCATGCCATATATCCTCTATAGTAGTCATACAAATAAAGTACATGCAACAAGTAATTTATGGCTATAAGTCATGATTTTTACATCCCTCCCATGTTTGTATGAGGAGGTTCAACACACTCAATGATACCATATGTTGACAAACTACAATTCATATAATTATTAAGAGTGCTCAACTTTCCATATTTCAAATATAGAAATAGAAGATCAAATTTCTATTTGAACCTGCCTCCATAAACCTAGGCAACAAGAAAAGTTTGTGTTATAGAGAGGTTAGTGTACTCTCTATTTTGTAAAAGTAGCAGGTACATGAAAAGAAAAGGTAAAGAGTTGATACAAATGACTCCTACATATTTTATAATTGGTTTTGTAAAATATAGAATGTGTCAATGTTTAATTTTGACAGTGTAGGTGTGTGTATACAAATACAAGTTTGGGCATGTACAAGATGTCATTGATATTGGTTTGCACGAAACATTTGCAACATGAAGATGTCAATAATTGGAGATTCATATCCATGGATACACCTCCAAAATTCCAATACAAGATAAATTCATTTAAGGTGCATAATCCCACTTACTTTTATAGAAATATATGTGTGATCAATACTAAAATGTATATGTATTACTTGGGCCAAGTTTGATTGTGGTATCTTTATGATAATAGTTATTTGTGTGTAAATTTTAATCTAAATCTCCCATTTTGTGTGTAAATTTCATTAGGTTTTAATTGTATTTGAATCTAATCTTAGTATACCATAGGTGCTCACTGCTTTTACATGTCTTGATCTCTTCATGTTATTGGAACTTGTCACTATGGTTGATATTAACACTTTCCTTTGTTAGAAAATATTTGTGATCTAAACTCCTTTTCTAGAAAAAAAAAATTGTATCTGTATTTTTTATGATTGGAATTAGTTTTAAAAACATGAAGTTATCTATAAAATTTATGATCTCTCTTTTGTTGACTGCTTTGATGATATATGGGTTTTATTCTTTAGGTGGAGAACTATATTTCAAATCTCAATTAATTGTTTGGTCTTTTTATCATGATGTGAAATTTGATATGTTCATCTATGAAGTTGCAAATTTGAGATATGGGTTTTTAGCCTATTGGATTAGTTAAAGGAATATTGGGAATAATTTGAGAAAGACCCAAATTGAATATGTGACTACTAAGTTTTTAGTAGAATGGGAAAATTCTGGAGTTTAAAATGAGACAAAGATTGCAAATTTTGAAAATGAGATGCAGATTGAAGACAGCTAGAATAAGTTATTTGAATATGTCATTTTATTGCCAACCTAGGTGGTGATTTTCTGGGTTATTAGAAGTTTGGTTGCATTGAGAAACTTACTTTTAAGATATAAGAAAATATATTTGGGATATGACCATAGGTTATTTTTTCTGTCTCTCATCATGAGTCAATGATATTGCTTATATGACTTTTTCTTTTTCTTGGTCATTTAAATTTTGTTAACCGATATGGTTTACTTCTTTGACCTTTTTATCATCCTCTGGCATGTCTCCTTTAACCTCTAGCCTGATTTTAACTGCATTTCGTATAAGGTTCAAATTTTGTTCTTTGCTTAAATGATATAACTCATATAAGTATACAGAGTCTGATTTAGCCTAAGTGGCAAGATGTTTTGCAGAGAGTTTAGTAACCACGGAGACCATGATTCAACCGTCAAATATGAGCAGTTGGGTTAAGTGTGTTAATTCTGATTCACCTTCAACCATATTACAACCTGGAGGTGCCATGTTGGGAACTTGAGGTAACCCTTCTTTCTAAACTTTCCTTCAAGTGGAAAGTTGGTGGTCTTTATCCACAAGATAGTGAGAGCTTCTTTAATGCATGATCATGTGATGTAGCTTATAGCTTGGTTACTAGAAGAAGAATAAATTTGAAGTTGACTTGGAATAAATGCCCACATCACGATCATCATGTAGTTCTTCTGTGATCAGCTTGTTGTGAGCAATCTTTTAATCAAGGGCAGGATTAGGTGCAATGCAATGGTATGTCCTTATGATCATTTAACACTTTTAATTTTTAATCTATATCTATATATATTTAAAAGCTGAAGTGTAGCATTTATTATTGATACGCTCTTGTTAAGCCATATCAGTGTCCACATCATTATCTTTTCTTTTCTTTTTTCCCAATTTTCGTATAATTGTTTGTAACATTTATTATTTTTAATATTTACACTTTTCCAATCTTTCTCCCCCCCTTACATTTTCATCTCTCCACTATCCTCTACATTAATATCATTCTTCTTCTTTCCCTTCATCTTTCTTTATTTTTGTTTTTTCTTATTCACACTCTCTTACTATAAATTTGTCACTATCTCTATCATTTTATGCATAATTTTCACTCATAAAAAATGGTTATTCTCTCTGTCTCTCTGTCTCTCTCAATTTTTTGGAGGATTTTTTTTTTCTTGCATCTCCACTTTAGGTTGATAATTTTTTATATTCTTTAAAACTCTACTTTGGGTTAATGTAATTTAGTTTATTTTTTATTTTTTTTGGTTGTCTTTGATTGTTAAATGTTATCATATTGCGTTATAAAGAATTAAATATAACATATAAAAATATAATATTATTCTATTACATAGCATGATTTGGATAATTTGGTATTTATTGTAATTTGGTATTTATTCTATTACATAGCATGATTTTTTATAGTGCTCAATTTAGATGTTAAACTATGAAATTTTACTAATTTTTGTTTATTTTCAAATCTTTGTGGTAAACAAAATTCTCTTAACAGTTGTATTAGAAGTATTCTATAATCAAAGGTACTATCAGACAAAAATAATCGGATGGGTGATAAATTTTAACTTTTGTAATTTTATTGTTGTTATTATTATTATTATTTTATAACAATGCATATATAGAAATTTAATTCTTAGATTTTGCTAATAATTGTTTATTTAATAATATGCTGGAGGTGGACGAAATCACAATTTTTGCAAAGAAAATAACCTTAAAATAGATTGTCAACAATAAATTGTTTTCCTAATTGATCCAATTAATCATTGTTAAGTTTTATTAATTTTTTTTAGCTATGTTTTACGATGTTTTAGATTGTAGGCAAAAAAAATAAGGTTTAAGAAAGTTTGTTTAAAACTAAAAGAATAATTTCCAAATTTTATGTTCTTTTTAATGATTCAAAAAATCTTATAAATAACTTTTTATTAAAAAATGAATATTTTTGTTAACTTGCCTTTTGAATTTTCTGAGAAAAATTATTGTATTGTTTTCATTTTGGTACTACAAAATTTATATTTATGATTCATAATTGTTCCTATATTACATTTATAATTGTTCCTATAATAAACAAAAATATGATTACTAAATACATTACTCTTTATTAAATTAGTTTAAATTGTAAAAAAATAATAATAAAACCACCATAAAATAATTATCATGCGCAACACGCAGGTTCACAACTAGTTTTAAATAATAATTGCCACCAAAAAATCTAGGAGTTATCTATGCTTATTTTTAATGATTAAATGTGATTATTGAAGAAAAAAGATTGGTGGGGACATGATTGGGTTTAGGAGTTTCCACATTATTTAGAGTGGACACGTAATTGGATTTATATCAGATGATCAACTTCTTCTTTTGAAATTATTTATGGTTTAAATCTATTGGGCAGGGGCAGCCTGGCCTTAGCAGACAACTTTTGCTATGTCAAGATTGGTCGGTTCTTGTCATGGTTGAAGGATGTGGCAAATGAAAATCTAATGGGTTAGAGGTTATGTGAGGGCCATTGGAGCAACGTTGCTGCGGAACTTTGGGCCTTAGAGGGATGAGATTCACTTATGTATTTCCCTCAAATTGCCGGCAGTGGAAATTGAGCTAGATGCGAAGCTGGTTGTTGATCTCTTGGAAAAGGAAGTTGGGAACCCAAATGTTAATGATGCTTTTGTGGCTAACTGTAGAGAAGGATTGAAGGAGATTCCTCTAGTTAGAGTTCAACACTGCTACCGGGAAGCCAACAAATGGCTGATGCACTAGCTAAAAAGGGAGCCCTTCTATCTCAGGATTTTGTTGTTTTTGTAGAGCCCCCATCGGTTGTATGACCGTCATGTTTACTCCTTTTGGAGGTTGCTTAGTTGTTAATGATAATTTCCTTTCCACCAAAAAAAGAAAAAGAAAAAAAGAAAATCTAAGTGGCATGACACTTGTTTTATTTGTAATAGAGATTGGTGCAAGGTACATGCTGGTTGTGTTAGCATTGGCTTATTACTACTGTTATTAGGCTTTCCATTAAGGAGGCCTTTTTAAATGTGGTACAGAGAGGGTGCTGGTGATTTTGGTCTTCACAAATGGCGCAGCTGTATTGACATTTATTGGTTGAACTCTACTGTTATATTGTTCATCAGAAGCATCAGCAGCAGGTTGAAATTTTTTTGCATCAAACAGGAGGATAGGAGGTTGTCTCTCGAGCAGCAGACACACAAAGATGAAAGCTTGACTGCTTGTGTTTCTGTTTTGGTTTGGTTTTATTTATTTTTCCTGGTTTTGGCTGGATTGATGTATAGATACAAACTTGGGTTTTTATGATGTAATTAACAAGAACACTATTTTACTTCTTTGATAGTACTAATAGAACGGTAGATTTACTATTTCCGAGTTTGTTTGGCTCTAAAGATATTTATAATCTGTGTAAGAGTAGTTGCTTGTTCTGAGTAGTTGCCTAATCAAGTATAGCCTTTATGTATCGCATGATTCTTTTAATAATACCTACCAAAAAAAAAAAATCCAAGCTTAACCTTGTTATATATGTCGTGCAGTTCTTATAATACGGGATGATTGAAGACAAATGAATTTGAAATAATGACTCAATCCATGAGAACTTAAGACCATTTGATTGGCGAGAGCACTCAAGTGTTTTGTAATGAACTGATAACAGAAGACTTTTCAATGATGGCCTAGAAGTTGTTAATAACGAGTCAAACATGGCTGAAGAGAAGTGCACCACTGTGTTTGGTTTAAAGAATGAAAAATTTGAAACTCATCTGTAAGTTCACTATTTGATTCTTCCTCTGGTCCAATTTCCAAAATTGCATCCTCTTCCACACTGTTCCCATTCTTCAAACAAGGCATTACCAAAAAATTTTTAAGCTCTTTGTTGATAACCAACAAAATAAGATGCAAGTCTTTTTTATTTCTCAAGTGGCTTATGATTTTATAAATTGACAAAGATCAATATATAATGGGTCATACTTGTAGGTTGTGTAGCTTAGGATTATTGGATGATTCGAGCCTAACTTGTATCATGGTTTTCATTATCTCTCTCTTTTTATCTTTCCCCATGCATATTGTTTGAGTTGTCATTTACTTCTTGGCAAAATGTGTATATCAATTTATTAGTAGTTAATACCAATTTTGAAAATTCATCACATGCTCAGGTCCAGAGTCCAGAACATCGTTTCACCTGCCCTACCTCTCTTGGTGTTGCTCCTCTTGAAGTTACTCAAATTTAAAGGAAAAAAAGTTCATATTCATCATGATCCAAACCCAAATGGGCCCATGGGCCATGGCATGGCCAACCAATTATCCACAATAACAAAATTTCAGTAGCCACGTCATCGATCCGCACTATCCCTCTACATAAAGCAATTGCTGTCGATGACACAGCAAATCAACGGCCATGATCCTTCTCTTCCGCGCCACATACACTTCTTATCAAAAATCAAAATCAAAACCCCAGTAACGAATCACAGCCGTCCATAGCCCGTACGAACTCAACGTCCACGATCGTCCTCCTCTCTCTCCCAAAATTTTAATTTCAATCCCCTAGTATAAATCCACTCCTGCTCCCTCCCAATCCGGTTGCAAACTCAAATAAAGAAGAGTGGGGCTGTAAAAAGCATGGAAGAAAAGACTAAACAAAGACGAAGGAGAGAGAAAAAAAGAAAAAAAGAAAAAAAAAAGTGCACCAGCAATTTGCTTGACTTTGCCATTCCCATTTCCACTTTCCTTTATCTAATTTCATCACATATTTCTTTCTCCCTTCTCTTATCACTATGGCTTTTCTGAGAGGCTCTTCTTCCTCCTTTACCCAACACTGCAAATATGATGTGTTCTTGTGTTTCAGAGGAGATGATACTCGCAGTGGTTTTATTAGCAATTTGGATAGATTTTTGTGTGATAAAGGGTCAGTTTGTGCTACCAATTTTTTATGAGATAGATTCATTAGTACTGCATAACCAAAAGAGAGAGTTTGATAAAGCATTGGTAAAGCATTAACAAAAATTCAACATGAACAAGGTGCAAATATGGAGGGTAGCTCTAGAAGAAGTTGGCATTATATGTGGTTTGGCTTACAAAAAAGAGTACGTTTTTTTTTTTGATAAGCAAAGAGTACATATTTAATAACTACTTTGTTATCTCCAATTAATTTTACAGTTAAGCAGCAACTCCCAAGAGCTTTATTTATTTATTTTTTGAAATTATCAAACTTTTGTACTTTGATCATATCTGTTATGAGGGGGCTAGTTAGGCTATAAGGGGTCAACGTTAGAAAGAAAAGAATGTAGGATCAATAATCTAATCAATTACTTAGAAGTTCCTCCCACATAATCTTTATAAAATTTTACCCCAATTTCTTAATAGATTCATTTAAGCTTGTATTTAGAAGTGGATATTCAATAGGTCTACTTCCTTACCTAAGTAGATTTTCCATGTCATTGTGTTAAAAGCCCCAAATTGATTTCCTAGTTGGATTAAAAAAAAAAAAAAAAGGGCTTCAAAGTGATAGTTCTTAGATCTATGACTATGAGTTACATACCATTTACTTTTATTAACAATATATATCAGTTGTAGTACACAAGCTAAACAATTTGAATTTAGTTCATGTTCATATTTTATTTTCTAACATGTTTTTAATGATTTGTAATTGGCAGCTACCCTCAATATCAATTTATCCAAGAAATTTTTGAAGAGATATCTCCATTTGTTGGTTAGACAACAATCGCCAAAACTAATTTTGACTTAATTACATATCGTTTTTAATGAAATAGTTTTCTAGTAGACGTTAGAGAAAAATCAAGAACAAGTTGAAAAAAATGCTGCCTAACACGCTAGGTATATATTTAGATCCCACATACCCAATTTTATGGCTTATTCACTTATACGCTAAACTAACAATTAATGTCCAATATAAGTAATTAGCCAATTTCACATTGCATGCATATTCAAGTAGCAACTAAAACAAGTAAAGCAATATGAAAAATGGAATAAAGAGAAGCAAACCACATGAAAACACCAAATGTGTGAAGTGAAAAACCAAAGTCCTCATTGTAAAAACCTCTCCACGACACCACTGTTGGACCTCCATTAGTGAATAGTTGCAGTACAAGTTTGCATTAGACCCTCCAAGCCTAAGAAGCTAAGCTACCATTCTCAAGCCCTTCAAGCTCCAACTCATTGCATTAGTAAATGATATTTGCCCTATATATTAAGCACTTAAACATTGGGTTTCATTTGCATCAAACACAATTATTTTTTTACGTCTCTTAATCAGTATTAGTATCAAACTCCCTTCCCTTTTCAATCTATTTTTCTATTTACTTTGACATAGTTTATTAAATCAGCCTATAGCTTCAATATAGGTAAGATGAAAGGTGATTATAGCTTACTTCATGAGCTCAATGGTAACAAAGAGAATTGGAAGATTAAGGCTTGAGTCACACGACTATGGGATGTCTACAATCTCAAGAACAAAGATTTTATGAGCTTGGATATGGTCTTGCTAGATGAACAGGTTAGATGCACATACAACCATACATCAACTGTAAACTAGACAACTTTTTTTTTTTCCTACAATCTCAAGAACAAAGATTTTCTGAGCCTAGATGTGGTCTTGCTCAATGAACAGGTCAAATGCTCATACAACCATACGTCAATTATAAACTAGACAACTTTAAAAAAAAAAAAAAATGTCAATGATATTGTTTTTTTTTTAAATAGTAATAATGATTGATTGTTTAATTCATGATTGTATAAGGGCAATCACATACATGCAAGGATCAAGGATGCATTTGTTCATCAATTTAGGGAATCATTACAAGCAGGCAACATATCTTACATAAAGAATTTTGGTGTTATTCCTTACCAGAATGATTACAAAATAGTCACCAATGAACATATGATCAAGTTCTATGCAACAACAATAGTTAAACCAGCAGGATCAGACCATCCTTCAATCCCAAAATATAAATTTGAATTTGTTCCATTTGAACATCTGAGTGGTTGGTGTGACAAAAATGTCCACTTAACAGGTATTGATGCTTATAAATTTTGTTATATTAACTCTATATTCATATAATTGAAAGGCTTGATTAAAGGAAAAAAATCAAGTTGTATGTCCTTGATAAATTTGATCATGTAAATTATGTAGATGTTATTGGAAGAGTGTCAACCATTTCCTGTGTATGAGAATGACAAAAATGGAAAGCCATCGAATAGAAGGATCATTGAGAGTGAAGACAAAAGGTTCATTTGACTCAAATGATTTTTTAATACTAATAGTAGGAAATTTATCAAATAATGAAAAAAGGCTTAAAATAACCAAAAATGCAGGAAACGTAAAATTCAGATTACATTGTGGGAAGACCTTGCAGAAAGTATCACAGAAGATGTATGCATGGATAGATCAAAATCAACTATTTTGATAATTACTTCAACAACTGTGAAAGCATTCATGAGTAAGAATATATGTGTCATAATTTAGTTCGTTATGCTATTTTTTATGGTTTGGTTAATTGCTATGCTGACTATTAACTTTTCTTTTATGTAATAAGACCAACTTTCATTGTCTTCCACCTATGTAACAAAGGTTTACATCAACTTGGATTATCAGCAGGATTACATCCACTGGGATTCCGAAGAAGTGGAAAATATAAGATGACAATACATGAAATTATAAAATTTCTTGAGCAATCAAAATCTCAGGTAAGTTAAAACTCTAAATAAGTATTTGATTAATAAAAAATTACATGTATTATATACTAATAAAAAAAATTACTATAGGAAGCGATTTTCTATTGTATGGCTGTCGTGAAAAAAGTAAATGCTGAAAATGGATGGCATTATATATATTTCAAGCACTGATTGTCATAAAAAGGCTAAAACAATTGGATCTACATTTTGGTGTCAAGGTTGCAAGAAAGGATTTTCTTCTCCAACAATAAGGTTAGTTCTAGTTTATGAAAAAGATTAAAATATATTACATATAAAATATATATTGTGGAAACTTACACATTTGCCAAAAACTTCAGTTACAGATTAGAATTACATGTCAAGGATGAAAGTGGCAGCACAATATTTGTGGCATTTGACAAGGAAGCAGAGAAAATTGTTCGTATTCCTGCTACATAAGTCTATACTACAAAAATAAAGGTATAATATTTATAGCTTTGTAAAACTTCTTGAAATTATGAACTTATCATGATTTTTAAGATTTCCATACATCTTTAAATATTTGGTATTACAAATGAATCTTTTTTGTGTGTGTGTGTGTGTATATAAACCCCCATGACAAGATGAGGATGATGATGAGGATGTTGTTCCAAAGCCAATAAAGAATTTACTTGGAAAAACATACATGTTCCAGATAAAAATCAATCCAAACAACATTTTCACTACAAAACAAAATTTCACAGCCATTCATGTGTTTGAAGATCATGAGTATAAGCAGTTGTAACATGAACAGGTATACTATGTCAATAACAACTATTAATTATTGGATTTGTTTACAAGGTTATCCATTTAAATGATCATAACTACATATATTCATGTAGGAGGAGAAAAATTAGATTCTTCCCCTGAAATGAGCCATTGATGTGGATGTTGAGATTGAAAGAGAAGTTCCTAAAGCTAAAAGAAATGGAAAGTAAGTATAATTGAAAATTTTTTTGAACACATTTTTTGAAAAAAAAAAAAAAAAAAACTAATATGATGCGAATTTGAATTTACCTAACCATCCATATCTTTTAGAGCTATGGTGGTAGTTGATATTGTGGGAGCAACTTTCCATACTAATAAGAAATGGACGTTCATGATAGCGTAATATCCTCATGTAACTTTGATCATCTTAACCTGTAAGTGTTAGTTACATATGAAATCTAATGTTGTATATGACAATGCAGGTTGATTGTGTCTGAGGCAAGTGCTAATGAAGAAGTGGATGTTGATGACAAAAACGAAGAAAAAGAAAAATGAGGTAGAGAAAGAAGAATCTAATTTGGATGAAAGAAACGTTAAATTTTTTTTAACCCGAAACGATAGAAACTTTTATTTGAACTAAACCAAGTATACAAAGTAAGGCTAGACCAAATCATCTAGGATTGGGGGGGATATCAGCGAAACATGCTGTGATGTCCCAAATGAAAACCGATATACATACTATCATGCAAGTGAGTCCCAACTCCCACACTAGTTACCAGATCCAGCTATGCTCGTTGTGCAGCGTTTAAGCCTTGATATTTCTCAAGCAATCCTGTTGCACTTTCAAGAATCACCTTCGGATGAAGCTGGATTGAGCAAGTGACCTGTAGAAAAGTTCCTTGATCCTCATACTACAAATGCTTTCTTCTACAAGATTCCAATTCCGTAGGGCTGAGCAGAGAGACCAATTATTTTTTACTTTCCTTAGTTGGTGGGGTTACATCATACATGAACGCTTTGCAACCTTAGTAGCAACTAGCAAAAAGCGAGGCAGAAAACTCTTTAATCAGTTCTTCTTCATTTGTTTTTCAACATGGAAGTAATATGTTTTTACCATTTCTCTGTTTTTTTTAATGAATAGTTCTTTTACTTTTATAATTTCTTTTGAATAAATAGTTGAGCAATGCAAATGGCTCATACTTCACCCTCATCCAAAATATATATCAAGTCTCATCAAAGAGAGGTAGGCTTCCACCTAGAAGACACAGAGGCTGAACGAAGGATGGTGCTAACATGTTTGTTTACAAAAAAAAATTAGATATAATATAAACATATTTAAGTATAAGGATATTCTTGTATAAATTCATATGACAGTATATAAATGATTCAAAGATTGTATATGATGCCCTCATGGGTTTATTCATTCCACTGATTACCATTTCAAACATCTTAGAAGGGGTGGGGCAGAAACTCCAAGCCTTCCAATAAGCCAGAGTCTCTTATGTGTAACGTCAAAGGAATAGACCAACACATATCTTAGTAAAATATGCCAAAGAAATAGAAAATTCTGATAGTTTTGTAACTTGGATAGAGGAAAATCCAATGTTGATTGAGTCGACTTATTACTCATTATGTACTAAATTTATCTTTTTCTAAACAAAGTTACAATCTTCTCTTAAAAAAAAAAAGAGCAAAAATTAATGAAAGAAATAGCCATTTGATTTTCTACAAAATTCAATTTCTTTCAAGTGTAATTTTTTTAAAAAGTTGTTTTAGAAAAACATGTTAAGGTATAAACGTGAATGTACAAGTAAAATATAATAAACTATACAAAGAAATTAGTCATTTGATTTGCTGCTAAATTCAATTTATTTTAATTGTAAAAATTTAAAAAAAAAAAATTTTAACAAATAAAAGTGTGAAGTTTTAAAGGTTAGTGGACGAGTATGTGCAGCTGATAAACTAAACAATTTGATTTCGAGATGAGAGTAGTCATGTGGTTACTCTAGCTCTAGGCCGAGCTTGACTGCATTTGCGACATTGCAATTTTATTTTTTGATAAGTAATGAAATTTATTATTAAGATAGATTAATTCATGCCCAATATTTGCTTCTCTAAAGACTGTACTATAAGAATCATGTGAAGTAAACACTAATTTTGTGATTGGAGCAGGCCACCTGATCTTTGGGTAAACCTTAATTTTGCCTTAGTGGAAATATGTTCTGCAATAAAGAGCCAAGAACCTGTCAAAATGGGCCCCAAAAGAGCCTCACAAAAATAGGCTCTGTTTTCTTTCTTTACCCCCGCAAAAAAAGGAGAAAACAAATACAATTGGTGAACTAATACTATCCCAGGCCCAGTCCTTTGTATCTTATGGAAGATCCAGTTCAGCGTTATATACCTTTGTGAGGCACGGCAGAAAGAAACTAGTAGGTGCTCTGTGCTCAATTTTCTCATTATTCGGTTTAGTATTTTTCCTAATAGCAGTAATTGCAAAGAAATTGGGCTTAAAATTGAATTGCAAAGAAAGACATTTGGGTGTTTCTATGGTTTGCCTAACTATGCATTTGTGGTGTAATTTTATGTAGTGTAAACTTGGTAACTCTGTAGGATAATAAGTGATAAACAAATAAAATCTTGATTTTTGATACTCAATTTTCTAGAAGCATTTTCTTGTTTATGGCGCTTGTTACTGTGTCAGCATATGAATGAACTCTTGGTTTTGTAGTTTAGTACTTTTCCTTTCTTGTTTACTCCTCTATCCATCTACTACGAAGCAATGACAGGTTGGAAACTGGTATAAAATTTGAATAGTGTGATTGTTTGGGCTTTGTTAATGGATTTTCCATCCATATGATAAGGGTTCTTAGTATGAAGTTTTTGATGAAGAATGATTCTAAGTAGATGATTTACCATGTGATAACATTGTATCATTATAACTGTCAAGATAGTACAAACAAGGATAGAAAGGATCATGACAGAATCAAAGATCAAGGGAAGAAGAAAGTTCTCAAATCTGCTTAAACGACAGTGAACAGTATTTGTTTTATTTTATACTATACAACTATACGACATGTAGCTTTGTAATACTGTATATAAGTTTTAGTAATTAGCATGTGGGTAGCACGTGTGTTGTGGTTAGTTTTGTTTAGTTAGGCTTGGAAGGAAATTCTGGTAGTTAGTTCGTTTTCCCTGTTTTCCTTTCTCTTGTATATATATATACATAGCTTTGTAATGGTTCTTCAATTTAATGCAATATACAAAAATTCTTCAATTCCAGAATCTTCTTTCTTTGTTTTCCTAATATGGTATCAGAGCAATTTTTGGCTTCCGCTTAAGTTTCTCAAACAAATTTCTCAATTCCTTTTTCCCAAAAGTTAGGGTTTTCTTCTTCAGAATCTCGAAGCTTCATAAAAAATCTTCCTCTGATCAAGCATCTACAAGCATCACCATTGACGAATCGCATCCATTCTTTCTTCATCATGTTGAAAGTCCTCGTGTGATATTAGTCTCACAACTATTAATTGGAGGTGAGAATTATCCTACATGGGCACGATCAATGGAGAGAGCCCTTAGGATCAAGAACAAGTTCTGGTTGATTGATGGATCAGCTTCTTTGACTTCAGCCATGGAGAAAGTCCTCTCTTGGTTCAAATCTAGGCACGATGCAATGATATTATGGTTTCTTGGATCATCAATTGTGTTTCTCCTAGGATTGCCACAAGCATGGTGTATCATAAGACTACTAAGGAAGTCAAGAAGAAGCTTCAGAACATGTTTTCTCAGGGTAATGGACTTGGGATTTATCAATTGCAAAAGGATCTAGCAAGTTTTTCTCAAGGTGAGCTATTTGTGACTGAGTACTTCACCAATCTTTCAATTCCATGGGATGAAATACAGAATTATGAACCTCTTCCTACCTGTTCTTGTGAGAAGTGTGTGTGCCATGTGAATGAGAAGATCTCTAATATTCATCACAGAGAAGCTGTTATGCAACTTCTGATGGGTCTCAATGATTCTTTCTCTCACATCCGAGGACAAATTTTGTTGATGGATCCTATTCCATTTGTTGAGAGAGTGTACTCCTTGCTGATTCAAGATGAGAAGCAAAGATCAGTTGGACAAGGCAGCAACATTGGTCCTTTTGTGGAGTCCACAGCACTGGCAGCAAAGGCCATGAATCTAGATTCCAAGACCTTCAAGAGAGGTAAGGAAAAGCCCACTTGTAGCCACTATGGATTGCGTGGTTAGACCATGGAGAAGTGCTACAAGATCCATGGCTATCCTCCTGGCTACAAGACCAAGCCAAGGGCTAATCAAGTTTCATCTTTTGATGTTGCTCAAGATTTTGTTGCTATTACCACTCAACAAGCCTTTCCTTTTACAATGGAGCAATGTTAGAAATTGCTTGCTATGATTGGAGGGACTAATGCTCAGACCAACATTGTTGCCATGGCAAATAATGTTGCTTTCAGTCAAGCTTCATGTTCTCAGTCCACACCCCTAGCAGGTAATCTCAAGCACTCCATATTTCCTACTAAACTTATGAATAGAACTGCCTTTGGTGTTGATACTTGGGTCATGGATACAGGAGCAAGTGATCACATAGTTTGGCCTGTCTCTCTTTTTTCAGTCTTATACCACTGTTTCTCATTGTGTTGTTGAATTGCTTAATGGTGAATTAGCACATGTCACTCACATTGGCATTGTTAAACTTTCTAATTCCCTTATTCTTGATTATGTTCTTTGTGTTCCTTTATTTTCATTCAATCTCGTGTCTGTCGGTCAACTTACTCAAAGATTGCCTTTGTGTCTTGTGTTTTTATTTCAATATTGTTTCATTCAGGACCTTTCATGTTGGAAGATGATTGGAGTGGGTGAAGTCCATAATGGTTTGTATTTGCTACAGAAGAGTACTTCTAGGACTACACCTTCTTTGTCAGACCATCTTTCCATTCACAAGTCCTTCAAGTCAACTTTTTCTTCTTCTGTTTCTACTAAAGACATGCCAATCTTGTGGCATTTTAGATTAGGTCATCCATCTTTGAGTAGAATGTCAATTTTACAAAATGTATTGCCTTCTTTTTTTGCTCAATGTACTGATGTTTGTACCATCTGCCCTTTGGCTAAGCGAAAGAGATTGCCTTTTCCTTCTCACAATAATATGTGTAATGAACCTTTTTCCTTAATTCATGTGGATGTTTGGGGTCCATATTCTATTTGCACTCATGATGGTTTTAAGTTTTTCCTTACAATTGTTGATAATGCTACTAGGTCTACTTAGGTGTACCTCATGAAAGCTAAATCAGATGTTAAACATCTTTTAATTTCATTACATGGTTTACACCCAATTTAACAATGGTATTAAAGCCATCAGATCAGACAATGCCCTTGAGTTTTCTTTACCTGATTTTTATAGTGCTCATGGTATTGTGCATCAAACAAGCTGTGCCTCTACACCATAGCAAAATTCTGTGGTTGAAAGGAAGCACCGACATCTTTTGAATGTCGCTAGGTCTCTTAAAATCCAATCCAATCTTCCTTCTACTTATTGGGGTGATTGCATCCTAGCTGCCACCTACCTCATTAAAAGACTTTCTGTCCCTTTGTTACATAACAAGTCTCCTTTTGAACTCCTTTTTCATAAACAACCCTCTTTTGATCATCTTAGAGTCTTTGGTTGTTTATGTTTTATATCTACTCCTTATGTTCATAGGTTGAAATTTGACTCTAGAGCACTTCCTTGCGTCTTCCTTGGTTACCCCTTCAATATGAAAGGTTATAAAGTCCTTAATCTGCATACTAGGAAGATCTCTATTTCTAGAGATGTTATTTTTCATGAATCAATCTTCCATTTTTTCTCCATCTTATAAGTCTTTGTTGTTTGAGTCACCTGTTAGGATTAGTGCCCTTAAATCCTATTGTATGATGCTATGTATGATATTATGTGTGACATTATGTATGACATGATGTATGACTTAATATTGTAATTAATAAATTTGTTTTGTTATTATCTGAAATAATGGTAACATGAATATTTAGACATTATCATATAGTCCATGAGATGCATAGTATGTGATTTATGTGAAAAGTCACAGAAGATATAAATTACAAGTTCTTTGTAAACTCAAAATTTAGTTCGTAGTCGGTGATGAAATTTGGCGTTTCATCTGCGAAGACTATAACGTATCAACTAAGATGATTTGTCTTGATCATGGAAGTGGTGACTTCTAGTTGATATGTTGATATGTTTTAAGAGTTAAAACACATTGAACTGGACCGCTGTGAGATTTATTATTCTTGTAAAGACTGTCAATTGAATAATAAATCTCACGACTTATATTTGCATGAACTCTTAATCCTAAGAGAATAATGGACTTGATCATGAAGTGTAGGTTGCTTTGATATATCAGGAGTGAGATCTAAAGTAACAGTCAAATCCTCATTATATTGGGTAGCCACATTTAGTGTTGATGGAACATATATTCTCAAGATAGAATTCATAGTCTCTTAACGGAGATATAAAATATTCCCTTGAGATAAGTTTAATGGGTTTAGTTATTTAGAGAGTTAGGCATAACCACTTTAGTAAGAAATTACTAAAGTATATATTTATGAAATTGGATTTCATAAATATATGGTGAATAACTTAAAAGGATTAAATCGGGTACTCAAGAATTAAGATGTAGTAATTTACAAAGTGGCAGTCTACATTAATGACTTTGTATTACTATGAATATTTTATGAAGGGGTTGCATGTACAATAAAGTCTTGGGATATAATTTATAGATAAGGCCTAGAGTGCAACTATATTTATATAGTGGTATTAAATATAGTTAATGGTAACTTTGGACTTGTCAAGAGTTGACAGAAAAGCCCAAGGCCCATTGGAATTAGTATCTTATTGGTCCCTTTTGGTCCCATTCCAAGCCACACACTTAAGCCCAATTGGAAAGGCCCAAAAGGTCAGCCCAATTAGATAATTGGTTAGATACAAAGGGAAAAACGTACTGAATTTTATGAATGAGAAACATCATTGTGAAATGGTGTAGGTGAGTGTATGTCACTCTCAAATTCTTCCTTTGTAACCAATTGAGAGTCCACACTTCTTGGGCATTAGTGGAATTGGAGTGAAGATTAAGAGTATTCCCAAGTGCTTCGATCTTTGTTTTTGAAATTCACCGCTTTAAGGTATGATCTCTTATACTTGAATTCTGAAATTTACATAGTGCATGTTATAGATTGTGAATGAAGTAGATCCGTTTAACTTTTCGCTGCGTATATGCATATTTCCAACATCACCTCCATTGTCAATCCCTTTTCTTGCTTCTTGTAATCCTGCCTTTGATATTTCCTCTAGTCCTGGGTTTGTTTCTACAAGTACACCTCTGAGTGTAGGTACACCTCTGAGTACCTTATCTAGTCCTTCTTCCATTTTAGTTGGTTCTTTGCCAATTCCCTTGCCTGCTGATCAACATGATGCTGTCCCTAATCAATCCCCTTCCATATCTATTGATCAACCTATTGTGTTGCTTGATCAGTCCAATTCCATGTTTGCTGATCATCATGCTATTTTACTTGATCATTCCCATTCTTTACCTACTGATCAGCTTGTTTCTGTTAGAAAATTTACTAGGGTTAGTCATAAGCCTGCTTATTTAAATGCTTAACAGTGTAATCAAGTCTCTTCCAGTACTGTCCATCCTTCGTCTTCCTACTTGTCTTCTCACAGGTTATCACCTAAACACTTGCATTTTTGTAATTTGATTTCATCCATTGAGGAGCCTAATTTCTATCACTAGGCAATTAAGGATCCCAAGTGGAGAGAAGCTATGGTTGCTGGGATTTCTGCCCTTGAAGCTAACCATACTTGGGTTCTCACTCCTTTACCTTCTCATAAGAAGACTATTGGGTGTAAATGGGTGTATAAGGCCAGATTGGTTGCTAAAGGCTTTTCTCAAAAGGAAGGCCTTGACTATTTAGAGACTTTTTCTCCTATTGCTAAGTTGGTTTCTGTCAAATGCCTCCTTGCAATAGCTGCTGTGCAAGGCTGGTATCTATGTCAGCTTGATGTGAACAATGCCTTCCTTCATGGTGATTTAAAGGAAGAGATATATATGGACCTTCCACCAGGCTTCCACAGCAAGGGGGGGGGGGGGGGGGGAGGGCTTGTATGTAAGCTTGTTAAATCATTGTATGGTCTGAAACAAGCTTCCAGACTGTGGTTTGCTAAGTTCTCCACTACTTTACTCATGCTAGGCTTTACTCAATGTAGAGCTTATTACTCCTTGTTTACTAAGAAGACTTCTACTTCTTTCATTGCTCTTTTAGTGTATGTTGATGATATTTTAATTGCTAGTGACAACAAGCAAGCAATGGATGAGTTAAAGGTTCTTCTTGATCAACAATTTAAATTGAAGGACTTGGGTGACTTAAAGTTCTTTTTGGGTCTTGAAGTGGCAAGGACAGCAAGTGGCATTAGCTTGTGTCAAAGGAAGTACATACTAGATCTATTGAATGATGCTGGCATGATAGGGTGTAAACCAGCCAAGATTCCAATGGATCCAAATGTCAAGCTCAGAAAATATGAAGGTAAGGCTTTGCAAGATCCTAGCTCTTATAGGAGGCTTATAGGAAGGCTTTTGTACTTAACCATAACTAGACTTGATATCACTTTTGCTATGAACCGATTGAGTCAATTCATGGCATATCCTAGAGAACCACATTTACATGCAGCCAATAAAGTGTTGCAGTACCTCAAGGCAACACTAGGTTAGGGTCTATTCTTTTCAAACAAGTTTGACCTGCACCTGAAAGCCTTCACAAATGCAAACTAGGCTACTTGTCCTGACACAAGAAGGTCTGTAACTGGGTTTTGTGTCTTTCTTGGTGAGTCTTTAATCTCCTGGAAGTTTAAAAAGCAGCAAATAGTCTTAAGATCCTTAGCAAAGTCAGAATATCGAGCCATGGCAATAGCTGTTTGTGAAGTCATTTGGCTTTTGTATTTGCTTAGTGATATTCAAGTCAAGCATCCTCAAGCAGCTCTTCACATTGCTGCAAACCCTGTTTTCCATGTAAGAACAAAACATATTGAGATAGATTGTCACCTAGTGAAGGATAAGGTTTTGGAAGGGTTTATCAGAATGTTACATGTTAAAACCAATTCCCAAATTGCAAATTTGTTGACAAAGGCCTTAAATGCTCATCAATTCTCTTTTCTTGTGTCCAAATTGAATATGGTCAATATACATGCCCCTCTTCCACTTGAGGGGGTGTGTCAAGATAGTACAAAGAAGGATAGAAATGATCATGACGGAATCAAAGATCAAGGGAAGAAGAAAGTTCTCAAATCTGCTAAAACGACAGTGAATAGTATTTGTTTTATTTTATACTATACAACTATACAACATGTAACTTTGTAATACTATATATAAGTTTTTGTAATTAGCATGTGGGTAGCACGTGTATTGTGGTTAGTTTTGTTTAGTTAGGCTTGGAAGGAAATTCTGGTAGTTAGTTCGTTTCCCCTGTTTTCCTTTCTCTTGTATATATATACATAGCTTTGTAATGGTTCTTCAATTTAATGCAATATACAAAAATTCTTCAATTCCAGCATCTTCTTTCTCTGTTTTCCTAATAATAACTAAATACAAGCATTCACGGACTTTTTCTACATGAATTTTTTGTTTTTGCTTTATGCCACTATTGTCAAATTTAATCAAATTAAAAATGTAATGAATAGAGAAAATTTGTGTTGTACAACACTTTTTTGGAGATGCTATGTGAGGTTGATGTGTGTGATGTGGAGGAATTTGTGTTTGGCAGTGGCCAAAATAGCAAGAAGTTACAGTTGCCGCTTAGAGTACATGTTATTGTATAATTATTCTGTGAAAGCAATGTACTGAGGTGGCTATATACACTAGCACAACTTCAATGTCATTTATAGGGGTTGATTTTGTTGATAGAAATGTATAAGGGTTGATTAATATTGCTTTTCCTATATGTTGTGGTAATTAAATCCCAACCTATAGTATGGTGGGTGCACATGGGTAGTATTGTTATATTGTAAGGTATTCTATTAGTTGGTTGAGTGTTATACCTTAATGTGGTAGGGAAACCAAATGTTATGGGATTTGAAGACTCCTTCACTACGCTCCTTCAATTAATATTGTTCTATATAGTTTTGCTGTGCCAATTGGTTTTATTATGACATATTTTTCCTTTTATTCTGCTTTGAATAGTCTGAAAATTGGGGAAATAGGTGTGGAACTTCAAGGTGAGAGCTAGTGTAATACTTCTATTAAAGCCGTATGAGTAGATGAAAAGTTGAAGATATTATTATTAGGCTTAACATCGAATTTTGAAGAAAGACCTTTGGGTGTCTCTATATTTTGCCTAATATGCATTTGTGGTGTAGTTTATTTTAGTGTAGCCAAGTAATTTGTAGGATAATGAATTATAAACAAATAAAGATCTTGATTTTGGGTGCTTAATATTCTATAATCATTAATTTTTATAATATATACCATAGGCAACTTAGACATGATGAGAAGCATGTCTTATTTTACAATTGATTCAATAATTTACCTTTTCTTTGTTGTAATGGTGTCTAATTTTTTCATCATATGGGTAAATTTTAGATTCCCTTTTAGTATATACTTGTAATTTATTGTACATTGAATTTATACATTACAAGGTTTTTGTTTTGTTTTGTTTTGTTTGTTTGTTTGTTGTTGTTGTTGTTTTTTTTTTTTTTTTTTTTTTTTTTTTGTGTGTGTGGGAAATGGGGTATTGGCCTAATTTATTTTCATTGGTTGCATGGAATACCTTTTGCAAACCCTATCCATGATTCTGTTCAGTTTACTGAATGTTCTTGTTATTGCCCACTAGCCTTACCAATATCTAATTTTCTTGGGATGATATCATGATAACTACTTGGACAAAGCCTTCTCAAGTAAAGCTAGATTAGTGGATTATTTTCTCTAAATACTTAAGTAGATGCCTTTTCTGCTAACAAGTTACTAACATGGGTTAGCTCAACATATTTATGTTGTCCAATTGGTTGACTTCTTCTTGTGTAAAATCTTTTCCCTGCTTGTGTGTTTCTTGTGTGCCATTTATATATATATGTTGTTGCAAATTCTTATTTAGAGTTGCATCCTTGAGGCACAGGCAATATGTACTAATTGTATGACAAAAATAGGGTTGTAATGGCATTGTTACCTACCCCATTTGTAAGTTTACATGACAAATTGTGTAAAATGTTAACTTGTTTGAATTATAGTTCCAATTTCCAAATGCTCGGATTCTGGATAATTAGGATTTTCCAGTGAACTATACTTGGCATGTTGTTAGAGGATTACTGATTTCATTAAGGGGTTAATGCAAATGTTCTTATCATTGTGTCTCAATCCACACGATATCCTACTTGTTGCTAACTGAAAGGACAAAGTGTTTCACTTTTGGATTCTATACCATCGATGGTACATCAAACTAGGACATAGTTTGCATATATTACTAAAATAGATGTAGCTACTCCCATAGAGCATGAACTAACTCATGCCATATGTGTTCTATAGTAGTCATACAGATAAAGTACTTGCAACAAGTAATTTATGGTTAAGTCTTGATTTTTACATCCCTCCCATGTTTGTATGAGGTTCAACGCACTCGAATACTTGATGATACCATATGTTGATAAACTACATATTCCTTCTCCTTTTCATTTGTTTATTGGGTTTTACAATTCATTTCTTATTAAGAGTTGTAAACTTTCCATATTTCGAACATAAAAATATAAGATCAAATTTCTATTTGAACTTATCTCCATATAAACCTAGGCAACAAGAAAAGTTTGAGTGTTATAGATAGGTTATTGTACTCTCTGTTTTGTCAAGTAGCCACTACACGGAAAATGAGGTAAATAGTTGATACACAAATGACTCCTGCATATTTTCTAGTTGACCTTTGTAAAATCTTAAGTGCATCAATGTTAAAGTTGATGGTGTAAGTGTGCATATATATACTACTCTCTCCGTCCCAATTTGTTTGTCCTGTTTGAAAAGTCAAACTTTTTAAGGAAACATCATTTATTGTTTTGTCTACCTTATAAAAATGTATAAGTTTACAAAATTACTCTTAAATAAATTTATCACTTTTTTTTAATTAAAAAAAGAGTTATTCTTAACAAGGCAACTAAAAAGGTGCCCCAATTAGATTGATTTTTTTAAAATATTTGTTAGTTTTCTTTTCAAATAGTTTTGAAAATAAAGTAAGGGTGTAATAGGAATATTAGTAAATTAATAAATTTTATTTTTAGAAATTGGAAAATATTTTGGGACATCCTAAAATGGAATAGAGGACAAATAAACTAGGACGGAAGAAGTAATACAAGTTTGGGCATGTACGAAAGTAATTGATATTGGTTTGCGTGAACATTTGCAACATGAAGATGCCAAGAATTGGAAGCTCATATCCATGGATACACTTCCAATACAAGAAAAATACATTTAAGGTGCATAATCCGCTTAATTTAGTTGCTTTTACTAAAATATCTGCGTGACCAGTCCTAAAACGTTTATGTATTATTTTTTTGGGCCGTGGTTATTGTGGTATTTTTATGATAATATATATTTTGTTTCTCTCATCATGTGCAACATTGTTGCCACCTTCCAAACCGAAAGTAATCTAAATCTCCCTTGTTGTGTAAATTTCATTAGGGTTTAATTGGATCTAAATTGTATCTTAATATTCCATAGGTGCTTGTAGCTTTTACATGTTTTGATTGCTTTATGTTATTAGAACTTGACACTATGGTTGATATTAACACTTCCCCTCTTTGTTCAAAATTATTCGTGATCAAAATACCTTTTTTTAAATTTTAAAAAAAAAATTTGAATTTGCTTCTTTGATGATTAGAATTTAGTTTGAAAAAGTTGGAGTTCTCTATAAAAAATTTTATTTCTCTTTTGTTGAATACTTTTATGATATATGGGTTTTATTCTTTAGGTGGAGAAATATATTTTAAATCTGAATTAATGGTTTATTTTTTTTATCTTGATGTG
The DNA here is from genome assembly GCA_023055345.1 of Quercus wislizeni. Taxonomy (NCBI): domain Eukaryota; kingdom Viridiplantae; phylum Streptophyta; class Magnoliopsida; order Fagales; family Fagaceae; genus Quercus; species Quercus wislizeni. The sequence goes on along the minus strand of JALGQJ010000007.1, from coordinate 19,625,547 downwards.
AAATTTGACTTGTTTATTTATGAAGTTGCAGTTTGAGATATGGGTTTTTATCCTATTGGATTAGTCTAAGGAACATTGGGAAAGATTTGAGAAAGACCCAAGTTAAATTTTGAAAATGAGGTATAGATTGAAGACAATTCTCTTTTCTAGTGCTCATTTTTGTCCAAAAATGGGTTGAGTAGAACAGGTTATCTGAATAAGTCATTTTATTGCCAACCTAGGTGGTCATTTATTAGGTTATTAGAAGCTTGGATGCATTAAGAAACTTACTTGATTTTAAGAAATAAGAAAACATTTTTGGAGTATGAACATAGGTTATTTGGTCTCTCTCTCTCTCTCTCTCTCTCTCTCTCTCTCTCTCTCTCTCTCTCTCTCTCTTATCATATGGTGTCTAATATGGCTAGGCCTTTCCACTTTAACATCTAGTCTAGGTTTAACTTTGATTAAATGTTATAATAATATGGTGTCTAATATGGCCAGAGTGGTAGGATGTTTTGCAGAGAGTTCATTCACGAAGACCATGATTCAATAGTCAAATATAAGTAGCTAGGTTAAATTGGTTTATTTTGATCCACCTTCAACCATATTGCACCTAGTGGTGCAATGTTGGGAACTTGAGGTAACCCTTCTTTCTACACTTTCCTTCAAGTGGAAAGTTGGAGGTCTTCTCAACAAGATAGTGAGATCTTCTTTAATGCATGATTATGTGATGTTTCTTACCTAAGTTACCAAAAGAAGAATAAAATTTACAATTGACTTGGAATAAATGCCCACATCATGATCATTGTGTAGTTCTTTTGTGATTAGCTTGTTATGAGCAGTCCTTTGATCAAGGGTAGGATTAGATGCAATGCAGTAGTTTGTTCTCATGATCATGTATTACTTATGTTTTTAATTTTTAAATAATAATTGCCCCAAAAAATGTAGGATTTATCTTTGCTTATTATTAATGATTAAATGTGATTATTGAAGAAAAAAGAATGGTGGGAACTTAGTTGGGTTTAAGAGTTTCCATACTATGTAGAGTTGCATAGTTGGATTTATATCAAATGATTAGCTTCTTATTTTGAAATTATTTATGGTTTAAATCTACTTGGCAGGAGCAACCTGACTTTGGCAGGCAACTTTTGCTATGTCAAGATTCATAGGCTCCTATCCTGGTTGAAGGAAGTGTGTGGCAAATGAAAATCTAAGTGGCATGGCGCTTGTTTTATTTGTAAACCTAGAGATTGGTATAAGCCTACAAGGTTCTTGCTGGTTGTTAGCATTGACTTACTACCACTGCTTTTAGTCTTTCCATTAAGGAGGCCTTTTTTAAATCTGGTACAAAGAGGGAGCTGGTGATTTTGGTCTTGGCAAGTAGTATCGAAATTAATGCTCAGGAAGGAATGTAATGGTTGGACTCAAAGAACGTTCATTAGAAGCATCAGTAGCAGTTGGAGAAGTTTTTGCATTAAATAGGAGGATTGGAGGTTCTCTTGAGTAGCAATGACACAAAGACGAAAGTTTGATTAATTGTGTGTTTTTTTCCCCCAATTTTAGTTGTATTAATGTATAGATACTAACTGTAAGGTTGAATTTATTCAATCATGTATTGGCTTTATTCCATGCCATTTGCTTGTAATTTAGCAATTAGATACCATGTATTTAGATGAGAATTATGTAAGGGTTGTGTGTGAGAGTGTGTGAAGAAACTCAAGTGTGTGTACATTGGAGGATTCTCGCGACTGGATCTCACGAGTGACTCACGACTGGCAACTCGCCAAAATGCCACATGTGTGAAGCATGCAGGAAGCTGAAGGGTCATGACAGTGCTCTACAGGACAAAAAGTTTGATCTTAGCAGGGAAGGAAAATATCGTTTTGCCGACTAGGCAACCTTGTAGATGATCCCGGATAAATTTAGAATAATCTCCTTTTGCTCCTGCAACAATGTAACCATCATGGGCCTGAGCAATCTCTTCATTAGCCAGAAAGTCAGCCAACTGAACAGTGTGAAAAGGATGAGCCGGAATTGTGGTAAGAGGATACACATGTTTAACTTGGGGCAACACCTGATCACCAAGATACCAATACTTTCCATGCCCACATTCAAACAATACTTGGTGGCTATTCAGTTTTAAAGCCCGCTCACACTCAGCATACCCTTCACGTCCAGCTTAAGGATTTAATTTCATCTAGAAAGTCGCAAAGAAACTCAGAAAGAGAAGATACTAGATCATTACCATATGCCATTTAAAAAGGAGAAAGAAAGAACTCACATCATCAATTATCAGATTGTCAATCACTAAGCACCAAAGCTCCAAAGAACGCCTAAAGGGTGGAGACAAGCAATGTTTGGGCAACCAACGAAGAAATCTAAGAAAAATGCTAGTAACCTCCTCCTGAATTTCAGGACCAACCCCAAAATACTCGTACAACCAAACCTGTGGAGACAAGCAATGTTTGGGCAACCAACGAAGAAATCTAAGAAAAATGCTAGTAACCTCCTCCTGAATTTCAGGACCAACCCCAAAATACTCGTACAACCAAACCTAAAAAATTCACAACACCATTACCACGTAGCCAAAATAATTTTCACAACCAACACATAGCCAAAATAAATACCAAACCTCACCTGCTAAACAAATGGAGCCCCACCCAAGCTTGAAAGACTCCGCCTGGAGAGTTGGGTCAAGAAATGCATCAAAGTAGCATAGGCCATGCCGCTCCAGTCATAATTTCAGAGATGTTCAATTTTTCTCAAGCTCCCCGAGTAGTGCAAATTCACAATACTGCCTAAATCTGGACACAGGAAAGTCCCAATAAACAAAAGCATGAACATACGAGCACCGTTTGCCACAATCTCAAATTGGGGAATACTCTCATATAACCAAGACAAAGGAACATTATTACTCTTCATTCTAGAAGACACTACAACTAGAAGTTTTTTGAGTGGAGTTGAAGTAAGGGAATCATTGACAATAATTCTTTTACCACCCAACCTCAAACCAATGATGACAGAAAAGTCGTAAGGTGTCAACATTACCTCCCCAATGTTTGGAAAATGGAAGGTATAGGTAGTTTCCCAGAAGCGCTCTACTAAAGCAAGAAGTAACTAAAAATCCTTGTACTCATTTGTCTCATGATTCGACAAAGCTTCGAAGAAGGTGCCAAAGCCTGCTTCATTGATGAAATTTTTGATGCTAGGAGACAGTGCTACCCATGCACTTTTCAACATTTGGAGACTCCTCTAACTCTTGAGGCTCTGCAACATAAAAATTCAACTCATCCATTTCCATAACCCAAAATCTATAACCAAAAAATTTCCATACCCAAAAAAATATTTCCGCAATCAATACCCCACCACAAAATCAAATCAATGCCCCACCAAAATGTCACCTCTACTAAATTTATCACATATCCATACAACCACCAAATTTTTCCGTAGCCATGCAAAAAGAAAATTTCTACTTGTCTAAGAAAAATTCCCACAACTTCATGCACAAATGAATTCTCACATACCCAACAAAATTTTTCCACAATACCCACAAAATTTGCCAATACCCATAAATATATCCATGAACATACCCACAAAATTTTGCCATGATCATAAAACAAAGTTTACACATGCCAACAAGTTTTCCCACATACATCATGAACACATTCCTATAAGTCAAACACATAGTTTTCACAATACCAATACTCCCAAAATCCAAACCAAAGTTCATCCAACAACATCACAAATTACCTACATTGTCAAAATTCTAAAAGCCACCAACATTTCCCAAATTGCACCAACATCAAAGAAAAAACACACTTCAAGAATGCTCCAAATCCAACATTTCAAACATGATCAATCACACAATGCCCCCAAAATTTCAAAAGTGATAATATCTCACTGTGAAACTTTCAATGAAACATGCGACAACATTTTTTTCAAGCAAAGAAACCAAAGAAAAAACTCACATTGGTGTCTACATGACAATATGGAGCATGGGTCCTAGGGTCTTAAAAAAGTCCATCATTATCATGCCACTCAAATGTTGGATCATACTTCTTACCATGAGAAGTTAGAAAAGAAGATCCCTTGGAAGAAGAAGCCATTTTAATGCAAAGAAAATGAATTTTAGATAATGGGTTTCACCAAAAATGGGTGTGGGATGAAAATGCTCAAAACATGAAGATCTAAAGAGATATAGATGGAGATGGATGAAGGAAGCTTGAGAAGTTTAGAAAAGTATTTTTTGTGAGAAGAAATGGTGAGATGAAGAAGAAAATCCAAGGGGAAGAAGAGAGTGATTAGTGACAATGGAGGAAGAGAGGTGGAGAAAGATGAAACAAAAAAAAAAAAAAAAGGGAAAGGAGAGAGATAAAGGAAAGTGGGGGGCCAAACTTCGGCCCCCACACCTAAACTCATCCTAAGGCCGAGTCAACTTAGTCAAGTTGAGTTGACTCAATCAACCCAAAAAAAAAAAAAAAACTTTCTTTTTTAAAGTTTTCAAATATCTTAAATCCCAAATTTTCAACTCAAAAATTTTTATTCCCAAATTTTCAAATTCATATTCTCAATGCCCAAATTTTGAATTCAACTCTTCAGTTCTCATTAAAAACTCAAACTTCAAATTTCATGATCAAGATCAAGATTTTGAGCCTTGATTTTAAAAATTCTAAAGGCTCAAAATTTCATATTTTAAACTCTAGATTTCAAGAAGAATTTTTTTCCAAAGCCTCGAAAGTCGAAATCAAAATTTCAAAACTTTAGAATTTCAAAAATCAAATGTTTCTCAAAAGAAAAATCTTTTGTCAATTAAACTTTTCTTGATAAAGTTCAAATCAAGAAAGGGATCACATCTCAAAAAGTAGTGGGAACGCAAAGCCCTTATTAGTTAGAAACTGATTCCAAATTTTGATTTTTGCAAGCAACCACTTCGTTTCAAGGATGAGAAGCCCTTGAATCCTTTTAGTCAAGATCAAGCCAGTTGATCGCAGACACTCCCTTCAATCAAGACCAAGCCAATTGGTCGCAGACGCTCTTTTTTGTCAAGATCAAGCCAATTGGTCATAGACGAACCTTTTTGTCAAGATTAAGCTAGTTGATCGCAGACGCTCCTTTTTGACAAGACCAAGCCAGGTGGTTGCAAACACTCCTTTTTGTCAAGATCGAGCCAGTTGATCGCAGACACCCTTTCGTCAAAATCAAGCCAATTGATTGCAAACGTTCCTTTAGTCAAGACCAAGCCAGTTGGTCACAGACGCTCCTTTTTGTCAAGATCAATCTAGTTGATCATAGACACCTCCTTTCGTCAAAGCCAAGCTAGTTGGTCGCAGATATTTCTTTTCATCAAGATTGACCCAGTTGATCACCAACACCTCTCTTTGTCAAGACCAAGCCACTTGGTCGCAGACGCCCCTTTTCGTCAAGATCAAGCCAGTTGATCGTAGACTCCTTCATTATTAACATCAGAATGAAAAAGTCTCAGCCGTATCAATTATCAAGAGTCATTTCAAAGTTCAGCAATTATCAGCTAAGTCAAATACTTTCATTTTTTTTTCAAAAGATAGGGAACTAGTTCTACGTTCCAAAGTTTTAAGTTCGAGGGCTAGGTAATCTTTGAAAATTCAACCTCAATTAAATCATGGTTGTTAAAATTAGTGTCATTGTTTTACATTGACATTCGCTTTCCAAGCTCTATCAATGAGAGGCATTCTGTAGATACTCGATTTTACACCCACGATTTAATCAAAGAAGATGACTGGAGTGACCATCCATGTACAAAAAAAAAAAAAAAAAAAAAAATCATTCATGCATCACATGCATTATTTTGTTCTTGCATCACATGCATCAATTTGTTCTTGCATTGTATGCATTAATTCATTCATTGCATATCGTAAAAATGATCTTGAGATTCTAATGGCCACAACGGTGTTTCTGGTTTCCAAATCGAACCATCAGATCGAAAGATATCACATGATCAAGTTTGCATTGTCAACATGCATTGTGTCTAGGTAGAATCAACCGAACATGATTAATTTAAATTAATTCTGATTATTTAAGAAATTAAAATTAATTAGGTAATTTTGTGATTGGTTGATAATTAGTGTTTAAAATAGGGATGCATGCATAGGAATAAAAGGGATGATTGGATAACAACAAAATTGGGGATAATCTAAACATTACCAAGATTTATTTTAAGGGATTTGTTCGCAAGATAATTGTTCTTAAAAAAGCCTGATTTATCCAGAAAAGAGATTAAAAAAAATCATAAACGGAGGTTGAAAACGCGTCTAGGTACAAGGACTGGCCAAGAAACTCTAGAAGGAGAGACCAAATGGCACCCGAACACGAAAGTGCGTTCAGCCTCCAATAGCCAATTTGGCACTTTTGGAGTGCCGAACGGCACTCTAAAAGTGCCGAATTTCCATCATGTTGGCTTTGTCCCAACGGCCTTTCGGTGACGATAATGCACACCATTTTTGATCTTTTCGCAAAAGGATGTGGCCGGATTCAAACCCTAATCGTTCATACCTATTTTTTAGAGTCTTCTAGCCTTTATAAATAAAGACTGAACCTCATAATTCAATACCTTTTTTTTTACGCTTTGAGAGGCATACGATTTTTACTCTCAAACCACACATATTTTCTGATCATCTCTCTGAGTGTTGCTGCAAAATTAGGGTTTTTAGGTTTCAAAGAGAATTGAACAAATTTCTTTGAACCCTAAAACATCCTCTCAAGAACGAAGTGTGCTCATGCAAGAGGTTGTTTCATTCACCCTTCTCATGTGATGTGATGATGCATATTATATCTCTTTATTTTTCAAATATCTATGAATTGTTAATTGTCCTTTTGTTTAAAGCATGATATTTTCTATATGATTGTTATAATCTTTTTCTTGAATGCCAATAAATTTGCATGTGAACAATTATTTTTCTTAAAACAAAACAAATCTGCATCTTTATAAGATGTAGATCTGAATTTTTTCTTAAAACAAAACAAATCGGCATCTTTATAAGATGTAGATCTGAATATTTTCTCAATACAAAAACTAATTTGCATCTTTCCTTAAATGTAGATCTTAGTTTTCTTAAACAAAAAGAATTTGCGTCTTTATAAGATGCAAATCTAAAATTTTCTCAAATCTGATTTTCTTAATACATGCAAATTGCTGAAATAAAGAAAGAGATTATGTATTGTTGTGTTTGTGTTTATTTTAATTCATAATTGTATAAATTTAGATTATGAGTGAAGTTTTCTTCTTAGAAAATCTTCTAAAAATATATAACAAAACAGATCTGAATTTTTGTCATCAAAAATCACATTTTTTAATATAACAAAACAGATATGATATTTTGGCAAATCAAAATCATTTTTTTTTTACAATAAAAACAAATCTGATATTTTTAACAAAAGAAGAGATTTCATCAATATATAAATTTGTGTGATTTAATTTTTCATTCACATGTTCAACATATCATGACTAGACTTTGTTTGGGCGGAATGGGTGTCTAACACCTTCCCATTCCATAACCTAGCCTTCGGATTTTGGTTTTTGATTTAGTAGATCTAGCCTTGTCTTCATTTGTTTTGGGTAGAATGTAACTAGGACAGCAAGCCATGTAAAATATTTGGTAGATTGTAACTAGGACCCAAAGCTATGTAACTTTTCAATTTTCTAGATATGTAATTTTATTCAATTAATAAATGAAACTATTTAGTCATGCATTTTGTAATTGGTATTTTTTTTTTTTTGGTATAAAGAAAAATAAATGGCAACTCCATACCACTTACCCTAAAAGAGAGGTACCAAAAAAGGTACCCGAATCTCTTTTTTGAGGGACACGTCTCTCACAGCAATGATCGAGACATCTAGAGACTCCAGGATTTTTTTCTTTACCATTTTGATCGGTCGAAAATGCTTAATTCTAAATTTTCACTTAGAAAATTCCAGAACTTGAATTTTCACTTTATGAAACAATATTCTCCGAACTCAAACATCATTATTACAACCTATCCGTGTATATACCTATATATACAACAGGTCTATGGTTTCTTGCTCTCCTCGTTTCTTCTATGTCAATTTTTTGTCGGATTTTGGTCAAGTTTTTTTGCTTTTTATGTCCTTTGTATCTTGTGACAAAAAAGTGTAGTAATGCTTAAGAGAGTAGTGGACTTAGTTGATAGGGGGAGAGTTAGTTTGTTTGAGGGATGTAGTGAGATTTTTTATGCATGGTATAGGTACTTACTACTTGTACTTTTTGGTTTTGTAACTTTTTACATACATTATGCCTTATTGATAATATATATATATATATATATATATATATATGATAATGATGTATGTTTTTCACTCTTATCTCACATGTGTTTTTTCTTTTCTCTCTTTATACACATGTTTCTTGTTTATATAACTTATCTATATTTCACACATGATGCCTTGGTTTTTACAATATCATGAAGTATGTTGAGAAATCAAAACAAGTGGTATTATTGAAGACATGAAGACCATACCAAGAAACAAGTGAAGAAAAGCTGAAATAGTGAATCTTAACACTAGTCTTAACACAAGCTCGATACTAGTATCTATCAAGATTAAATGAAGGACCTTGACACTAGCTCGACACCTCTTGATTTATCAAGCTATGCAGATCAGAATTTCAGTAATGATGACTTGGATTACTAGGGTTTTGTTCACTAAACTCCTATAGGGTATAACAGCTTTATTCTAAAGTTATTAAAGACACAGGGCCTCAAATTAGAGAACTCATATACTTTTGGAGAAGCAACTCCATTCTTATGCGCCTTAGGGTTTTGTAACCAAGTGCTTCCAAATCTTCAACGTGTATTGAAGTGAAGAACTTTGCATCCAACAACAAACATCAATTGCTGAGAAGTTAGTCACGTACTGGGATTCGTGCAAAGGAAGAAGTCTCTATAATATCAAGTCCAATTTGGTATTGGAATGAAGGTTCAATTGTAAATTGTTATTTTGGGATTGGCCAGAGTAGTTGTAAGATTCCTTGTATTTGTAACTGCTTGATTATTGATTAGTGGATTCTTGGGAGTGGTACCTAAAAATCACCTAGTGGAGTCTTTGCCTTACGAGAGGTTTTCCCTTATAGTTAACAAATCACTGTGTTAAATTTAATTTCCATTGCACTTTAGTTTATTTGGTGATTTTTTTGTGCCTCCATGATTTGTATGTAATTTGACTAATTAATCAATTTGGAAAATTGAATTAATTAACCGAGGTCAATATATAACCTAACATGTTGAAAATTTTAAATTCCAAAGTTTCAGATTTGTTTGCAATAGAATGAATATGAACACATTCTTGCTTTGCGCAAGGTTAGGAACAAAAATCTTCACAACAAAGAGAAACCTTTTTCTTTCCAATGAAAAGAAACCTTTTTTTTTTACCCTTTTCCTAATAGAACAAAAATCCAACTAGATTATGTTTTGGGCCAACCCTTCTACTCTTTAAATTCTGAAGATAGCATGAAATGAATATATTACCCACTCAAACCCCCAAATCAAAGAGAATAAATTCAAAACAAACCCTAAAATCCTCTTTTTGGAGATTTACCCATAGAAAACTCCAAAATCCCCAAAATAGATTTGGCCATAGCAAAGCCCAAAGTCAGCATCTATCAGAGGCTTGTTGGTGGAGCCATTCAGAGAAATAGAGAGAGGGAGAGTTTTTTGATAGAAGAGAGAGGGTTCATTGGAGAGAGTTGTCTATGACTGGGAATTAACGTGTAAACTTGAGGTGCTAACGTTTGCCAGATGTCATTTTATTTATTTATTAGTGGTGCATAGAGTGAAACACAGCCCATGAGATAGAAGATTTTTATTTGTTTTTTGGGTTTGGGTTCTTTCAGCCTGACTCTCACACAAAAATTATACAAAAGCTAATTATTATTATCATTTTATTGTAAGCTTTAATTTTAAAATAAAATTTAAGATTTATATTTGGAAAATATCTTACTTATACAATTTAAAAAAGAAAAAGAAAAAAAGAGAGGTTATTTTTTATGATTTTTTTATTTTATAATTATTATGTGCATATGAAAAGTTTGTATATTTGAAAATATATTATTTTATCAATTATTAACCTACTAGGAAATAGCTATTATACAATATTTTTAGAGAGAAATAGTTATTCTTCGTTTTAAAGCTAAATCATAGAAATTTATTATAATCTACCAAACATTCCTTAAATGTACGAATAGATTTAAGAAATAAAGATTACTATTTTCATTGTAGTCTCCATTTAGTGTACTAAACTTGTCCTAAGAGGTGTCAACATTTAAACTACAAGGCTTTAGCCTCCTTTTTTTTTTTTTTTTTTTTTTTTGTGAGAGAGTTTCAACTTATGATATCCGCTCTTGATGATAGCTCTTTATCAATAGACCAAGTCACCAATCAGTTTTTGGTGTAGGCGGGGATTGAACCCCAAATCTCTTATTCAACCATCAACGACTTTACTAGTTGAGTTAACTAAAATCCACAGACTTTAGCCTCCTTAATGATATATTTTCAAATGATTGAGCTTAAAACCCTTAAATAAAAAAGTCAAAAATGGTAGAAAGGTAAAAAGATAAAAAGTGAAAACTTTTAGTGGCAGGAACTAGATTTATTGCACTCGCATGTCAATCCCCAGTTACCAACCACATCAAATGAAATAGAAGAAACGTAAAGCAACCCGGCAAATCTTTGTTTGTTTTATTTATTTATTTTTTTTAGGATAATTTCTCTATTTGTGATAAATAACAATATCCATCACGGAAAAACCCAAGAAAACAAAAAGCTACTAGAGTGGAATGTCTTTGATGGTGTTTGTAGGCTAGTAGGGGCAAGCGGAAAAGGTGGGCGTTGTGTTGGGGATTAGACTGAATTCCCATATTTTTGAGATGTGAAAAATATTATTAAAAAAATTACAAGAAAGAAAAGTAATCACACGTGACACAAGAAATGACATGGTTTGACAATTTATTGATGTCATTAAATTTGCAGCGATTTCACCATTTCAAAAGAAGTTAGAGATGTAGCAGTAGTTTTTCAATACATCAAATCCTAAACTGAAGCAACAAATAAACACCTCAAACAAAGGGCCAAATGGGCTACGAACAAACCAAAATTTTTTCCTCAAGCTGGAACAATCATGGACTAAGCCTTCGAAAATATCCTATTAAAAACCGTTATACTTCCAAGTCATATGGGGCCATAAATCGGATTAAATGCAAACCAAACTCCACATAACCCAACATGTAATTGGTGTTAAGTGATGGTGGAGAGAAGAGTAGTAGTGGTGGAGCCAGAAATATATCTATACTATGTACAGTAGTTGAATGAGATGATTAAAGATTGTGTTAGGTTCTATAAGTTTAGAACAATTTGCAAACCGTGAACACAAATTTGTCTAGATATAGATTTTAGAGTCTATGAAGTCATATTAAACAATGATCAAAGTGTTGCAAGTCAAAATTCAAAGAATATACAAGCTACAAGTTCAAAAAGTCAAAAATAGACTGGTTTAATCAATCAGGAGAATTTTCTATTGATGAGGCTCGATCGATCAGGAGAATTTTCGATCGATTGGAAGTCGCAGATCAGCAAAAATCAGTAAAAGTAAAAAGCTCATAACTTGTCTATTTGAAACCCAAATCACGATATGTTTTTTCCAATATTTAAAGAACATTATAAGCTAACCCTAAGGGGGGTTTTTAGAGAGAAAAAAGTGCATCTTGTGCCTTCAATTGTAGATCTAGGGTTTTTGTACCCAAACCTCTCTCAGGTCTTCTACCGGCAATATTCCTTGAAGAATTTCAAGATCCAATGTTGGAGAAGTTACTGCCATCACTAGTCATCAAAGGTGCTAGAGATTTAAACTTTCAAGGATAGTCTTAAAGTCACAAACTGGAGAGTTTGTGTTGCTAAACCTTTGAGTGGGATCTCAAAGTTACAAACGTGGGAGTTTGTGCTCAACAAATCCAAGATAGAAGCGTCCGTGGAGTTGGAGTTACATGTGGTCGTGTTAGTAAGTTCTACAAGATGTAGCTTTAGATTTAGGGTTTAAATCTATTGTAATCTTCTATTCTATCACAGTGGATTTGTTTACCTTGAGGATAGCTAGATCAAATCCTTCTTAGGTTTTTACCTTGAGACGGTTTGTGTAATTGGTTTTCTTGAGTGATCATATCTGTGTGTTATTTATTTTTCCGCTATGCATGAGATGATCTATTACTGTTTAACACAAATCTCATAATTAACCTAAGTAAAAACTTGGCTAATTCATTAGGTTAAACAATCTGTTTTAAGGGGTCTAAGTAAACAAATAGATTGCTAAAGAACTATAAGAAAAAAAAAATTGTCACGAGTCTTGTAACTTAACTTGCATTTTATGGTGTTTCTAACAGATAAATCTAAAGTTCAAAATTTTCATTTTTGTTATAATTATCCAATTTATCAAAAATAACAAACAATTATTGAATAAGTACAAAACCATATAATAATAACCATTACATGTTTACCCAAAAAAAAAAAAAAACACTCACTTACACATATAATCGTTTATTATATTTATATATTATTAATTTAATAAATTACATGAAAGTATTGAGATTCTAAATAAAATTGCACTAATGCTTTTGCTTTTGAAGACAAACCATACACATGTAGGACGTGAACCAAATTGTAATCTCAAATTTGTCAAAAAAAATCTTGTCTACACTTCAAGTCTTTAAAGTTCAAACGTCTGGCATTCTAGCTAGGACCTGAGACCGTGGGACAAAGTACTAAAGAAGATAAAAATAAAAAAATAACTACAAACCAGATCAAGAAATCACACAAACAGATTGAGAGAAGAGAGAGGGGAGAGAAAGAAAAGAGTCAAAGACTCACCTGTGGTGGGTGCCGCTAAGGTGTTTCATATCTAGTATCTTATTTTTCAATCCAAAAGTGCAAAGCCCAAAGGTTTTTCAAAGAAAATAAAGCAAAATTTAAGAATCTTAATTTTTTATCTTTTTTTTAGTAGCTATAATAATTTCAAAACAAAACTTAGTGCTAAATTATTATTGGTTCTCATTTGTTATTATTAACATTATTTTCTTTTTACCTATTTGACACCTAGGCTTTGCTGTCAAATTGTTGCAAAAATATTGTATTTTTAGCATTTTATTTTTAAAAATCATATCCAAAAATTTGGGGGGGAGGGGGGGAGTTCCAGTATTTTCTTAGAAAAATTTAAATTGGTAGGGATAATTATCATACTAATTAAATTTTTTGAAGATTTTTGGGGGGAGGCGTGGCTCCGCCACTGAAGAGTAGCCCTCACGACATGGATTGGAGGGTTGAGACTTGAGACTTATGGCTTGTTTGGAAGTTTAAAAAAGGAGGGGGAGTAGAGTAAAGGGAGGGAGAGTAATTCAATTACCTTATTTGGATGTTTTTTAAGGAATAAGGGAGAGGAGTTTGGAGGGGTTTCAACTACCTCTAACCCCTCATTTTTAATTCCCCAAAATTGGTGAGATTTGAAGGGAGAGTAGAGTAGATAAATTATTGACCAAATGAATTCCCTAATTTACCCTTTTTAAATTAACAAAATTACAAACTAATTATATAAATAATCTTGGCTTGTTTCCTAAGAAAATTTAAGGTAAATGAAAAAAAAAATTAAATTCTAATCTGCATTACAGAGATGAAGTTAGAAGTATCTGAATACTAAGATGGCGGACTCACCGGTGCCACTCTCTTAGGGCAAAGCCCTCCTCCGACTGCATCTCCGTTGGCAGAGGCATGATCGGGCCGTTCGATCCGCCAAAACCTCCATCAAAGTCCTTTCCGTTCTGCTCCAGCGAGAAATCAGAGAATCCTCCACTATAGATCGGCGGCGGAGACAGAGTCTCCTTTCCATTTGTGTAGAGAACATGTCGTCTATGTCACCAGCAACGAAAGACTGGCTAGCGAAGATTGGGGGCGAGGGCGAGTCTCCGGCCGAGTCCTTGATTAAGTCGGCATCGAAGTTTGAGAATGATTCGAATTGCTGCAACGCGAGGTGTGCATCGTATCTAGTGTCTCCATTGTCATCAAACGGCCGGGTCGACGTAAATGCTGACATGGCTTTTAATTATTATAATTATTTTATTATAATAATTATAATAATTAACTATTATAATTATTTTATAATATTTAATAGTAGTTTTATACTTTTATTAGTGGTATTTGATGGAATGAAAATGTTGATTAAATAATTATTTAACCTGACAAATTAATCATAGACCAATGTTGTAAGTCTATTTTCAAATAGGGGTAAATTTGTCTATTTAAATAATTTCCTCTCCTTTCCATCCTAATTTTTAAAACATCCAAACAAGAGGAAGGGCTAATTACTCCATTCCCTCTTACTAATTTTAAAAACATCCAAATGAGGTGGAGGATTATCATTTCACTCTACTCTCCTCCCTCTCTAAACTTCCAAATAAGCCATTAAGAGGGTGTGTGTGAATGAATAAGGGTAAAGAGAGAAAAGAAGGTGAGGTGGGTACCCACCGCTACTTGTACCACTACTACAAGATGTGTTTTAAAGGAAGAAAAGGAGATTTGATTAGAGAGAAGAAGGAAGAATAAAGAGGATGACGTGGACACCCTAACTAATTTTAAAAACATTCAAATAAGGTGGAGGATTATCATTTCACTCTACTCTCCTCCCTCTCTAAACTTCCAAACAGGCCATTAAGAGGGTGTGTGTGAATGAATGAGGGTAAAGAGAAAAAAGAAGGTGAGGTGAGTACCCACCGCTACTTGTACCACTACTACAAGATGTGTTTTAAAGGAAGAAAAGGAGATTTGATTAGAGAGAAGAAGGAAGAATAAAGAGGATGACGTGGGAAAAGGGTGTAAAGAAAAGAAAAAACTGTCTTCCTTACTTTAAAGTTCCAAAAGGAATCAGAATGCATCAGCTACTAGCCTACTACACTCCAAAAATAAGCGCAAAGCGTGTACCCTTTCCTGAGAAGTTTTGAATGTGAATCAGAGTGGTAAGCTAAGCGACAATTCAAAAAGTATACTCTTTCGCAATCACAACAAGGGCGACCAATTTTCTCGACAGTCTCGTTGGGGCCACCTACTTCTAAAGTAGTGCGCTGCTTCTGTATTTTCACATTTGATTCTCAGTCTTCAAGGCCTATAATAAAATCTGACATTCGATTCCTTCACTCTGCCTTGCCCATTCTCTCTCAAATCCATTCAGAAATATCTCTTCTTTATAATTTTTCATTCAGCTTTTCCAATTTCGTCACCTCTTTCTTTCTCCTCTTCCTTTTAGATCTTCTCAACTGTCTATATATCTAGATCATAATGGCTCTTTTGACCAACAAAGGAGTATTTTCTTCCTCTTTCGCCAAACAATGCAAATATGATGTATTCTTGAATTTCAAAAGAGAAGATACCCGCAATAGTTTTACTAGCAATTTAAAAGGTATTTTGTGTCATAATGGTATTGACATCATCATGGATGATAAGCCTCCAAGGGGAGAAAAAATTCCTACAGAGCTTCTTGAAGCCATTGAAAGATCAAGAATTGCAATAATTGTATTTTCTAAAGGCTATGCATTTTTCGCTTGGTGTTTAAATGAACTTGTTAAAATTCTTGAGTGTAAAAAGAATGGTCAACTAGTTCTACCAATTTTTTTCAAGGTAGATCCATAAGAAGTATGAAGCCAAAAGGGAGAGTTTGGAGAAGCACTTGCAAAGCATGAAAAAAAAATTCAAAGATAATAAGGAGAAGGTGCAGAGATGGAAGGCAGCCCTAAATGAAGCTGGAAATATAATTGGTTGCCATTACAAAAATGAGTATGTGCTTAATCTCAACTTTGTTATCTCCAATTAATTTTATTGTTAAACAGCTCCCAAGCTAGGCATTATTGTTTGGTTTTATTTTTTTATTTTTTCAAAAAGGAATTTTAAAAAAATATATTTTTTATCATATCTTTTATTAGCGAGCTAGATAGGATACAAGGTTCAATGATAGAAAGGGAAGAATATATGACGGATAATCTTATCAATTAATTTGAAGCTTCTCTCATGTCATGTTTAGAAAATTTCCCCAAAATTTCTAAATAAATTCATTAAAGTGTTAGAAGTGGATATTCAATGAGTCTGTTTCCCTTCCATAGCAGATATTCCATGCATCTCTGTGCTAAAATCCTAAAATCAATTTCCTACCTAAAAAATAAAAAGTGTATGAAATGATAGTTCTCAATATATGAATTACGTGCCATTTAATTAATTTAACTAACAAAATTTCAATTGTAGTTCACAAGCCAAACATTCTGAATTCAAATCAAGATCATAATTCTATTTTCTAAATTGTTTTTCATGTTTTGTGATTGGTAGCCACCCTCAATTTAGGCTTATCAAAGAAATTTTTGAAGAGATCTTAAGTGCTAAATTAAATCATACACAAGTGTTTGTTGTTAAATACCTAGTTGGAATAGACTCTCATGTAGAGGAAATAAGTTTCCAATTAGATATTTAGTCAAAGGATGTTCGCATGTTAGTGATCCATGGTCTTCCTGGAATAGGTAAGACAACAATCGCTAAAGCTATTTTTAACTTTGATAGTTTTTAGACCCCTTAAAACCACAATTGGATTAACTTAGGTAATTAGCCAAGTTGTTACTTAGTCAAATTAAACAGATCTAGGTTATCGCAAACAAACAATCATATCATGTAAAGCAACGGAAATATAAAAGACACAAGATATGATCACCCAAGAAACCAAATTGGTAAAAACCTGGCGAGGATTTAACCTAGCTATCCTCAAGGTAAACTTGAATCCACTATCTTGAAAGAATCAAAGTTCATACAATAAGACTTACAAGCCCCCATGCTCGACTTCTTATTACTATCCACCAGTAGAACTTATTGACACGACCACGTGCAAGCTTCGAATCCACGAACTCTTTCTTTCTTGGATTCACCACCAAATACAAGCACCCACGCTTGTGTTTCTTTAGGCTTCAATGGCAGCAACTGGATTGATCATCAAGGTGTAGAAAACTTCTTCTCCTTGAAAACCCTAAGTTTATGTGAAGGAAAGCTCCTCAAAGATCTCACAAGAGATTCACACAAACCGCAATATGAGCAACACTAAAACGTGGCTAGGGTTTGCCTTTTATACCTAGGGCAAATTAGAAACCCAAAACGTTTTAAATAACATAGGGCTGAGTTGGAAATTTGTAGAAAAAAAAACGTCAGACCCGATTTTCGATTGATCGAGCCTAAGCTTCGATCGATCGAAAAAGGCTGAAACAATTTTTTTAATCCTGTAATAATTTAATCCAACTTTACAACAATAAACCAACTTTGAGAAAGTCTAAAACAAACTAAATACATTGTTTTGATCATGATTTGCCAACAATACAAATTAGAGTTCTAAATACATAAAAACCTAAGTCTTTAGAACCTAACAAACTCCCCATTTGGCAATCCGTGACAAAACACAACTTATTTGCTCAAAGTTTACAAATAAAAGCCCTTTACAAAATAATGCTCACAAAACACAAATTCAATCCTAACTACTATCCATCAATTGCAAGAGTAGACAGCAGCTTAATTGAATCAACCTGTATATTTCCTGAAACACTTAAACAAAATGCATAACTGCATGTGTGGAAAAAATACAAGCAAATAAAATAAAATCTTGATTTCAAACAACACATAATAAAGACATATATCAATGAAGAACTCATAAACATAAGTCAATAAGCAGTTTGAAACAAGAAACATAAAAAAATATACTCCCCCTAACATGAATATTCCAACAAGGTAAAACAAATGTGGCAAGAGCTAAAAAAGATAAAATACAAAGTGAAGCACCTAGATACAATCTAAAGCAACTCCACAAGCTCTAGCCAACAAAAATAAACTCTCCCCCTGAAAACAAAAATAAGTACAAGAGACTCTCAAATGTAAAAACTCTCAAATGTACTCCCCCTTTTTGTGACGGAGTGCCAAAGGGCAATCAACATCCATCATCAAAAGGAGGTGGCGATGAAGAACTCCGAAATCGTGCCAAATCTGCTCGCAAACCACGAATCTCATTAAGAACGTCCACCAAAATTTGTCCCTGAGTCACCTAAATGGTCAAGACATGACCCAACGTACGTCGAATGTTTGAATCATCCAAAGTAGTCGGTGGAGGAACGTCAGCAGCAGCAGCACCAGAAGTCTCAACAACATCAACACTTGTAGAAAAGGGAGGAGAGGAAACATCACCAGAAGATGCACCTCTAGGACTCGAAGGATCAACTCTCAAGTGAGCAGCCCTCTATCCAAGAAAGGTAGCACTTAAAGGAGCGACGACATGAACAGGCTCACCAGAAGGGAAATCAGCTAAAGTAAGGAATAACAAAATCCTATGAATGAAAATAGGATGAATAGGTGCATGCCTTATAGCGGAACTCCTATGAACTTCGTTTAAAGAATGAAGAAACAAATGAGGAAAGCTGATAGACGCACCAGACATGAAAGCATATAAAAACACACATCGCTCAAGAGGGATGGTGTGGAGATGAGAAATAGGCCACAATGAATAATATGCAACTCTAAGAAACAAATAGGCAGTCTCAGATAGCGCAGAAGACGTGATCCAAGGATCAAAATCCCATTGGATAGATGATCCAGTGATGTGTGACATGACAACATCTATAGGAGGAGACTCAGCATAGGGATAGACAAGCTCGGTAATGACTAGAACCCCAAGAGCCTCAGCCACTACCCTAGGGGTAATGGTGAACTAAACACCTTGTATCCAACTCCTAACAAGGGTGTTGGAATCATAGATGTGACAAGAGAGGTTCGATAAGAACTCTTTAATTAGGGTGGTCGGGGGTGGATGGTCTATCTCTAATAAGGACAACCAACCTCTAGACTCTAGGTTAGCCCTAATGGCCAAATCAACCTCATCTAAGATCACAGAACGCTCAGCCCAAATCTTACGCTTACTGTTCAGTTTCTCAAAAGCCTCACGACAACAGTCGTTCTTAAAATGCTGAACCCTAGAGGGAGACACATAAGGAGTAGAAGGAACCCTATTAGCTCTAGTTTTCCTAGGCATGGTGCTAGAATAAGAACCAAAAACACACAGCAAAATAGAGAGAAAAAAAACAAAACTAAGGGCAGACTGCAAGTTAGCACAAAGATATAGATCAAAAGCTATATGATGCATGATCAAGGTAAATATCATGATGCATGATCTAATGCAGTGCAATTAAGTTCAAATTAAGTCCAATTTGATAAAAATGGCTTGAGCATAGAGTTTCTAACAAAAACCCCAAAAAATTTGAAAAACCACTTGAAAAATTTGTAACAAATTGACCAATTGAGCATTACACAAGACAGATTACACAAAATAATGATCAATTACATCAATTCAACAAGCTAATTTCATCAAATTAAACCAAATTGAACAAAATCCCCAATTCGGGTTCAATACAAGCCCTAGAAATTTTGATTTTTCACAAAACTCCAAATTGATTAAATTTTTCAACAAAGATCATGAATATAAGAGTATACAAACAAAACCCAATGATCAATTACACAAGATTTGGCTAGAATCATCAAAACCCCAAATTATGCATAGTCTGAAATTCTAAAATTAAAAATGCATGAAAATAGAAAATAAAAACAAAAAGAAGGGTAAAAAGGTCTTACCAACGTTTGGAGAGAGAAACCTTGCAAAAGAAAGGATCAAAGACAACAAAAATCTGAGGTGGAGCCAAGTCTAAATCGGAGAGAGAGAGAAAACTTGAAAAAAACTTTTGAAAAAGTCAAGATCCATGTTTAAAAAACCAGATTCACGATGTTCGATTGATCGAAAAACAGGTTCGATCAATCGAACCAGGCAAAGGCTCACTAAAATTTTAAAAAGGATTTCGATTGATTGAAAAATAGATTGGATCAATCGAAAATCTTGAAAAACATCTTTTTAGAAAAATAACCTGATTTTTGAAAACATACCTCAAAGCATTGAATATAAGAAATAAAAATGCATGAGTATGAGATGAAATGTTTTTCCAAAACACAAGTTTTAAACCCAGTTTTCCCAAAATTAGATTTTCAACCAATCTCCCTTTAAAAAACTCAAACATAAAATATGTTTTGCACAAACAAAACTCAAAGTAATTTCAAACTTGGTTGGTCAGACCGAAAGACACACACAATAACATGTTCAATGTTTAGCAAGGAGTAACTTGTGTAGTGTGTGCAACTAGCAAAAAGACTTGAGTTACATGTGAGGTGATATGTGTTATAGCAATTTATCACAAAGTCTACAAAATTCATCACATAGAATTTAAAAGAGACTATCACCTAAAGAGTTACATCATATAACTCCCACATCTCCTAGAACATAAGCTTGCAATCATGTAAGTTTCTTGAAGTTTGCCTCATAATATACATACCAATTTTTAATTATGTGATTTGGCATTAAGCCTAATAGTACACACCAATTTTCAGCATTTATCAATTAAACCGAGGCTTCACCTTCTATTCTTTTTGTGCATGTGCTACACTTTCTTGAGCACAATAATCTTATGATATGCGCTAAGGTGTTCATGATTGGCTAGTACACAGTAGTGAGATGATTATTTATACCTTTCTCAAAAGGATCAAGTCCGACAGTCAAACAGCATGTGACTTCAAAATTAAGACAGAGTGATAAATACCATAAACATCTTTCTCACACAACACGCACTACAAAGCTTCAACTAGTCAAGTGCAATAAATAAGCTCATCAACGCTAGACAAAGTACAAGAGACATGTCATGTGAAAATAAATTGACCAACCTTGTTTTCAAAAACAAAGAGAATAGTGCAAGAACACAATGTGCTTCCTTTTCCTTCCTTCCTTTTTTTATTTTATTTTATTTTTATATATATATAGAATAAAAAAAAAAACCTAGAATTAAATGCATGAATGTAATGCAATGCAACTCCTAGAGACAAGAGAAAAGAAACACAAAAACCAAAGAAAAAAGAACAATAGTCACAAAGGAAAAACAATGAAGCATAAGGACCATAAAAAGCCAAGTCAAATCAAGGACACAGAATCACACCAATTACTTGATGAAGAGTCTCAAACTTACTTCTATCAAGAGATTTGGTGAAGATGTCGGCATTCTGATGCTCAATAGAGATATACTCAAGACACACACTCTTTCTTTCAGCAAGATCCCTAATGAAGTGATACCTAATCTCTATGTGCTTAGTCTTAGAATGTTGAACAAGATTCTTAGATATATCAATAGCACTAGAGTTATCACAGTAAACAACCATGGTATCTTGGGATATCCCATAATCAGTTAAAACCTTTTTCATCCAAAGAAGCTGTGAGCAACAACTTCCAGCAGCAATATATTCTGCCTCTGCAGTAGACAAAGACACAGAATTTTTCTTTTTATCCATCCAAGCAACAAGATTGGCTCCTATATAAAAACACCCACTAGTGGTGCTTTTTCTATCATCAGCATTACCAGCCCAATCAGAATCAGAAAAACCAGCAAGAGACAGATTAGACTCTTTACTATAAAATAATCCATAATCACAAGTTCCACCGACATATTTAATAATTCTTTTGACAGCATTCAAGTGTGAAACTTTAGGATTAGATTGAAATCTAGAATAAACACCAACACTAAAGGCAATATCAAGCCTACTAGCAGTCAAATACAAGAAGCATCCAATCATACTTCTGTATAAAGTAACATCAACAGACTCACCTGATAGATCAATTGTTAATTTTACATTGGCAGCCATTGGTGTTCTGGCATGTGCAGCATTGTCCAATCCAAATCTCTTGACTAGATTTCTTGCATATTTTGCTTGGTTGATGTAGATTCCTGAGTCCGTTTGCTTTACTTGTAATCCTAAAAAATAAGTTAGTTCACCAACCATACTCATTTCGAACATAGCCTTCATTTCATCTGCAAAAGAATGAGCAAGAGAGTCATTAGTAGCACAAAAAACAATATCATCAACATATATTTGAGCTACAACAAAACTATTCTTATCCTTTCTTATGAAGAGAGTAGTGTCTGTAGATCCCCTTTTGAATCCATGCTCAGTAAGATATGCAATCAATCTAACATACCAGGCTCGTGGAGCTTGTTTCAAACCATATAGTGCTCTCTTCAATTTATACACATTATCTGGTCTGTGAGGATCAACAAAACCCTTCGGTTGTTCCACATATACTTCTTCTTGCAACATTCCATTTAAGAAGGCACTTTTGACATCCATTTGATATAACTTGAAATTTAAATGAATAGCTATAGCCAAAAGTATCCTAATGGATTCCAGTCTTACTACTAGTGCAAAAGTCTCATCGAAGTCAACCTCTTCCACTTGTGTGTAACCTTGAGCAACAAGTCTAGATTTATTTCTGATTACAGTGCCATGTTCATCAGACTTGTTCTTAAAGATCCACTTAGTTCCAATCACATTTACACCCTTTGGTCTAGGAACTAATTCCCACACATCATTCCGAACAAACTGATGAAGTTCTTCATGCATGGAGTTTACCCAGTCAGCATCTTGAAGAGCTTCATCTACCTTTTTCAGTTCGAATTGGGATAGATAGCATGAGTGAGTAATTACACTTAAAGCTTTTGACCTTAATCTCATGTTATCATTTAAACTTCCCAATATGTTTGAGGAGGGATGATTAAGCCTTACTCTAAAGGAAGGGCCTTTGACTAGAGATGTTGAGGTGCCTTTTTGTTCCGATGAAGGACTGAACTCATGTAGTGCTTGTTGAGTCTCATGTACCAGTGTGGATGGTTCCGAACTTGATGGAACAAACACAGCATCATTCAGCACCCTCAACTCTTCATCACTATGCTTTCCAACATAATTAATAGGGAGTGATTCATCAACCTCCACAGGCTTATCTTAAACCGGAGCAATATTTTCTAACTGTGCTTCAGAACATACTTCATGATTAATCACAACATTTGATGATTCCATCACTGTTTTGGTTCTCAAATTGTACACTTTATATGCTCTACTAGTGGAGGAGTACCCTAGAAAATATCCCTTGTCACTCTTTCCATCAAATTTTTCTAGGTTTTCTCTATCACGTAGAATGTAACAATCACTACCAAATATCCTAAAATACTTAACAACAGGCTTCTTTCCTCTCCAGAGTTCATAAGGAGTCTTCTTGGAATCAGGTCTGAAATACACTCGGTTAAGTGTGTGGCAAGCAATGTTAACTGCTTCTCCCTAGAAAGATTTGGGTAACTTTTTATTGTGTAGCATGACACGTGTCATCTCCTGAACAACCCTATTTTTCCGTTCCACTATTCCATTCTGTTGAGGAGTCTTGGGTGAAAAGAACTCTTGATGTGTGCCTTGATCATTGCAGAAAGTAGCCAGCTTGGTATTCTCAAATTCTCTTCCATGGTCACTTCTGATTCTGGCTATCACAGTATCTTTCTCAACCTGCAACTTTTTGCACAGATGTATCATCTTCTCAGGAGCCTCAGCGTTATCCTTCAACAACACAACCTAAGTATATCTAGTAAAGTCATCCATAACCACCAGAATATATTTCTTTCCACCTAAACTCTGAACTCGAGCAGGACCCATGAGATCAATGTGAAGTAACTCCAAAGGTCTTGAAGTTTGAACACTTGCCACAAACGGATGTTTAGATTTTATCTGTTTACCTATCTGACATGGTCCACATATGCACTTATCTATCTTCTTAAACTTAGGTAAACCAACAATTGCATCACATTTGGAAATTTTTTCTATCTGCTTATGACTTGCATGCCCCAAACGTTGATGCCACAAATCAACTTGATCAATCTTTGCACTAAAGCACTTGTTGCTTATGCTTGGTGTCAATCCATAACAGTTGTCCACCAACACACATACAGTCACCTCCACCATCAAGTATCTCACATTCATACTTACTGAAGAGAACATTTAGTCCATTATCACAAATCTGACTGATGCTGAGTAGGTTTGCCTTTAGTCCATCAACATACCAAACATCTTCAAAAATAGGCAACCCTAGAATGTCCACAGTTCCAATGCCTCTGATCACAGATTTGCTTCCATCTCCAAAAGTGGCTGTCCTTATCTTTCCTTCAAAGAGAGTCTTGAATAATCCTTTGTTACCTGTCATATGCTTGGAACAACTACTATCCAAATACCAAAGACAAGAATCACGTGCCTTTAAGGCGGTTAAGGCAGTATAACACAAATAATCATTATCACATGTGATAAGATCAAGAAGTCTAAGGAAAGATTTAATAGATGCAACAAGAGACAAATACATAAAGTAAGCAAGTTGATAAATAAGCATTACACTTTTCAAAAAAATCCATAACAAAGGGGTCAAGGATCAGTTCAGTGATCAAAAGATCAAAAACAAGAGAGCTACCTGCTTTGATACCACTTGATAGTTTTTAGACCCCTTAAAACCAAAATTGGATTAACCTAGGTAATTAGCCTAGTTGTTACTTAGTCAAATTAAACAGATCTAGGTTATCGCAAAGAAACAATCATATCATGTAAAGCAGCGGAAATATAAAAGACACAAGATATGATCACCCAGGAAACCAAATCGGTAAAAACCTGGGGAGGATTTAATCTAGCTATCCTCAAGGTAAACTTGAATCCACTATCTTGAAAGAATCGAAGTTCATACAATAAGACTTATAAGCCCCCATGCTCGACTTCTCATTACTACCCACCAGTAGAATTTACTGACATGACCACGTGCAAGCTCCGAATTCACGGACTCCTTCTTTCTTAGATTCACCACCAAATACAAGCACCCACGCTTGTGTTTCTTTAGGCTTCAATGGCAGCAACTGGATTGATCATCAAGGTGTAGAAAACTTCTTCTCCTTGAAAACCTTAAGTTTATGTGAAGGAAAGCTCCTCAAAGATCTCACAAGAGATTCACACAAACCGCAATATAAGCAACACTAAAACGTGGCTAGGGTTTGCCTTTTATAACTAGGGCAAATTAGAAACCCAAAAAGTTTTAAATAACATAGGGCTGAGTTGGAAATTTGCAGAAAAAAAACGTCAGACCCGATTTTCGATTGATCGAGCCTAAGCTTCGATTGATCGAAAAAGGCGAAACAGTTTTTTTAATCCTGCAATAATTTAATCCAACTTTACAACAATAAACCAACTTTGAGCAAGTCTATAACAAACTAAATACATTGTTTTGATCATGGTTTGCCAACAATACAAATTAGAGTTCTAAATACATAAAAACCTAAGTCTTTAGAACCTAACAAACTTAATTGCAAATAATTTTGAAGGAAGCAGCTTTCTAGAGGAGGTTAGAGAAAAATCAAGAACAAATGAAGGCATACTCCAACTACGGGAGGCACTTTATTCTAATGTATTTGGGGGAAGAAATTTGAAGGTGTATTGTGTATTTAAAAGAGTCAATGTGATAATGGAAATGTTTCACCACAAAAGAATTCTACTACTTCTTGATGATGTGGACAAATTAGTCCAAATAGAAAATTTTCTTGGAAATTGCAATTGGTTTGCTTCTGGAAGTAGAATCATTATCACAACAAGAGAGGAAAAGGTGCTATCTACCCTTCGACAAGATTGTCATCTAACTTATTGTAACTACAAGGTCAAGGAATTAAATGAACATGAATCTCGTGAACTCTTTTGTCTACATGCATTCAAAAGAAACAAGCCTAAGAAAAATTATTTGGAGCTTGTAGACCAATTTATACATTATGCCAAAGGCCTTCCGTTAGCTCTAGAAATAATAGGTGTTGATTTGTACAAGAGAGATATACATTATTGGAAAAGTACATTAGAAAAGTATAAAATAATTCCTAATCCAAATATTCAACAAGTACTCAAAATAAGCTACGATGGATTAGACCAAACTCAATAGGATATTTTCCTTGATATTGCATTTCTCCTCAAGGGACTCAACAAGGATGTTATTGTAGAAATATTACAAAGTTGCTATTGCTATGACCCATCATGTGATATTGAAAAACTTATCGATAAGTGCCTCATAGTTGTTGACGTTGACACATTATCAATGCATGACTTGATACAACAAATGGGTTTTGAAATTGTTCGACAAGAGTTAGAATTGTCAAAGAAACATAAAAAGCTATTGTGTTATGAAGATGCTTCTGAAGTACTAATTGGAGATAAGGTATAAGTCATTTTGATTTACCTTTTCCCTTTTCTCACAATGCTAATGAAGTTAACATTTTCTCATTCTGTCTTTGATTTTATCTTTTTAATGTTGAAGAAAGTATAAGCTTATCAACATTGATTTTGTTTAATTTAATAATCATAAATTCTATTGTGCAATGTGATTAACGTGATTCTTTGTCCAATTAGGAATTGGATGAAATTCGAGGCATAACATTGTGCTTACCACAACCAATGAATGTGTAGTTGAATCTTGGGAAGGTGAAAAATCTCAAATATTTGAAAATTCATAATGTAATTTGTGAAGACATTAAATCTCTTCCCCATGGGTTAAGGTTACTTGATTGGATTGAATTTCCTTTATCTTCCTTCCCATCCACCTTTGAACCTAAAAAACTTGCTGTACTAAACTTGGCAGGGAGCCACATTGAATTGGATGAGCATTTCAAGGTATGCTAATTAGCATTTATAAATTCTTATTATGCTTTTGTTAACACGTGCCATTAATGAGTACTCCTAGGGAACAAGTTAAGGGTTTTTTTTTTTGGGTCAAAACCAAACCATGCATTTAATACTACATTAAATAAGAGTTATGTACATTTTTTTGAATACATAAAATCAAATTGTGCACAAATATTAAAAAATTTACAAATAACCATAATGAATTTATGGCTGCAAATCAATGAACTATTGACAAATTTATTTTCTTTCTTTCCTTTTTTTTTTTTTTTTAAAAAAAAAATTTGTGTTGTGGTACTGCACATTTTAACATTGGAGATAGTATCGAGGGGACAAAGATCGAACATAAGACCTCCTATTCTGATTCCATGTCAAATTACTGATTGTCTTAAAAGCTTAAGCTATTGGAGTATGATACCAGTAATTCTAGTATCAAATAAAATGTCATAACTTTTACTACAATTATGATAGATTATTAGCTGCTTGTCATTTTCACATAGACCCACCACTTTTTCTACACCACTCATAATTTGTCATATGAACGATTGTGGCAAAAGTGGTGGTCTTAGAATTTTTTTCTTACTACATAGAGGGTTCAAAATGATTTGTCACCAATCATAAAGAAGCAATTTAAATATTTATTTATGAGGTGGTTAAATGCTTAAAGCCCACCAATTACATTCATTGCCACATCAATTTGTAAGCTTTAGGTAGTAAACTTTGTAGTACTTTCATCGCACACCCTTGGTACAATGGTCACTCCATAAGTATAAGTGCTTGTGGGGTGTGGGGAGAAAGGACCGGGGTTCAAGTCTCCAAGAAGAAGCTTTACATACATATACACTTAGATTAGAGTAGAGTAGAATTTCTATCTTGTATAACATATATATATATATATATATATATATTATTCATAATTGAACATTTATTATTTCTTAATCTATGCTCTTAGCATTATCCTTTTACAGTTTGTTTTCGTTTTACTAATAAATTTCAAAAATATTCCTTTTGTTACAGAGGTGTTGGTTTGAAACATTGAAGTATATGGATTTCACATTTTAAAAAATATTACAAAAGTACCTGACATATCAATTATTGCCCCAAAAATAAAGAAGTTGGAGCTTTATGCATGCAAAAATTTAGTTGAGATTCATCAATCCATTGGACTTCTTGAAGAGCTTGAATTATGGGGTCTTGAAGGATGCCAAAATCTTAGAATTTCACCTATAAACCTCCGGTTGAAATCTCTTAAATGGTTTTATTTATTTGGCTGTGAAAGTCTTGAGCAACAAACAAAAAGATTAGCATTGCTTTCATCAATAGAATGTCTCACTAGCCTTTGTTCATTAACAATAAGTTTAAAAAACATGAATGATGTTCAAAGTAACATCTCTAATTTACAAAATCTTAGGGAGCTTTGTATGTTTGATTGTGAAAATTTTCCAAAAGCTATGGATAGTCCTAGTTGCTTCTCCAAATTAGAACGTTTAGCTTTCTATAACAGCAACATTACTACCCTCCCTGAAATTGCTATCAAATTTTCGAAATTAAAGATCCTTTTTGTTCACCGTTGTTGGAACTTTTGGGAAATTCCAAGACTTCCACCATGTATACAATTTGTATGTGCAAGAGGGTGCGATTCATTGGATTCACAATCTAGAAGAAGATTATTGAATCAGGTCTCTCGTTCTCTTTCTCTTTCTCTTTCTCTCTTTCAAAGTCAAAACAATTTTGGTTAACTTTCCCAAATATAATATATAACTAAATTTGCTAAACTGTACAGATTGGAGAAATGGTTGGGCTTCCACGAAGTATATCATGTGCAAGGGGATCACTGCATCAGGAATCTGTTTCTGAAACGGACTATGATACACCTTATTTCGAAATGGACGTTGCACCTGAACTAGATGGTGATGAATTTAACCTAATACTTCCCAGGACTAAGATTCCAAAGTGGCTCAACCATTAAAGTGTTGGAAGCTCTATATCATTCTCTGTTGGTTGGAAATTTCTAACATATGCTTTTTGTGTTGCTATAAAAGTAGAACTGAAGGATATTTTGCAAAATCCATATGGAATTTTTCTTTGTTCTATCTACAGTTTCTTCAATGGTTATAAAAAAAAGGCCTACTTCGATTGAAGTTACTTTAGATTCATCATCATTTTTTTGTGGTTTAACTATAGACGCAATAGCTCATTTGATGGCATAGTTTTAGAGGATTGCAACGACATTAAGCTTCTATGTGAAGTTTTGGATTATGATCCAAAAATTGCAAAAATTGCCATAGAAAGGTGTGGGGCCCATGCAGCTTGTCTATTCTCCTCTGAATTCTATTGTAAATAAGATGGTTTGCATAAGAATTCATGAAAGATTAAGAATGTCTTTTGATGGAAAATTAAAAATGTTTTTATGCCGAGTTGCTGCTCAAAAACTCGTTAGATGATCCAAAACCCAAGGTGCCGATTGCCTTCTCTATGACTGTGAAATAGAAGAAGATTCCCTTTTGCAACTATTTCAGTGTTGTCCCTACGCCAAAGGAGTGTGGTATGGTGGCAGATTCAGTTTTCGAGTCAAAATGATCCAAGCTCAAATTGTAATGGAATTTGTTGAACATATAATTGACCCCCCAAGTGAGTTACTCGCTTGGGGGGTCAATTATGATGAATAACAATCTCTAAGTAACTCTCAATTGGTATAACCCCTTTGGTTAATAAACGCCTTGGAGTTACAAGTTTTAAACTCCTTGATGGAAGGAGGTTATAGAACAAATCTTAATTTAAAAGGGTCCCTAGTCTAGCTTATACATATAGCCTGTCTCCATCAAAAGGAAATATGTAAGGTAAAGGCCATAGACTAGAAGATACCTTTTATAAACACTATCATTATATAGTGAGTATTCTTTTCTCCAAACACTTAAACAACTATGGTTGAAGGCATGTTTATATTTGTTTTGTTTCTGCTACAACTCTAAATTTTGTCTTACATTTGGTATCAGAGCCTCCTTCATGCTATGTTGTTTTGTAATTTTTCAATCAATAATAGGTTTTTCTATGATTTGGCTAAATTTCCGATGCACATATGGATTTAAGGATATAAAATATTTGCATTGCATATTCTTTTGTGCTGCGCCCTTTCAGCTAAATTAACTATGCCATCAAAATATGGCCTTTTAACCAATGTTAGCAAACCCAGTTTTAAGAGGCATGGAATAATGTTAAGTTTTATGCCATGAATCTCATGTATGGGTCATAGCACATAGTGTTGAAGCTTATCATTGAAATAGCATATACCATCATTTGGGTTGGATGGCTTTAATATGGGATAGTTTTCAGATATAGGCAACTATCTATGAAAAATTATTCCTTTTGCATTTGATATTGGCCAAATGTTTCTATGAAGATCATGATTGGTTTTTCAAATTTAAGCTTCTCATGAAAGTGGACATATGTCATGATAACTTCTTGCATATACATTATTATGCTTCTTTGATAGAAATGAAACATGGTTTGGGCTAGTAGAACCTATCCTTTCTGACTTGCATATAGTGTGCAATGATTTTATAAAGTTTGTGACTATATTTGAAAATTTGATCATTACATCGTTAGAATATATGATATTTTGGTGTATTTACAGTTTCTTACACCTATCTTGTCTTTAAATATCATATTATGGTTTATTTTAATTGACATGATCAATATTAAGATTGGTTGATCTTTATGATGCGATTCGAAGTGGTAAATATCAAAATGACTAAGGAGTGGCCATAGCATCTTAAGCCACGATGATAATCACATCAAGAAATTTTTACAAGACTTCATTATGAATAAAGGCATCTAAGTGGCAATTAATTCATGAAGATAATGACTTAGCCCCATAGGGAGGTTATTATTTTTATGATTTAATTGGAATAAAATGGTGAATGTAGCATTAAGATGAGATTTTTCCTAGGCCCATAGGTATGGAAAATTTGATTCTTAGTGTTTGTATTTACTAGTTTTATGAATAAAGTTCTATAGTAAATTCATGCATGATGTGCCTCTGCATTGACATTGGTTAATTTAGAATTAAAGTTTAAGTTTCATAGCATTAAAGTTTATTTTCTTTGGGTTTGTGGATCTTTATTTTGGTAGTTATGTGGATGAACCATCCATCTCATTGAATAAATATGTCAAATGAGAAATTGAGTACGAGGGTGAGAGTGATCTAATTGAGAGTAAAAACATGAGAATTTATTCCTTTAAGCTAAAGGTTTTGTGAAAGCTATTAATATTAATTTACAAGATCCATTAAGGTTTGACTCCCGATAAAAGTTTTATGTTAAAAGCTAAGGCATATAGGTATCCCACTAATGGCATATAAAGGTTCACCAACTTTGTTGTGCCATTTGGTTTTACTGGACACATTGTTAATCGGTGTATATACCTTAAGATCAATGGGAGTAAATGCATTGTTTTTACGCCTAAATATGAATAACATATTACTTGGAAGTAGAGATTTGATTTTGTCATGTAAGATATCTTATATGCTATGAAGCTCTAAGACAGGCATTATGGATAGGTCTAAAGGTTGTCGATTTTATGATGAGACCTTTAAAGATTTTAAAGATAACTCGGCTATAATTTTCTTCTCTAAGGACAATGATTGTGAAAGCCGAAATAAACATATCGACATAAAGTAACTCAGTCTAAGAGAGAATTTTAAGAAATTGAAAGTGTCCATTGTGTTAAAATTATTGAGCTAATATTTGTTAATTTCATAACTAAAGGTTTGCCGGCAAAGTAGTATAAAAGTCTTTTGGACATATGGAACTTGTTAGCTCATTTGGTGTTTAATTTCTCTCTAATTATTATATGTTTTAAACACATGTTTTGTTAGTTTTGGAGAAGAAAATATATGAATTTATTTTGTGCACATAAAGTATATGTATTAAGTTAGATATATCTATGGAGATATATAAGGATGACATATCCATGGGGATGTTTAAAGGAGGACCCAAATGGCTAATAGGTAGTCCATTCATAAAGAATTAATGGCTCATAAAGTATTCACATAAGGATTACCATACATTATAATACAAGCAAGGAAGTACTCATTATAATTAAGGGTATTACCACCATGATTCATGTATTGGATTCTTTATTTAAGTGGGAGCATTTCACAACTAGTTGACATGAATAATATCATGGCCATGTTAAAGTTAATACATTTATCAAGTAATTCAAATGTCAAGTGGGGCAAATAGGAGAATGTAAGATTTTAAGAAAATTTTATATGGCCCACATTTAAATGATAAATGAAAATCATGTCTTAAGGATTTTATTTGTCAAAAACGTTATGATGAATTACAATATCTAAGTTACTCTCAATTGGTATAACCCCTTTGGTTAATAAACACCTTGGAGTTGCAAGTTTTAAACTCCTTGATGGAAAGAGGTTATGGAACAAATCTTAATTTAAAAGGATCCTTAGTTTAGCCTATATATCTAGCCTGTCTCCATCAAAAGGAAATATGTAAGGTAAAGGTCATAGACTAGAAGACACATTTTATAAACACTATCATTATATAGTGAATCTTCTTTTCTCCAAACACTTAAACAACTATGGCTGAAGGCATGTTTATATTTGTTTTGTTTTTGCTGCAACTCTAAATTTTGTCTTACAACAAATAGGTTGGGAAATTGTTCAACAACAATCACCACAAGTGCTAGAGAAACATAGCAGAGCAGACTATTGTGTTATGATGATTCTTCTGAAGTACTAATTGGAAATATGTTATAAGTTCTTTTGGTTCTCTTTTTTGCATCTTTATGTGTGCTAGATTTTTTTTCTTTCTTTCTTTCTTTTATTTTATTTTTTTAATGTTAAAGAAAGTATAAACTTGGCTTTTGGTTAAAATTTAACAGTCTATTCTATTTATTACAAATTCTTTTGTATAATGTGATGTACTTAATATTTTTTCTAGTTAGGGGTTGGATGAAATCCAAGGCATAATGATGTGCTTGCCTAAACCAAAATACATGCAATTGGATTTTGAAAAGGTTGAAAATCTCAAATATTTGAAAGTTTGTAATGTTAGTTATGGCGAACTTAAATAACACCCCCCACGCATTAAGTTTGCTTGATTGACTTGAATGTTCTTTCTCCTCCTTACCATCCAATTTTTTTTCTTCAAACCTTGTTGCTCTCAAGTCTCAACATGCCAAGAAGCCACATTCAATTGGATGGTCATTTTGAGGTATGATCATTAACTAAGAGCGGCTTGATGCATTTGGGGGCTTAAGATGAAAATTGAAATTGAGGCATTTTATATATTTATTTATGACTTTAAAAAAATTAAATATTATTTAAACTCTATTACCTTGGTTAGATGCAAAATTATTACTAATTAAACATGAGCTATGTAGATTTTTTTTATTTTTTTATATAAAGTCTATAGACACAAAATTTGACAAAACTTTTCATAACTGTTGATGTGATAGAATGATAGTGGTAAGTAAAAGAGTGATGTTAATAGCAAACCTAGGTGAAAACTAGTAAAAATTTGCCAACTCAACTATTCTGAAAAATGTTGTGAATTTTTTTTTGTGAATTGCTTTTTTTCTTTTTTTCTTTTTGAGAAATACTACATTCACAATAAAACCCATTACTGAAATTATTTTTTTGCTATCAATAACAGCCTATAACAATCGGTTACTTAGGATTTATTGTAAAAGTATTGTGAAAAATATTGTGAACATAGCATTTTTATTACTTTTTTTTTTCCTGTTTTTCATTTGATAAAAAATATTATTTTATTTATAGTCTAATATTTGGACTTAATTAAACTAAAATTTGGAACCTTTTTTACATTTAGAGCCTTAAGCGACTACATCAGTTATGTTCAACTCATTAACATTTATATACTGTTATTTCTTTAAGAAGTATTTTAAATTTTGAAATTATTTTCTTCTTCTAGAGAGTTGTGAGTTGTCATTTCAAAACATTCAAATACACGAATTTCTCATATTCTCCAAACAAGAATCATTGTATTATGATTTTCATTATTTCTCTCATTTTTTTTCCCCTAATAAGTTGCTCACACATCCAGGTGGACTTGAATGCGTGTCCTTGCCCGTTAACCCCCATATTGTCCGAGGTGTCATTTTACTTTTCGCAAAATATGTCTATTTGGATTTTGGTCTATCAATTTATTAGCAGTTCGTAACACTTGTGAAAATTTATCACATGCTAAGGTCCAGAATAGTCTTTATTGGCATTGCTTCTTTTGAAGGTCCTCATGCTTAAATACAGTTTAGTATACCAATTAGGAAGTTGTTGGCAATATAATTTGATTTCGATATGGGAGTAGTCATGACTCATGTGGTTACCCTAGGCCAAGCTTGACTGAATATGCTTCATTGTATTTTTCTTTTTTGATAAGTAATGAAATTTATTATTAAAATAGATTAAAGCATGCCCAATATTTGCTTCTCTCACCAGACTCTACTATTATCCTAAGAAGCACGTAAAGTTAACACTAATTTTTGTGATTGGACCAGGCCATGTCATCCATGCCTAAAGCTTAATTTTGCCTTAGAGATGATATGTTGTTCAATTACAACCCATAACCTATCAAAATGGGCCCCATAAAAGCCTCATAAAAAGGGGCTCAGTTCTCTTCTTTCTTTACACAAGAAAATGAGAGAGAAAACAAATACAATCGGTGAAAAACACCAATGCCACTCATAATACTATCCCAGGCCCAGCCCATTTATCTTATGGAAAATTCGGTTGTGCGTTTATACCTTTGTGATGAATGGAAGAAACTAGGTTCAGTTTTGTATTGTTTCCTTATATTTGTGTTGTGCTTGTGCCAATGGGTTCTATTTTCTTATTATGCTGCTTTGAACAGTCTTAAGTGGACCTAAGTAGATCGTGTTTCGGTTTTGTAGTTTACTACTACTCCTTTCTTATTTGGTCCTCTATCTGTATATCTACTGTGAAGCCATGGCATTTAGGAAACCCATAAAAAATTTGAATAGTTTTATTGTTTGGGTTTTGTTTATAGATTTTCAATCCATATGATATGGGTTCTTTGTATGAAGTTTTTGATGAAGAATGATTAAGGAGATGATTTAGCATGTGATAATATTGTATCGTTCAAATATAAGCACTGAAGGACTTTTTCTCCATGAATTTTTTTGTTCTGTTTTATGTCACTATTACTAGGTTTTAATCAAATTAAAAATATAATGAATAGAGAAAATTTGTAATGGAAAAGTTAATCATGCAATTCATGTGCAGTTCATTGTAGAAGAATTTTAACAAGTTGTAGCCATCGATTCCTCATATGGGGCTTCAGAGTCCAATACTAGCAACCTTTCTTCAGCCACTGATGTAGTGCATTTTAACCAATCAGCATTTCCCAACAGCTGCTGAGAGGTCGATTAAGTATACTCGATTACACCAGTAGACAAGGATTGCAAGGAGGATTGTCATTGGCAGTCTCCATTGGCTTAGTCAACATTTACATACCTACAAAAATGGCCAAAATTCCCAAGGAAAACTTGCCCACCAATGGGGAGAGTAATAAGGTAGCTCTAGTTAAGATGTCAAACAGACAGCCTTGTTAACATATAATGAGAGTGGTAAAGTAATGATCTTGGAAATAATAACCATGCCTGCTTTACCTAAATCTAAAGCTAGTCGATTTTTAATGTATTTGGTCATGTGTAACAAGTGTCATATTTTAGTATGTTCAATCGTTTCATCACCATTTTATATAAGAATACTGCAGAGGATATTGCAATAATAGGTTAATGGGAACAACAGGATTTGTTATGATAAATAATGGGAAAAACAGGATTATAGCCACATGATAAAGGAGAAACTAAGATCTGTTCATTATTCCTTTTACATGTTATATCACGAAATGAATGAGAGGAAAACTGTATTTTCATTAATTAAAAAGAATGAGTTCAAATATGTATATATATAAAAGTATTGAACCAAGTAACTACCTAACTACAGAAACAGAACTAACTAACTTGAAACCAATCTTCACACGTGCAGTAACAAACTCTCTCACGTGTCATCACTTAAGTGAATCTATCCAACTACTAAACTACATGTCGTATATACAGTGAAGCTAATACAATTATACTGCCGTTTTACTGCTCTATTATGACTTGATCATACTCTTGTTCCCTGCTCTTGCTTCCTGATCTGGCTAGATTTATCTTCACTCTGATATGTTAAGGTCTGCATACAAGTGTTAATAAAAAGTTCCATTCACACATGACAATATGACACGTTAAATTTTTTGTGCTAGCAAACAGAGATTCCATGTGAGGTTGATGTGTGTGATGTGGAGGCATTGGTGTTTGGCAGTGCCCAGAACAGCAAGAAGTTACGGTTGCTGTAACACTCCATAATTTTGATACCAATTTTATTATTGTACGTAAATTATAAAGGATGCCTACAATTAAATGGATTAAATTGATTTGAGCCTAAGATATTAAAAATGAGATATATATACTATGAAATATGAAGCCTAAGTGAGATGGCATAAGTAAATATATGGGCCTTGATAAGCTTTAAAAATAAATAAATAAAATAAAACCCTAGCCTTCTTCCTCTTTAGTCACATGTGTATTTTACTGATGGGGCTTCCTTTTGCTTCAGCTGACTATTAAACTTTGCCTTTCTTCATTGTGGCGTTGAGTTGGAGTCTACAGATATGATTTTCCTTTTGCTTCAGCCGACTATTGAACTTTGCCTTTCTTCACTGTGGCATTGAGTTGGAGTCTACAAGTATGATTTTCTTATGCTCTAGATTTAAGAAGTTTGAATAGTCAATAGCTAGCAATTGTTATGAACCTAGACTATCATTATACTAATAAAAAAGGGCTCCTATAATTGTATTATATTAGATAAGGAATGGTCAATATGTCAGGAAAGGGCCACTGACTCTGAAATTGAACCAAATAGAGTAATAGGCTTGGATTTTGTCACCATGTTAAAGGGAAAAAAGTGCTTGTGGTTATTATGCGTTCACACATAGCTTCAATTGTGGACCGATTAACCATCACCTTTTATTATTGTCTAAAACTAGTCCAGCGCATTAAAGGGACAATAGGCAACTAGACTAATAGTAAGGCTAGTACATGGCTTCCTATATTTGATTGAATATATATAATAATTTTTTTTACTATGAAGATTTAAAGCTTTTAAAAGGAGGGCTGATATTTGATGGATCCCAATCTGGGAATCTAACGATGACGTTGGTGTTATGATCTTCTATTACACCCACACAATTGTAAATTGTGTGATGGAGAATTTCCCAAGCTGCCTCAACTTGATGAATTGCTTTGCCATAGCGTTTGTGGGAATAGGACTTAGATTGAATATATATAATATTAGGGTGAATTAGTGAATAAATAGAGAATTTGAATATATCAGTATTGTCTAGGATAAAATCGTTTTTAAGTGTAAAAATAGATTTTTAAGTGGGAAATTGTGTATTGATAAACCTATTTTTGGTGTTTCTAAGTTCTAATTCTACTGAATTGTTATAATTCAAGGGAGGTTGATTTCCTTTATTTTTGCAACTAAGAGGTAAGTGATGTTTACTAATTTTGAAGGTTTTCCTAAAACAGTGATGATTATTAAACTATTTCATATCAAAAAAACATGTTGATATTTTATATATAAATTGATATTTTATAAATGTTTGATGTACACATTTACTATTCATTTTATGAAAAACTTGTGGGACAACCTAAATTTAGTTAAACTTGTATGTGTGTATATATCTTTATATTTTTTGAGAATTATGAATGGATTGTTTTTGTGAGCATATTAAATATGTTTTGAAAACCTATGACAAGTCATGATTAAAAGCTCAGTATTGTATTTAGTCCTTAGTAAGGAATAATAATACTGCAACTAGTCCTTAGCAAGGGACGGTCCCAAAAAAAGAGACAGTGCACATTTGATAGCTCCTTAGCAAGGGAGTATACTATTGAGGATCTAAAATGGAAGCTTCGTAGCAAGGGAGTGCACCTTTAGATTCGAAAGGAGCCATCCTTAAGAAATGGGATGAAAAGGAGGTTCCAATCCCAAATAGGGGACAACACAACCCTGTTAACAGAGCGTAAACGTTGACCACAAGAGAAGCCTAGGAAATTGTTTATATGATGGTATTAATATATATATATATATATATATATTATGGTGGCTCACAATATAAAGATATATATATATATATATATATGAAGTATTTGATGATAATTGTTGATGAGTTACAAGTTATGAAATTGTCATAAGAATTATTTATTTGAAAGGTTTGTTCCCATGCTCCAATATTAGTGAATTCCACTTATTGAGTTATCTCATCCCCCCCCCCCCCTCCTTTTATTTCCCCTTACAAATAGGAATTATTGGAGTAGAGACTCGTGGAAGACAATAGTTATGAATTATTTTGTTGAACTGAGGAGTTTATTATGATTTTTATGGCATTAAACTTTGTACTGGAGAATTATTTTGAGGATGCTTTGTCTTTGGTAAATTAGAGCTTTGACATCTGTGATGAGATTTTAGATTGTTGGTTTCTTTTATTTAATATATTTTTATAGATTTTTCAAATTAAATAGACTTTTATTGCTTATAATTTTGGGGTGTTACAGTTGCTGCCAATGGTACATGTTTTTGTATAAGTATACCGTGAAAAAAAATGTACTAAGGGCTTGTATACACACGAGCACAATTTCAATGTCATATATAGGGGTTGATTAATATTCCTTTTCCACATGTTGTGGTAATTAAATCCCACGTTGTGTGGCAGTAGTATCTCCTGGCAGGGCTGGCTGAATGGTGGAGCAAAAAATGCAATCGCTTAAGGCCCCAAGTAAAAAAAATGACCCCAAATTTTAACCAATAGGGTTATTTATAATCAATAAATAAATTAATTTTGTTTTACTAGATGAAAAAAAAATAAAGAAAAATGCAACATTCACAATATTTTTCACAATACTTTTACAACTAATACTAATTACCAGGTTGTTACAACCTATTGTTGATGGCAAAAAAAATAATTATAGTGATATTTTCAAATAGAAAACAAAAAGTAGCTTAAAATTTAGGATTTGTTGTAAAAAATATTGTGAATGTTGCACTTCTAAAAAAAAATAAAAATAATAATAAGAGTTTAGTTAGCAAACTTTTACTAGTTTTCATCTAAGCCTACCAC
The DNA here is from genome assembly GCA_023055345.1 of Quercus wislizeni. NCBI lineage: Eukaryota > Viridiplantae > Streptophyta > Magnoliopsida > Fagales > Fagaceae > Quercus > Quercus wislizeni. Next base: position 19,586,653 of record JALGQJ010000007.1, on the reverse strand, counting down.
TAATACCATTGTTTTACTTCCTACTATCAATTTACCACATCAACAAGTATGAAAAATTTTGTCAAATTTTTTCTATCTATAAAATTTTTTAAAAAAAGAAAAAATTCTACGTAGTTCATGTTAATTAGTAGTAATTTTGCATCTCAAATAAGATGATCAATTTTCGCCTTAGGCCCTCAAATATATCAAGCCGCCCCTATCTCCTGGACACAAGGATGAAAGATTTAAAGCCGGTTTGTTATCATTGTTATGTGTAGGTAAAAAAATATTGTAGAAATATGTATTTTATTGTTTAAACCACAAAAACTATTGTTTAAACACACTGACAAACAAGCCAAAATTTATTGGCAATTTTTGTATATAAATATTTTAGATCATCTTCTCCTTTTGTATGGTAATTTTTAAATTATTTTATCTAAATAGTTGCAAGTTGTTTATTTTGTGATGATATATCAACTATTAGTTGAGATATCTTTTTGCGCATGGTTGTTACTTGTTGTTTTTTATTGTTGTGTAGTAGGGATGACATATGTATCGTTGGATACATGTGTCTATATGGTAAGATTTGTATTGACCGTATTAGTGTGTATAGTCTAATCCATAAGCATGTAACTTTATTTTGTGCTAGTGTAATTTTTTAGAGATTAGGAATCTTGTCCAACGAGTAAAAAATATATCAACATTTTTTTTTGGGATCATTATGTTTATATATATATATATATATATATTTGGGATTTTTCCTCTTGAGTAATGTTAATAATACATAAAAATGTATAATTTTATACCACAATTCGTCATATGGAAAGTTGTGAGAGGTGGAAGTGTGGCGGTGAGTCATATGGAGACATACCTTCACACTCATAACTCGCCACATGGAAAGTTGTAGTACAAAGTTATGAATTTTTATATATCCCTATCATTACTCTTTCTCTTTAATTGTTCATTTGATTGTTTCATCTATATCCTTCTATTATTATTAGATTTTCTCTATAGGGTTCAAGAGACCAAAACTTAAAGAAAACTTGTAAGTGTGGCCACTTTGATTGTAAATATTATTAAGAGAAATGTTAATCAATGCCTTAAGAGCATTGATTAAGAAACTATTTTTAAAAACAAACACACAAAGGGGAGAATGAAAATAGTTTTAATATAAAGACATACCTAAAAAGCTATGGTATCTTTTAAGAGATAATGAGGCAAATTATATTGCAAAATATACTCTCTTTGTAAAGAATTCTATTGCATAAGTGATTGCTGAATAAATCATTAATTGAATTTATTCCAAATTTGTAAGAAATATACTTATATGTTTACAACTTTTACAAGTCATAGACTATTCATGTATCATATAATACATGATATTATATGTGATATACAAATATGAAAAGGGTAAAATGCAAAACTGACCCTCTAAGTTTTTTCAGATTTCATTTCAGTCTTTTAACTTTACTTTTATTCATTTCAGTCTTCTAACTTTCAAGTTTTTTTAATTAAAGTTTTTCCATCAACTTTTGTTATATGTTGTGAGTAATTTTTCAATTTTATAAAATTTTCTTCAAAATTTTTAAATTAACAAAATTCAATTAATGATTGAAAAATATTTTTCAAATTTTTTTTTTCAAAAAATTTTAACAAAAGTTAATGAAAAGACCTTAATTGAATAAATCTGAAACTTAGAGAACTGAAATGAAATTTGAAAAAAATTAGAGGTCAATTTTACATTTTAACCATATGAAAATTTTAAGTATTCGAATTTTGAAAATATATATTTATGAAAAAATAAAATAAAATAAAATACAGGATAATGACAAATACAACTGTGAGCTATCCTACTAATATAATGCCTTTAATTTGTGATTGCAAGAACCTTATGGACCGAGATTAGGTGGTGCAGGTGTAGCCCATTTACTATGAAGCAAATGCATGTGCGAATGCTCTGGCGAAACGGGGAACTCACCAACATAATCTTTTGTCTGTGTATAATGGCTGTCCTAGTTTTGTTTATATGTACTATGTGCCCGTTTAGATTGGGCTTATTGCGTGTCTGTGTTTTGAGTTTCACATTTCCTTCCTTTTTTTTTCTTTTTTTAGCGCATATGAACAATCCACACGGTTCATGCACATGGATTCACTGTGTAGAAGACAAATTACACTATTCACGCATTGTTCACGCACTGTTTATAGGACCTACAATTACTTTATTCAGAAAAAAAAAATTAAAAATGAGTTTCACGACATTATTTACACATTTAAAATTTATTTTGTTACAATATTTTTTATTTTCAATAAAATAAACTGTATCCAAACGAACTTAAAAGTACTCGAGTCTCAACTATGTGTCCAAGGACCTGCTGTTGGTGCCGTATAAACTTCTTTATTAGCTAAACTAGTCGCTAACCCGTGCGATGCACGGGAAATGTATCGAGTACAATATATAATTTAATCTTTGTTTATTTTACTACAACACCAAAATTGAATTTGTGAAATAAAATCATATAGCTAAAACATTTGTTAATAGCTATACGTTTCAGACATTTATTAAACTATATTATTATTATCAACTTAACAGTATTTTAATATATGATACCAACATGCTTCAAGAAAATGTCCAACACTGAAAACAATTTCGAAAACAAACTCAACTAAACAGTTTGATGAATAAATATATTACAATCTATAATATAAGCCAAGAAATAAACTTTGAAACCAATATGAACAAAATCCATGTCAAACAAAACCATTTCGATCATTAAGAATATGACTCACTAAAGTCATGAAAAACGCAGGATTCATTACAAAAAAAAAAAAAAAAAAAGCATCTTTAGTCTTTATAGATTTTGCCTAAGTACCCAGATACGATGACACATACTCACACAAAAATCGTTAAAGAAAGAATCAAAGAACATACACAACATGTACATACGCTATGAAAGTAAAAATAAGAAAAACAAAAGAGACGTAAACATGGACAATTAAAGAAAAAATATAGGAAAAAAAAGTTAGGAATAGAAATATAAGATAAAGATGGGTTACCCTCAAAAAGAATAATCCATGGATATTCATTGAAATCTTCTAGATAATTTCTGATAATAGAAAAAATAAAACCCAAAAGTTATGATGTTAAAACTTCCAAAAGGCCAAAAAAAAAAAAAATTTAAAAAAATCAGAAGATTCAAAGCTTCAAAAGTATTGAAATAAAACAATATATATATAATTACGCAATAGAGAAATACAACAGAAAGAAGGGAATCCATGATTATAGCTTTTCTACTATTGAAATTGGCCAGACAATTAAATGTATTGCAAAAAATGAACTTAAAAATTCATATGTAAACCAAAAAATTAGAAGATTTTGAGCCAAGAATTTATTAGAGAAATATGTCTACACAACATAGAAATATTAGAGAAATATGAGTTACCTTTTAAATGTTAAAATTCAAAATATTAAAACTTTTAAAAGGTTAAAAAAATTTGAAGATTTAATTAAAAGATTCAGGCCCAGCAATTAAATAAACAAAACAACAATTGACAAACTTATAAGAAAAACCAACAAATCTATAAATTTTATTGAACAAATCAAATAACCCTAACCTTGATGCATTGACCGAAGAAGGAGAGGAGTCCAGTACATAAGTGGAATATGTGAATTGTGAAGCATGAGCCGCCCTCAAAAAAAATCTTGAAAAAAAATAAGTTTTAAGGTGAAAATTGTGTTGCGGCAAAAGAAGATAATAGCAGATCTAATCATAAAATCTAAAATAAAAAGAATTTAAAATAAAAATAATAAAAAAATAATGGTGACCAACAGCCATACATATAAATATAAGATATTGACCAACCTTTATAAAAATATGTCAGTTTCAATATTCACTTTGTGGTGAGGGTTCTCAAACATCATCTTCTCAGCGAATAGTTTTTGGGGCTTAGGTTTTCTACGCAAGCAATTCTTAAATAGGAGAGAGTAGAGGCAGTGGGAGAGTGTCCTTATTTGCCTAGAAGTCTAATTTGCATTGGAAAAAGAAAACAGTGATGAGGTGGAAAATTTAATTTAATTTAAATATTATTTAAATATTATGCTGACGTGAAAAATTGTGGGAACTTCAAAAGTTTCGGTTTTATATATATATATATATAGATAAGATCCCCCGTTTCCACCAAAAAAAAAAATTCAACCCAACTAATTGCTACGTCAAAATTTCACTTCAATTACAAATTTTGACTACTTTTATCCCAATCACCAATTTACACTACTCTACCCTTTTCAGGTACTTCACAGACAATTGTCTATCACCGATTCCATACAGTACACTTACTGTGCAAGGGGCACTTTCTGCAGCATCTCTTGTCATCTCATCTCATCTTCCAAGAATTTGCTCCTTGGACGATTTGGTTCCGGTATTGCACCGGGTGCAATTACCACATCCACCCGCATCAGTTTTTATCACTTTTATTTTTTAACTTTAATTTTTTAATTTTTTTAGCTTTTTTAACTTTTTTTTAGGAACAATATTTTTTATTCAGTGGTTGAGATTAAAAATTTATCTTTTGAACTTTCAATTTCAACTGCATATTACTATTGTATCAGGTGCAATGTGCAATACTCTAGATTTTGCACCTGATCTGAATCCCCCTCCTGGATGCCACTATTTGGAATTATATTTTGATCTTTTTTTATCCATTTTATGTAATTATTTAATCGATTAATTTATCTTAACATTTAAGTGTATGTTTGGCTCTAAATTAAAAAGTCAGCTTATTTATTATTTTTTTTTTATTTTTACTACTATTTATGGGCTTCATTGCACTTTTTGGTACTATCCATGGGTTCTACTATACTATTTCAGCTAATTTTTACCTTTATCTATTGTACTTTCAGTAAAAAGTTTTTAGTTTCAGCAAAATAAGCAGATTTGAAACAGATCTAAGAGATAAAAACTAATAGATTTATCTAAGCTTAGAAGAACTAGTGACACCTTTTAATTAATCCAGGTAGTTTTAGTTTTTTTCTCAAAAAAAAAAAATTTATTGCACTGAGAAAATAGATTTTAAATAATAAAAAAACCAAAAGTTAAATAAATCTTTAACTTTATTTGAAGAAGTTGCCTTGTAGCCCCACAATGTCCTAATTCAACCCAACTAAGTCTTAATTTCTCCTAAATTGTTACAAATTTTGACCACTTCTTCTCAATGAATTGTCTACTATCGATTCCATTGTCTGTTGATAGTGGGCACTTTCTGCTTTATCTATTGTCATCTCATCTTCCAAGAAATTGCTCCTATGGCAGACTCCTTTCAGATGCCACTACTAATTGGAATAATAATATTTTGATCTTTAGTCCATTTTTTATATTGATTAATCGATTAATTTATATGTTTAAGAGACAAAAACTCATGGATTGATCTAAAGCTGGAACACAGACTCAATCATGTAGCCAAGACAGACAAAATAAATAAAAATTCTAACCCGACTTCACTTTTGACCACTTTTGCCATTGCTCAATCAACACATTGCACATTATCTTCTTTTCTTCAAAACTTAATATAATTTTTTTTATTAGTGTAAATATGCTATTTAAAAATATTTTATATTTTAAAAAATACAGCATCATTTTAGTATACATACGAAACACAGTAATTGAAAATATTCCAAGACTAACATATTCATAAACTAAACTGTACAGGCTAATCTATGCAAAACGTTTGATTACTTCAAACGTGTTTGACGAATTGTGGCTACTATTCAACCCTGTACATCTCAAAAGTGATATGCAAAGCCAAACAAGCTGCATGACTAGGAAAAATTAATTCCATTATGTTTTTCATATTTAAGGGACTGTTTGATTGCAATGTTTAAGTATCATTTCTCAATTTTCAATATTGTAAAAATACGTGTTTGATTGTTATAAAAATATATTTCAAAAGTATTATTGTTATTTAAACACTAAAAGCTGTCGTTTAAACAGCAATGCCAAATCGCGGATCTTCAAGGACTTCTACCATTGGATTGGGTATATCTGGAGTCGACTGGCTTTTGTCAGTAAACATGAAGTAGTCTTCCTTGTTACTTCACATGTAGATGCATGTGGCACTTTCTACTCTATCTCTTGTCATCTTCCAAGAAATTGCTCATCTATTTCTGTCTCCTGACAGTATACATTGTGCATGGGGCACTTTCTGCTCTAATAAATCTCGTCTTCTTACAAAAAATTGGAATTATATTTTGATCTTTTATCCATTTTTATATTATTGACTAATCGATCAATTTATCTTAATGATTAAGAGAGAAAAACTCCTGGGTTGATTTAAGCTAGAAGTTGTGACTCTTTTCAATTAATCCACGTAGACATGTAGTTTTCCCAAACCCAATCACGAAGCCAGGACAGGCCAAAAATAAAAATCAAACCCTTTAATACTTTTCAGTCTTGCATTATTGTAACTTTTGACAATTTTTGCCATTGTTCAATCAACACTGCACTTTATCTTCCTTTGAGGTATTTCACACCACTTGCCCCCTTTGGCTTTTGAGTCTTGATGCCTTCACGACTTCACCGGTTCACCTGCTTGAATAATTTTCAGCCTTGCATTACTGTATAACTTTTGACCTTTTTTTACATCATTTAATCAATCAATTGTGAATTATACAAAGTTTAATTATAAAATTAGTTGTAATTTTAAATTATAATTTTATTTAATATCTTTTTACTAAAAGTGAATTTTGACAAATCCACCATTAGACTATCTTTTCTTCTTATATTCTCCATACTTGCAAAATTTCTATAAAAATAAATATTAATAGATATGTCATCAGTAAATTGTTAAAATTACAAATTTTTATAATTTAAAATTATGTATAAAATATAAGTTTATATATTATATAGTAAATAATATACGATTGACAAAAATTTTAAATGTATATTAAGAATATAAAAAACACGCAGTTTAACTGTTAGATTTTCAAAATATTGAATAATGTTTATTTTATTAAGGTTTTTGCCTTAGAACACTAGCATTCGATGAGACATACCATGTCTCTATTTTACACCATAAAAACCTATTTTATCATCTCATTTTACAACTCTCTAACATCACAGTTAGGCCTGTCCACAAGTCGGTCCGGGTCGGGTTTGTACCCAACCCGGAATCAACCTGATCAATTCGGGTCTCTCATTTCTGGACCCACCGCCAACCGGTGAAGAGAGTTGATTTAGGTGGTCGGAACTTGTTGGATATCGATCGGTCCTCGGTCGGAGTTGAAACTTTCGAAACAATGCTAGATTTTGGTCAAGATTAGGCCCAATCTACCGAGATCTTGCCGGATCTCGGTGGATCTTGCAGAGATAAGCCCAGATCTCGACTAATCGGACCAAAACGCTAGCAAAGCACACCCATCGGTGGAGAACAGCTACTTTTCTGGTGTAAATACGATTGGATTGTTTAGGGATTGGATTTTTGTGCTCAAATCCGTCATCTGACTCACCGGTATCGGGTTTTAGGGACGGAGACTCGTAGATGACCATCACCGGCGTTGGGTCAGCTGGTTTTCGAGTCGGGTCAGTCGGGTTGGGCAAGTTAGTTGGGTACCAAGTTTGGTTGGACACCCCTAATGATAGTTTTAATTTTTACATACAATACAATAAAATAATATAAATCAATATAATAAAATAATATAACAACGCTATAAAAGTGATGAGGAGAGAGAAAGAAGAGGTATTAACTAATTGTAGGATTCTCGAATGTACAGATCTTCGGACCAAGAGCTTTGCCTTATAGTCTTTTACGCCGCATCCTTTGGAGTCCCACATCGAAAAAAAACCCCCCCACTTGTTGCCTTATAAACTGTGAAGCTAAGGAAGTAGTGTACCACTAGAACTCTCTGAGAGTTCTAGTGGTACACTACTCCCTTAGCTTCACAGTTTATAAGGCAGCAAGTGAGAGTTCTAGTGGTACACTACTCCTTTGACTTCACAGTTTATAAGGCAGCAAGTGAGGGGGTTTTCTTTCGATGTGGGACTCCAAAGGATGCGGCATAAAAGACTACAAGGCAAAGCCCTTGGTCCGAAGATCCGTACATTCGAGGATCCTACAATAAAAGGGTCTTTTACACCACATCCTTTGGAGTCCCACATCGAAAGAAAATCTCCCTACTTGCTACCTTATAAGCTGTGAAGTTAAGGAAGTAGTGTACCACTAGAACACTACCACTAGAACTCTCAGAGTGTTCTAGTGGTACATTACTCCCTTGGCTTCACAACTTATAAGGCAGTAAGTGAGGGGGTTTTCTTTCAATATGGGACTCCAAAGGATGTGGCGTAAAAGACTACAAGGCAAAGCCCTTGATCCAAAGATCCGTACATTCGAGGATCCTACACTAATATATATATATATATATATATATATATATATATTTTAATACATCCTAAGCTTCAGTTGGTTCTCATATATTAGAACCAACTATTCATGGATGGTAAAAGAAAATAAAAACCCACCCCTGGATGTAGCTATTTTGCCTTGTTGGTTGCTAAAATAGCAAGTGGGGGAGTTTTTACACCCCAATGCTAGTGCTCTTAGATTATAACTAATTTTGTAACTAAATTTTGTTATTTCACTTTAGGACAAAGTTTAGCTATAAAACTGGTTGTATCCTAAAATTACAACTTTACTCAGTAAAATAAACATTACTATATATTTTGAAAATCTAATTATTGAATTGCAAGTTATTTACGCTCTTAATACATATGCTAAATTTGTTTCAACCAGATTTTATTTACTATATAATCTATAAATTTATATTTTATGCATAATTTTAAACTATAAAAACTTGCAATTTAAACAATTTATTGATGACATAGTTATTGATAATTAATTTTCTAGAAATTTTACAAGAATGGAGAATATAAGAAGAAAATGTAATCCAATGGTAAATTTGTCAAAATTCACTTCCAATAAAAAGATATTGAGTAAGGTTATAGTTTTAGGTTACAACTAATTTTATAGATAATTTTTTTTTTTAAATTTTCTTTTTAAGAACTTTACATGCACTCGTCTACATCGTCTCTTACTGACTATGCGCTCGTGACTAAGCTTGTTTGCAGCAACGGCCCACAGCTACACTAAAGGGCCTTGGACCAATGGCGCCCCTTGAATTTTTTGTTTCTTTATTTTTGAGGGAGGATTTATTATTTATATTTCTCAAAAATATAAAGTTATTCCCCTAAAAAATAAAAAATATATATTAAAAAAGTTTTTTTTTAAATTCAACTTTAATTTTTTTATTAGATGTGAATTTTGAAAATATAACTGTTAGATTACATGTACTTATTATATTCTTTTTACTTGTAAAATTTAAAAAAAAATCAATGATCAATAAATATGTCATCAATGTCATGTTTAAATTTCAATTTTTTGTGGTAAATAATTATGCATAAGAAATAAATTTATTGATTGAATAATAAATAACACGCGATTTGAACAAAATTTGACATATAAGTTAAGAATATAGAGAACATGCAATTTAACAGTTAGATTTTTAAAATTCACATTTAATAAATAAAATAAAATAAGTCTAAAGGGTTTCTCTTTAAACTAATTTAGAGAGAAACCTTGTTCAAGAAATACATTGAAAGAAGAGAACCCAATAAAAAAAAAAGTTAGGCATTACACTTACATGACTGATTGTAAGACCAAATCTGCTAGTAAGATGTGTTGTTTTTAATTATTAATTAATTTTTTCCATAGTTTTTTTAAGAACTTTTTTTTTCCTTTATTCAAATGACTTTTGTTGTTAAGTTGTTTGTGATCCATAGTTAAAAAATTGATTTTTTAATTATTTATCCTTGGAAATATTAATCAGTTTTTAATTCCAAAATATTTAATATATAAATAGAAAATATATAGAATTTTTATTTGTCTGGTAATTTATGGGAAATATAACTATAATATTTGGCTTTTTCAAAAGAAAAATACAAATAATCACAAAGTTATTTTGTTTTATTTATTTATTATTTTTGATGGGATGTATTTTTTTTTTTTCGAGAAAGCATTATTATTATTTTTTGAGAAACAAACACACACACAAGGGAGAGGGAAAATAGTTTTAACATAAAAGCACACCACAACTTCACTCAAAAGCTATTGTAACTTTTAAAGGAGGGTGTGACATGTTATACTACACACAACACACTCTCTTAAGCAATGTGGGGCAATTACCATTTTTTTTTTTTTTTTGGAGAAACAAACACACACACACACAAGGGAGTTGGAAAGGGGTTTTAATACAAAGGCACACCATAACTTCACTTAAAAGCCGAAGTAACTCTAAGGGAGGGTTGGACAAGTTATACTACACACAACGTACGTGGGACAATTACTTTTTTTTTTTTTTTCTTTTATTGATTGGTCAAAGAAATTTATTTAAAATTATGCTACAACTACTATAAACTTTAATACATATCAATTTTTAAAATATAATAAAAAAAAAATTATGTTGTTGAAGTAGCTGAAACTGAAAGTATTTGGAAACAATAGAAGAATGTGATGTACAAAGATATATGTTGAGATAACCCAAACATCAACTTGCACAGATGTCGTGTCTTTTTACGTACGATACATAGGATCCATTTGGTATGTGTATTTAAAAACTGAAAATTGTTGTTTAAAAATATTTGTAGAAATACGTGTGGGTGAAAATATATGTTGAAATACGTAAAATGTTGTTTAAAAATTGAAAATTGTTGTTTGAAAATGTTAGAGATATATTAGCCCATTAATATAGGCCCAAGCCTAATTCTACTTTGTGTGCAAGTCAAGTCTCTTATTTGTACTAGAAGTCTATTAGTCTAGGGTTTAGTCTACTATATATACATATGTTATGATTCAATATAACACAGGATTTGTACTACACTCTAATATATTATTGATGTAGCCCTTTAGGGTTTCCTCAGTGGATGTAGGCCGTTAGACTGAACCACGTAACCCTCGTGTATTATTGTGTTCTATACTTTATGCTTTCGCTTCCGCATCTATACTAGCATATTCAACATGGTGTATCAATGCTAATATTTCACATGGTATCAGAGCCACCTTCTTGTAGCCATGGTTTTCTGTCTTTACGGTATATTTAAGAGCAATCTTTATCTTCCTCGGTGTTTTTTTTGCTGCGTTCATCTTCTTTGGCTTCCTACTGCTGCCGTCAAAACTCTCCGGTATAGTCAAGCCACCGTTAGAAGTCGCATCAACACTGCAAGACTATTGCCTTCCTCAAACTACCGTCACAAAACCAAACTTCATTCAAGGGATCTTCTCAATCTTATCAAATCTCAAGATTTCATCAAGTTTCCATCTTGAGTTTGAGAGGGGGTGTTAGAGATATATTAGTCCATTAGTATAGGCCCAAGCCTAATTCTACTTTGTGTGCAAGTCAAGTCTCTTATTTGTACTAGAAGTCTATTAGTCTAGGGTTTAGTCTACTATATATACATATGTTATGATTTAATATAACACAGGATTTGTACTACACTCTAATATATTATTGATGTAGCCCTTTAGGGTTTCCTCCGTGGATGTAGGCCGTTAGGCTGAACCACGTAACCCTCGTGTATTATTGTGTTCTATACTTTATGCTTTCGCTTCCGCATCTATACTAGCATATTCAACATGGTGTATCAATGCTAATATTTCACATGGTATCAGAGCCACCTTCTTGTAGCCATGGTTTTCTGTCTTTACGGTATATTTAAGAGCAATCTTTATCTTCCTCGGTGTTTTTTTCGCTGCGTTCATCTTCTTTGGCTTCCTACTGCTGCCGTCAAAACTCTCCGGTATAGTCAAGCCACCGTTAGAAGTCGCATCAACACTGCAAGACTATTGCCTTCCTCAAACTACCGTCACAGAGCCAAACTTCATTCAAGGGATCTTCTCAATCTTATCAAATCTCAAGATTTCATCAAGTTTCCATCTTGAGTTTGAGAGGGGGTGTTAGAGATATATTAGTCCATTAGTATAGGCCCAAGCCTAATTCTACTTTGTGTGCAAGTCAAGTCTCTTATTTGTACTAGAAGTCTATTAGTCTAGGGTTTAGTCTACTATATATACATATGTTATGATTCAATATAATACAGGATTTGTACTACACTCTAATATATTATTGATGTAGCCCTTTAGGGTTTCCTCCGTGGATGTAGGCCGTTAGGCTGAACCACGTAACCCTCGTGTGTTATTGTGTTCTATACTTTATGCTTTCGCTTCCGCATCTATACTAGCATATTCAACATGGTGTATCAATGCTAATATTTAACAGAAAACACAGACCAAACACCTTCTTACTGCTTGTTTTGGCTGTGGCGATGTATAGAGAGTAACTTCGATTTTCTATGATGTTATTTTCATCTGATATACCAAAGACAGAAGGCACTTGAAAAGTACTATTTTTCTTCTTTGGTGTTTGGTTGGCTAAGATATTTTATACTGTCTATGTGAAACCAATTTCTTGTTGTGAGCAGTCCTGTAATCAGGTAGAGGTTTTGTTCTATTGCCTGTTTTTAATTTTTAATAATACTTACCCAAAAGAGTATCAGAGTTTTCTCTTGTTATATTTTTGTTAGGTTTATGATAATTTTGGATGTTTTAAGAGGAATGATTTTCAACTACTGACACAACCCATGTGAGCATGATACTGTTTGATTGATGAGGAACATCAAAAAAAAATTTTGGGCAATAAACTAATACTTACCCAAAAAACTATGCAATGATCTCCCAGATGCTGTCAGTAATGAAACAAACATGGCTGGGCACAAGTGCGGCACCAGGTTTGGTCTTGAGATTTGAGAATGAAATTTTGGAACCCATCAGTAACTTCGTTATTTAATTCTTCCTCGTCTTATTTCCTGAATTGCATCCTCTTCTGCACTGCTTTCATTCTTCAAAAGAGGTATTATAAAATTTGATGATTATGGTTTTGGCTGTAAAAGCCCAAGTTACCCATGCTAATAAGTGCCCTTAAACTATTAGTTAACAATCTATTTTAGAAAAATTTTGACACTACTTTTATAAAAATAAAAAAATTATCAAAACATTAATTATTTTTTTCTTTTCTCATAAATTTTTTTTTAAATGAGTGGTTAACCAATGCATTCGTTTCTGTCTAATTTTATTTAATTCGATGTGCGCGTGCACACTGCAGACACACATCAAGTTGATTGATCACCATTTTATGATGACTATGAGAAGTTTATTCCATAGAACTCAATTTTTTTCATAGTTAAAAAGTCATCAAGAACTTCTTGTTACTTGACAGGCTTTGGTCAATCGACATGTAGTAGTCTTCCTTGTTACTTCACATGCAGATGCATGTGACACTTTCTGCTCTATCCCTTGTCATCTTCCAAGAAATTGCTCCTTTATTTCCTTGTCTCTTGATAGTACACTGTGCATGGGGGCACTTTCTGCTCTAATCTATCTCTTGTCAATTGTCATCTTCCAATAATTAAATTGCTCCTTTATTTCTTTGTCTCTTGATAGTACACTGTATTTTCTCCTTTAGCAGACTCCTCCAGCTGGATGCCATTATTTAGAATTATATTTGATATTTTTTTAATCTATTTTTATATATTAATCGATTAATCCATTAATTTATCTTAATGTTTAAGAGAGAAAAACTTATGGGATGATCTAAGCTAGAAGTTGTGACACCTTTTAATTAATCCAGGTAGTTTTAAATTTTAATTTGATCCAATATTGACCTTAATCTATGAATTGGTCAAACCCAAACTCAATCATGTAGCCAAGACAGACCAAAAAAAATAAAAAATCAGACCCAACTTCACCTTCACGCATGAATACTTTTCAGCCTTGCATTATTGTAACTTTTGACCATTTTTGGCATCATGCAATCAAACAGTTTTCACTTTATCTTCTTTTTAAGAACTTTACATGCCCTTGTCTACATTGTTTCTTGCTGACTATGTGCTTGTGACTAAGCTTGTTTGCAGTGACGGACCCACAGCGCAAGGATGGGCCTTGGGTTTTCTTGTTTCTTTATTTCGAGGGAGGATTCATTATTTATATTCCCCAAAAATATAAAGTTATTCCCTGACAAGTAGAATATATATATATATATATATATATATATATAGTGCCGATTTGCGATATTAATATTTTATTATAACGTGGGACAGTATGAATTGAACAAATAAAAAATAATACAGAAAATATACTATAGCTTTATGCATTCACAAAAGAAAAGAAATAAACAAAAGTCAGTAAAACAGTAAAAATTGAATAAATAAAAAGTTTTCCTAAGTTATCATATCATTTATTCTTTATATTTTTGCATTACTTACATGATTTGATTGTGTTAACTTAGATCTGAATAATTTGTGAGTGTTTGGATTCCGCGTTTAGTCACGTCTACGTTTTCTGCCTTTTTTTTTTTTTTTTTTTTTGCGCGCGTGAACAGTAACCTCACATGGGTTCACTGTTTACGCACTGTTTGGTACTGTTCATGCACTATTTAGCACGGTTCATGCACTGTTCACGTATTAAAAAATATTAAAAATGGGTCCCACGATACTATTTACACAATTAAAAATTATTTTGCTACAGTGTTTTCAGTTTTCAGTTTTCAGTTTTCAGCAACAATAAGCTCAATCCAAACGGACCCTTTATCTAAGTAATTACTTGGCTAAATAACTAGATTAAATAATTTATATTTTAAGGGGTTTAAAAATATACACTATATACTATCCAAACTAATAGATTTGAAGTTGCTGCAAACCAGTTATCTAGAGTGCTAGATCTAAACCTTCAAGTGTTTTCTTGGAGTCGTGGACTGGAGGTTTATGTTGGAGAAAACCTTCTAGGGTTGTCTTGGAGTTGTGGATTGTAGGTTCACATAAACTGTACTTAGATTTACAACAAATAGGGTTATTCTAACGGTAAGTCTCTATCTAATAGTGAATCTATTCACCTTGAGATTGATAAGACCAAGTCCCCTAGTTTTTTTTTTTTTTTTTTCTTTCTTTTACTACTATGGAACGGTACATTTCGTTAGTTTTCAAGGGTCATCATATCGTCTCTTAAAATTTCCACACTTCCATGATATTGATAATTATGTGTTTAACCTAAAGCTTCCATAACATATCTAATAATGAACTTGGATTTAAAAATGGTTAAATACAGTGTTTTGAGTCTTTTGACATGGGCCTAAAGCCAACAACATCGCCAACCATTATAGACTCAAAGATTTCAACCGCATCTGCAAATAGAAATAATAGTAATTAAAAATTTAAAATATATGCATTTCACAAAGACATAAACTATAATAATTGATTGGTTATTGGGTCATACAGATGAATTCAACCAGGTCTAAAAGTGAAAAGCAGAGTATTTTACACCCAGGAGAATTCTTCGAAGTTTCCAGGGTCCAAAAGTTTGAAAGTTCAGAAAATGGTGTGCATCAGCTACACACCAAAGTCTAAACGCCAAAGATAAGCGTTTGCCAGCTTGGGCGGCCACCTGCCAAATATAAAATATCATATAACTACTCTGTCTGCTAATATTTCTATGTCCCAGTCTCCCAGTTATAAATATTAAATACTCTTAGTTCAATTCATACAAAATCATACTCTCCATTGTCTCTAACATGTTCTTTGTCTATTTCTACATTGAAGTTAAAGAGATTCATGAAGTTTTAAAGAAAGCTAGAATCTGTTTATTTTGGAGAAATTACAAAACGATTCTTCATAATATTTATTTGCCGGCTACTTCTTAGCAAGTTCTGCGAGAGAGTATTGCATCATCACGGAAAATTATTACTATTTGATTAGTCATATGAAAATACGAAATTAACCCTAAAAGATTCACTCTTTTTACAAAGCTAAAGTGATTGTATTACTGAAGTTAACTATCACCATTTTTCATGTGTGACTTCCTAAGATCATAATTGAATAATAAGTTAATGTTTATTATGGAATAATTTGGCATGCTAACAACATTTATAAAATTTAGATTTTCACCTGTTTGAATAGAAAAATGCAGTATGTCGTTACGATGTTCTATGTTTGACATGTTATTACTGAAATGACTATTAGCAGGAGGAACTCAGTCTTTAGATATGTACAACATCATCTTCGTTTAAATGAGTTGCAGGAGCATGAATATTGCTTGCAAAATTTTGATTTCTCCTAGATGCATGATTATCCTTCTTCTCAATTGTGCATAATAGAAGACTTCATAGTACCTACAAACCATCATTCTAGTAAAAAATCATTTCAAATAAAAGGAAAGGAAAAAATGGGAAAATGTTTTTTACAATACAAAATGTAGATTAGGGACAATAAAATTGATTCCAACTTCTGAACTTGCAATTTAACAAATAATATGTGATCAACTTGTGAATAATATGAACAGCATACACAACCAATAGATAATATGAGCACTATTTAGCAGAACCATTTCATTTTAACTACAATTGAGATTTAGAGATACCATAAGAAATAATCCACCTTCTGAATTTATAATTTAACAGATAATCCTTGTCAATTGGTGGATAATATGAATAGCATGCACAACCAGTAGATAATACAAGCAATATTTAGCAGAACCATTTAGTTTTATTTACAATTGAGATTTCGAGAAACCTGAAGAAATAATCCAGCTTCTAAACCTGTAATTTAATAGATAATCCATGATCAACTTGTGGTTATATAATATGAACAGCCTACACAATCAATAAATAATATGAACACTATTTAGTAGAACCATTTCATTTTATTTACGGGTGAGATTTAGAGATACCTAAAGAAGTAATTCACAATAGGGGTGGCATTAGTGCTTGCAAAAACTAACATTTGCGGAACAACATTGAAGTTGAAAAGATGCCAATTAGTAAGAGCGTCATGAACAAAGGCTTGATACAAATATGACCAAGAATCAGTTTCTTAAAAGCAATCCAATAGTTTTATGTATATGTAAAGGTTAAATAACTGATGTGGATATTAATTACAATAATTTCAGTTGTTTCAATGTTAATATTTTAAAAAGGTATAATAAAGAATTAGATTCTCCAAAGCAAGAAAATAGTTCTATGTATGTGTGAAGGCAAAATAACTGACGTGGATATTAATGATTGTTTCAGCTATTTCAATATTAATAATTTATTTATATAGGACTTTTGATAGTTCAAATATACTGTCTTTTGTTTTTTAAAGGATAGTGGCAATTGAACTTGTATGAAGAAGTGAATCAGTTAAATGAGGAGATGAAGAGCCAAGGGAGTGAGAGAAATTGGCATTCATAAGTTCAACTTGTAAAATTGTGAAAGCATGAAAGACTATTCGGATTGGGCTTTATGGTGGAAGGCATTTCATTTAAGCTATAAAAGATGGGGCTAGAGAACAATTAGAAGATATATTTAATAGTACAAAAAATTATGGGAAAAAATTAGAAAGAAAAATGAAAATAACATGACCATTGATACAACTTAACTGAAGTATAGCAAAAATAAATGCTAGACTTCAGCTTTTTGATATATATATAGATTTTTATTAAGAAAATATTATAATGTTATGATAAGTGTTGATAGTCATAATAATTGTTGTGATAATTGGGTGAAATAAATCTGTTTACACAAGATTAAAAAAGAGAGAGAGAAGAAAATATGATACAAGGAATTTACGTGGTTTGGCAATATGCCTACGTCCACGGGAGGTGACAGAATAAATTTTCACTATAACTGTGGAGATTACAATAGTGACTTGAAAACACTCTCACACAAACCCAAACCCCAAATACACCCTTGGTTCTCTCCCAAGTAAATAGAGAACACCCTACAAAAGAAGTTAATAATTTGCTATCTTCGTAGCTCTTACATAGGAATTCTCTTTGCTCACACACATTTATAGCCAAAGTTCAGTCGAAATACCAACAATTTTAGCTAGGGTTGTCCACGGGTTGAGTTTGTGTCCAACCTGGACTCAACCCGAATGAGGCGAGTGGATAAAAATTTGACCCGAAACCAACCCGGAGATTTGGTCGGATTTTTCGGTTCAGGTCTTATCGGTTTCGGGTTAACTCGGGTCGGGTGTCGGGTTTTATCATCGAGGCTAAAATTTGGTTGGATCCGGCGAGGTCTGGCCGAAATTTGGCCAGATCCATCGAGATTTGGCTGAAAAATGGCCGGTTCCGTCGAGATAGGGACCAGATCCATCAAGATAGGGGCCGGATTTCGTCGAATAACGGCAAGATCTCACTGGATCTCGAAGGATCTGGATTAGATCTCGAAGAGATCTTGCCAAAGTTGGTCCGAAATTCGTAATATATCACCAAAAAGGGTAAAGCCGTAAAGGACTCGATTCGAGACGGGTGTCATAGGTTTTGAAACAGAAAACTGAGAACTGACCCATGTGGGGTCGGGTTGGCGAGCTTAGAACCTGCATATGACCGCCGAAGTCGTCAGATCAAGTGGTGGCGGGTCGAACATGGGCAGGTTGGTCAGGTTGAGCGAGTTTCCGGATCGGTTGGACAGTCCTAATTTCAACACACTAGAGACTTCTATTGTTAAGGAAGTGAACAATAGTGGCTAAGCAATCCATGAATCATTCAATGCATGAGTGTTGTAAATCTTCACGCAAGCTTACATACAAGGAATCGTATATCTTTGACTTTGTTAATCAAGTCATACTTTTTGACATAGGCATGCATCCATTTGTTGCCTATGAAGTCATACATTTCGGTTGGAGAAGAATGCAGGAATATAGTTCAAGTCGGTATTGTTCCTTGCCATTTTCTTTGACAATTCATGCAAGATAGCATTTAATGCTTGCTTGTAATGTTAATCCACTGACATTACAATTCAAGCCATTTCAACAATAATCTCATTAATAGAAGGAGAAATTTGAATGATAAATTTGAAAATTTAGGATTACATAATGCATTATGAAACAAGTTATGAGAATATGAACCACATTAAAAAAAAAAAAAGATTAATAATAATTAAACACACCCAGAATAATATAATGATACATTTGTAAATATTAAGTGATAGAAAATGCATGGAGAAAATGTTGCAAAAATAGGGAGAGTGGGTGATACTTATATGCAATCGAGAAAGAGAAGTGGGGACTCAAAAGAGAAAACTATTGAGTGTTTGAATACCTCTTGGTTAAGTGAGTATATTTCTTCTAAATAAAGCTAAATCTAATGTATTATTTTCACCATATTATACATTATTTCACATTACAAATTATTATGTATACCCATACCATGCGTGGGTCCATGAATTGTATCAATTAACTTTTCAAACATGTGTTTTTTTTTTTTGTCTCCAAAGTAAATGAAACTTTTCTCTCCCTAGCTCTCTAAAGTCTTGGATAGAAAAAGAAACCAACTTACGTTTTGTCACATAAAATTCAAACCTCTTAGATTTGAGTACCAGATTGTGGTAGGGGATTAGTGGCTTTTGTGCCTGGCTCTTGTCACAATGCATCCATCCTTTTCTCATAATTTTTGTTCATACCTTCATTCCTTCTTTTCCTTTCATTTCCTTATTACATAGGTTTTTTTTTTTAATCCAATATGGATGCTTCAATGGAGGAGTTATGGAGAAAGTTTCACCTCTTTGAAGAAGAATAAAAAAGGGGTTTTGACTGTTAATGTTATATATATAGGTAAATACATAGATAGGTTGTAATAATGATGTTTGAGTTTGGAGAATATTATTTCATAAAGTTGATAAAGTGAAATTCAAGTTCTAGAATTTTCTAAATGAAATTCAAAATTCAATATGTTTGATCGATCGAAGCTTTTGCTCAATCGATCGAGGTGATGAGGAAAATAAACCTGGAGTCTCTACCTGATTCAATTGTTGTTCGATTCCCATTCGATCGATTGAAAAGAGCCCTCAATCGATGCTCGATTCCTCTCAATCAATCGAGACTCGTAAAACTAAATTTTCTGCTGAATTTTCTGTTAATTATTCTGAATGTTTGAAAAGGTTTCAAGCCTTGTGGATGGTTTTATGAAAGATTTTAACTCTCCATACATGCCTTTTGATGGAATATAACCCTATGGGTATAAATAGGGGTTTATGTTCACTTGAAATCCCAATCCTTTCTCTCCAAAAGTTGGTTCGAAAAGAAACACAAGAAATCCTGCGGATATTATCCAGAATTGTTATTTGTAGAACCCAACAACTTGGTTGTATCCTGTGGATAAATTTGTGATAACCCTTTAGCAACAAAAGTGTGGGGACAAATATTGTCTATGGATAACAATTTTGTGCCTCCAAGTTATCTAATTTTCTATTTGTCTTTTGTGTTCACTTTGTTCTTTCTTTATTACTTTGTGTATTATCCCCGACTATTAGCTCTTAGGAAGTGGTTCTCTCTAAACAACAAGCCCAATTTAGTCTTCTATTCAAGCTACAAACCAACAAATATTTTAACAAGGTGGATTTTAAATCTACTCTTCAACAATTTTGGCGCTACTCACATGGTGTAACTATTAAAGAAGTTGGGAATAATTTATTTATGGATATCTTTGCCAAGGAGGAGAACATGACTGAAGTTCAAGACAGATGTCCTTGGTCTTTTGATAAAATACTTACTTTATTGAAGCATTTCAATGGTGATCTCAGCCCTGGTAATTTTACTTTCCTAATGTTCTCCTTTCTGGATTTGGTTTTTTATCATTCCTATTAAAAGTATGAATAGAGTTGTTGGTACTTGTATAGCTAATGAGATTGGTACTCCTCTTATGGTTGATGCCCCAAAGAATGTTCTAGCTTAGGGCCCTTTCTTCATACTCGGGTGGATATTGATGTCACAAAACCTTTGATGAGAGGAAAAATGATTCATATTGAAGATGTGGAAAAAAGGTGAGTCTTTTTTCAAATATGAGAGGCTTCCTCTCTTTTGCTATCATTGTGGTATTCTCGGTCATTAGGATCGTGAATGTAAAAAAGATTAGAGAAGGCTGTCTCTCATCAGATGATGATGATTTTCAATTTGGTGCATGGCTTCGTGCTATGGCTCCAAAGTTTAGTAAGAAGAAGAGTCATTTTAGCCAATCCAAACCAAGAGAGGAAGACAATGATGAAATACATGTTTCTCCTCTGTTAGTCAAAAAATCCAATGAGATGGCAGTTAGGCGTCTACTGGATGGCCCCAGCAGAAATTTTGTTAAAAAGGAAAATTCAAAATCCCCTAATCCCTAATAGGTTTCTATTTTTTAGCGGGATGCTATCCCACCCAAATCCAAAATATTTGAACCCACCCTTATCCTTTCTCCAAATTCAAAATCAAAACCATTGGATAATCCTCTCATAAATATTTTTGATTCCCCCAATGATCCTTTAGTGATTCTATCAAATAAGCCTAACCCTTCTTCTGAAAAAATTGTTTGAAATACAAAAGCTACAGCCACGGCAAAGGAAGATAAGTCACAATGGTTTAGTCCTATGCAACAACTGATAGGCGATGTGGATAAGCACGAGATTATGGTAGGAAATTTGAAAAATATTTTAGATATGGATAATAATAAGATAATTGAGGGAGATTTGAATTTGGGTGTAGATACAGTCATACAAATAAGTAGAAGGTTGTTAAGGGGGATTTAAATTTTGATGTAGATATGGAAATAATTTCAAATACCTCAGTGGTCTGTTTAGATGACCTGAATTTGGATTTGGATTTGAGGGGGCCCAAATCCAAATCCTTTGTTTGGATAAGTTAAAAGAAATGGATTTGGATTTGGGCCCAAATCCAGTCAAAATTTGATAAGCTTAAATCCATGGATTTTAAATACCCACAGACACGGTGGAATTTGAATTCTCTCATGCACTGTGCTCTATTTCTCTCTCAGAGCATCTCCAATGGTGGAGGCAAGATCGGGCCGTCCGATCTGCCAAAACCTCCATTAAAGTCCTTTCCGTTCTGCTCTAGAGAGAAATCAAAGAATCCTCTGCTATAGATCGGTGGTGGAGACGGAGTCTCCGACACCGTTTGTGTAGAGAACACATCGTCTATGTCGCCGGCGACGAAAGACTGACTGGCAAACACTCTGTTCTCTCTAGATCGAAGGCTCTCTCTCAGACTCTTTGTTCTCTCCCAGCCGAAGCTCACAGACCACCAAGGCTCGACCTTGCTCTGCCACTTTCCAAGCCTCCACGGCTGTGGCTCACCTTGAGCTTGCCCTCTTCCTCACTCGGTTCCTCTATCTCAAAATCTCATCTCCTCTCCAAATTCTGACTTATTTTCTTTTAATTTTTTTCTCAAAGATCCCCCATTTTTTTTCTTTTCCATGGGTTTGGTATTTGGTTTGAGATTTGAAAGGTGGGTATGATTGTGGTGGTGTGGGTCTGAGATTTGAGAAGTTGGTTTGGCCATGGGTTTAGGGTTTAGGGTTTGGTGCATTAGGTTGATTCGGTGGTTGCTGGGCTGGGCAGCGATGGTGGAGTTGAATTGGTTGTGTTGGTGTGGGTATGTGATTGTTTTTTCGGTATAGGTATGTGATTGTTTCCAGTATGGGTATGTGATTGTTTTTCCGATGGGTCTGTGGCGGGTTGTTCAGGGCTGGGTGGCAGCGGCTCTGGGATGTGGGTTTTTTTTTTGGGTAATTTTGGTGGTGATAGAAGAGTGTGGCTGAGTTTTAGTGGATGGTGTTGTGTGGGTTTGCCGAAGAGAGACAAAAAGATAGAGGAAATGGAGATGAAAGAGAAGAGAGAGAAACTAAATTTTTAATATTATTTTATTAAGAAAAATAATAATTAAAAAATATATTTTATTGATCTTAAATTCAAATCTAAATCCAAATTCAAATTTAGGTATCCAAACAATGAAATTTCAAACGATGAATTTCAAATCCTTCATTGTTTAAAATGACCCAAACAAGAAATTTTAAAATTAATAGATTTCAAATCAAGGTATTTCAAATCAATGGATTTCAAATCCAAATCCAAATTCAAATGATGCCATCCAAACACAACCCAGATGTTTTTTCGAGTCAAACTAAATCCCTCTGGTCTTAGAAACATCTCATATATAAATCTAGTCTTCTACTGCTGAAGGCTCGAATATTTTCTCTTCTCAAACTAAACATCCTTTTGAAGCTGTTGATAGTATTAATATTTTTTCACCTTTGGAAATTCCTCCTCATAAGAGACAAGAAATTGATGGAGATAAACTATTAGTATCTCATTAATCACAGATCCACACAATGCATAGAAATATATAATTATATTTTAATATTATATAATCCATAATTTATTCTCTAAAATTTATTAAAGATAATTTTCACCTAAAAAATTGAACTATTTCTAAAAGTATTTTCTAACTCTCTATTTTTACAAATATATATATATATATATATATATATATATATATCATTCTATTATTTTGGGCTTTTTTTAGATATGATATTTGTAACCCAATAATGGAGGGACATGACAACACAACATTAGATTTCCTATTTTTCTGCCTATGATGAAATTGTATCATATTTTAATTCTTCTAAATTTTTAGGCGCAACCTTTGTACCAGTTGCTAAATCCTTAATTCCTAAAAGTGATGTCTAGTTAGTTGCCACCAAAAAAGAATAAGACCACAAAAAAAAGTGAAATGAAGTTTTGCAGGTTAGAATCATCACGTACAAAAACTTATTTGCAATAAGGCAAATAAATAAAATACATTTTAAACAAAACTTACTTCAGCAAAATGATCAAATTTATTAATGTATACCAATTTCCATCAAAGACCAAATTGTCAAATAGTAATGTGCCATTGAACCCATGTCCACAACAAAAATTTATCAAGGTGTCCATATACAATCACCCGCTTACATATATTCATTTTATCAATGTTCTGAATTCCCACAGAGAATCAAAATTGCGCGTATACGAATTGTAAGTAAGTGAATCACTTGTTTTGCCATGATGTGGTCAAAGTTGGTGGCAAACTTGCTAAACTTGGCCAATTGTTCTTGCCTTGGAGAAGATGACTATTAACATTCCAGGTTATGAACTTTAAATGACTATGGTAAATTATTAGATTGTATTAGTTGCTATGCCCCAAAAATAGCAGTTGTTTTTGCCTTCATTGGAACACATCAGCTATATCATATTGTGTTTAATAAGGAAAGAAATAGTAAAATCCAAAAGAAATAGTATTGTTAAGTTTTGTATAAAACTCATGTACACAGTATTCGAGATATTCAAGGCGAGAAAATTCTAAAAAGAAAATCAAGTTGTTGAAAAAATAGCATAATTCAGAATTAAATCTAAAACTAAAAACCCGACTATTGTTCATATACACAATATTATAGATAGATATTCAAAATCAAGAACCAATTAGTTTTTCCATCCACACAACAATTAGCTTAAACCTAGATATTAATGGAATTTAAAAATAATTTAGTTTTTTTAATTTTCTCACTCCTAAAATACCAAACAATTTCTCATAAGCTAAACAATCCCCAAAGTTATTCATCAACCAAACAGGCCAACTAAGCTCCCAAACACAAAAATTCTAGACACAACACAACAGTCTACTTAAGCTGACGTACTTTGAAGAATTAGAGTTTGCATTTAAAAAAAAAAAAGTAAGATAAAAAAAAAAATTAATTGTTACATCTCAAGTTTCATATAACAAAAAAAATTTAAGATTCAAACTCTACTCTCTTTTCTCTTATATTTTCCCACAATTTCTAGGACATCAAACAGTCAAATTAAACAATAAACAACAAATTATTAGTGTAAGGAAATGAAAATCTAATATAGCTGATGTGTATTGTGTTAAGGTCATATTTTCTATGTAATTAGCTAATCCTTTGACAAAACGTACTCTACTTATAATTTGGTAGATCTAAGTTGGGTTTAATGTATCAAGAGGTATGTTGCTCAAACATATCAAGTGGTATCTTTAAAGACATGAAGATTGATCCAAGAAACAAGTGAAGAAAAGCTAATTCATTAAGTCTTGACAGAAGCTCGACAAATACTACTATCAAGGTTAAATGAAGAAGCTCGAAACAAGTTTGACACAAGCGCGATCTATTAGGAATTATGATTTTAGAATTCCAGATCTGAAATTCGGCCCATGTTGTCTTATTTGATAACGGTTTCTTTTTTGACAACCCTAGACATATATAAGATAGATTTTAAAGGCCGTCTTATATGGATACGGAGACCTAGAACTCATACTTCCTTTGTGTGAAGCTAATGTGTTTGTACGCCATAGGGTTTTGTAACCAAGTGCTTCCTGATCTTCATTGTTAATGAAGTAAAGAACTTTGCAACCAACAACAACCATTCAAGTTGCTGGAGTTAGTCACGTACTAGGATCCATGCAAAGGAGTTAGTCACAGATTGGAGATTTGTGCAACAAATGAAAGAAGGCTACTATAAGATCAAGTCCAATTAGGTATTGGAGTAAAGGTTCAACTGTAGATTGCTATTTTGGGATATACCAGGGTAGTGGTAACATTCATAATACTTGTAATCACTTGATTTTTGATTAATGGATTCTTGGGAATTGTGACCCTAAATTCACCCAGTGGGGTTTTTGCCTTGCAAAAGATTTTCCCCATTTGTTAACAAATTACCGTGTTAATTTAATTTCCATTGCATTTAGTTTATTTGGTGATTTGTTGGTACTTCCATGATTTGCACATAATTTGACCTAATTAATCAACTTGGATAATTAAATTAATTAACCAGGGTCAAACTATTTTAACCCAACATATTGAGCCATAAAAAGAAAATTATCAAGCACCACCCAAGAAAAGCAACAAATTTATTCCCCTTTCCTTTAAAAGGTTCTAAGAAAAGAATGGTTACCAATTGATTGGTATAATCTTCAATAGAATAAAAAGCTTCCAGTGATTGTGAGGCCTAATCGTTGACATTTGTCAAGGAATTGACAAACGAAATTGAGATAAAAATGAAATTTAGTTCAACATATAAGACAACAAGAAAAAGAAAACAATAGCAATTTCTCTTTGATGAAAATGAATGACACTCTTACTATAAAACAAAGACCAAAACGAAAACATCACATTGAAGTTAATTATCAAACATTATAGCAAACATATTTAGAGTAACATTCCTACAATCTAGAGGAAGGCAACCATAAAGCAATTTATAAAAAACATGATCAAATGCCCACTCAAATCAACTTTGAAAACTCAAATATATATTTTAATAGTTTTGAGACCATGAAATCTCAATCTCGTTCATCATGAAATCCCAAAATTGACCTACATTTTTTTTTCTAGTAATGAGATGGAAATAAATAATAAGAATAATACAAATAACAAAACTCATTTTGAGTTTATACCCTTTGGACCTGGGCTACTAATGTTTGCCTCTTATTTGCTTCAATTTTGTCTACAAGCTCTAGAGTCACTCACTGTCTCTTGCATTCAAGAAACTATATCATTGAAGGTCATATCGATCAATTTGTGGAGAGAGAACAATAGAAAAATTTATAGGGGAAAAAAAAAGAGGTGAGGAGGTTGCAATATATCGATGACTATTAGAATTCCATATAATAGCAGTATTTGAAGAGTTTGGGTTAATGGAGAGATACACAATA
The DNA here is from genome assembly GCA_023055345.1 of Quercus wislizeni. Classification (NCBI taxonomy): domain Eukaryota; kingdom Viridiplantae; phylum Streptophyta; class Magnoliopsida; order Fagales; family Fagaceae; genus Quercus; species Quercus wislizeni. The sequence continues at coordinate 19,560,071 of JALGQJ010000007.1, read as the reverse complement.
GAGTTGGAGATAGAGTAACATCTAAATTTAAGAAGAAACTCAATAAATGTCAATCGATAAATCAAAATAAAAAAGAAAGAAAGAAAATAATGATGGCATGGCTCTGATGTGGCTTAACTGGAGTGCATTTACAATAAATGTTATGCTTAAGCTTATATATATATATATATATATATATTCCATCCTTGGGGTTATTCTACAACCCCCTCTCCTAACATGGGAATTTCTCCACATCACATTTATGCCTAGTAAATCAAGAGGGTGTTGTTTGGTGCTTTATTAGTTTTTATGGTCATCTAGAAACTTTGAAGAGAGGATTTGTTCTCTTGCAATAGCTTGGATTCTTGAAAACAATTATTTATATATATATATATATATATAACTAATAGCTTCATGAACATATATATAATAAGCTACAATTGATTAGTTAATTTTTTTTTTTTTTAGAGAGTTTCAACTTTTTTTTTTAATTACTATATATTTTATTTTTGTAGTTGGGCTCCCTTTTCAAAACCTCAGCCACCCCCCACCCCCCTCTTCCCTAATTAGCTTAGCTAGCTTAGCCTAACTAGCAACTATCCAACCCAAAAACTGAATTAAAACATTCACAATGTTGATTGTATTTTAGCAACATGTTTTTTTTATTGGTGTTGTAGTTATAGTAAACTGGTATGAATAGCAATTGATTGTAGCAAGTTGTTAAAAGTAAAATACAATATTTTATTAAGATTATCTCTCTTCCTTCAATAAAAAAAACCCAAATAATCAGAGACTTTACCGATTGAACCCCAAATTTCTTATTAATAAAAAGTATTTATTAATAATTGATAATTGGATCATTCAGACCCATCCAACATGTTTCCAATTTTAGGCCAACAACATTTTTTTGTTGTTGTTGTTGTTGTTGTTGTTGTTGCTGCTGCTAAATTGATCTTGCTAAACACGTATGCCCATAACATGTTCTTATTTTAGGCCCAAAACACGTTTTCTAGTTTTAGGCCCACAACATGTTTTTTATAGGTGTTGTAATTGTATTTGTAAAGTTGCAAGTCATTCCTTGATGTCGAGACCCCCTAAAGACTTTGGTCTTGTGATAGATTGCCAGCTCAGGAGGTGGATTTTTTTCTTAGTGGTGGTGTCGCCCCAAAGGAAAATTCTGTTGATTCTATCCATCTCCCTGCAAACTTTAGGGGGAAGCATGGAGCATTGCATGATGTGGGTAGGAATGGCAGTGGAGACGGCGTTTATGAGGGTAATACGGCTAGCTAGGGAGAGGGAGCTCGCCTTCTAATTTGAGAGTTTTGCGCGGAGCTCGTCGATGAGGAAGGCAAAGGCTCTATTATTTCTTTTATCTGTGAGAATCGGGACGCCCAGGTATTTTCCGAAGTCATTGCAAGAATTAATGTTCAACTCTCTCTCCACGGCATTTATAATATTTGGCGATGTGTGCAGAGAGAAATATATCTTAGACTTTGAGAAGTTTATTTTTTGGTTAGAAAGGGAGTAGAAGGTTGAGGATGGTTTTTATGGTGCTACAGTTTTATTTTTGCTCGCTTTGGCAAAAAGGATGAGGTCGTCAGTGAAGAAAAGGTGCATGAAAGTTGGGCCACCTCTCGAAGTTTTTATCCCAACCCAATTCTTGAGGTCAACTTCTTGTTGGATAAGGTGTGCCAGGTACTCCATGTAGAGACTGAAGATGTACGACGAGAGCGGGTCTCCCTACCTTATTCCTCTTAAAGGGGGGAAGGGATGAAGTCTCTCGTTGTTCACCAAAACCGAGAGGTTTGAGGTGGTGATACAGGCCATTATCAAGTCTATCTAGGGGGGGGGGGGGGAATTGTAGAAGCAGAGCATGTGCTTAATGAACCCCAATCCATTCTATCAAAAGTCTTTTTTAGATCAATTTTGATAGCCATAAGACCTTTTTTACTCTTAGAGGTTGCCATGGAATGAATGACTTCCTGAGCAAGGATTATATTGTCGCTCGCATTCCTACCGAGGACGAAGCTCGCTCGCAGGGGGTGGATGAGGTCATCAAGTTAAGGCTTTAACCTTTGAATGAGGATTTTTGTGACAGTTTTGTAAAGAGTGTTACAAAGGCTGATCGATCGAAATTGGTGGACAGTTTCTAGTTTGTCGACTTTAGGCATGAGGCAAATAAGGGTTAAGTTCCAATCCTTGGGAATTTTTCTTGTCATAAAAATCTCCTTGACACAGTTGATGAAGGAGGGCCCCAAAATGTCCTAATGCATTTGGAAGAAAATCGGGTTGAAACTGTCGAGGCTTGGCACTTTGGTGGGCTTGAACGAGAACAAGCGTCTTTGACTTCACCATCAGTGACATCTCCCGAGATTGAATCTAGGATGTGAGAGGTGATAGGGTGAAGGTTTCATGGGTTGGGGATAATGATGGAAGTATATAAAGCTTTCGAAGTGTAGAGTGTGGTAAAGTGGGCGAGGATCGCAAATTTGATCACAATGGGGCTATAAGTCCAATTGCCCACTGAATCCCTCTGACACCAAATTTTATTACAGCAGCGGTGGTAGATGGTGGAAAGGTGGAAAAAGTTGGTATTTTTATCACCAAGTAAGGTACAATCAGTTCTCGATTTTAAAGCCCAGAATTCCTCTTCTAAGCGAAGGATTTGGGGGTATTCATTGAGGAGCTTTTTTCCAAGATAGAAAGAGAGTGGTTAGAACCATTACACAGAGCTTTTTGAATACCATTTAGACGGGCAAGCAGTCTTTTTTTTTTTTTGGTGGAAGATGTTGCCAAGGTCCACTCAACGTATGCGAGAGTGCCTTCACAGTCAGTAAGGTCTGGGATCGTGACAGAAATTGGTCTCTTGACAAGCTCTCCTCCATCATTCCTAGAATAATTTTCAACACCATTCATGCCACTCCCAAGCCCTACCAATCTAACCCTGCTGACCTCTCGACCTAGAACCTATTGCCGAATGGCCAGTTCAACTCCAACACAGCTTACGCCTTATCCAAGAACTCCCCGACTGCCCCGTTGGCCCAAACTTAGAAATGGATTTGGGAAATCCCCACCATCCCTAGAATCCAAACTTTGCCAAGGGAAAATTCCCACCAAAGTTCTACTCAACACGAGATAGATTGTTTAGGATACTACCTGCCCACTTTGCCACTTCGAAGCCAAATCAGCTCTTTACATCCTAAGAGACTGCCCTCTCATTCCGCCCATCTAGGCCCACCTCACCGGTCACACCTTACCCAATGATTTTGGCTGCAGCAACACATTCGGTTGGTTTAAAAAGATGGCCACCCATAAACACCCCACACCCCTCTCTAACATTCCTTAGTGTGTCGTCTTCCCTGTGGTTGTATGGTCCATTTGGTCGTGAGAAATAAACTGGTCTTGGAAGGAATTTGCTTTGAAAGCAATAGCATCCTTAAACAGATCGCCTCCACCTCCATTGATCTATTTTTAACCCTCCCTACCAACTGGCGCAACTCTCCTAGAACCTCTCATCTCCTTGGCTAGAAACCTCCACCTACAGGATTCTTCAAACTGATCATAGATGGTGCGGCTTGAGGAAACTCGGTCGGTGCTGGTGTAGCTAGCATTATTAGAGACGCTAGTGGCTCCTGGATTGGTAGCTACTTGAGAAAGATTGGTCATACGCATTCCATGGCAGCGGAATTATGGGGCCTCAAGGATGGCCTCATGCTTGCAAAAAACCAAAGCATCAAAAAACTCATTGTCGAAGTGGATGCCTTAGCAGTAGCGAATCTTATTTCCTCTAAAAAGATTGAGTGTAACTCTACCCATCCTTATAGTGCTATTATTATTAATTACAGGTCCCTCCTCTGTCATTTTGAGGAAGCCCGAGTCAAGCACGTACACCGCGAGGCAAACCATTGTGCAGATCTTTTGGCAGAAGAGGATTTTAACGCCCCTATAGGCCTTTTTGTTCACCCCCATCCTCCCTCTTGTATTTTGTACCAGCTTTTAGCTAATTTTTGGGGAGTAGTTTATCCTAGACTTTGTAATCTACTTTACACTGTATTTAGTTGAAGGGACAATAGGGAGGATGGAAAACAAAGGGAGGAAAATAGGGTGGAAAACAATGTTTTCTACTGTTTGGCAAAAGAAGGAAAATGCTGAGGATGGAAAACCCATGAGAAAATTTTCTCTCTCGGGCCCACAATTTACATCCTCCCAAATCGGGAGGAAAATTGTGGAGAGAAAAGTGCTCTCATCATGGAATTACACAAATACCCTCTCCCACCTACCCTCTTCACAAACACAACAGCTGTTCTAGAATCAAGTAAAAAAAAAAATAGAGAGCGAGAGCTAGAGAAAAAAAGGAGAGAATGAGAGCACTAGCTGGAACGTTCTTGAATGAGGGAGAAAAAGAAAGAAAAGAAGGGGGAGATAAAGAGATAAGGACAAACGTGTATGGAGGGAAAAAGAAAAAAGAAAAAAGACAAATGTATGGATGAAATGAAATGAGAGAAATGAGAAATAATATAAAGAATAAAAAATCTTACTTGAGAAATGTTATCCTAATATTTTTACAATAAATTTTAAGTAAAAGATTGTTATTAGTTAATATTGGTGAGTAGAAAAATAATTTTAGTGGTGAATTCAAATTAGAACTAATAACAACTTTTCACATAAATTTTGTTATGAAAGTATTGTGAAAAATATTGTGGACGTAATACTTCTCATTGAAAAATATAATTATTGGTAAATTTTATATTATTTAATGAGTACAAATAAATCTATTTCTTACTTATTATGTAACAAGGGTATAATAGTCAATTTATATAAACTACATTTTCTATCCTCCCACTTTTCTTTTCAATCAAATAAAAGATTTTTTCACCCTCCTACTTTTCCATCCCTCCAACTAAACACATACGAGGGAAAACTAAATATTTTTCATCCTCCCATAATTTTCCATCCTCCCACTTTTTCACTTATTCAACCAAACGGACCCTTAATATTTAATAAAATTTCCGGTTTACCCAAAAAAAAAAAGTTGCAAGTCATTTAGGGGTTTGTTTGGATAGAACTTATTTTGCTGAAACTGAAAACTGAAAATATTGTAGCAAAATAATTTTTAAATGTGTGAATAGTACCGTGAGATCAATTTTTAATAAAAAAATATTAAAAAGTGAAGTTTGTTGGTCTTATAAACAGTGCATAAATATACTGTTTACGAAAGACTTGGTCAACAATTACGGCTGTTAAAAAAAAAAAAAAAAAGTAAAAAACGCAGAAAGAGAGAACCGTAGGCGCGCAAACGCGCTATCTAAACACTCATTAGATCTAGGTATAAGCAGACAATTTCCTCGTAACTTCCTTCAGGTCCAATCTACGAAGTTCAAACGTTGAAAATGAGTCAGAATGTAACAGCTATACTCCATAAATAAATTGTTCCTACTTTCACACGCTTTAAAAAGTACTTTCAGACTTATCAAAAAAAAAAAAAAAAGTACTTTCAGAATTGACCGGTTGGTCTTTATCAGATATTGGCCTCACTAATAAATTATAATCGTTCATTTCGTTGACTCTCTTGCCATTCCCATTCTCTCTCAAATCAATTTCAAAAATCCAGTTCCAGTACAATTTCTCATTCACTTACCTTTGATCTTTGTCTAATCTAATTGATTACCCCTCATCCTTTCAGATCTACTCTACCATCTATATATCCAAATTATGATCGATTTCATGACCAACATAAGAGCCTCATCTTTCAACAACCGATGCAGCTATGATGTGTTTCTAAGTTTCAGAGGTGAAGATACACGCATGAATTTCACTAGTAATTTGAATGGATTTTTGAATATGATGGGTATCAACACTTTCATAGATGATGACCTGCTGAGGGGAGAAGAAATTTCTGCCAAGCTTCTCGAAGCCATTGAATGTTCAAGGCTTTCGATAATTATATTCTCTGAAAACTATGCATCTTCCGCTTGGTGCTTGAATGAACTTGTCAAGATTCTTGAGTGTAAGAAGAAAAATGGTCAAATGGTACTTCCGGTTTTTTATAAGATAGATCCTTCAGAAGTACGTAATCAAAAAGGAAAGTTTAGAGAAGCTTTAGTGATACATGAAGAAAAATTCAAGAATAATATGGAAAAAGTGCAAAGATGGAGGGCAGCTTTAAGTGAGGCCGGTAATTTATCGGGTTTGCCCTACAAGGATGAGTATGTATCTTTCTTGACTACTCTTTTACTTTTATGATTTTTAATTATTTGTTATCATCACTATATTATAGCATTAATAGTTATCTCTAATTCTCATCCAAAAAAAAAAAAAAACAGTTATTTCTCTTTTTTTTTTTTTTTTTGTTAAAAAAAAAAACAGTTATCTCTAATTGTTCATTGATGTGTTTTTCTTGGGACCAAATTATGAAAGAGTTCTATTTTTATTACATTCTACCACTAAGCTAGTTAAGCTACAAAGATCAACGACAGAAGCAAAAGAATATATGATCAAGATTCTTACCATATTGTTTAGAAAGTTTTCCGAAATTTGTCAAAACGTCAAAAGTGGGATTCTGATAACTTGTTTCCTCAAATCTGTGAATTTCATGTCTTTTGCGTCGATTGACATGTGACAACTATAATATTGTGCATGTGGCATGAACGATTTGATCAAGAATCATATATAAGTTAAATAAAATATTTTGATAATATTATTAAAATTGAATAATAAAATAGATAATAACATAAAAGAAAAATAAACTTCATTTAAGTTAAATGGCGAATGTACACAGGTAAGACCAAATTTTTATAAAACCAATAATTATCATAAATTATAAAATTATTTAAAATAAATTCTACTCTTAAATTTCTTGAAATTTTTTATAATGGAGTTTTAATCACAATAGTATTTTAATTTTATAATATTTTGAAATAGAGTTGTTCTTTAAGAAAACTAGGTTAACAATTTTAATGAATTCATAGCGAGTTGCCATGGGTAAAATTATGTTATACAACTTCTAATGCACTAGTATCAGATGTGTCAAATGTCAAATATTTAGCATTTGATACACCAAAAAAATCTCACATGAGATGTTCTATATGCCAAAATATTTGGCATGGATGAATAATACAATCTCAAATTTGGAAGTATATGGATAAGAATTGTAAAATTTTTATTGTTTTTTAATTTCCTTTTCTCTCTCCTCTTATCACTCAAATTTCTTCCTCTCTTCTTCTCAAAAAAAGATCTCTTCCTCTCTCATTCTCTCTTAATCTGTCCTCTTTTCTTCTCTTACTCTTGATGCTTCTCCTCTCTTCCTCTTGGCCTCACAATGCTGCCAATCTCCCACTTGCAATGGGGTTTTTTTTTTTTTTTTTTTTCGTTGCTGTGATTTGATGTGTGGGTTCAGCAGTAGGTGGGTTCATATGGTGATGGCTGGTGGATCGGTGGTGGGTGGGTTAGTCGATGGGTTTTGATGGATGGGTCGACGGTGGGTGGGTGGGACACTGCTGCTTGGGAGTGTTTTTGTTTTTTGTTTTTAATAAAAGATATGGAATTTTTTAACTTATTTTATTGGGTGATGTGTTAAAATAAGAGATCTAATGTATAAGATATTTTAAAGTGGGTCTTAAAATAGATAAAGTAACTTTTGATGTGTGAAAATTTTTTTTTTTTTTTTTAGAACATCTAATGCTGATGCTTTAATCAACATATTGCAAAAATAACGTGTATGACTCAAATTTTATTATTAGAACAAAATTTTATGGTCAGTTCTTTTTATTTTATTTTATTTTTTTGAGATAATGGTAGGTTATTAAATTAATATAAAATACATATTGAATTTTCTCTTAAAATTCTAGAAACTCTTAGTAGTAAAATTTTATTGGGTTGTCCTTTTTAATTTTTTTTGAAACATTGACAATAGATTTTAGCTTAGAGAAACTATGGTAATTATTATAATGTACTTTTTTAAATAAATAATATTGAATTATAATGTACTTCAAGTGAGCCAAATGAAATAAAGGGAAAAAAGAAAAAAAGAAAAAGAAAAAAAGAAGGCATACACTTGGTTCAACTACATAGTGTATGGTGCTATTTTTATTATAAAGTACTAATAGTATATTTAAAAATTGTATGTAAAAAAAAATTATTAATATCATTGAAACTATTGTAATAATTAGTGAGTCATTAATTAATATAAAATACATAATGAATTTTCTCTTAAAATTCTAGATACTCTTAGTAGTAAAATTTCGTTGGGTAGTATTTAAAAAAAAAAAAAAAAAATTGAATCGTTGCCAATAGATTTTAGCTTAGATAAAATATGGTGGTTATTATAATGTATGTTTTTTTAAAAAGAAATAATTATAATTATAAAGTACTAATAGTATATTTAAAACTTATATATAAATAAAAGAAAATATTTATTAATCCCACTGAAACTACGGTAATAATTAGGAGCCGTTTGAATTTTTAATAGAGTTGCACTAAAGTAAATTAACTAGGTTAATAATTAATGAACCACATGTCAAAGACACATTTTATTTTATGACTTGTAATAATGACATCAACATTGAGCCACTTGGCGAAATTATGGTGTGTAATGCGTAAGTTTTACTATATTAAATAAAATTATGATGTATAATCAATATAATTAATATTAAATTTATTTTTAATTACCTAAAACTTTTGGTAATAGAATTCTAGTAGATACATAATTTAAAATTTCTTAAAACATGGGTAATATAGTTTTACTTAAAAATAAACTATCCTAATAATTAATAAGGCACTTGATATTTTGATAATGGAGTATAATTTAAAGTAAACTATCTAATAATTCATAAGAATTTTAGCCCCTTGTCATAAAGAGAAGATAACAACTTGACACAACCACTAGTTGTAGGACCTAACTTTTAATATTGTATTGAATGGTATATGAGACCTAATATGATTTGATTTGATTTCGACAGTAGTTATACAAAATTAAAATTATTGCAAATATTTTGGTGATAATAATTAGATGGTTGATTATTTTATAATTTAATAAATTTTATATATTGTACTGGATGTCTTAATAAATTTGCTATGGGTGTATACTGAAACAATTTAAAAAATTTATGCTTCTAATTAAAACTTCTTAAAATTGTCTCAAAAGTTATTCTGCAAATTTATTTTTTATTTATGTGTAGTCACTTCACACTTGCTGCAAAAAGAGTGTCGTCACATGGCGTTATCACAACTTGTAAGGCCTAGCTTCTATTACAGAGAATATAGTATTTCAATTATATAGAAAAAACATAACATCTTGAATATATCCAAGATGTTTTTGAAGTGATCTTGTTAATAATTTATTTTTCTAATCTAATACATATTTTTAATGCTATTTTATTGGCAGCTGTGCTCAATTTGAATTTATCCAAGAAATTTATAAAGTGATCTCAAGTGATAAAGTGATCTCAAGTGCTAAATTAAGTTGTGCGAAATTATTTGTTGCAGAATATCCAGTTGGGATAGATAATCGTTTAAAGGGTCTGTTTGGATTGAGCTTATTGTTGCTGAAAACTTAAAACTTAAAACTGAAAACTGAAAACACTGTAGCAAAATAATTTTTAAATGTGTAAATAGTATCGTGAGACCCATTTTAAATATTTTTTAATACGTGAACAGTACATGAACAGTACTAAACAGTACATGAACAGTGCTAAACAGTGCGTAAACAGTGAACCCATGTGAGGTTACTGTTCACGCGCAAAAAAAAAAAAAAAAAAAAAAAAAAAAAAGAAAACGCAGACGTGAGGAAACGCGCAATCCAAACGGTACCAAAGGATGTCATAAATCGGTGTTTAGATATTCATTCAAATAGTTGTTGCATCGTAGTGATCTATGGCCTTCCTGGAGTGGGTAAGACAACAATTGCAAAAGCTATTTTCAACACAATTCATTATAATTTTGATGGAAGCACCTTTCTAGAGAATGTTAGAGAACAGTCAAAGACAAATGATGGCATACTCCAACTACAAGAGAAACTTTGTTATGAAATCTCAGGGAATAGAAATCTGAAGGTGGGGAGTATATCTAGAGGAATCAATGTGAGAATCAAAAGGCTTCACCAAAAGAAGATTCTTGTAGTTCTTGATGATGTGGAAAAATTGGATGAAATAGATAAATTGCTTGAAAATTATGATTTGTTTGCTTCTGGAAGTAGAATCATTATAACAACAAGAGATAGACGCTTGTTAGATACTCTTCCAAAAGATTGGCATGTAACATACTACAAGGTTGAGGAACTAAATGAACATGAAGCTCGTGAGCTTTTTGTTAAACATGCCTTTGGAAGAAATAATGCCAAGGAAGAATATTTTGAACTTGTTGACCAATTTATACATTATGCCAAAGGCCTTCCTTTAGCTCTTAAAATAATTGGTGCAAATTTGTATAAAAGAACTAAACGTGAATGGAAAAGTGCATTAGACAAATATAAAATAATTCCTGAGGGAGCTATTCAAGAAATACTCAAAATAAGCTATGATGGATTGGACCAAACTCAACGGGATATTTTTCTTGATATTGCATGTTTCCTTAAAGGATTCCATAAGAATCATGTTGTAGATATACTAAGTAGCATCAATTTCTATGAACCAGATTATGATATTAAAAGACTAATTGAGAAGTGTCTCATAACTGTTACTGAAGATGACAAAATATCGATGCATGACTTGATTCAACAAATGGGTTGGGAAATTGTTCGGGAAGAATCACCACAAGCGGTCAAGAAACGTTGCAGGTTATTGTGTTATGAGGATGCTTGTGAAATACTAATGGAAAATAAGGTATAAATTGTTTTGATTTACCTTTTCCTATTTTTTCACAAGTGAGTTTAGTCTCTCTCTCTTTTTTCTTTTTCTTTTTTCCTTTAATTTTTATGAAAATATAAGCTTATGAGTGTGGTTTTTGTTTAAAGTTTAACAATCTATTATATTTTCGGTGAATTATCTTCTATAATGTGATTTACTTAAAGTTTTGTTCAATTAGGGGTCAAATGAAATTCGAGGCATAACGGTGTATTTGCCTGAACCAAAAAACATGCGGTTGAATCTTGAAAAGATGAAGAATCTAAAATACTTGAAAGTTTGTAATGTAATTTGTGAAGACTTGGAATTTCTTCCTAATGGATTAAGGTTACTTGATTGGAATACATTTCCTTTATCTTCCTTGCCATCCACCTTTGAACCTAGAAACCTCGTTGAACTCAACATGCCATGGAGTCACATTGAATTGGATGAGAATTTCGAGGTATGATCTTTAGAGTTTATAAATTCTTATTAGGCTTTTGTTAATGAATGCTCCTAGAAAACAAGTTAAGTCACAATTTCTTCTTGTTGCTAAAACCAAACCAAATGTCTATTACTACATTAAATAATATTTCTTTACATTTTTTCAATAAATAAAATAAATTGTGCACAAATATTAAAAAATGTACACATAATCATAATGAATTGATGGATAATAAATCAATGAACTATCTATTGACATTTTTAAAAAAAAAAAAATTTAAAAAAGAATAGTGCTATGAATGTTACAAGTTTTACTAAATTAAGCATACAAAATGATGTGTCATCAATTGTAAAGAAAGAATTCAAATATTCATCAATCAATCACATTTATTGTTATATCAGTTTATAAATTTTATATAGTAAAACTTATTGTATGTTTAACAATTTTCTTTTAAAAAATGTTTAATATAATTCAAAATTAAACATTTATTATTTCTTAATTTATGCTCTTAGCCTTATCATTTTAAAGTTTTTTTTGTTTCTAATATATATTTTTTTAATTCCCTTCTTCTACAGAGATGTCGGTTCGAAAAATTGAAGTATATGGATTTCACTTCCTGTAAAAATATTACAAAAATACCTGACTTATCGGTAATTGCCCCAAATATAAAGGAGATGTATTTTTTTAAATGCATAAATTTAGTTGAGGTACATCAGTCCGTTGGACTTCTTGAAAAGCTTGAACTCTGGAATCTCAACGGCTGCCAAAATCTTAAAATTTTACCAAGAAACCTCCGGTTAAAATCTCTTAAATTGTTTTATCTCTATGGCTGTGAAAGTCTTGATCAAGGGACGGAAAGATCAGAGTGGCTTTTATCAATAGGATATCTCATTCGTCTTCATGAGTTGTCAATAAGTTTTAAAAACATGAATGATGTTCCCATCTCTAATTTACAAAATCTTAGGGTGCTCTTGATATTTGATTGTGAAAATTTACCAAAAGCTATGTATACTCCGGTTTGCTTTCCCAAATTAAGAAGTTTAGGTATCTTTTCCAGCAACATCACTACTCTCCCTGAAATTGCTAACATATTTCCTAAATTAAAGCATCTTGGTATTCACTGTTGTTGTAACTTACGAGAAATTCCAAGACCTCCACCATGTATACAACTTGTATACACAGAAGGGTGCAGTTCGTTGAATTCACAATCAAGAAGAAGATTATTGAATCAGGTCTCTCTTAAACAGTTTCTGTTAACTTTTCCAAGTATAGTATAATATATTATTCAATTTTTTGCTAAACTGAAGTTTCTTGATTTTGTTAATTGCGAGCAGTTTGGAAAAATTATAGGTCTTCCGCAAAGTTTAGTATGTGCACGGAGAATACATCATCAGCATTTTGTATCTGAAGCTAACTTTGAATCAGAATCAGAATTTGATTTTGATGAAGCTGCATCTGAAACGGGCTCTTTATCTGGAACGGATTCTAATCATGAAACGGACAACGAATTTGTATCGGAATTTGAACTCGATGAAGCTATATCTGAAACGGACTCCACATCTGAACTTGATGATGAAGATGATCATGATACAGATATATATAACCTTACACTTCCAGGAACTAAGATTCCAACGTGGTTTAACCACCAAAGTGTTGGAAATTCCGTATCATTCAGGATCGGTCGGAAACTTCCATCAGTTGCTTTATGTGTTGCTTTCAATGTGGAACGGAAGGATATTCTGTCAGATCCATATGAAACGTTTAATTGTTCTGCCTATCTTTCATTCTATGGTTTTGAAGAATTGCTTGGGTCTCAATATTTTTTTATAGATTCCTCATTATCTTTTATGTGGTTTTGCTTTATCAGCGCAAGAGTATTGAAAAGAATAAATTTAGATGAATGTAATGATGTTAAGCTTCGATGTGAAATTTCAAATTTTAATCCTAAATTAGCAAAAGTTTCCATAGAAAGCTGCGGGGTGCATGTAGCATGCATATGTCCTCCCCTTCAGATTTCCGATGTAGATGAAAGATTGAGAATGTTTTTAAGGAGAGTTGAGGTCCAGCTCCACCCCTTCAAGCAAATGCGCATCAAATTCTCAAAAAACCAAGATGCCCATTGCCCTCTCTGTGATGTAGCAGAAGATTCCCTATTACATCTATTTCAAACCTGTCCCTACGCCAAAGGAGTATGGTATGGTGGTGGTTTTCGAGTTGAAATGATCCAAGCTCAATCTGTTATGGAATTTGTTGAACATATAATTGACCCCCCAAGTGAGTTACTTGCAGAAAGAATTACCAAAGATGACTTCACACTTTATGCAGTAGTGGCAATGAAAATACTTTGGATGGCACGAGAGGAAGCTTTGTTTTCAAACACTAAAGCCAGCATAAATCAGTTAGCCCGTCGTCTAAACAAACAGTATGACTTTTACTTAAGATCATTTGGGATTCCGGGGGTAACTAAAGAGCAAAACAGGGGAAGTGTTTGGACGAGTCCACCTCAGCATTGGGTAAGCATTAGTTTTGACTCTGTGGCAAGATGTTGTGCAATAATGTAAGCATAGCCTTGCAAAATGGGCCAAAACGAAACGAGAAGGGATACTGTCCCCTGTAAATGAGACGCTGCCTTCAATCCATGCTATGGAAGATTCTTGATTCAACTACTAAGAAACTTGCCAAGGTACTATTATTACATTTAAGATCCTTCTCCTCTAAATTAATTGGTTCATTTATGTGATTGGGTACAAATCCAATTTGAAAGGACATTAATGTAAAGAAAATTGGAATGAATGAATGAAATTTTGTCATTTTAGATTAGTTGATTTTGTTTTGTTGTACATTCATTTTTTTAATTGGTTGAGTGTTATACCTTTATGAGGTAGTGAAGCCAAATGTTATGGGATTTGAAACTCCTTTACTGAACTCCTTCAGTTAAAATTGTTCCTTATTGTTGTGCTGTGTCATTGGTTTTATTTTGACTTATATATTCCTATTACTCTGCTTTGAATAGTCTGAAATTTGGGGAAAGCTAACACTTGGTTAAATAGGAGTGGAATATCAAGGTGAGAGTAGGTGTAATACTTCCGTTGAAAGCTGTATGAATAGAAGAAGAAAAACTTGGGGATATTTGGCTTATAATTGAATTGTGAAGAATGACCTTTAGTTGTCTCCATAATTTGCCCAATATGCATTTGTGGTGCAATTTATTTTGTCTGGCTTTGTGACTCTGTAGGATAATGAATGATAAAAATAAAAAATAAAGATCTTGATTTTGGGTGCTTAATATTCTATAATCATTAATCCTTATAATAATTTTGTAATTTTATTTGTGAGCAGTGTCATGCGTAGATGGGCTTGAACCTCTATATACGATAAGCAACTTAGACAAGATGAGAAGTATGACTTATTTTGCAATTGATTCTGTAATTTATATTTTCTCTATTGTGATGATCTTTGTTGTCATTGCCATACACATGTAATAGTGTCTAAGTTATTCATCATATGGGTAAATTTTAGGATTCCCTTATAGTATATACTTGTAATTTAATGCAATCCATTGTTTTTTTAATGCTTTACAAGGCCTTTGGTCTTTTTTTTTTTTTTTGGTTATGAGAAAGGGGAGAGATTGGCCTTTTTTTTTCTTTCAATATTGATTGGTTGCATTGAATACCTTTTGCAGATTCTCCTCATGATTCTGTTCAATTTATAGAATGGTCTCCTAGTTATGGCCTTCCTGCCTTACTAAAAGCTAATCTTCTTGATATGATAACTATTTGGACTCAGCCTTTTCAAGTAAGTTAGATTGGTAGGTTCTTTTCTCCAAATACTTAAGTAGATGCCTTTTCTACTGACAAGTAATTAACATGGCTTAGCTAAATATATTTACATTGTCCAATTGCTTGACTTCATCTTGTTTAGCCTTGTTTCCCTGCTTATGTGTGTTTTGTATGCTTTTTGTATATATGTTGTTACAAATGCTCATCTAGTTTATGGCCTATTCATTCAGAGGCCAGCTAATCTGGTATTTCATGTTAGCTGCTGGCAGCTTGAGCATGGAAACAGGATATTGCAGCTATTACAATGTGGCTATCAGGGGTGCTAGAATTTGTGTATCAATTGATGTCATCGACTTATCTAATAAATAATTTGTGTATCTAGTTGTGTACATTATGATGTACCTGGGTGCTAGAATTTTAATGCTTTAGCTGTCATTATAAAGGCCCTTCAGCTTCTCAACATATGGATAGAAATAGGGTCTAGCAAATTTAATACTTGCCATATAAAGTTGAGATTTCTTTACTATGTTTGAATAAATGTATTAGCAACTTATAAAGAGTTATAAATTTATCTAAGAAAATATTTTTAGGCAATGACATGAACATTGAGTATCAACACGGACGTAATGTCTAACAAGGCAATTTTGAAAAATTAACAAGGCAATCTTGTAGATGTTTAATAGAGTAAACAAGCAAAATGCTAGTGATATAAGCCTATTCATATCTCCTAAAATATTGCATCCATAATATGGGAAGTCTACGGTGTTAAAAATAAAGAGGCAAATTTATTTGCAATAATAGCTGCCAAACCAAGGGAAAACATGGAAAAGCACACAGCAGTCGACATTCAGAATTGCAGTTCCTTTTTCATGTTAATGGTAAAGTCTTTAGATATGAAGACCATTTTGCTCCTTTATAAATCCTTTTTTTTTTTTAGCATGTTATTGTCTCTCCAAAATTATTTATTTTCAAGAGCTTTCATCTAGTGCTTCATGACTCATTAGACTTCAATAAAATAAAACAAAGTCTGAATGCATTTCAGTAGGCTTCTTCAGCCTCTTTTCCTAATTCGTTGTGTGAAGTCTTATTCATGTGATAAATAATTACTTTATTGATTGTTCATTTTGTACAATTTGAATATTTTTGCATCTCAGAGTTCCCTTATTTATTTATTTATTTATTTTTGCAATATCTCAAATGCTGGTTCTGATGTGTTCTAAATTTTCCTTTACCATGTGATTCTCTGATTTTTAAGCATTTTTGAACTTGTTTTATAACAAATCTGACTTAGACCCCTATGTTGTTGTTGTAGTATTGTTTCTCCAAAATCTAATTTAGGAGGTCTCAACCTATGCTTATGGCCTAAGTGGAATCTCCATTGGTAGGAGCTTCGAAATAAAAATCTTCTAGGATATTAAAAAAAAAAAGAAATAAAAATCTTCTAGTGTCGAGGTATCCCCACTTACCACGTCAAACATAATTTAAGATAGTATTATTACATTTAAGGTCCTTCTGCTCTAAATTAATTGGTTCATTCATATGATTGGGCACAAACCCAATTTGAAAGGACATTAATGTAAAGAAAATCGGAATGAATGAATAAAAATTTTCATTTTAGATTAATCTATATATTCTATACATATATATATATATATATATATATATATAATACTAAAACCTTTGTTTACACCACAATTTTCCACATCAGTGCAACACAATATTTAAAAAATTAAAAATTAAATTAAAAACACTATTTTCAAAACCTAATACTTATCTCTTCTTTTTATTTTTTTGAAACCTAATACTTAGCTCTCTCTTCCTTTTTTTTTTTTTTTTTTTTTTTGAAACCTAATACTTATCTCTCTCTTCACGCTGCCCCTCATTTGTTTCTCTATGGCTTAATCTCAGAGCATCCCTCTTCTCTCAGTCTGGCTCTCTTTGTTCATAACCTTTGCTAGCTCAAGTCTTGACCTCTAAAGCTTGGTACGTTTTTGTGATCCTATTTAGTTCTAGAGAACATGTTGATTTCATATGACTTTGTTTGTCTCTTTTCATATTCAAGTCAAGCTATTTTATAGATTACGAAAATTACAAAAAAGATTGCTTACAGTTTTGGGTCTTAGGGAATTACTAGTTTTCTGCTCCAATTTTGTTTTAGGCCCTTTTGTTTTGTTATGGTTTTGCAGCAATTTATTTTTTATTTTTTGTTTGCTCTGTAATGAATATGTGTTGTTCATTTTGTTATGCATGTTTAATTTTTGGTTTTTTTGGGTTCAATGTTATGGTTTTGTGGTGAGATTTAAGTTTTGTTGTAATTGGTTTTGTTATGGTTTTATGTGTTGTTAAATCCATAAATTAGACTTTGGTTCTCTGCCATTTGATTTGTTTTAATTTTTTGATATCTTAGGTTTTATTTTAAACAAAAAACTTGGGTCTTCTTCGTTAAGAAAAGCACTTTGCGTATGCGCAGACCAACAATCCCAAAGCAAAGCAAAGACTCAGAGACATAATGAGAGAGAGAGAGAGAGAATCCAAAGCACTGAAAATAACCCAGAAAGCATCAATCAGCAAAAAAGTGGCAGATGATGCGGCGGTGGAGGTCTCAGTACCCGAATGCACCACCATTCCCTCCGGTGACGACTCGGTCCGGGCTGACGTGTCGCCTCTTCCTGAATCCGCATGCTAAGGTTCTTTCCTTCTTGTCCTAACTCACTCTCTCTCTCTCGCTTTCCATCTCTGTTTGTTTTGTGAGAAAGTTGTGATTATATATGCTTTGTTATTTGTTATTTTTCTTTAAAGAGTATAACTCAAGGGGATTATTCAGTTTGCGTAATTAGAAAGATGAAGTTTTTGATTGGTTGCTGAGAAAATGGAGGATTAAGTGAGGGAATGATGAGGGAAATTGGAATTTATTTTTGGTTCAATTAGGAACTGATTGAATGAGCAAAGTTGGAGTTTTTGGTTTTGTTAGAAACTAAATAGTAAAAAATGTGTGGAAAGGTTATTAATTTGATGCTTCATTTGTTGCTGGAATTGTAATGGAAAAGAAATAAATGTGAACAATATTAAGGCTTTTATTATTGTTCTTATTTTAAATTTTGTTCCATTTAAGCTTATCAGTTATCACGTTTAAACTTATGCTTATCCCTTCAAAGTATCTGCAATGTAAAAATTTGCTTTCAATGTTACTCTACCTTTTTTTTTTGGATCATCTTATTCTTATCCCACCTATTACCAAAATAAATTTAACAAAATAACTTTAAATTTTTTATAAAAATCCAATCTATCAAATTTTAAAGAATATTGTATTTAGATAAGTTTAACCTGAACACAAAGTTTGGATCAATACATAACTCTCTCTTTTCTTATCTAATAAAGAAATTTAAAATCACTATGCTATATAAAACCAATCACAAAGTTTAGATTAATATATAACTCTTGCTTTTTTCTTTTCTTATCTAATAAAGAAATTTAAATCAACTAATAAATATTTTTTGTTGACTGAAATGATAGAACTAATAAAGAAATTTAAACTAAATACGTTCTACTAATAACTGCTAAACCAAGAAAATATATATATATATTCAGTATAAAACTATTATTGTTATAAATTATTCCCTTTACATATTAATAACTTTATAATACTTATTTTACAGGTCCTACTCTCATTTTTATTAAATAATAAAGATTGTGGCCAAATCTGTGTTTGAAGCTATGACTTATGAGCTATTGGAATGTTGGTAATAATGTTTTCATTGCCATAAAGCAACCAAGGTGTGGCCTTTATGTGTTATGTGGAATATCGTACATTTGTAATCAAAGAAAATGTTTTTTTTTTTAAATTTTTTTATTTCATTTTTAAACTATTTGTAATAGTTATTTAACTGATTATCCCATGTATCACACGGGTTAGCGACTAGTTGATTATGTTTTGTTGTACATTCATTTTTTAACAGTTGAGTGTTATACCTTTATGAGGTAGGGAAACCAAATTTTATGGGATTTGAAACCCTTTTACTGAACTCCTTCAATTAATATTGTTCCTTATAGTTGTGCTGTGCCAATTGGTTTTATTTTGACTTATATATTCCTATTATTCTGCTTTGAATAGTCTGAAAATTGGAGAAAGCTAACACTTGGTTAAATAGGAGGGGAATTTCAAGGTGAGAGCAGGTGTAATACTTCCGTTGAAGCCTTATGAATAGAAGAAGAACAACTTGGAGATATGAGGCTTAAAATTGAATTGCGAAGAATGACCTTTGGCTTTGGGTGTTTCCATAGTTTTTCCTAATTAGGCATTTGTGGTGCAATTTATTTAGTTTGGTTTAGTAATTCTATAGGATAATGAATGATAAACACATAAAGATCTTGATTTTGGATGCTTAATATTCTATAATCATTACCCCTTACAATAATTTTGTAATTTTATTTGTGAGCATTGCAATGCATATATGGGCCTTGAACATCTACATTCGATAAGCAACTTAGACATGATGAGAAGCATGTCTTATTTTGCAATTGATTCAGTAATTTATCTTTTCTCTGTTGTGATGATCTTATTTTCCCTGCTTGTGTGTGTTTTGTATTCTTTTGTATATATGTTGTTACAAATTCTCATTTAGTTTATGGCCTATTCATTCAGGGGCCAGACAATCTGCTATGTCATGTTAGCTGCTGGCAGCTTGAGCATTAATGGAAACAGGATATTGCAGCCGTTACAATGTGGCTATCAAGGGTGTCTCCGGTATGCAGGCAAATGA
This sequence comes from Quercus wislizeni, assembly GCA_023055345.1. NCBI lineage: Eukaryota > Viridiplantae > Streptophyta > Magnoliopsida > Fagales > Fagaceae > Quercus > Quercus wislizeni. The sequence goes on along the minus strand of JALGQJ010000007.1, from coordinate 19,540,291 downwards.
TGTCATCTACTTATCTAGTAAATACTTATGTATCTAGTTGCGTAAATCATGATTTACCTTGGTGCTAGAACTGTAATGTTTTAGCTGTCATTATAAGGGCCCTTCAGCTTCTCAACATATGGATAGAAATATGGTCTAGCAAATTTAATACCTGCCATATAAAGTGAAGATTTCTTAATTATATTTGAATAAATGTATGAACAACTTATGAACAACTTAAGTGAAGATTTTTAAGGCAATGACATGAATGTTGAGTATTGACACGGACATAATGTCTAACAAAGCAGTTTGGAAAAGTTAAGACATCATGGTGCAAGGAATTTTCTTGCAGATGACTAATAGTGTAAACAAGCAAAATGCTAGTGATATAAGCCTATTCATATCTGTCCTAAAACATTATATCCATAATATGGGAAGTCAACAGTGTGACAAATATAGAGGAAAATTTGTTTGCAATAATAGCTGCCAAACCAGGGGAAAAAATGGAAAAGCACACAGCAGTCAATATTCAGACTTGCAGTTATTTTTCATGTTAATAATCAGTAAAGTCTTTGGATACGAAGACCATTTTGCTCCTATATAAAGCCTTTCATTTTAGCATATTATTGTCTGTCCAAAATTATTTCTTTTCAAGAACTTTCATTTAGTACTTCATGACTCATTAGACTTCAATAAAAAAAAATAAAAAGTATGAAGGCATTTCAATAGGCTTGGTTAGCCTCTTCCCCCAATGATTGTGTGAAGGCTTATTTTCTCATGTGTAACCACGTCATAACTTTTTGGCTTACATGCAGTTTCATAAGCCTTTTACGTCGTTAATTGATACTCTACTTGTTGTTTTAAGTCTTTTGCTTTATTGATTGTTCAATATGTACAATTTGAATATTTTCTGCATCCCAGAGTTCCCTTTTTTTTTTGGCAATATCTCAAACACTGGTTCTATACCATTGTCGGTACATCAAGGCTGGGACGAAGTTGGTAAGTATTACTACACAAGATGCACCTGCACTTGTCGTACATGCACAAACTCATGCCATATATCCTCTATAGTAGTCATACAAATAAAGTACATGCAACAAGTAATTTATGGCTATAAGTCATGATTTTTACATCCCTCCCATGTTTGTATGAGGAGGTTCAACACACTCAATGATACCATATGTTGACAAACTACAATTCATATAATTATTAAGAGTGCTTAACTTTCCATATTTCAAATATAGAAATAGAAGATCAAATTTCTATTTGAACCTGCCTCCATAAACCTAGGCAACAAGAAAAGTTTGTGTTATAGAGAGGTTAGTGTACTCTCTATTTTGTAAAAGTAGCAGGTACATGAAAAGAAAAGGTAAAGAGTTGATACAAATGACTCCTACATATTTTATAATTGGTTTTGTAAAATATAGAATGTGCCAATGTTTAATTTTGACAGTGTAGGTGTGTGTGTATACAAATACAAGTTTGGGCATGTACAAGACGTCATTGATATTGGTTTGCACGAAACATTTGCAACATGAAGATGTCAATAATTGGAGGTTCATATCCATGGATACACCTCCAAAATTCCAATAGAAGATAAGTTCATTTAAGGTGCATAATCCCACTTACTTTTACAGAAATATATGTGTGATCAATCCTAAAACTTATATGTATTACTTACTTGGGCCAAGTTTGATTGTGGTATCTTTATGATAATAGTTATTTGTGTGTAAATTTTAATCTAAATCTCCCATTTTGTGTGTAAATTTCATTAGGTTTTAATTGTATTTGAATCTAATCTTAGTATACCATAGGTGCTCACTGCTTGTACATGTCTTGATCTCTTCATGTTATTGGAACTTGTCACTATGGTTGATATTAACACTTTCCTTTGTTAGAAAATATTTGTGATCTAAACTCCTTTTCTAGAAAAAAAAAATTGTATCTGTATTTTTTATGATTGGAATTTAGTTTTAAAAACATGAAGTTATCTATAAAATTTATGATCTCTCTTTTGTTGAATGCTTTGATGATATATGGGTTTTATTCTTTAGGTGGAGAACTATATTTCAAATCTCAATTAATTGTTTGGTCTTTTTATCATGATGTGAAATTTGACATGTTCATCTATGAAGTTGCAAATTTGAGATATGGGTTTTTAGCCTATTGGATTAGTTAAAGGAATATTGGGGATAATTTGAGAAAGACCCAAACTGAATATGTGACTACTAAGTTTTTAGTAGAATGGGAAAATTCTGGAGTTTAAAATGAGAGAAAGATTGCAAATTTTGAAAATGAGATGTAGATTGAAGACAGCTAGAATAAGTTATTTGAATATCTCATTTTATTGCCAACCTAGGTGGTGATTTTGTGGGTTATTAGAAGCTTGGTTGCATTGAGAAACTTACTTTTAAGATATAAGAAAATATATTTGGGATATGACCATAGGTTATTTTTTCTGTCTCTCATCATGAGTCAATGATATTGCTTATATGACTTTTTCTTTTTCTTGGTCATTTAAATTATGTTAACCTATATGGTTTACTTCTTTGACCTTTTTATCATCCTCTGGCATGTCCCCTTTAACCTCTAGCCTGATTTTAGCCGCATTGCTTATAAGGTTCAAATTTTGTTCTTTGCTTAAATGATATAACTCATATAAGTATACAAAGTCTGATTTAGCCTAAGTGGCAAGATGTTTTGCAGAGTTTAGTAACCACGGAGACCATGATTCAACTGTCAAATATGAGCAGTTGGGTTAAGTGTGTTAATTCTGATCCACCTTCAACCATATTACAACTGGAGGTGCCATGTTGGGAACTTGAGGCAACCCTTCTTTCTAAACTTTCCTTCAAGTGGAAAGTTGGTGGTCTTTATCCACAAGATAGTGAGAGCTTCTTTAATGCATGATCATGTGATGTAGCTTATAGCTTGGTTACTAGAAGAAGAATAAATTTGAAGTTGACTTGGAATAAATGCCCACATCACGATCATCATGTAGTTCTTCTGTGATCAGCTTGTTGTGAGCAGTCCTCTAATCAAGGGCAAGATTAGGTGCAATGCAATGGTATGTCCTCATGATCATTTAATACTTTTAATTTTTAATCTATATCTATATATATCTAAAAGTTGAAGCGTAGCATTTATTATTGCTACGCTCTTGTTCAGCCATATTAGTGTCCACATCATTATCTTTTCTTTTCTTTTCTTTTTTCCCAATTTTCGTATAATTGTTTGTAACATTTATTATTTTTAATATTTACACTTTTCCAACCTTTCTCCCTCCCTTCCCTTTTCATCTCCCCAATACTTCTCCAACTTTTCTCCCCCCTTACATTTTCATCTCTCCACTATCCTCTATATTAATATCATTCTTCCTCTTTTCCTTCATCTTCCTTTATTTTTGTTTTTTCTTATTCACACTCTCTTACTATAAATTTGTCACTATCTCTATCATTTTATGCATAGTTTTCGCTCATAAAAAATGGTTGTTCTCTCTGTCTCTCTGTCTCTCTCCATTTTTTGGAGGATTTTTTTTTCTTGCATCATCACTTTAGGTTGATAATTTTTATTATTATTTTTAATATTTACACTTTTCCAACCTTTCTCCCTCCCTTCCCTTTTCATCTCCCCAATACTTCTCCAACTTTTCTCCCCCCTTACATTTTCATCTCTCCACTATCCTCTATATTAATATCATTCTTCCTCTTTTCCTTCATCTTCCTTTATTTTTGTTTTTTCTTATTCACACTCTCTTACTATAAATTTGTCACTATCTCTATCATTTTATGCATAGTTTTCGCTCATAAAAAATGGTTGTTCTCTCTGTCTCTCTGTCTCTCTCCATTTTTTGGAGGATTTTTTTTTCTTGCATCTCCACTTTAGGTTGATAATTTTTTATATTCTTTAAAACTCTACTTTGGGTTAATGTAATTTAGTTTATTTTTTATTTTGTTGTCTTTGATTGTTAAATGTTATCATATTGCGTTATAAAGAATTAAATATAACATATAAAAATATAATATTATTCTATTACATAGCATGATTTGGATAATTTGGTATTTATTATAATTTGGTATTTATTCTATTACATAGCATGATTTTTTGTAGTGCTCAATTTAGACGTTAAACTATAAAATTTTACTAATTTTTGTTTATTTTCAAATCTTTGTGGTGAACAAAATTCTCTTAACAGTTGTATTAGAAGTATTCTATAATCAAAGGTACTATCAGACAAAAATAATCGGATAGGTGATAAATTTTAACTTTTGCAATTTTATTGTTATTATTATTATTATTATTATTTTATAACAATGCATATATAGAAATTTAATTCTTAGATTTTGCTAATAATTGTTTATTTAATAATATGCTGGAGGTGGACGAAATCACAATTTTTGCAAAGAAAATAACCTTAAAATAGATTGTCAACAATAAATTGTTTTCCTAATTGATCCAATTAATCATTGTTAAGTTTTATTAATTTTTTTTAGCTACGTTTTACGGTGTTTTAGATTGTAAGAAAAAAAAATAAGGTTTAAGAAAGTTTGTTTAAAACTAAAAGAATAATTTCCAAATTTTATGTTCTTTTTAATGATTCAAAAAATCTTATAAATAACTTTTTATTAAAAAATGAATATTTTTGTTAACTTGCCTTTTGAATTTTCTAAGAAAAATTATTGTATTGTTTTCATTTTGGTATTACAAAATTTATATTTATGATTCATAATTGTTCCTATATTACATTTATAATTGTTCCTATAATAAACAAAAATATGATTACGAAATACATTACTCTTTATTAAATTAGTTTAAATTGTAAAAAAAAATTAATAAAACCACCATAAAATAATTATCATGCGCAACACGCGGGTTCGCAACTAGTTTTAAATAATAATTGCCACCAAAAAATCTAGGATTTATCTATGCTTATTTTTAATGATTAAATGTGATTATTGAAGATAAAACATTGGTGGGGACATGATTAGGTTTAGGAGTTTCCATATTATTTAGAGTGGACACGTAGTTGGATTTATATCAGATGATCAACTTCTTCTTTTGAAATTATTTATGGTTTAAATCTACTGGGCAGGGGCAGCCTGGCCTTAGCAGACAACTTTTGCTATGTCAAGATTGGTCGGTTCCTGTCATGGTTGAAGGATGTGGCAAATGAAAATCTAATGGGTTAGAGGTTATGTGATGGCCATTGGAGCAACGTTGCTGCGGAACTTTGGGCCTTAGAGGGATGAGATTCACTTATGTATTTCCCTCAAATTGCCGGCAGTGGAGATTGAGCTAGATGCGAAGCTGGTTGTTGATCTCTTGAAAAAGGAAGTTGGGAACCCAAATGGTAATGATGCTTTTGTGGCTAACTGTAGAGAAGGATTGAAGGAGATTCCTCTAGTTAGAGTTCAACACTGCTACCGGGAAGCCAACAAATGTGCTGATGCACTAGCTAAAAAGGGAGCCATTCTATCTCAGGATTTTGTTGTTTTTGTAGAGCTCCTATCGGTTGCTTAGTTGTTAATGATAATTTCCTTTCCACCCAAAAAAGAAATAGAAAAAAGAAAATCTAAGTGGCATGACACTTGTTTTATTTGTAAATCTAGAGATTGGTGCAAGGTACATGCTGGTTGTGTTAGCATTGGCTTATTACTACTGTTATTAGGCTTTCCATTAAGGAGGCCTTTTTCAATGTGGTACAGAGAGGGTGCTGGTGATTTTGGTCTTCACAAATGGCACAGCTGTATTGACATTTATTGGTTGAACTCTACTGTTATATTGTTCATCAGAAGCATCAGCAGCAGGTTGAAAATTTTTTGCATCAAACAGGAGGATAGGAGGTTCTCTCGAGCAGCAGACACACAAAAGATGAAAGCTTGACTGCTTATGTTTCTGTTTTGGTTTGGTTTTATTTATTTTTCCTGGTTTTGGCTGGATTGATGTATAGATACAAACTTGGGTTTTTATGATGTAATTAACACGAACACTATTTTACTTCTTTGATGGTACTAATAGAACAGTAGATTTACTATTTCCAAGTTTGTTTGGCTCTAAAGGTATTTATAATCTGTGTAAGAGTAGTTGCTTGTTCTGAGTAGTGTCTAATCAAGCAGAGCCTTTATGTATCGCATGATTCTTTTAATAATACCTACCCAAAAAAAAATCCAAGCTTAACCTTGTTATATATGTCGCGCAGTTCTTATAATGCGTGATGATTGAAGACAAATGAATTTGAAGTAATGACTCAATCCATGAGAACTTAATACCATTTGATTGGTGAGAACCCTCATGAACTGATAACAGAAGACTTTTCAATGATGGCCTAAAAGTTGTCAATAACGAGTCAAACATGGCTGAAGAGAAGTGAACCACTGTGTTTGGTTTAAAGAATGAAAAATTTGAAACTCATCTGTAAGTGCACTATTTTTTAAAATTGCATCCTCTTCCACACTGCTCCCATTCTTCAAACGAGGCATTACCAACAATTTTTTAAGCTCTTTGTTGATAACCAACAAAATAAGATGCAAGTCTTTTTTATTTCTCAAGTGGTTTATGATTTTATAAATTGACAAAGATCAATATATAATGGGTCATACTTGTAGGTTGTGTAGCTTAGGATTATTGGATGATTCGAGCCTAACTTGTATCATGGTTTTCATTATCTCTCTCTTTTTATCTTTCCCCATGCATATTGTTTGAGTTGTCATTTACTTCTAGGCAAAATATGTATATCAATTTATTAGCAGTTAATACCAATTTCGAAAATTCATCACATGCTTAGGTCCAGAGTCCAAAACATTGTTTCACCAGCCCTACCTCTCTTGGCGTTGCTCCTCATGAAGTTACTCAAATTTAAAGGAAAAAAAGTCATATTCATCATGATCCAAACCCAAATGGGCCCATGGGCCATGGCATGGCCAGCCAATTATACACAATAACAAAATCTCAGTAGCCACATCATCGATCCGCACTAATCCCTCTAAATAAAGCAACTGCCGTCGATGACACAAAAAATCAACGGCCATGATCCTTCTCTTCCGCGCCACATACACTTCTTATCAGAAATAAAAATCAAAACCCTAGTAACGAATCGCAGCCGTCCATAGCCCGTACGAAATCAACGTCCATGATCGTCCTCCTCTCGCTCCCAAAATTTCAATTTCAATCCCCTGGTATAAATCCACTACTGATCCCTCCAAATCCGGTTGCAAACTCAAAGAAAGAAGAGTGGAGGGTAGCTCTAAAAGAGAAAGTTTGGAGGCAAACCAAAAGAGAAAGTTTGGTAAAGCATGAACAAAAATTCAACATGAACAAGGTGCAAATATGGAGGGTAGCTCTAGAGGAAGTTGGCATTATATGTGGTTTGGCTTACAAAAAAGAGTACGTATTTTTTTTTTTTTTTTTTATATGCAAAGAGTACATATTTAATGACTACTTTGTTATCTCCAATTAATTTTACAGTTAAGCAGCAACTCCCAATAGCTTTATTTTTTTATTTTTTGAAATTATCAAACTTTTGTACTTTGATCATATCTGTTATGAGGGAGCTAGTTAGGCTATAAGGGGTCAATGTTAGAAAGATAAGAATATAGGATCAATAATCTAATCAATTACTTAGAAGTTCCTCCCACATAATCTTTATAAAATTTTACCCCAATTTCTTAATAGATTCATTTAAGCTAGTATTTAGAAGTGGATATTCAATAGGTCTATTTCCTTACCTAAGTAGATTTTCCATGTCTTTGTGTTAAAAGCCCAAAATTGATTTCCTAGTTGGATTAAAAAAAAGGGGGGGCTTCAAAGTGATAGTTCTTAGATCTATGACTATGAGTTACATACCATTTACTTTTATTAACAATATATATCAGTTGTAGTACACAAGCTAAACAATTTGAATTTAGTTCATGTTCATATTTTATTTTCTAACATGTTTTTAATGATTTGTAATTGGCAGCTACCCTTAATATCAATTTATCCAAGAAATTTTTGAAGAGATGTCTCCATTTGTTGGTAAGACAACAATCGCCAAAACTAATTTTGACTTAATTACATATTGTTTTTAATGAAATAGTTTTCTAGTAGACGTTAGAGAAAAATCAAGAACAAGTTGAAAAAAATGCTACCTAACACGCTAGGTATATATTTAGATCCCACATACCCAATTTTATGGCTTATTCACTTATAGCCTAAACTAACAATTAATGTCCAATATAAGTAATTAGCCAATTTCACATTGCATGCATATTCAAGTAGCAACTAAAACAAGTAAAGCAATATGAAAAAGGGAATAAAAAGAAGCAAAACACATGAAAGCACCAAATGTGTGAAGTGAAAAACCAAAGTCCTCATTGTAAAAACCTCTCCGCGACACCACTGTCGGACCTTCACTAGTGAATAGTTGCAGTACAAGTTTGCATTAGACCCTCCAAGCCTAAGCAGCTAAGCTACCATAATTCTCAAGCCCTTCAAGCTCTAACTCATTGCATTAGTAAATGATATTTGCCCTATATATTAAGCACTTAAACATTGGGTTTCATTTGCATCAAACACAATTAATTTTTTACGTCTCTTAATCAGTATTAGTATCAAACTCCCTTCCCTTTTCAATCTATTTTTCTATTTACTTTGACATAGTTTATTAAATCAGCCTATACCTTCAATATAGGTAAGATGAAAGGTGATTATAGCTTACTTCATGAGCTCAATGGTAACAAAGAGAATTGGAAGATTAAGGCTTGAGTCACACGACTATGGGATGTCTACAATCTCAAGAACAAAGATTTTATGAGCTTGGATATGGTCTTGCTAGATGAATAGGTTAGATGCACATACAACCATACATCAACTGTAAACTAGACAACTTTTTTTTTCCTACAATCTCAAGAACAAAGATTTTCTGAGCCTAGATGTGGTCTTGCTCAATGAACAGGTCAAATGCTCATACAACCATAAGTCAATTATAAACTAAACAACTTAAAAAAAAAATGTTAATGATATTGTTTTTTTTTAAATAGTAATAATGATTGGTTGTTTAATTCATGATTGTATAAGGGCAATCACATACATGCAAGGATCAAGGATGCATTTGTTCATCAATTTAGGGAATTATTACAAGCAGACAACATCTATTACATAAAGAATTTTGGTGTTATTCCTTACCAGAATGATTACAAAATAGTCACCAATGAACATATTATCAAGTTCTATGCAACAACAATAGTTAAACCAGCAGGATCAGACCATCCTTCAATCCCAAAATATAAATTTGAATTTGTTCCATTTGAACATTTGAGTGGTCGGTGTGACAAAAATGTCCGCTTAACAGGTATTGATGCTAATAAATTTTGTTATATTAACTCTATATTCATATAATTGAAAGGCTTGATTAAAGGAAAAAAATCAAGTTGTATGTCCTTGATATATTTGATCATGTAAATTATGTAGATGTTATTGGAAGAGTGTCAACCATTTCCCGTGTATGAGAATGACAAAAATGGAAAGCCATCGAAGAGAAGGATCATTGAGATTGAAGACAAAAGGTTCGTTTGACTCAAATGATTTTTTAATACTAATAATAGGAAATTTATGAAATAATGAAAAAATGCTTAAAATTACCAAAAATGCAGGAAACGTAAAATTCAGATTACATTGTGGGGAGACCTTGCAGAAAGTATCACAGAAGATGTATGCATGGATAGATCAAAATCAACTATTTTGATAATTACTTCAACAGCTGTGAAAGCATTCATGAGTAAGAATATATGTGTCATAATTTAGTTCGTTATGCTATTTTTTATGGTTCAGTTAATTGCTATGCTGACTATTAACTTTTCTTTTATGTTATAAGACCAATTTGCATTGTCTTCCACCTATGCAACAAAGGTTTACATCAACTTGGATTATCAGCAGAATTACATCCACTGGGATTCCGAAGAAGTGGAAAAAATAAGAGGACAATACACGAAATTATAAAATTTCTTGAGCAATCAAAATCTCAGGTAAGTTAAAACTCTAAATAAGTATTTGATTAATAACAAAGTTACATGTATTATATACTAATAAAAAAAATTACTATAGGAACCGATTTTCTATTTTATGGCTGTCGTGAAAAAAGTAAATGCTGAAAATGGATGGCATTATATTTCATGCACTGATTGTCATAAAAAGGCTAAAACAATTGGATCTACATTTTGGTGTGAAGGTTGCAAGAAAGGATTTTCTTCTCCAACAATAAGGTTAGTTCTAGTTTATGAAAAAGATTAAAATATATTACATATAAAATATATATTGTGGAAACTTAAACATTTGCCAAAAACTTCAGTTACAGATTAGAATTACATGTCAAGGATGAAAGTAGCAGCACAATATTTGTGGTATTTGACAAGGAAGTAGGGAAAATTGTTCGTATTCCTGCTACACAAGTCTATACTACAGAAATAAAGGTATAATATTTATAGCTTTGTAAAACTTCTTGAAGTTATGAACTTATCATGATTTTTAAGATTTCCATACATCTTTCAAATATTTGGTATTACAAATGAATCTTTTGTGTGTGTGTGTGTGTGTATATAAACCCCCATGACAGGATGAGGATGATGATGAGGATGTTGTTCCAAAGCCAATAAAGAATTTACTTGGAAAAACATACACGTTCCAGATAAAAATCAATCCAAACAACATTTTCACTACAAAACAAAATTTCACAGCCATTCATGTGTTTGAAGATCATGAGTATAAGCAGTTGCAACATGAACAGGTATACTATGTCAATAACAACTATTAATTATTGGATTTGTTTACAAGGTTATCCATTTAAATGATCATAACTACACATATTCATGTAGGAGGAGAAAAATCAGATTCTTCCCCTGAAACGAGCCATTGATGTGGATGTTGAGATTGAAAGAGAAGTTCCTAAAGCTAAAAGAAATGGAAAGTAAGTATAATTGAAAATTTTTTTGAACACATTTTTTGAAAAAAAAAAAAAAAAAAACCTAATATGATGCGAATTTGAATTTACCTGACCATCCATGTCTTTTAGAGCTATGGTGGTAGTTGATATTGTGGGAGCAACTTTCCGTACTAATAAGAAATGGATGTTCATGATAGCATAATATCCTCATGTAACTCTGATCATCTCAACCTGAAAGTGTTAGTTACATATGAAATCTAATGTTGTATATGACAATGCAGGTTGATTGAGTCTGAGGCAAGTGCTAATGAAGAAGAGGATGTTGATGACAAAAACGAAGAAAAAGAAAAATGAGGTAGAGAAAGAAGAATCTAATTTGGATGAAAGAAACGTACATTTTTTTTAACCCGAAACGATAGAAACTTTTATTTGAACTAAACCAAGTATACAAAGTAAGGCTAGACCAAATCATCTAGGACTGGGGGGGACATCAGCGAAACATGCTGTGATGTCCCAAACGAAAACCGATATACATACTATCATGCAAGTGAGTCCCAACTCCCACACTAGTTACCAGATCCAGCTATGCTCGTTGCAGTGTTTAAGCCTTGATATTTCTCAAGCAATCCTGTTGCACTTTCAAGAATCACCTTCGGATGAAGCTGGACCAAGCAAGTGACCTGTAGAAAAGTTCCTTGATCCTCATACTACAAATGCTTTCTTCTACAAGATTCCAATTCTGTAGGGCTGAGTAGAGAGACCAATTATTTTTTACTTTCCTTAGTTGGTGGGGTTACATCATACATGAATGCTTTGCAACCTTAGTAGCAACTAGCAAAAAGCGAGGCAGAAAACTCTTTAATCATTTCTTCTTCATTTGTTTTTCAACATGGAAGTAATATGTTTTTACCATTTCTTTGTTTTTTTAATGAATAGTTCTTTTACTTTTATAATTTCTTTTGAATAAATAGTTGAGCAATGCAAATGGCTCATAGGGTCATAAACTAGATTATCCTCAAATACGCTCTTACATTATGCTTAATCTAGATTAGGATTTTTTTCAATTCTCTCCATTTGTCTTGAAGTGGATAGAATTCACTCTATGGTAAGATTCAGTTTTCCTGTTACCTAAGAGAATAGAAGGGCCTGATGCTAGGGTTTATGAAAAAAAAAAAAAAAAAAAAAAAAAACGAAACTCGAGTTCAGTGAACTCAAGTTCTATGTTTAGTACTCAAGTTCCCTGAACTCGAGTTTTCAGGCAGAGAGTCCCAAAAAAAAAAAAAAAAGAGCTGTAGTCGAAGACTAGAGACTTGAATACTATCTATAGTACTCGAGGACACCAAACTCAAGTTTTTTTTTTTTTTTTTTTTTTTTTTTTCAATCCTGCAGAAACACCAAACACAGAAACAGAGCAACACATGTGCAAAGCAGAAACAGAGCAAACAACATAATTTCTACATGGCAAAAAACAAAAATTTGATCGAAGAAGTAGACAAGAAAAAAGACTTAATCGAAAAAAGAACAAAATTTTATTACTACATACATTTTGATTACAAGGCCATAATGACAAAACTTCTACTGAAATATACACTTTGATTACAAATGATAGTTTCACACTGGATCTTGCTTCATGACTACACATTCCCTCAACAGTCTAGCAATCTTGTTTCTGGATTACACATTCCCTTTAAGTTCGTCACTTTAAGTTGACTCATGTTATACAGCTTGCCCCACCCTTTCGTAGTAAGACGTCTCTTCATTAGGCAAGTTCTTTTAGTATCAAAGCTCTAGGATCTCAAATTTCACAACATATGAAATGCAATCACCTGGAGTACTTGGCAGAGAGTACTTTGCCTCAAGTTCATAATGTTTGAAAATAATGTAGGAAAGAATATCAACCAATGACAAACATACAAGCAATATCCAACTAATGTCAATCCTTCATAATATAAACTTCTCATTTAGTTTCCAACAAGTTAAAATATTATGATTAAGTCAAAAATTAAGCTTCTATTTTGATGATAAATCACGACCCAATACCATGTTTTAGAGGGGGAAAAGAATGGAAATAATTAACAACTAATTGAAAGACAAAATTAAATATTCATAATATCACAATCTAGAAACAGGTACATTGGATATAGAATACTTCGATTACAAGTGCATTCAGTGATAAATAAAATAGTAATTGTGTCGATACAACACAGTAGTAAGTTTGAATACACCATAAAGACGATTTTGTATATCCTATACCCGGCATATATGCCGGGTACAGGATATACCCCCTCCATCAAGAGAATCACAATTTACATCTACAATGCCATTCCAAAATCAAGTATCTGCATGCCTGACAAAAATTTAAATATTGTCATTAGATACCAAAAGTCAAAACAAGGGTACTAATCTACGCAACTTGGCTAATTGAAACAATCATGGCATTTTATATAAAAGCATCACTTACCTAGTTTGGATCATTACTGCTTGTTGAAGCCCCACGGGAAAGCGAACATCTTCTACGGTTATGCCCATGTTGATGACATAGCCCACAGCTTTGCTTTTGTTGAATCTCCCTCAAGCCAGAATCTAGCCTCTGGCTTCCTGGTTCTTGCTGGACCCCATCCATCTCATTCCATATCCTAGACTTCATAGGTCGACCTTTGGCCTGCAACAGGTCTGGGTTAGGCACCCACTTTGGACCATCCATATCCTTCCACAATGACTCTAACTTTGGCACCACAATGCATGTGAGCAGGTGCGAATGACGTTCTCCAAACTATAACATGGGTCAATATATGTGTAAATCCGCTCACAGGATTGTATGTGAAAATATATGTTGATACCTTATCAGCAGGGGTTAGATGTTGGTATCTGCTCACAGGATTGTATGTGAGAATATGTGATGTGTATATGTGACACTGTGCTCTGATCAATTATCTATATGTGGTTTTGAATGACTTTAAGATTTGATTATATATGTATTAAGTGGTTCTTTATATGTTTGGAAAACAATATGTAATATTTTGAGTGAAATTGTGAAATCAGACTCATGCTTTGCTTGACTCTATTTTATTGTGCATTCTGTATAATTATTTACTAGATGTGTGGCTCACCCCATCAATTACTGTTTTCAGATTAGAGTGTAGTTGGGAATATAGAACCTTCGGATCGCTTTGTAAGGTGCAAGGTAGAGCGTGGAAATTGTAGGTGATTTCAGTTTTACTTGAAGACTTATAAAATTTTAGTTACTTTTATTTTGTAATTCATGTTTTATATAGTGGAGATTATTTTCAATTTATGAAGTTTAGATTTTTGTAAGAGGTTTTTTTTTAGGGTATTGTTTCTTTGGAGTTTTAATTTATTTTGGATTAATTATGTTTATGGAGTTATATAAGTATAGCAAGTTAGTCATGCATCTAAATTCATGTTCCATGGGCCATGAATTTAGATGCATGACTAACTTACTGAACTTATATAACTCAATGAACATAATTAATTCAAAATAAATTAAAACTCAAAGAAACAATACTCTTAAATAAAAAAAACCTCTTACAAAAATCTAAACTCCACAAATTGAAAATGATCTCCACTATATAAGACATGAATAACAAAATAAAGGTAACTAAAATTCTATAAGTTTTCAAGTAATACTAAAGTCGCCTACAACTTCCACGCTTTACCTTGTACCTTACAAAGCGATCCAAAAGTTCTATATTCCCAACTACACTTTAATCTGAAAACAGTAATTGATGGGGTGAGCCACACATCTAGTAAGTAATTATACAAAATAGACAACGGAATAGAGTCAAGCAAAGCACGAGTATTTTGATTTTTCACAAGCTCATTCAATGATATCAAAAATAATTATTCCAAAACATATAATGAATCACTTAATACATATGTAATCATATCTAAAAATCATTAGAAAACACATACATATAATTGATCAGAGCATAGTGTCACATATACACATTACATATTCTCACATACAATCCTATGAGCGGATACCAACATCTAACTCCTATTGGTGAGGAATTAACACATATTCTCACATACCATCCTGTGAGCAAATTTACACATTTATCTGATCAATCCTAGAAACATTCATTCTGAGTCACATATCACAAAACAAAATATATACAAAATAGAATAATTTTCTTAATATTAACAATTATTCCAAATATAAAGGCATAGCGAATATCACAATATCGAATTGAACATAAATCAAAGAATGCTTGACTCTCTTAGGGAATGAATAAGAATTGAAGAGTTTATATAAATATTTTTTACAATTCTAGAGTAAGTTTGAAAACCCAATTTGCTAAAAGAAACGTCTTAAATACCATTTGAAAAATAAGAATATGACTTTGAAATCACTTGGTTTTAAACAAACTTAAGGAACAAGAAACTTTTTAGAAAACTTACTTTGAAACTCAATTATTTTCAAGAAATAGTTTAGTTTAGAAATCATCTTTTAAATGAGATTTGAACATTCAAAACGTTATTTAAAATTCGAAGTTTCTCTTTAAAACATTGTCTAAAAGTCGAAGTTTTTCTTTCAATGAAGTAAAAATAATGCTTTCGATAAACTTTAGAAAACGTAAACTTTAAAAACATAACTTTTGAAAACCTTTAACTTCTAAGAACCTAAAGAATAAAACTTGTGTATATTATGCATAATTACTTACTGCACTTGAATCACTCTGAAAGTCTTGCTGAAACAATTGTAGAAAGTGTTGAACATGAATGGTTCATGGTGTTTGGACCAGTCAAAGTCTAGGTAAAGACTACCAAGGCCATCAATCCATCAATCAGAGAAATTGGACTTTGACAAAATGTGAGCAAACTCCAGGGGATCTGCATTCACACATCTTCTCATGGACTAAGATGGTATGCTACTTATGTCCTTAGTTACTTGGACTGTATGGTTCTCCAAATAAACTGGGGAAAAAGATTGGGAAAGCACTTAATGAAAAGGAAGTACGGATTATATATATATATATATATATATATATATATATATATATATATATATATATATATATATTAACCACAATTGAAATTTTACAGCCGTGTTCTTAAATTAGGAACTGAAATTCCATGAATCTTTCAAGAACCCGCATCATGGGCAGTGGGCAATCTAAGATTTAATAGTGTAAATAACAATTCTAGGAAAATACCCCTTTTTAACAATCTACACATCACTAACTCTTTTAATTATCTGATTCTAACAAATGAAAAATCATACCTGAAACAATTGGTTGCCTTTTCAATTAACTCCAAGGAAAAAATATACCTCCTAGCCTCCTTAGTGATGAAACCCTTATTATGAAAACCTTTATTTATCTTTTCCTCCACCTTATATTTTAACACATCAAAGATGTGGGCTTAGTGGGGTAGTGGGTTGGAGTTTAAAATCCACTTGAGATTATTTCTTTAGTCTCCAATAAGCCCATAAAACATCTTCTTCTTTTATTTATTTATTTTAATTGCCGCACTAAATTGTATGTAATAAAATTTTAATTTGCTCACATATTTGTAGCACCACAAAATTGTCTACTCCCATCTTACCATGCACACACATATAGTACATCAACTCTATATTAAAAATGACAAGATACAGTGATAATCATAAAAACAAAATTGTGGTATTACAGTAGATTTGGTAATTCATTTGGTCAAGCATTTCTATGCTTTACTCTCCTTCCAAATCTCTTCAATTTGGAGGAATTAAAAATGAGGAGTTAGAAGTAGTTAGAATCCCTCCAAACCCCTCCTATAACCTCCCCCTCTTCCCTTAAAAAAATATTCAAATAAGGTAATTTAACTTATTCTTTCTCCCTCTACTCTACTCCCCATCCATCCAAACAAGCTATAAGCTTCAAATATCGCACGTAATATTCACTTATAGCGGATGAACCTTACCTATATTGAGCACAAAAGTTTGAAGAGAGAGAAAGAGATATACAAGTGTGACATCAAAAACTACAGTCTTCACTGACATAATTACATAAATAATATATGGTCAAAACTAACAAACCTCTAAAATACCCATATTTAGTAACTGGTGAGAATTGCACAGATCAGACATTACAATACAATTTTAGTAAGAGGCATCTCACTGATCAGGCCCTAACTTCATTCTAACAACCCTCTTTTTTTTGGTTATTTTCTGATTTTTATCATGGAACTAGAGTGACTAATATACATCCATTGAGGATTACTATAGGTTATTTTCTGATTTTTCTTCCGCAAGGCAATAGAGTGACTAATAACATCCATTGAGGATTACTATAGAATACCACGTTTCTAATTGTTGTACTTCTTTTTTTTCGTTTTGTTGAGTTATGAGTTAAATAGCTAATAAATTGAAAAATATGAACAGTTCTACAAATTCAAAGGGTTATCAAGCAATATATAGATATTAATCATCTTACAGAATCTGCAAGACTGTTGCTGTATTCACAGGCAATTTTCCTATTCACTGCATTAAGAAGAAGTGCAAAGATAAGCTTATGGATAATGTAACAGGCTTCACACATATAGAGAGAATATATCTTCAAACTTTTCATTCAAGTTGACAACATAAATAATTATAACTTATAGTATTTCTAACTATTAAAAAAAAAAAAAGCTTTTCCTTCAAATAAAAAAAAAAGTGAAGTACATAATATTTTACAACAAATCATGTAGTAAATTTGTTATCAGTTTTAATTTAAATTTACTATTAAAATTACTTTTTTGTTTACTAATAACAACTTGTCACTTTTTTTTAGAAAAATAAACCTAAAAACTTTATTAAAAGAAAAATTAGCCAAAATCATCCAAAAATATATCATGAAGTTATGAAGGAACATTATCCATTCATGGGCTAACATATTTTGCTAGATTATGAGCTAGTTACCAGGCTAGCAGTACTAGAAAAAGAAATAAAACCAAAGGCATCCATAGAATGTTTAGCATCGGAGATTAAATGACCAAATGAAGAAAATGAACAATTTGCTGTTTATAATTTATCGTGAAAGTGTCATAAAAATATAACTTATGTAATAAAATTTATTTATAAAAGAAAAAAAAAAGAGAGAGAGAAGGAAATAGATGACCCGTCTGATCTGAAGTGGGTCCCCCATCTGATGTACCGACGTAGTACCTACTATTCAAAGCCTCAGAAACTTCTTCTCTCACCTCAAATTCCCCTCCACTGCAAACGCAACGACTAAATAGTTCCCTATACCTTTGCAAATAGGCATTACTTCCATCAATTTACATTTACTCCCTCCGAAATTTCAATCATTCTTTGCACAATTTAGCGTTTTGCAATTGGAATTTAGGAATCCGAATTGGCTGCCCTCCTTCGAGATCTACAAAATCTCAAACCCACAGCTGTGCTGACACAGTGAGGGCTCAAAATTGTGGTATGTTTAAATTCCAACACTTACTTTCGTTTTTCATCTTCAACTCTCATTTCCTTTTTATTTACTGATGATGGTTGATTAACTATACTGGTACATTTGGGAATTCCTACTCTAAATTATCGGGATGTTCTTAATAGAGTCTTTCAAATATGCTCGTAATAATTGTGGAGATGCCACTTGGAGTATTGCTCCAACTGTTTGTAAAAATGCCTCTGTGAGTTTTAGCTTAGATCAATCATTTTGCGTTAAAATTTTGAAATTACTACTAATAAATAGGCACCCCTCCAGGCAGGTGTGTGTTTGGGGAGATCATATTTTTGGTGATATAGAGTTTAATCTAAAGTGTAATTTGGGACCTGGTACAACTACGGCTTTTAGGACCCAACTTTTATTTTATGGTAAGTATGTGATATGATTTGATTTGGGTTTGATGTAATTTGAGAAAGTGACTATAACCAATATGGGTGAATTATCTTGGTCATGATTTTTCATCTTGTTAGAGTAATGCTACAGACATAACAATTTTTTCACAACAATTGAGGTTTCAAGTTTTTACTGGTTCTTATTTGGGCGCGCATCATTGACATCACTTTTTTTAACCTAACAATAAGCAATAACAACTTGTCAACTCGGCATTTGTGAACTTTTTTTTTTTTGCCTCTAGACTTATTGGTTTGATTTAATTGTTTGAGAAATCCTTTATTATCTGTTCATTGTGTTGTATCTCATTCATTTTCTTCTTTTCTTCCCTTTCCCTGTCAAGGTTTATGAGTTGTGGGTGAAAGAATGGGGATGTCAGCTGCTACTACTGCCGCTGAAGGCATAAAATTTTGCATATTTGATTTGAGAAGGGGACAACAAGAGGGGCAGGAGCTCGACAAGATTTTGTTTTTCTTTCCTGCTGATTTGCCCTTTTCAGCACAGCTTTCTGTAATAGGGCTGAGCGAAGGACTTATCACGTTTACAAGGTTAGTACTCCCTCTGGTTTATAAAGCTAAACTTGTACTTTTCTGCTTTGTCTCTGTGATAATGATGATAAAGCAAGGGGGAAGTAAGCAGAGAAATCAGAATTCAATCAATATGGAGATAAAGAAAATAAATGGAGAAACTGGTAGAATCTTGTGTGTGCGTACATCATTTTTTTTTTCCCTTTGTTTTCCTTTTGATGAGAGAAGCTTGTTTTAGAGATTTTTTTTTTTTTTTTTTTACTTCCATTTTCATAATACCCTAGCAGTTTACTGCACCTACTTGAGTTTATCTAAAAGAGGCAATTACAATTTTATGATACAACTGTCTTCTAATCATCATAATTGTAAGAGACTTGTTTCTGCAAAAGGCATGATCCTACTCAAGTATATTTGCCTTCAAATCCTATTACAGGCTAAAGTAAATTGATTTGACCCCTAACACTTTCAATATGTTTTATTATTATTATTATTATTATTCTTGATGTTAATTTAAAGGTAGAACATCTCTTTTTCTATGCAGAATTTTCTCTCCAGAGGCTGCCTGTGAGGTCATAGAAGCAGAGAGGCACTCTCATGTCTTTTATGAGGCAGAACCAGATATCTGGATGGTTATGGTAAGCTATCTCCTTTTTTTGTGGCTTTTTATAAAAAAGAAAAATGAAAAAAGAAAAAGGAAAAATGAAAAAAGATATATACATACATACATACATATATGTATGTGTGTGTGTGTGTGTGTGTACTGAATAGGTTGATAAAGTAGTTACTATTATCATACTTTGATGGTAATATGCATCTTAAATTACCTATCAAAAAATGTTTAGAAGGTAATATGTCATATTCTATGCAGATCTGTTATGGTGTTGCTCTGTGTCATTGTATTTTAACAATCTGCATCTAAAATTGTAGACTTGTATTCCTCATTACAAAATTAATTTAAAACCTCAGCACATTTATTCCCCTTTAGTTTATTAATATTTTCCACTCAAATCTAAGCCTTTAAACTATATATCTAGTATAAGATGTTGTCATATGGCATACCAGGAACTGTTTGCTAGTTATGGAAAATAGGGCTTGAGAAGTTGCTTATTCAACTGTTATTTTTCCTTTGGAGGGTTTCATTGTCAGAATGTATGTGCCATTTTTCCTTCCATACATTGCTTGTGGATGTGACTCTGTAACATGAAAGATTTGCCTCTATGCTTGTGTCTTTGAGGGAATAATTCACAAGAAAGACTTTTAGTTTTTGTGAAGAACATATGGAGCTCAGTATGTATCATATTATTATTATTTTTTCAGAAATATGTTTGAATGCCTGCTCATAAGCTTAGTGAAGTTTCTTAAGAGTAGTTCTAAGTTATGCTCTGTTTTATTGAAGGTAGTGGAGAAGAATGAGTCAGAAGCTATATGGCGGATTGATGCATTACGAAAGGTTCTTAAAGAAGTTCACTCTCTGTTTCTAATGTTTCATGGATCCATTAGAACATTGATTGAGAAAGAACCTGCTGGAGGATTAATTCGATCTCATTTGTACCCTTTCATCATGGATTATCTAAGTGGTAAATTATCATGCAATCATAAGCCTATTAAATTAACCTATATCTACATTTCTTTAGTCTATGGTTCAAAATATTTCATTGTAAGTCACTAATTGCCAGCATGTCAAAAGCGGTCTCTATTGGATAACTGCTGCTGGGGTAATGCTGAAGTTGCTGTATCAAATGCTCTCCATTGGATTTGTGCTACCCACGTAATGCTGAAGTTGCGATATCTCATACCTTGTAACTTTTCTCTTTTGAGGCAGATTTTCTTCTTGGCAAGAAACTCCAGCTACCATCATTCCGTGACTGTTTAAAGGAGCGTGGAACTGTGCAGATGCTGACTGTAAGTCGGGAGGCTGCAATTGAAGTTCAGGTTTGTCTTTAAGAACTATGTTCATTAGTCACGTGCAAGTGAAATTCCTAAGGGCATCTTTGATACACAATAATAGATTCAAGGATAGAATAGCTGTTCCTTCAAATTTGCTGCTCAGTAGTTGGGTTATGTTTCATTACTAGGAGTAATTATTCCTAAGGATTGAAACGGAAGAATAATTATTCCTTACGAAAAATTCCATAATTGCTACTTTTTAACCCACAAAATAGCCCAAAAAGATAAAACCCCAAAAAACCATTGTTGGTAACCACTCCCTAAAAGCTTTGCCACTCTCCACTTTCTCTTTCTGGTGTCCATAATAGTGCAAGACTAATCTTTTTTTTTAATATAATTAAAATAAAATATATCATTTGTAATTAATAGATATTAATTCTACAATTGTTCAATTTATTTGTAATAAGATGTTAAATGAGACTCACAAAGAGTGAAAAATAATTTTATACAGGCATTCAAAAAAAATTTATTTGGTATATGATTCCATTCCACCTTCTTATCATGTTGTACCAAACCATAAAATACAAATTCAAAGTTCTATTCATGTGTTATTACCAAAAAAATGATTGGAATAGTTATTCCATTTTTTTTTCTTATATTCCTTGTTATACTCATCTATATTCCCAACCCAAATGTACCGTAAATATCTTCATGATTAACCTATAGTATTTTTGTTTAAAGCTGTAAGTGTGGGACTTTGCCTAGAAGATTTGTTTTCTTGTATGCTTGGTTACTAGTGATTGGACTCTTTTTAAATCAGATTTATAAGCGTGGTGGAACAATTTTTATTCTGTTGGATCAAGGACCATTCCATTTGCAGTAATGGGTTTTGTGATCTTTTTATATAGTAATTGAAAAATCCTGGTGTTAATGGTCTTTTTATATATTCCATGTTTCTTCAGGTCGTAAGTAATTTGGCTGATTGTTATTGAAATTATCATTTTTTTCAAGATCATTTTGTAACTGCAGAAATTCTGTCAAAAATTATGTTTTCGACTGGTTTCCTGATTTTCCACCAAAAAATCATACTCCTCAAAACCATTCTCAAACGCAGAAATTCTGTCAAAAAAAATCTGTTTTCAACTGATTAAACTCATGTATTATTAAATTGGAATGCCTTTCAAGAACCATAGTGCTACTACTTAGAGCGTTTTAAATCTCATTCTCTTGCTTAAATATAATTTTTATCTATAAAAGCCATCATTTTCTTTAAAAAAGAAAAAGGAGTGTATTGAAGTACTACATATGGATTAAGGGAAAATGGGAATTATCTGTGGTTGATCTCGTGTAAGATTGTGTAGTTTTTTCTAGATGGGAATTCAAATACATGTTAATTTTTGGGCCATAATACCAGAGTAAATTTTTAGGTTTCTCCATCTTTGTGCAGCTTTAAGAATTTAGGTTTAACCTAGCTATAAACTACAGCCAATATATATATATAGGTGGGTCTAAACAATTATTAATTCATTTTCTTTAATTTCATTGAGACTGATTTATAGTATATATTCTTATGAATTGAGTTTCATGAATTTTTATATTCACCTATTTCTAATGATTACATCTTGTTTTGCAGTCGCTTGTCAGGGTGCTAGAGTCTTTTGCTGGGAACACACAATTCTACTCGCTGATTTTATTTCAGGACCTGCTAGTGTCTACTACTCTTTCTCCTGTATGGATATTTGAATCTTATTTGATCTTTGATGCTTTTATATTAATATTATGTACTATTTAATTCAATCCAAAAAGTTGACAAGATGCTCAGTAACTGTACAACATTCCTGTTAACAGACTTCTGATAATGAACATTGGCGAATTTCTGCTCTAACCTTCTTTATGAAATTTTTTGTCAGGTTGATACCATAAACTTATTTACATATGCTGTTCTAAGGTTGACACCACGTGCTCTATCCTCTGGAGTTAGTTCCTGGTCCTATTTACGCAAAGGAAGTACAGCATCTAATGTTGCCACTGGCTCCATCTTGGCCCAGTCTGCTTCTGTTTCAGAACAAAATTTTCGTTCTCGGGATACCTCTCCGCCTGGTGGAGATAATAGCCATCACATTGCAAGGCCCTTACAGCCGGACAGGTGGTCCAAAGGCAAAGATGGTTTTCTTGTCACTGACATATGGGGTACAGAAGCTAGTAGTTCAACTTTGGCCACCCCAACCATTTGGCTTCAGCAGACAGAGGAGAGAGTGTATGTCTGCGCTTATCAGTATAGGAGCCTTACCTTAATCCTTCTTGTTCCTGTTGCCTCCATTCTTAATGGGGAGCAAGGTGTTTCGGTGGTGAAGCAGCAAATTCTTGAAAATGTTAGTTTCCTACCTGTTTTTACTGAATTTTTTTTTCCTCTACTGAATCCCTCTGTTTATTCTTGTCCTAAACAATTTGGTGCCTTAATTGCCACCCCAACTTATTGGAGTTGTTGTCCTCTGATGATAAAGTGATACTTTCTTATTAATAATATATATATATATATATATATCTCTATGTGTGTTCTTATCAAAAAATATATATCTCTATGTGTGTAGTGATACTTTCTTAAGTGTGCCACATTGTTGTTCCAATGAATTTTAATTGTTTATTGAAATATGTATAGTTTGTTTCTTTAGAGTCTTTCTTGTGTCCCTTCCCTTTAGAGTTTTCAACCTCCTCATTAGCACTTTGTCTCACTGGGTCTGCTTTTGTTTTCATGGGCATTTTCTGAAGGGACAAACAATTACATTCATCATCCTTTTTCCTGCCATATTGGGGCTATTCTAGGTTGATTCAATATAAGGTTGTTAATTTTTACAGATCCCTATAAATAAGCAAATATTGTAAGTATAAATGACTGAAAGCAACACTAGTTTCTCTCTGTTCTTCATAAAATTCATATTTCTTATGAAAAACTCATTGAGGGGCCATTTGGTCTGCAGAATCCTGACAAGATTCCCATCATTCTCCAGGAATTGATTGGATTTTCATCTTTGGTTCTTTAATTACATAACACATTCCAAGAATGTCACATTTCCATGTTTCAGGGGAATATGATTACCACATGAATGATGCTAACATGAGATACCCACCATGTGGGAAATGTCAGAGTTTTTATAAAATGACTAAAATGCCTATATGTATAATACACATACACTTGTATGCACACACTTACATACATCCATATATACATATGTACATATGAGTAATTAGAAAACATACCATACATCTAATCATCCCATCAGTTTTGCTTGCTCATATGACATCTTGAATACATAGAGAATGATGTTGTTAAGCATTCACAAAGTAGGTTCAAAGAAACAATGATCCTGAATTACTCAGCAGTGTAATGTAAATGCACTACATTGAGCATTGAGATTTCTAGAATGAGCATTTCTTTTTTTGATAATTAATGGAAGAAATTTTATTAAGAATAAAAAGCCAGCCAAGTGCACTAGAAATGTACTTCAATGGCAAAAATCAAGAACCCAAATTACAATTATAAATAAGATCAAGGAGGAACAAACAAGAACAAGATGGCAAAACTAAAATCCAATCAAGGAGAGTATAGAAGGAAGACTTTATGTCGAGGATAGACTGTTCACAATCCTCAAAGCATCTAACATTCTGGTCCCACCATAAGAAAGACTTTCTGTTAACTATTGACTCAGAATGTAAATGTTGTCACTTGCTGAGAAAGTTCTGATGATGGCGGTCTCCAATTCTTTACTATCAAATTTAGGTCATGTTTTTTTGCATTACAATTTACATGGTTTTAGGTTTCATCTATGTAAACCATAACTGAGGGATTGGCAAAGCTTTACACATAAACATAATTGAGGGAATAAGTGAATACAAGACAGAAAAGAACAGCAGTGGGGAAAGAAATGGAAAATGCTTGTAAATTAAGGAGTTATACCTCTTCAAGCCCTCAACTATTCTGTGAATAGAGAACAATGTAAAGCCAAAATTCCCTTGGTGGATAGAACTATTACTCCACCTGTCCCAAAACGATTGTCCTCTTTTTCTTTTTTTTCATTCTTTCTCTCTTTCTTTTTTCTGGCATGTCCCAAAATGAGTGTGCATTTCAAAAATTCAAAGCATCAAGTTTTCATTTCCTAATGGAAATAAAGACTAATGTATGAGGTTGCGTATGGTACTTAAAAAAAAAAAAAAAAAAGTGCCTTTCCCAAGGAGTAACAAGTAATAAGAAGGTCAATACATGCAGTTAGGTAAATGAAAAGTTTCCTATACTAATCCTTCAGTTGGACTTGGAGTAAGTTACCTTTCACTTTAGTTTGATGTTAGATGCTCATTTCTGGAGCTCTTTTGCTGGATGTTGATCATATTTTTTGGTTATAAGATATTGATAATTTTCTGCTTTATTCTCATATATTTTCAGCTTTCTATTGTTTGTCCTTTGAGAAAGTAAACTACCATTGTACAGAGAGTTTTTTTTTTATTTTTTTGGGGGGGGGGGGGGGGTTAGTGTCCTGCGGGCCTTAATACACTGTTGGGCCCCTTTCATATGAGCTTAAGGTTTTGAAAAATTGGTTAACCATCATATTGCATTGAGAGAGTGGAAGCTTGTCTGTGGCTAATCTTATGTTCTTTCTTGCTGAATTTGTCAGTCATCACTTAAGATGTTGAAAATTGAAGAAAAACTTTCGAAAGGATGGGCTGGTGAGAATGCTTATCATGTCAGTGGGTATCGCTATTTACTAGTAGATGGTGACAGAGATGTATCCAGAGCTTCTCCACCAGGAAAGGTTACAACCCTAACCAAGGTAAAGCATCCTAGCATAGTTTAGCTTGTTGACAGCATGCTTACTTCTTCCTCTTCTTTAGCATAAAAATTACACTCATGTTTATTTTCCATATTTATAATTTTATTTTTACTTCTTGTTCTTTTAGGATGTTAAATGTCAACAACTTTATATGATTTAAGGGGGAAAAATCCCATTATCCTTATCTGATTAGGGTTCAGTCTCGTTGGATGATAATTTGTTTCTACTTTACAGTTTAATCCATTCAAGATTTTCATTATGGGATTAATGTGTGGAGATTGATTGAAGCAAGAGTGTTATCATTTTAAAGGTTTATTTCTAATTATTCTAGGATCATTTGGAGTATGTTGAGGTACTCACACTTTCTCACTTCCGTCCTGGATTATATCATTTCACATTTTATAAGGTTTGAATCTATGGGTAAAGGATTCTAGGTATGACTCAAGTAGAATATTGTGATGCTTATGTTTAATATCTCAGAGTGAGTCACACTCATCAAAATGTGAGGTGCATGTCCAGCTCCATTTTCTTTTCTTTTTTGGTTAAAAGGTTAAATAAACTACAATTGTGAATTCAAATGGAGACTGCATAATACTTTTACAGTTATGACATTGATTTGAAATATATTCTCCTTTAGTAGCTGTAGATACCCAGAGCAAAGGTTAAGAAAATGAATTATTATGGTGAAACTACTGTTACATGAGCTTGGTAACATGTTGAGGCCTTCTGATCTATAAGTGATTGATCTTTTTGAGGTACTATACTACTTTAAAATGATTAGTCTCTGCTTTGGACTGGTTCTAGCTTTTGCAACTCTGTAGCAAGAATTGTTCATTGTTCAACCCCAGTGAAACAATCTAGATGCACTGATGCTAAACGGACAGCCAAGCTTTCCTTGAGCAGAGGGATTATCATAAGTTGCAACACAAGTTTGGGAGGTGAAAAGTCATGAGTAGAAATACTAGGAGTCGGTAGCTGATTTACATGCAATTTGGTGACCCGAAGAGAATCAACACAGGGATTAAAAAATTCACTGCCTTATGATCCTCACCTATACCACTTTTCGGCTAGATTCCTTCATTTAAGCTTCCATATTAATAAATTTTCTATTTATGGTAATTATTCCTTTTGTTTAAGAGTCAAATTAAGGTCCCAATGGGACCCCATTTTGGGACGTTTCTTAGAGTCAATAGTATTGCTTTGGGTATTTTTCTCTATTTTGTCTTTTTTTGGCAATTTTGTCTCTACATTTTTAGCCTATTTTGGGAATTTTTAGCCTATTTTGTGCCTGACAGAATTAAGGTTTCCTAACCACCCTAGGGTTTCTCTAATGTTTTCCTATATAAGTGAGTGTTATAGCCTATTGCCCATCAAATTATTCAGTAGAAAGAGTTTTCTTCTTGTTTCTTTGCCTCATGGATTCAAGGTTTTCTATAGCACTGAGGTGCTTCCTATCTTTCTTGAGGTATACATGTTCTACTTCTTGTGGCCATCCCACTGTGTCATGCACAAAACATAAATCCAAAGGCATCCACTCAGTGGTTGTCTAGAGGTGGTAATCCCACCTTTTATATCTTCTGAAGAACTACCTGAAGAGTTGAGAGGTGCTGTCCTTTTCGTTTTCTTGACTCTTGTTTAACATCTCAGTCTTTCTGGAATCCTCATTTAGTACCATATCATTTCCAATGGCATGAAGAAGTATTAGCTGCTGGTTTGCTGTCTTCCTTTTTTAATAAAAATAATGGAATTTAGTGGATGCACATGTGATAGGGCCTTGGTGCCCTAGCCTGGGCTGAAAATTTTCCTCTTCCAAAACTTTTCTTCCATACAAATCATTTTCTCATTATATATTTTAAATTCAGAAGGCGATTTAGCCTACAGACAATTGGATTTTTTAGATCATAGATTGGATATTTTTTACTATATATTTTTAGATCAAAAGGTGATGGCAGCCTACAGATAATTGGATTTTTTTTTTTCTTATTATATCTTTTTAGGTCAAAAGTAATGGCAACCTACAGAATGGTAATCGTTGTGAAATCTCTTCCTGTGTTTGGTATGTTTTGGGTCTTTCCTCAGGATAGTAATATCTCTTGCTTTGAGATTTGAGCCAATGAGAAGCATTTGCATTTGTTTTGGAACTTTTCTCCTCTGTATTTATTACCCATGTTTGGAAGAAACATTGTTAGACAACCTTTAGTTGAGCTATTTGCTTCTTTAACTGAGTCAAATGAATAAAAATGATGCTCAAGAATAAATTTAGCATATTTATTTTCTCGATAGTTCCCTGGGTGTCAATTACTTTCTATCTTTTTTCTTTTCTTTTTTAAAGTCTCCATCATTAACATTGTCAATATAGTATAAATAAGATGATGATGATGATATGTGGTCTATGGTTGCTATGGCATTGTGGTCTATGATTTTGGGTTTATTTGGAGTAAGTTGGGTTATGCCAAAGTTAGTTGTGGGGCTCCTAGCTTGCTGGCAAGGCCGGTTTGGTCGTCATCGAAACAGTCATATATGGATAATTGTTCTTCATTGTTTAATGTGGTGTCTTTGGAGGGAAAGAAATAGTAGGTGTTTTGAAGATAATGAGATATCCATACCAGAGCTCAAGTTATTTTTCTTTAGAACTTTATTGGATTGGTTGTCTATTTTGCAAAACCAATCATTCTCTTCTTTTCTTGATCCTTGTAATTTTTTTTACTTGATTTGTTGACTCCTATACACTCCCTATGTACTAGGGTGTCCCTTTTTTGATATCAATAAAGCTTATTACTTATCAAAATGTATATATATATATATATATATGATGATGATGATGATGGCACTAACATTGGTTATGATAATATATAATTGCTAGATATCCATGAGTTAGCCTGAACCCTGAAGACCAGTGTTGTATATATATACTTGCCTGCAGTGTCATGCTGTCTAGGGACTGATGATACTGGTGGAACTGGTTGTTATTATTGTGATGTCGTGATTGCAAGATGTTTGTGAGTAATAATAAAAGTGATACTAGGTTAATGTCAAATGTTAGTGAGTTTTAGCACGAAAATGGAATCTGAATTTGAGGCCCCCAGGGCCATGTTGGTGAGACTTACTGCTGCTGCCTAGGGACTAAAATTTGTGGTTGCTCTGTATGAGCTTAGACAGGGTGATTTAGTGATGGGACTAGTCTTATCATTTAGTGCCCATCCATAATTGCATCTAAAATTATTCATTGACAATTATACACTGGTTAAACTCTAGGTCTCACCTATTAGTCAAACCTTTAGCTTTGCATGTGGTCTAATGTTAAGGCATTAGCGTGGAACTTGATGACATAATTTCAGATGGAGGATGCTGACTTGTCTGCTTAAACCCTATTGCTGGTCAGCTGATTTCTTGTGAGATGATTTTAAACCTTAACTAGGCTGTTTATTCAAGTGCTGTACTGTTGCAGGAATCTTTGCTTGCCTTAAGTAAGGTTAGAGAAGAAGTTGATTTGGAAAAAGGTCGAATGGAACATGATAATGCAGGTCAAGAGAAAGATTTGGAAGTTTGCATTAGAGCTAAAAACAATGCTTGGGTTATTGCTCGTATTACAAAAGGGAAGGAGCTTTATATGGTTCTAGAGAAAGCCAACGAAACAGTTCTTTATGCCTCTGATGCTGTTGAGAAGTTCAGCAACAGGTAGCCCATTTTATTATATGCTTCCCTTGGTGTTAATTATTTTCAAGGTAACTAGGAAAAATATAAGTAATAAAAAAGGCATGAATATCATGGTCTGGTTTAAATTCAAGATAAGTTTCTTTCCACCTGTTTTGGTTGACAAAAAGTATCTCACAAAACTCAAATTATTATGTTGCATTTTTTTTTTTTTTTTTTCCAGAAAAGAGAGATTTTCTTTTCAGAAAAATCCCAAATGACAATCTTTCTATATATGTATATAATTTTTTGACTGAAATATATGGATATAATTGGAATAGGACTCTTGGTGTTCACTTTTCATTATTTCCAAATATTCCCCTACTTTTTAGCTCGAATTGATTTTATAAAAAATACAAATTTAGTACAAAAAAAGATTTTAAAAAATGATTAAAAGACAAAATTGGAAGCAGAACCCTCGTTCACACAACTTCACCACTCTCATTTATGTTTTTTTCTTCATTTGAATTTAAATGTTTCTTACCTATATGTTAAGAGTTCTTACCCAAAAAAAGACCACCAATTCATAACCTTATCTATTATTTTTATCTTTTTTTGAAAAAAAAAAAATTCAAACGGAAACTCAATTGCCAAAACTAACCAATAAAATAATCTGAAATAACCCAATTTCTTAGGAACCCTAAAAGAAAAAAAAAATGATAAATTTTAATTTAAAAAAGAAAAAAGAAAAGAAAAAGTCTCTGATCACACTCCATCGCGTGCGAAGAGGCTAGTTTCCATAATTGTTTTTTGTTTTTGATGAAATAGTTTCCATAATTGTTGAGTATTCTAGGTTTGAGACCTTTTTGTCTTAGAAAATTATCTTTCTCTGACAATCAATGATTAATCCTGATTGCTGGATTGCATATCAATTCTAACAGCACTTAATCTTAATTATCAAATTTGACAGTTATTATTTATCATTCGATGTGATCTTAGATCAACAATAATCATAATAATCATCTGTTTGTTTTTGAGTTGTGCAGGTATTGCAATGGAGCCTTTTCTTTGGATTAGGGAAAATTCGTTGGTTTTTGATATTCACGTTCTTATAATAAATAGGGATGCTCGAACATGGTTAGCATTCTCTAACTGCCATCTTCTTTCTTCCTGACACATATTGGCGGCCTTCCACTGTAATTTTGTAACAAAGAAATTTTATAAGAAAGAAATGAAAAAATATATATATACATACATATATATATATATATATATATATATATGTGTGTGTGTGTGTGTGTGTGTATCAGTTACATGTATAAGCATATTTGTTCATGTAAACATGTTGATCTATTTGTTTTTGTTCTTTTTAGGATCTGCAATACTCTGCAAAACTGGTCACTGTATTTGCAAGTTTTGTCTACTGTAAAGTTGTGTCCTGGTATCATACTAGAGATTAGAGAAACTTTTATGATCAGGAGAGCTACTCTTCTATTAATTATTCTAAAGGCTTCCATTGGAAGAACGGGTGGGGGGAAGGAATATCTTTTAACCCAACAATGTTGTTTCCTGTATATGGTAGTTTTAATATGGGTTTTAGCCCTCCTGTTTTGTTGATTTACTCTTGGAGGAAGCTTCCCGTGCTCTTTTGTAGCCTCTGTTTTTCAATGGTCTTTTATTCAGCCCAAAAAAAGAAAAAAAAAAAAAAAAAAAGAAGGGTTGGGGGGGGGGGGGGGGGGGAGAGAGAGAATATATATATATATATAAAAGCACTGCTATCGAATGATATGCCAATAATGCAATTATTGAAAAATTAGGATACGAAACAGCCAATGAAATATTTATGTATATTTTAAAAATATTGTTAAGCATTATTATTATTATTATTTTGAGAAGAATTGTTAAGCATTATTTATTTTTTGATAAGCACGTATCAATCTAAAAATAATTATAGATAATAAAATGAATTTATGGTCATTAAATGATGTTTAGAATACAAACCAAAATTCAAAACAATAAATAAAAGATAAAATAGCTGTATCATGACCAGTATATGATGTTTTAATAATAATAATTATATAAAAAAAAATGCTTAGAATGCAAACCTATATATAGGCCATGTCTTGGACATTTTGACACTTGAAAAACAAAAAATGATTGGGACACATGAGTAGGCGTGTTTGTAAGCAAAATGGGGGTATTTGTGAGATGGACAAGATTTAAGTAAGTATTTAGATACTGTTTCTTAGATTTTCTTCTTAAGATTCTGTCATATGGATTTTTGCTTATGGGATAGAAGTGTATTTTTTAGATAAGTATTTATGTGACAGAATTTTAAGAAGAGAACCTAAAGAACAGTACCTAAAATATTGTACTTAAGTTTTGTCTTTGTAAGATATATCTTCTTTTTATATTAGGAGTAAGAGAATTTCATATATAATTGAAGGATGGGAGAGTGTACCACATTATATGGCTATATATTAGGAGAAGTTAGAAAGTTATATATATTAATTGAAGGATGGGAGATGCGAGGGTGTACCACATTATATTGCCTATGGCCTTAGGACGAAGTTAAAAAAAAATAAAGGTTATTATAGATAAATCCTTTTAAGTTTTAGGCAAATTACACTCCCCTCTCCTAAGGTTTGGAAAAATGACACTCACCCTCAAACTTGAAACGAAAAAACTCCCCTCCTTTGAGATTTGAAAAAAAATAACACCCTCCTCCCCCACCCCCCTTCTGTTAATAGGGTGAGGTTTGGGTCTAGTATCCAGTTGTACTGGACCTATTGAGATTATAACACGTGTCCACTTTTAAATACATGTCACTATCTTAACAGGTTCAGTGCACTACATGCATTGGACCTAAGCCTCACTCTTGTTAATATTAGTAATGGAATATTTTAACTTTTTAAAAGATTCTCTTTACTAAAATTTAATTATGGTTAGTAAAAAGAGCATTCACATAAAATGAAATAAAAAATGAAAAGAGCATATTATAAAACATGTTGCTTAAGTGGATTTTTAATCTCTTCTAGCACCTTTCCAATTGATATTTTTAAAGTTTCATGATCCCCTTAGATTTTTTAATCGCACCTCCCACCAACACTTCGGATCAAAATTTATGAACTAAAACATTTTGCCGAAGCTTTCAAGTTTTTATTGTTTAAAAATGAGTTTGAAATTCTCAGAGTCACTTATCAATATAAAAAACTTTCAGAGTTAATTTGATTGATTGGTGAGCAAACTCACAAAAGCTTATTCTTTACCGACTGACATTAAATTAGAAAAGCAGCTAAAGAAAAATATAGTAACTTTGGACAAGTATATCTTATAGCCAATAAATTTGAGAAAAATGGCTACAGCAAATTGACTTAAATCAGAGTTGTCAACATTAACAAAAAAAAAGTTTCAATACAAGTTTGCCCTCCACTTGCAAACACAAAAAGCTGTCAAAATGTCTAACAATCACTAGCAATTCTTGCACTCCTACAAGGTTGGTTTTCAAAACTTGTCTTCCCTTTCTTCCTTGGTCACTATCTCGCTGCACCATGAGTAATTCTTTTTTCCTTGCTAGAAATGTCAGATGCCAAAGATGCTTGTATGTTTATTTGATTGGATTGTGTGCCAGGTTGATCACCCTTGCTTGTTTCCTTGGCACATGACATGGAAAAATTGTATTAAAAATGTAAGCATAAAAGTCAACGATGTGGTAATTCAACTAATTATGAGATATAATAGTAAATTGGATGATAGTTTGTTTGACCACAAGCAATCTAAACAACTTACTAGCCTATGTTCAACCACTCTTGACCCTCCCTCTTGATGTTCTTGCACGTTACTTTTGCTCTAAATTAAAACACAGTATATTCACCAAACAATCTTCCATCAAAATACAAATTCTAACAACTAATTTCTTAAACCAAACATATACCAACTAGCATTTTGTCCATTCTTCCCTTTGCTTCTACCTACACTACCAACTATAGCTCCCTGGCATGTCCTCTTGTTGTGACCAAACTCTTTGCAAGAAGTACATCTCACAGTGCATGACCTCCTTGCTTCTTGTAGCCCTGGTGCACGTTCACCTCTCTTTTTCTCTTCTTCTTAGGTCTACCAATTAACTTTTTCCGTTTTGGAGGAAGCACAGTGTCTTGGCCTATTTCCATCTCACCCTTAGGTAACATATCAATATCAAGCATTGGGTGAAGGATTTGGCTATAGGCTCGAATGTATATGCTCATGGAGTAGAATGGATCACAATAATCTTGAATGTCTGCCCTTTTGTATGTGATACATTTTGCTACATGCTTGCAAGGCAAGCCACTAATTTCCCAAACACCACAAAGACATTTTTTGGTCCATAAGTTTACTGCAAAATTTCCTTTCAAGTGGCAACCATCTAGTCTTATAAAAGGCCTACAACCTTCAACAAAAATCTTCCTCATAGCTTCAAAGCACACGAAGAACCTCTTGAATGTGGGATTTTGTGTCTATCTAAATGCATCTTCACATAGCTTCCAAGATTGGTTTGCCTTACAAGCTGAGCATACTTGGCAAGCTTCTCATAACTATTAGAATGGCTACCTACATCCTCTTCCTTTCCTCTCTTTCTTGCTCTATACAATCTGCTTCTATCAACCTCAACCCCAAACTTTTCCATCAAAGCTTCTCCCATGCTTTCATAAGACATTTTAGGATCAGCCTTCAATGATTTAGCTAGTTTTTGAGCTATCCATGTTGATGTGGCATTGGTATTTTTTGAACTTCTAACATAGGTGTGGTCACTATTGTACACCTTAATCTAAAATATAATACCATCAGTAGTAGGGAAGCAAAAACATACCAGTTGCAACTAAGGTCAGCACAAATTGCATGAACCCTAGACCTCTCATTTTTCAATCTCACAATCTCAACACCTTCACCTATCACATAGTCCTTCAATGCTGCTCTAAAGTCATACACATCCCTGAATAGCACTCCTTTTTCAAGACTTACCTTCTCGTTTTCATTTGGGACATATTGTTTACCATACAGCCCTTTCTCAGCATGACTCTTTTCAACATCTAAGTCATTCAATTCTCTATCATAGTCTTCACTATCATAGTTGACCAATTCCCATTATAACCATTACCAACCTCATCATTATCTTCATCACTAAAATCTCCACTACTAACTTTATCACTATCATCACCCAAGGCATTATCATCACTTGAGTCTTGAACATAGTCAATATCATCATCTTCCTCACGACACACTACATCATCATCAACGCTTACCATAGACCCAGATGCCTCACACACAACATTAGGCATCAAATTTTTACAATTTGTGCTCACAAACTCAACATATAAATGTATTAGCACAACACCAGCATGCAAATCAAACATGGTTACCATGTCAATGTCATTGGTGATCTTTAACCTTTCATTTGTCCTCGGGATGTCATATCAAACTAATATCTCGTACACCTCATGTTTATCACCAATTACACACACATATGTCATTTAACATGTCCATATGACAATACCTGTCAAAGTCCACCTCTGCAATGATAGAGAATGTATCCTTCAAGTGCACAATCAAATCATGCTTATACTCCCGTATTGTGCCCTATAAACACAAAAATGTTGGTCAAACATGGGTAAATTGGACAAAATTTACACAGGGCTTGTATATATGTTTATCAAAGTGTTGTTGTGCTGCTATTTTTATTTCATTGCAATCTATTTTGTTAGACCACATTTTCATTACACAGGATATTTATTTATAGATTTATTAAGCTAGTTTTAATTATTCAGAGTACAAGAGGAACTCTAGAAGTTCAAATCAATTATTTTTCTTCATGCAAGTTAGGTGAGGAGCTCATTTTTACATTTACTTCTTTACTGCCAAGTATTGTCACTTTTGCTGAATTATTGACAAGTAACATCCACTTATTGAATTGCAAATTACATTTCAAGCATTATAGACACAAGGGAAATAGTTTGGGTTTTTTTCCAAATATTTGAATTTCTTCTCAAAAAACTAATTTTTTAGTTATATTAATTTCAAAGTTTTGGTTTAGGACATTCAACGAATATAAAATCTTCGGGAAAAAAATGTAGAAGAAATAAGATAATAGAGCATGAGTAAATATCCAAAGTATTGTGTAACAAACAAATTGAACATTTTCAAACAAAATCCATCAACGAAAATGTCTTTGAACTTGGAAGTAAACCCATTAACAACAACAAAAATTGAGCTTTTTTCAAACAAAATTAAAGCTTTAAAAAAAATTTTGTGAATATTATACCATTTGTGCACATTACAATCTATCTACACATAAATTCCAAAAATTCATGGCTCAGTTATGCTAAAATACAAGAAATTTTGAGGGCTTTGTCAACATATATTTACCTGGTTATTCAGCTTTTGTCGTATTCACTGTGGAATCATTGTTGGGCCATGGGATGGGAGGTTGTAGGGGACCAATTGAAGTGTATGTGTTACTATGAATTTGTAAATAAAAGTCTTCAACATCAATCTAGGTTTTCAAAGAAGTGGAAAAGGATGGGCGGGAAGGCATGACTGCCGAAATTTTGGATTTTGTAAAACTTTTAAGAATAAATGGAGGGTAATTTTGGAAATATGTTCTTAACCAAAGGGTAGGTTAGTACACAACATTTTTAACATCAATTTAACAGAGTTTAGTTAAATGAATGTCAAGAAAATGTTTTTTTCCTTTAAGTTTGGGGGTGAGTATCATTTTCCCAAACTTCAAGGTAAGGGAGTGTTATTTGCCCCTAATTTTTTTATTCTTTGAGAGAATTATCACTGTTCCCAGGGATTGAAAATCTGGATTAATAATATTACATATAGCTGTGAATTTGAAAATTTAGATTTCAGACCTGGCAATAGAGCATTGATATTAGGCTAATCATTTACTCTTTTAGGGTTAATTATTTATTATCTCCATTCTTTGCACTGCGTGTCAATTTGGTCCTTAAAGCTTATCAATTTATTTCATAACCTTTTAGTATTGTATCAAAATGGTAGTTGCCGTTAAGTGTTGGAGGAAAAATATTGATGTGACTCACATTTAAAGTAAAATATTATTTTCATGCAACATAGATTGCCCAAATAGTTAATATGCCCTATTATTTTTAACCATATTTAATGAATCCAACGAAAAAAATATCTAACAGGTTAGCAAACTAGCACAATTCACATCATGCCAAGTTTACTCCACCATTTTTTGAAAAAAATTTAAGACCACAGTCCATTTCACACCAATTTTCACAACTATTCGATGTGACTAATTATGAGTGGTAGAAAAAAAAAAGGTACAAGTCTATGTAAAAGTGTCAAATATCCAATTACAATATGCTGCATAGAATAATTATAAAAATTGATGTGAAATTGATTATAGTCTTAGAATAATTTTTATTACTATTCATGTTTCCAACAAAGATAAATGATTTTCACTTTGTTATTGGATTTGTTGTGGGAGGCTCAATCATAGATGAGCTCGTCTTTAAAGACCTCACATCACTAAGATTTCCACCACGTACATTGTCGATTGGAGCATTGTCACATCTGCCTTGAACCCTGATATCGAATGAAAGCCTTATCAAGGGCCACCAAAAATAGCCCTAATCAACACTTACAAATCTCACCCAAAAAAACAAACAAACAAACAAACAAACAAAGCCTCTCATAAATACAAATTAACTCATGAACTGAAAATCCAAATACACCCAATAACAGTTTCACACATATAACAAACAAACTCTCAACATATAAAGAAGGGTAATCTTTCAACCCCAAAAAACTACCAAACTACTCTTCAAAGAAACAC
Source organism: Quercus wislizeni (assembly GCA_023055345.1). Taxonomy (NCBI): domain Eukaryota; kingdom Viridiplantae; phylum Streptophyta; class Magnoliopsida; order Fagales; family Fagaceae; genus Quercus; species Quercus wislizeni. The sequence goes on along the minus strand of JALGQJ010000007.1, from coordinate 19,502,855 downwards.
ACTTATATTCTTCCAGAAGTCTTCTGCACTTTCCATGTACAAAGAAACTTAAGTAAAAGTCACCAAACCCTTTTCAATAATACATATTATTCTTTGATGGACAAAGAATATTCAATTACTTCTTGAACAATAATACCCATTTCTTGCCATATCAAGGAGAATCACCACACCAAAGAAAAACTTTTCCTTTCATACCAAGGAAACACAAACAAAATCTAAGTAATAATTTAAGGCAATATTCAACAAATCTCTTCATTTACTCAAATTCCATTGAACAATTTTCATTCTTTGTTGTAGGAAATCCATCTTAGGCTGTGTTTATTTCAGTAGTAAAAAGGTTTGGGTAAATATTTTACACCCTTAATGGTGTTTTAGTGTTTTCTGGATGCAAAAAGCTGAGCTCAATGGCATTTTTGTAGAACATTCGAAAGAGTGGAGCACATACCAGTGTGTTATCTACATTAAGACATAACTCATTACAACTTCCCAATGATACTCTCCTCCATTCTAGTGCACCCAACCATAGAACTCATTCAATTCCAAAGCCTAAAGCAATCATGCAACTTGATAGAAGCACAAATTCAAAAAGCAGGGGAACGATGATCTACTATAATGAATAGTTGAAGCTGATTGTAGACTTTCTATCAGTGAATTTGTGATCTATAGGTTGATCTTTCTCTCTCTTTGTTTGTCTCTCACGATGGGTGTCTTCATTCTTATGTTTTCAAGATCTATGTTTTGTTTTAATTATTTTTTGCGGTATTTGATTCTGAAATCAGGGTTTCCAAATTAGGGTGGTTTTGGTTGTTTAATTGCATTTGAATTTTTGTTGTGAAACTAGGGTTTATTTTTGTGGGTTTGATTTGTTTTGGGTTTTTCGTTGCATGGTCATGATTTTTTTGGATTGAAATTGGGGATTTTTGGGGTTATGATTTCAAGGATTTATTTACAAAATTAGGAATTTTTTGAATTAGGACTTGTCTGGTATAATTAGATTTGATTCTCAATAAACTTTCTAGCTTTTATGAAATTAGTTATGGTTTGGTTTGAGCTTTCTGTTTTGCTTTCTTTATTTCAATCCATGCATTCATTTCAATTTCAATTCTTTACCTTTTTATATCTTTGTGTTTATTGGTTTTGGTTATTAATGTGACTTTGGTTGTGGCATGGGTGTACTTAAGTTTATTATGGTTTGGTTTGAGCTTGTTGGCCATTCTAACTATTGGTTATTGCTTTCTAACTACTCAACAGATTGGGGAAGAAGAGGAAATGGTTTCGGTGAAATTGTCTGTGAAGGGATAGGAATTTGTGAGTTTTCACGCTAGTGATCGTTAGTTAGTTTTAGACAAGTAGTTTTTTTGAGAAAATAGAGATGAGACTCCAAACAACAATTTTTTTTTTTTTTTTTTTTTTTTTGGGGTGTGTTTTCAATCTTCAAAACTTGTTTTAAAAAATAGGTGTTAAAAAAATGTGATAAAATTGTGTTTTGAAAACTACTTTCAAATACAATTTTTAGAAAACAATTTTTTAATATTCAAAAACAAAAAACAAAATACAAATGACCAAGCCGACTTTTATACACACACTTACAATGTTTAAGAGTACAAAAGTAGAAATTGATTAACTCAAAACATAGACCAACAACTTACAAGGATGCTCCCAAAATCCATAACTATAAAATAATAATAGATAACAATAGATAATGATATGGGTGCTTTAGATATCCATCCTCTATGGCCTCCTCATTGCTTCATCACCAAGGCTTAATCTTCTAGTCAACCAATTGATTGCAATGATATGGGTGCTTTGGGTTTGACTGATGCCTCGTTTGAAAACCCTACCTTGTTTGATTCGTGAGATTCAAGAGGACTAGAGAGATTATTTAGGGTGATTTGATAAAGAACTTGAGACCAAAAAAAAAAAAAATTGGAAGTTCCTATAATAAATAGTGTTCTTCACCTATTGTTATAGTGATCTTTAGCCAAACGTAAGCAACTTCCAAAATATTTTTTTTAAGGAAAAATAAACATTTATTTAGATCTTGATATATATATATATATATATATATATATATATATATATTCATTTTCATTTTCGTTATTTTTTTTTTCAATGTGAAAATGATGAGATGGGTAATGGTTGCATAACAAAGCTAATCTCGAGTGGGTAAAGTGATACTTTTCAAATCACATGTAGGCAACATGAAATCATAAATGGGTAGCATATTGATTGGATCTCTACGAAGCTTTACGTGATCATGGATATTGTAGGTGAGACCACTATTAGCCTTACTAATGGTGTTTTCAAAATACATTTGTAGTAAGTATTATGTAGAAATCGTGTTTGGAAACATAATTTCAACATTTTATTAAAATCATGTTTTAGAAACATGGTTTCAATGTGGACAATTTGTTCCCTTGGATTTCAAGGGCCAAATTATGTTTTCAAAACTATATTTTTTATTGAAAAAACTAGATTCCTAATTAATTAAAAAGTTGCTATTCTCGCAAATAAGTCTTACAAAAGTATGATTTCGCAAAAATACACGATTAAACTGAAATATCCATTATTGGGTTAACCATTTTTGTTATTACTTTTCTAGTCTAAGAGACTTTTGCTATTGAATCTTATAGGCATGCTTTATGAAGTGACTGGAGTAAGCACATGAGATAGTTTCTTCCACAAAATACAACATATGTATTTATTGATTGAACTTTACCAGTTTTTTAAACATACCAAAGTCGATCTTATAGGGTCAATTTCTTAAACCTTTTATTTTTATTTTTCCTCTTGCTTGGTTTGAATTAATTAATTTTTTAATGAAAAAAGAAAAGAAAAAAAGAATCGCCTACTTTTACTCAAACCCCTTCCCCCCTTTCAACTCCTAGATACCCAAAAGACTAGTGGTAGGCCCAACCTATATTTTTTTATTGTATAGGTTTTTATTTTTTGTTTTTGTTTTTGTTTTTGTTTTTGAAACCCATTTTATAGAGTCTATAGACACTAGTTTTTGACTTTAGATTGACTTTGGTATGTTTAAAAAATCTTCTCAATACACACACTAGTGTTATGCTTGTGCGATGCACAGCTTATTGGAAAAGTATTTGTAAATTAAACAATTTATTTCAATAATATAATTAAATTAATTATCTTAAAAAATAAAATTAAAAATTTTGAACTTATAAAGGAGATTTTAACTCTTTGATAGTAACACTACACACAATTAATGACAAATTTAATTCATTGAGATGATGATTATATGAGAATAAAAATGATTACTTTTTAATAGTAACACTATTTCCTGTACGCTAAATCTCCTCCTAGCTTATGTTAAACAGAATAGCATCATAAACACAATAGCTCTTGTTGTGTTTTATTGCATGATTACATATCTTGTAAAGTTGCTTAATTGCATCTTGCGAAGTTGCTTATCAAAGATGGGCTAGCTAAGCTCCTAGGAATTTGTGCTCTTGTTCATCCTATCATGATTGCATGAGCTTGTAAGCATATATACATCACCCAAGAATCTATAAATTTTTTTTAGCTGATATATATAGTAGATAAATATACATTATAGATTACCCATTTGCGCTAATTAGGAATCACTATTATACTATAACTCATTTAGAATGAAGATCAGTTTTATTTCAATAATCAAATAGATATAAGTATATAACTCTCCAACTCATGCACATGTCTAAGTCTTCCTAATTATGCACGTTGGTTTTTTTTTTTTTTTTAACTTTAAAATTTGGTGAGATAGCATTAACATGTATCTAAAAAATTGTTATCGTTTTTAGGGTAAATTGCAAATTACACCCCTAAAGTTTGGGGGTAATTGGATTTTATACCTTGGTGTTTTAGAACTTAGATTTTACCTTCTAAATTTTAGGGTTGTTTGGAATTTACACCCTCAAATTTTGAAACTTTAGGGTGTGAAATCCAAACACCCAAAAACTTTAGGGAGTAAAATCCAAACACTCCAAATTGCAAGAGGTAAAATCCAAATTCTAAAATTTCAGGGTGTAAAATCCAATCAACCCCAAACTTTACATTGTGTTTGGTTGGGGTTATTTTAGGGGGATGGAAAACATAGAAGGGAAAACTGAGTGGAAAACATTGTTTTCCACTGTTTGGGAAAGAGAGGAAAATAGGGAGAGTGGAAAACCTGGGAGAAAATTTTCTCTCCCGGGCCCACAAATTTCGTCTCCCCAAATTGGGAAGAAAAGACTGAGTGGAAAACTGATGAAGAAGACTTTGTCCATAATACCCTCTGGAATCAAGTTAAAAAAAAAAAAAAAAAAAAAAGGAGAGAGTGTCGGAGAATGAAAGCTGCACTTGCACTAGCTGGAAGCTTGGAATGTTCTTGAAGGAGAAAGACAATGCAAATAAAAGAAGGGGATAGAGATATATAAGGACAACGTGTGGAGGAGAAAAACAAGAAAAAAAAAAAAGAAAAAAAAAAGAAAAACGTATGGATGGGAAGAAGGCTGAGAAAGGACAAATGATATAAAGAATAAATTTTTTTGAGAAATGTTACCACAATATTTTTATAATATTATTTAATGAGTATAAATAAATTTATTTCTTACTCATTATGTAACAAGGGTATAATAGTCAATTTATATAAATTACATTTTCTATCCTCTCACTTTTCTTTTCAATCAAACAAAAGAGTTTTCCACCTTTCCACTTTTCCATCCCTCCAACCAAACACACACGAGGGAAAACTAAATATTTTCTATCTTTTCACTTTTCTATCCTCCCACTAATTTTCCACCCTCCCAATTTTCCACTCCTCCATCCAAACGGACCCTTAGGGGTGTCATTTTCAATTTACTCTTATTTTTATTTATAAATTATTGATAAAGCAATAATTGATAAGAACAAATAAGAAGTTTTTTTTTTTTTAATCTATAAATTTGTGGAAGTGAAGCTGAAATCTAAATCTAAAAAATAAGTAGCATGTGAAGAGAAAATCCAAAGGAAAAAAAAGGTAACTGTGTTTGAAGAGGAAATCCAAAGAAAAAAAAAGTGATGTTGCTGTGTTTTTTATTTTTTATACGTGTAGTAATATAATTTAAGTAAAAAAATAGTAAAAAATAAATTAATAATAAAAGGATTAGAATTCTAAATTCGTATGATAGTTTATTTTTTATTTATTTATTATTTTTTTTTATGGTAAGATTGAGAATTTTATTAAGAAACACAAGGAAAAGATACATCATGAAAAAGAGCTTGCTCTAGAAAGCAACTTTATAATGTTTGACTTGTTTTGTCTATAGCTTAATAAGATTGCCATAATTTTTAATAGTAAAATAAGTATATATCTGTTAGGAACCTTATATATAGCGTTTAGGGTCATAGAACTATAAAAGTCTAATTTTATAAGAAGTATTCGTTAAAAAAAAAAAAAAAAAGTAAAAAATAGATTAATAAATTAAGTAAGAAAATCGTAAAAAATAAATTAATAATAAAATGATTAGAATTGTATTCAAATTAAGATTTTTATCAACTTAAAAATTATAGGAAAAGAAGATAAGGACTATATATATATATATATAAATTTAATTGAGTAACCTAACCAATAAACCTAGAATTTACCATAAATAATACACAACAGAAAGGCCCACCATAGCAACCACCCATATTCCAAAATACTTTGGGCCAGAATTCTTGGGCTCCCAATCAGGGTTCTAGCCTCACACACGCAATTCTTAGTATAAAATCTCAGCCGAATAGGGCTAGGGTTTTTGCAGTTCCGCCCTATAAAAACGCTTTCATCCCTCTCACTACACTACTCAGATCTTCCTAAACCCTAAAACTATTCAGGTAAACTCCCTCTTATTTCTCTTTCTTTTGTAGTTTTAGATCTTGGGTTTTGTTTGTATTTTTGTAAATCTTTAATATATATGTATTATGTGGGTTTGTTTTTATGTCTCTGATGATGATCTAAGTTGAAAAACTTTCGTTCTTCTGAGAAAGAAAATCCATGAGGAATATTTATGGAGACCTGAACTGAAGGGACATTTTCTGGGTCATACTTGTTTTTCCATTTTTTTTCCCATCTATTTTGGTAATCAGTTTCTTTGTTTTCCAGTTTGATTTATTTTGTATTAATTTGATTTTGTTCTGTTTGTTTGTTGAGAAAACGAAGGGAAGTGAAAGTTTTTGGCCTTACCCTTGTACATTGGGAATGTTCTTTAAGTTTGTTTCTAAGTTATGGTTGTATTAACCCTTCTTTGCGATTTAGTCAATATTAGACTTAAAAATGTTGATATTGCCTCTGATGATGAATAAACAATTACTTTCGTTCTTCCGAGATTCTATATGCGGGAAAAATTTGGAGACCTGAACTGAAGAGGCTTAACATTAACACACACACACACGCGCATTCTTTCTTTAGTTTGAGCTAGTGTTTCATGTTTTTTACTTGATTCTAGTACATATGTGCGTAGTTTTACTAGTCCTACTTGATTAAAGTGTGATTGTTTGATGGTGTTCTCCAATGTGTGATGTTTTAAACCCATGGAACACTAAAATTTTCCTGTCAAACTAAATATGGGAACTAAAATGAAAGTTTTCCAACTCATTTTAAGATTGCTACCAAACATAGGAAATTGGGATAGTTTTATACAAAATGCTTTTTGGAAAATGATTCATTCTTGAGAATTTGTTAATGTCGAAACAAACAGAACATTGCGGTTGTTTTTCATTAGGACAAAAAGTTTCTATGTCCAGAAAATGAATCAATTGTTTTCGGGCTTTGATGTTTTTAAACTTGCTTATTATTTTTGTGGACATTGGAGATCTTCGTTAGCCTCTAATGATGTGTACAATAAAACTTTCGTTCTCCTGAGTTTGTTAATGCTGAAAATATTTGGAGACCTGAACTGAAGAGTATGCTTAGAAGATCTTTTGATGCATTTCTTGTTTGTTTTATGTGGTGATTTTTTACTTTCTAAACTTTTCTCTTTTTAGAAATTTATTTCACGCTTTTCCTACTAGGTTTTATCAGTTCAATCAAATTCTATTTGAATGGTTATGGACCCTTAGGATATCCATGAACTGTTGAATATGTTCTATGTTTCATTGTTGGGTTCTTTTCTAGACCAAATTTTTTTTTTGATCAATAGATCAAATTGTTCATGTAACATAGCTTGCATTTCCAATCAAGGATTTGAGATGTACATTTTTATTTTGACATTATATATTTTCTTTAAAATTTCTTTTTGTAGATACTTTGTTCTTTGTTATACTTGTTACTCTGTCTAATCAATTTTTTGTTGGGTATATTTCTTTCCAGGAGGTTTATCATCGGTACTTGTTTTAAGAAAATCTCAAAAAGCTCCATTTCTTTTCCAGGATGAGGTATTTTATTTCTTTAACTATCTTTTTTTTTATTTTGTTTTATTATGTCAATTGTTTTACAATGTAGATTTTATTTGTTTAATTACTGACTGATATATTTTTTTTCTTTTTTCCCTGTTCTCTTTCCAGCAAGCCAATGGAGGAAGATGTAAGTTATTTTGAATTTTGAGCTAAATGATTTTATGGTTTTTGAGTGCATCTTTAATTCTTTACAATTTTTTGTTTTAATAGGTTTTCATCTTTACCTTGCATATAGCGTGATTCATTTACCTTTTGAATACTACGGCTCCTTTTTCCCCATTTTGCTAGTATCTATCAGAGAATCATCAATAATCCATGATTTAAAATTTTCCTTATGTTGGTTCTTCAAATTATGTATGGAATGGTGAAACATGACATGAATTTGAGTAAAAGATGAAAATACGTTCTGTTTCATGATCTTGTAATTTATATTATGAGGCCAGCATTTTACAGAGCCTGAAATTTTTTGCAAGACATCTTTTCAAGACTCAATATGTATTCCTATTAAAAGAATTTTACTACTGAATTTGACTGAAGCAAGTTATGGCAATATGGCTTTTGGTTACTTGTCAAAACAAACTTTCAACTTTTGGTTGTCGCATTGCATAATCTTATTTTAGCATGTACAAATTTAATGAATACTTAACACATCCAATAGAGCTATGTAAGCCTTTTATTTTATTTATGGTGAGTAAAATTTTTCTCCAATTGTTAAGTACTTATTTTGTAATCATAATGTTTAATGAATGTTTGAAATGTCCCCATCGAGCTAAATAGTAGATACCTATTTTTTTTTTTATTGCTTCTAAGATTGGCCTTAAAGTTTTTGCCATTATTGGCGTGTCTTTAACTGAGCTCCATCCAATACCCTCTGTTATTTCTTTTAGAAACCTTGAATATCGTTTTCTTAAATGTTTATCAAAAATGATTTTTGCAGGTTGTCAAGAATGAGGAAGAAGAATTTAACACTGGACCACTTTCTGTGCTGATGATGAGTGTTAAAAACAACACACAGGTAATGTCCTCATCACACGGTCCCTTTTTGCTCGTTACAGGTTTGTATATTGAGTAGGTGTTAAATTGAGTTCTCACTTAACAGGTCCTTATTAATTGTCGGAATAACAAAAAGCTGTTGGGTCGTGTCAGAGCATTTGATCGGCACTGCAACATGGTTCTTGAAAATGTCAGGGAAATGTGGACTGAGGTAAGATTTTCATTGAAAAACATTTTCCCCTTAATAGAAAGGGCAAAACATAGGTGTAGAACTTTACGTTCCCTATTTAAATTCAAGCACTTGGTTGCATTGATCGAACTTCGCCATAATTTCTATGGATAATTTAACTGGGGAACCTAATGTGCTGGCACCTATATCTTAATAGAAATCAGGCTTCAGCTTGTCTATAATTTTTTTTACAACTTTGTTTGATTCCATATTTACAACTGACTATTTGTGTTCCCCATGTATAGGTACCAAAAACTGGGAAAGGAAAGAAAAAGGCCCATCCAGTTAACAAGGACAGATTCATCAGTAAGATGTTTCTTCGTGGAGACTCTGTAATCATTGTTCTTAGGAATCCTAAGTGAGGTATATCTGTAATGTTGGACTTAATCATGTAATGTGTATTCAACCTTGTAATATCTAACCCGCAACTAATTTGGGTATAAATGTCCCCTCCATCTTCAAACAATGAGGCCTCGACCCTAGTTAGTTAAAGATGCAGCATCTGCCTTGGTAAAACAAGGGAAGAAGAGTTATCCCATTAGGGCTATTACCCTTACAGGAGCTTTACCATCGGTTTGTGTGGTACTGATTTGTAAATTTGATGATTTGTGGCAGGATTATTTTGTCATCATCATTATTAACAGTGAGGTTTCTTTTAAATTTTAAATGATGATGACATCCATATTAAGAAATGAAAAAAAAAAAGAGAGTTTACCGTAAAACCACTAATCTTTGAGAGATTAATGTCTCAGTTTTACTCTTTGGTTGTGCCATTTTTTTTTCCAGTTCTAGAATTATCATATTGCGAACTCTCTCACTTTGTTTTATTGTATATCTTAGTGCAATATGGATTGTTTAACAAATCTAGGATTGTATGATTTGATGATTCTGTCCTGAATAAAGATTTTATCAACTATGGCCCAAACTTGTTTTTTCTCAAATCAGAATTAGCATGCCTGCACTTGGGCATCTCAGTCCAGCCTTGCACTTTTGCAAATAATCAACTAGCCCAATGATAAAATCAATGCACGGCTGCAGGTGCACGCAGCAAATGCTGCTCATGGCATGTACTCTAGCATATGTAACCTGTTAAGGTCAAGGCCACGGTTTATCAAGAGTAGGATTATGATGATACACTAGCATATAACCTGTAAGGCCAGGACCATAGTTTAATTTTTTTTGATAAGTAAGAATGATATATATACGAAAGACTCTTCTATACATATGAAGAACATAGAGCAAGCCTAGAAAGTACAAGAAAAAGAAAACAGAGAACAAACACAATAGAGAACCAAACAACAGAAAAATTACCACAAAGAAAGGGAGCAAAGAAAAGAAGGGAGGGAATCACTAGACTTGTGTCCCTAAGCTTGAGACCAATAAAAAAGAGTTCAACTAAAAGAAGCAAGCGTCTGATCACTGGAACTATCCAAATTCTCAAAGGTCTTCCTATTATGTTATTTCCAAATATACCATAGGATGTACAATGGGACTAAGTTCCAAATCTGAGACGAATGTTTCCCCAGCCAATTCCACCAACCAAAAAGCAAGTCTGGAATCGATCTAGATATAACCCAAGACAAGCCAAAAGTTATAAAGACAAAATTTCATAATTGATTCGCCATCTCATAATGAAGAAGTAAGTGATCTACCGTCTCTTCACAATGATGGCACATAATGCACTAATCCACAAACTCCAATCTCCTCAATCTCAAGTTATCTCCCGTAAGGATCTTATTCCAAGCTACACCCCAAACAAAAAAAGAAATTCATCTAGGGGCCTTAACTCTCCAAATAGCTTTCCAAGGAAAGACAGTTGAGGGAGAATCCCTTAATTTGTTATAATACGATCGGATGTCAAAAACCCCATTAAGCTTCGATTTCCAATTCATTCGGTCTCCAGCCTCCATAGGAGTATTGGCTCCCAAAATACGAAGAAAATGCAACTCTTCATCCATCTCCTAATCATTAAAATCTCTAATAAAATGAACATCCCAACTTCTCCTCTCCTCCACCCTCTGCCTTAGCAAAAAAGCTTCAACAGAAATCTCCTTATCAAAGGCGATACCATACAACCTTAGAAGGCCAATCGAAAAAGATGATCCCCATACCATCCATCTTGCCAAAACCTTACTCTATTCCCCATCCCAACAACAAATTGACAATTTTTGCTGAAATCCTCCCAACCCATGCGAATACCTCTCCACAAATCACACCCATGAACTCTCCTACCCAACTTAGAGGTCCATCCCCCTCATTCTTCCCCATATTTTAAAGCTACCACCCTCCTCCATAACCGATCCTCTTCCTTCCCAAACCGCCACAACCATTTCCCCAATAAGGCCTTATTGAAGGTAATAAGTTTCCTTATCCCCAAACCACCATTGGCTATAGGTGCACAAACTTTATCCCAACCTACCAAGTGAAGCTTGCTATCACCCTATAGAAAATCCCTTTACATCTTTTCAATTTTATTAGCCACATGAGTAGGAATTGTGAAAAGCAATAGAAAGTAAGTCAGAAGGCTAAATAGCGTACTCTTGAGTAACATCAAACGACCCCCTTTAGACAAATACAACTTCTTTCACCTGGCTAATTTTCGCTCAATTTTTTCTAAAATTGGATTCCAAATTGAAGGTGAATTATGTGAAGCCCCCAATGGCATGCCAAGATACGACATAGGCAAAGTTCCAACTTTGCAGCCCAAGATTTCAGCTAGGGCATGCACATCAGGAACCTCTCCTATTGGAACCATTTCACTCTTATGCACATTGACCTTCAAACCTGTTATCGCCTAAAAACTAAGTAACAATAACCGAATATGAAGGATTTGCTCCACAACTGCATCACAAAATAGGATAGTATCATCTGCAAACAATAGATGAGAAACACGTTCCCCACCCTCCCTCCTACCCTCAAGATTAAAACCACGGATCAAACCAGCTCCCTCCACTCTTCTCAACATCCTACTAAACACCTCCATCATGATTAAAAACAGCATGAGAGATAGTAGATCTCCTTGTCTCAAACCCCTTGAACTACCGAAGAAATCAGCTGGAAACCCATTAATCAAAACAGAGAACTGAATCGTGGATATGCAAGAACGGATCCACTTGCACCACTTCACTCCAAAACCCATCCTATTCAACAAATACAACAAAACTTCCCAGTTCACATAATCGTAGGCTTTCTCCATATCAAGCTTATAAATGACACCATGAACCTTGCTCTTCCCTCGGCTATCCATACACTCATTTGCAATAAGAATTGAATTGAGGATTTGTCTCCCACCCACAAAGCTATTTTGATTCTCAGAGATCAACTGATCTAAAACCACTCTTAAATGGTTTGCCAAGACCTTAGCCAAGATCTTATACACACTCCCCACCAAGCTAATAGGACAAAAATCACTAATATTAGAAGCATCGTTCTTTTTAGGAATTATTGCGATGAAGGTAGCATTAAGAGATTTCTCGAACTTGCAATGATGGAAAAACTCTTCAAAGACTACTAAGACGTCTTTCTCCACTACCCTCCAACAATGATGATAGAATGCCATCGTAAACCCATCCGAACCTGGAGCTTTGTCCCCATCCAAATCACTTGCAACTTGAAGAATCTCCTCTCTCTCAAACTTCCTTTCAAGCCAAACCCTCTCCAAATTCCCAATATGATCAAATTCCAATCCCTCCACTAAAGGCCTCCACCCTTCAATCTCTTCGTACAAATTTTTATAAAATTGTACTACTTGATTAGAAACCTTGGAATCCTTCTCAAAAACCACCCCATCCACCTCCAAGGTCCTCAGATGATTAAACTTTCTATAGGAGTTAGCCATTTTGTGGAAAAAGTTGATGTTGTTATCCCCTTCCTTGATATATAACATCCTGGATTTTTGTCTCCAGGAAATTTCTTCCAAGGAAAGAAGATGCTCCACCTGGGACCTCAAATCTGCCCTATGACATTTCTCCCCATCAGAGAAACCAAGACCCCCTTCCTTAGCATCTAATGTTTTCAACTCCTCCAGTAATTGCTTCTTTTGACGCCCTACATTGCCAAACTCTTGGCAATTCCATTGCACAATGTCCTCTTTCAGAGCCTTTAGTTTTTTTGCAAGCGCAAAACTAGGCGTATCTACAAAGGAATGTCGATTCCACTAGGTATGAACTCTATCCACGAATCCCTCCGACCTCAACCACATATTTTCAAATATGAACGAACTTTTCCCCCTTGCCATTTCCCAGCCTCCAAAAGAATTGGGCTGTGATCTGAGATAGGACGGGGTAACATCCTTTGAAAAACATCTGGGAAATGGTCCTTCCAATCTAGAGTGACCAAAGCTCTGTCAATCCTAGACATCGCTGGTTGATCAGAACCACTTGACCATGTAAAGCTACCTCATTCTAAAGGCAAATCAACCAAGTTAAGATCCTTAACAAATTCAGAGAATTTTTCCATAGCCAGGGTCAAACGGGACTCGTCCCTACGCTCGCTAGGAAAGCGAACAATATTAAAGTCCTCAAAGCAACACCACGGTATCCTCTAATAGTGATGAATACCCACCCACTCATCCCACATGTGGCCCCTCTCATCATTCTTATTGGGGCCATAAACGCCTGAACAAGCCCATATAAACCCGTCCCCTACCCCTTGCCACTTTACCGACAGTGAGAAAGTACCAACCAAAACCTCCATCTTAACCAACACCCTTTTATCTCACATGAGCAAAATACTACCAGTTGTTCGATCAGCCTCCAAAACAGCCCAATCCACATAAGGACAAATCTTCATCTCTTGTAAACAAAAAACATCACACTTCCACTCCCGCAACAAATTCTTCACCACAAAACATTTTCGAGGATCATTTAATCCTCTAACATTCCACGAAATCATCTTTATCTTCATAAACACAAAAGTATCCCCAACTATCAACACCAGCACAAGACCACACTCTATCTCCTGTCATAATTCACCAAAGAGATCAAGTTTTGTAGCTCTCTACGTCCCTTGTTTTTTGACTTAGCCCCTTTCTTGCTATCCGGTGCTTTTCTGTGTAACACATTGGCTGCCTCTATCACTGATTCAAGCCTCTGTAAGAGAGTAATGCACAACTCCTCATGTTGAGACAATGACAACCCACCCAACTTACTGAAACCAGGAATTCTGTGTCTCACCCACCCAGAAATATCTAACTTAGTCTCTATACTCAATACCTCATTGACCTCCTCTAACTCTGCCAAATTTGTCGATGCACTTGAAGCAATGATTTGCAAAGGAAGGCCAATTGAGAAATCTGTTTCACCCACAGAAAAATCAGCTGCTTCCTTCACGAGCATGACCTCCCTAGGAAGGCTAAAGAGATCCTTACTATAGGAAGAATTAACCTCCTGACCCAAAACCCCAAGACCCAGTGCTCCAGGTTGCACCAACTCCAGAAAGAGAATGGGAAAAGAAAGTCCAACCAATCTTGGAACATGATCGAGAGTCACCGTCCTCTTACCTTCAGAAACCAACCCACTTGGCAACAAATTGGATCCCAAAATGCTATTCCGATCAGAACTAAGCCTGAAAACCATCACTGGAGGAGACTCGGTCCACCTCGACACTCCTACCAGTGACACGCCACCCAGATAAGGCGAAACCACCAGCACCCCGGTGCGATGCACCACCTGTTTCTGTAAAGTAGGGCTCATTGGAGGCACCAGAGACAACAATAAACACGATCCACCATACACAGCCTGAACTCGTACCTCCGGTGACCACCTAAGACCTTCAGCCACCTGCGTCGGCACCTCAAAGCCTATCGGACTCGCCTTTGGACTCTCCTCAGCCTTCTCGTGAATATCGGCTGAAGATAAGGGTTCAACACAACTAACAGAACCTTTCCTAGACTCAATGGTTATTGGGCTTATAACATTTGGGCCTAAACATGACACATTAACTGGAATTTAGGTTGCCAGCTTGTTAGGGCCTACACCCAGCTTTCCCAAACACAAATCCTTATTAACCCGTGGTACCCATCTGCACTTCTGAGCTCTTCCTTTCTTTCTTTCCTTGGAAAACCGCCTTTTCCCTATCACATCAACCTCCACGATAAGACCACTCCCTGTCCAGTGTGGTCTCCCTGCAACATTTTTCTTCCAACTTTCATAGGCTTTTGAATTCAAACTGAGACTTGGGAAACGTAGCCTACTTTCTGCCTGATTTTGCTCACCTACCTCTGTCTCCTCATTAATGCACTGCTCCCTCCTATCCCCTCCTCCCACCACCATTTTGTCAGGCTTGCCCATCGGAAAATCCCCCACCTTGGCACCTGTAAGTTTCTGATTCACCACCAACTTCTCCTTTCCTAACTATATCATCTTCCCCTTGATAGTGGTATCTAATTTCTTTTGCTGCTTTCTATCCTCAACTTTTCCATGAAAGCCTTCCATAGCTTTAGCAAAAGTTCTGGAGTTTTGAGCCTCCAAATAATGCCTATGCACTTGAGGAAAAAATTTTGGAGGACCAGTTCCACCCACCACATATTGGGATGGAAACAACAACTTTCTAAGTTCAAGTCCAAAAGCCCTCTAACCATTTTTCTCTTTGCCTTAAGGGATAATAATCGACCTCCTAGACCCGCCAGCTTTGAGTTCAGTCAATAGTAAAAACTGACCAAAAGAATTGGTGCTCTGTTGGAGGTTATAAGCAATGTCACCATCCCTGAATGTAAAAAACTGTTTGGAGCTTACCCCAACAACAGTGTGTTCGATATTCTTCATCAGCCATTATGCTACATTCTTGCCCATGAAGACTAATCTTATAAAGTATTTGCTCCTCTCAAAGATTCGTAGCAAGAAAAAACGTCCCCCTTCCTCTAGAACTAATTGAGAAAGCTTGGATTCAATGAAACAGCTGCGAAATCCCCCCATGATCTTACAGAAACTATTCTTATCAAGAAAACCTCTATCTACCTAACCCAAAAAAGAAAAAAAGGCTGAGCATTAGCAAAGAGTTATTTAGCATCCCCTTCACACCCATAGAAGGAAAAACTAAAAATAATAATAACTAGCACTTTCAAGTGCACAATAACCAAAAACCACAGTTTATCAAGAGTAGGTTTTTGATGATTTTGTCAAAAGCAATCCATTAACCCATTTGGGTGTTCATGGCTTGTTTGAGTCATGCACGATAGTAGAAAATTTCAAAATTTAGTCAATTTTATTGTTGGATCTTCTCTACATAAAAATCATTAATGAGATCATATGACATGACAAACTAATTACTTGTTAGATACGCATGAAACCAAATGGGGTGGGTTTTACCTAACCCGTGAAACATTAGGGGTGGTTTGGGTTTGGGTTTTAATAATCCAACCCGTATGGGGGTCGGGTCGGGTTTGGGTTTTAGGCATACTTGCTTCGAAATACCGAACTTGATTCGAATACAAAAAAATTACAAAAATATCCTAACAATATATATATTTATATCACTAACTTCCAAACCCTAATCAATCTCATTCTCAACTCTCAATTCTTACTTCTTAGTCAGTCGCTGCCCCCCTTAAGGCTCATGCCTTCCCTCCCACTCTCACCGACCCATGCCCATGCCCACCCTCACTCTCATCGCCCCATTGATCCATGCCCACCCTCACTCTCACTCTCTCAGCTTACAATCCTCATCATTGCCTCTGTTTGTTTCTATTGTGAGAAGTCACTCTGTTACACCTACGTTAATTTCATCCATCGCTACCATGATTTGTATCAAATTCTTGCTTTGTTTTAGGGTTTTCTTGGTGAATGATGAAATGGGTTTGTCGTGGTTTTTTTGTTTCTTAAATGGGTTTTTGAGAATTTTTGGTTTCTTGGGTTTTCTTACTCTGTTTTTATCTGTCTTTGTGTGTGTGTGTGTTTTTTTGTATAAGTTTATGTATTTTGTGTGTTTTTATCTCTTTGTTTCTTGGGTTGTTGTCATCGCTTGATTTTAGGTTTTCGTTTCTTTTGTTCATTTTGATTTGGATTTTTGTGTTTGTAATTTTGAAAGGGAAAATCCTAAATTTGAAAATTTTGCATTTGTGTGTTTGCATTTGTGTTAGGATTGGACCGATTGGTGTTTGTATTTGTGATTTTGGGTTGGGCATGACGGGACAGGGCCTACGGGGTCCTGACGGGACAGGTTTGGGGGTTTTAAAAAGACTCGTTTATTAAATGGGGCAGGTTCGGGTAACGGGGGTAGGCCCACGGGACAGGTTTGGGCATAAAGAAACCCGTCTCGAACCCGACCCGTTGTCATTCCTAAACCTAACTTAATTGAAATTTCGTCCATGATTGGGGAATATGAAATCTGGTATGAGTCCTTATAAAAAAAAAAGAAGGAAAAAAAAAAAAAAAAAAGGAAAGAAAGAAGGAAAAGGAAATCTGGTATGAGTGTATGACACTTTGTAGATTGCATTTTGGGCCCCCCCTACTTCGTGGATGCTTTCCTTGGTTCTCTAAGGTGGAGAGGTTTCTAACTTCAGTCCTCTGAAGTACCTTTGTTTTTGATTTTTGTCTTTCACTTGGGGATAAGATGGGGCCTTAATCCTCCCTCATTCCTATTGATTGCTCGTCCCTTGAATTTTGAGCTTAAGCTTTAACTGAACTAGTCTTTAGACCTATGCCTCCCACGTTGCCTAGGTTCCAGTCCATGTCTTCATATAGGTTGTGCGGTGAACGCGATCGCCAATTCTATTGATGAGCAGAGGAGGTTCATTTCTTGAAATATCTCATAGAGACTCTATACTTGCTCTCGCAGATCGCCGATTCTTAATTGTACTGGTTTTGGTTAGGTTGGCACTTATTAAATGGTCAAACATTAATTATCCATGAGTAATTGGTGCAATTATCTTTTTTATTAAGATAATTAGGTAATGATTTAGAGCTTATTAATTCGAAAATTGAGGTAATTAGGATCTACTAATTTGAGGCCTATATTAATGTTAATTGTGCTAGAACTATTTCCCAAGAAATGACATCTCAGACTACTTTGAATTTTTGAGTGAGGTTAATTTTGTTTTTTAGAACTAGATATTCAAGACTTTAATTTAAGCACAAGAATGAGGTAGTTCTTATTAGAAATGAGTGATACAAGATTTTTCAAAGTTGGCTTTTGAGGCTGTTATGGGGAGCTACGTGAAAAATTGAACTTTTAATTATTTTACTCGCTCACCACTCTCACTAACTTGGCTTTCCTAACTCTGAAATTTAGACTACATTTATGATATCTTCTCATCTCTTGTCAACTCTCATTAAATGTCATCTCATTCTAGAATCTGCCACCATAACTATATAAACTCTCCTTATTTCTCATTCCAAGACACATGGAAACATCCTATCTTCTCCCACTCTTGAGTTTTAGTAAAATAGAGTTAGTCTTGTTATATCTTGGTCTTAATGAGACTCAAGATATTAGTGAGCCTTGCTCTCTCTCTCTCTCTCCCCCCTAGTTTTTCATTTCATCATTTCCTAAAATCTTAAGTGAGGAAATCTTGTCAAATTTTGGTATTCTTTAGTCTCAAGGTATTGAGTGAGCTCTCCCTCTTTCTTTAGGACCACCATAAAAAGCTTCATTCTCCATTGTGTGGATTCCATAAACTTGTTTTTATATTATTGTTATGTTAATTCAAGATTAGAGCCTACTAGTTGATTATTTAAATTCCTTGAATATGCTTGAATGTTCTTGGTATGCTTGAATGTTGTTCATATGTGTTCTTTACGTGTTCTTGGTTATTTATCATAGCACTAGTTTTGATCTTAAATCCATATCCAAAGTATGAAAAACATGTTAATTTCATAGTTTTCTTAAATGCTTGGATTTAGAATGTCAATATTCACTAGAATTCATTTTTCAATCTAAGTGTGATTATAAATAAATGGAACTTGAGTTTAATTACATGCATACACATTTAAATTCAATCAAGTAGAATGCAAATTTAAATTAAAGTAATAAACAAGCAATTGATTAATAATATGTTGATTGATTGGATGATGTGACATGATCGTTGGCCACTATATTCTAGAAAATTGGTTTCACAAGCAAGGTGGGTGTCTAACACCTCATCTTGTAACATAGTCTCTAGGCTTAGATTAAGGGTTGTAAATCAAATACATGTCAGTGTAGTTTTCAAACTTTATATTGTAACTAGGAAACAATCAAGAGATTGAAAATTACATTGATAAGTATTTGATCTACTAACACTAAATCTAAGCTTGGATGCTAAGTTACAAGATGGTTAAGTGTTAGGCACTCACCTTGCTCGGTGAAACTGGTCTTTTAGACTATAGTGACCAATGATCATGTCACATTATCCAATCAATCAACATATTATCAATCAATTGCATCTTTATTGATATAATTTAAATTGGTATGTTACTTGATTGAATTTAAATGTGTGTGCATGTGATAAAACTCCATTTATTCCATTTATTCATCATCATATTTGGATTGAAAAATTAATTATAGTGAATGTGTGTGAATAGTGACATCTTAGATCTAAGCATTTGAGAAAATTATGAAATTAACATGTTTTCCATATTTTGGACATAAATTTAATATCAAACACTAGTGTATGCATGAACATTTGAAGAATATCGAAAAACATGTGATGAACATTCAAGAATATATGAATGACATTCAAGCATATCAAGATATTCCAAGAATTTAAAAGGCATGCTTTGATCCTTTAACATTACAATAACATAAAAAACAAGTTTATGGAAGAGATTATACCCACATGCAAGATTCACGAAGTAGAGGATGAGGCTTTATATTGTGGTCCTAAGGAGGGAGGGAGTGCTCACTCAATACCTTGAGTCTAAGGAAGACCAAGGTATGACAAGACTTCCTAACTTCATCAGAATTTTGGGAGGGATGAGAAGAAGAACTAGGAGAGGGAGAGTGAGGCTTACTCAATATCTTGAGTCTCAAGAAGACCAAGATATAATAAGACTAACTCTACTTCACTAGAACTCGAGGGGGGGGGGGGGGGAATTATGTTTCTATGTGCCTTGGAATTAAGGAGGAGGAAGGGTTTATAAAGTAGTTGTAGAGGATTCTAGATTGGGATGACATTTAATGACAGTTAACAAGGGATGTAACTAGTCATGTAACAAGAGATGACATTTGATTTCACGTAACTTTCAATATGATGGCCTGATTGAGGTCTGTAACCAATCATTTTGATTGTTACGAAATCAAGAAATTAATGCTCTAGCGGCCAAAATTAAGATGCTATCTCCGAGTGTGAAATTACTCTTTCATTAGATAGTTAGGACAATTAATGGTTTTTTTTTTTTTTTTTTGGTGCAAAGAGGAATTTTATTTAAATGAAAATAGATTACAAGATCACATGTCCAGTTACATGCACTTCTTTATGAGTGCCTATTTGAAAACTGTCCTAATATACTACTCATAAACAAGATACTAAAACTCTATTTTCTTGTGAACTTCCTTTCTTTGCTAGTCTGTCTACTACCATGTTGGTCTTACGGTAAGCGTGAAGAAGATGGACAGTTCACTCTTGCCCGATAAGGTTCCTGCAGTCATCAATTAAAGGAACAAGATGTAATGCATATTGGCCGTCTTTTGTTAGCTATTGTATAATCAAAGTAGAATCAAGATTCAAAATAACAAATTTAAAGCCTAAATTCCAAGCTAACATTAAACCATATCTAACTGCTTCCAACTTGGCTACATTATTTGATGTGATGCCCAAGATTCAAAGAGAAACCTTTAATCCATTGGCCAGTTCGGGAACGGATAATCCCCACCTCCAGCCCTGCCATCCGTGTTTAAAGTTACTAAAGGTTCTATACTCCATAGGAGGATTCCATTTAATAGTTTTTTTATTAGTCACATATGTAGTAGGATAGGCGGTGTAGTAATATTCAAAAGCTAGGTGGATAGATTTGTGAATGAGTTGAGATTGTGTAATTAATGATGCTTTAAAAATTAATTCATTTCTTGCTAACCAGATTTGCCAAAGAGACGTAACAAAAAGAAGATGCCAAGGTAAATTATGTTCATTTACTAAATTCTTTGAAGTAGAATTATTTGATAACCATATTTGGAGAGGATCTTGGAAGAAGTTCAACGGTAGTAATCCTGGTAATTGGTTCCAAACTTGATTTGCCCCAACTTTGGTCAATCACAAAGAATATGTATAGATGTCTCAATTTGGTTACATCTAGGACAGTTGGGACTAATCCCATTTTGGTGCAATGTAGAAACTTACGAGTGGGTAACCGGTCATGTTATGTAGTGCTTTGCATAGGAAAAACTGAATTTTCTTTGGACATGGGACTTTCCATATCCACGTCCATTTTGAAACATGGCTCTCATCTTGTGTCGGGCCAAGTAAGAACTTTGATGCTAATTGAACAGAACATATCTCATTATTCCTAGACTAAACTAATTTATCTTGGGGAATTTGGATTTGTGCAATGGGGATGCCTTCAATAATCTTCTTAATATTGTCCGGTTTTGTAAAGTAAGATTATCCAGATTCCATGTATGGTTATATTACATCTATATCTAAAGGAATGGCAAACCTAGCCCTAAAATTGGCTAAAGCAGCATCAGACTTAAGAAGGTGTGAAAAACCCATTCTTGTATATCAAATAAAGGGAAGGAAATTTTAAAAACAAGGTAAGGGATGAAGAACTTAGAGTAGAAACGCTAAGGGAGACTTGCTCGGGAAGGAAGATGTGCTCAAGAATTCAAGGCGCTTAGAAAGAAGGAAAGTAAGAAATGAACCAAGGAGGTGGAAGTTGTGTTTTATAGGTAGAAGAATTTAGGAAGCATTAAATGAATGTTTAGGTTGGAAAATCATTAAATTTTTTTTTTTTTTTTTTTTTGTAACTGTCGCATGTGTAGCCTCGATGCGCGAATTGTCAGACAATAATGACTGTTTGATGAGACAACCTGTCATCCCATTTGTCAAATGTACAGGTTGTGTTGTCTGTAATTAATGACTGATGATTGGTATCCCCGAGAAACAAAACATATATGTGATAAGGATAAGGGGGGCTATTGTACGGTCATTGGCCCATTACCAGTAGCCCAAATATGGAGTGATTGGATAATAGCTCCATGATAGGCCCAATCTATGTTGTTCGGTAGCTTGAACCATGGATTGTGTTGTCTTCAGGGGCTAGTCATGCTCGGATCCTTCTGGTACACGTAGGTAATGCCTTGGGGAATATTGCTATTGTGAGTCCCAAGGATTGAGTTCCTATTTCCAAAGTGGGGCCCCTCTCGTCAAGAATAATCTTAATGGGCACCACCCACGCGAAGAATATTTAAAGCAATTATTGCTGACCCACCAATGAAAGGCTATAAATAGGGAGCAAACAAAAGAAAGAGGGGTTAGACACTGGATAGTAGAGAGCTAGAGAATAAAAAGAGAACGAGTGAGGAAACTCAGGAGCAAAAGTGTTCGGTCAGCTTGATCAACAATTCTCTTGGGCCTTAATCTTTATCCTGAGGAACTTTTCATTGTAGGATACTCATAAACCCATGATAATAAGTAAATAGTGAGCCTAATCACACGGTTGGCCCATTAACCGAGAAACGGGCACGAACAAAAAGTATCATAGAGAGCCATATTTTTTCAAACTTGAAATGTTTCTTTATTTTCCTAATTCCAGGATTGGTAGTTATGAGCAAAGGAAAATGATTCGATTTAATACGAGGTAGATGAAGTACAATAGCTTAAGTAAATTTAGTTCTCCATTTGGCATTGCCCAATCCACGATCTAGACGTTCCTTAATATTACTTCTCTACTTGGGATGCTTTTTGGCTGTGAAAACCTAAGTACATAAGTCCACAATTATCTAGGCAATTTCTAAAAGCCCTAATATGACTGGGAATGATAAGGAGACATACATTTCCTTTTATTAAACTGAGGGGAAGCATAAACAGCAGTTAAAACAAAAAGGCTAGAGTCAGAATTTACCTTAATCATAGCACGAATGCTCTAATCATAAGATGTTAGGTACAAGAACATCACAGCTATGATAAGTGTGTGCAGTAAGTACTAGTACGAAGTTAATTAGTGCAGTGAGTACTTGTACAAAGTTAGTTAGAACAAGCATCAAAGTATTGTACATTGTTAGTTGGGCTGTGAGCTGTAATATGTGTACCAACAGTGAGATAGTAACTAGTATAAGACTGAGATGATTGTAAAAGAGGAATAATAATCAGAATGCATTTTACTTAGCTCTCATTGAGACTAGTTGGAGGTTGATTCCCTCGAAGAATCAGTGGAGGACTAGTTCCCTCGAAGAACTACCATATTGAGTGAGTAAGAGAGTTGAATTACAAAGGACTTTAACATAAGATGTCAAGATCTCCACGGTAAAAACATGCTCATTCCATAAAATTCAAATTCCACCTGAAAACCCATCGAATCCACCCTATGGGATTTAGCATAAGGCATTTGTTGAATGACTTGGATAGCACGTTCACCTGAAATCCTAGGTTCCGCTATGATATGCATGCGATGCAGCTCTTGAACATGTGACTAATAAACCTCATTCTCTACTCCCTGACAATTCCAAGCCACAAACTTCATGGAAGTAGTATGGAAATTCAGGTCGTCATTGCATTGGGAATCCTTGTCAGATCCCATGGAGTCATCTGTGATCTTCTTCTGTTGTAGCAGGATGGTGTCGTCATCACATTAAATATGTACGTATAAGGGCACCTAATTTCCGAGCGTTCGACAAAATGTGGCGATTCCAATGGATGGAAGGCTTCGCCAATATCTCGTTCGCCTCATTCGGTGTTGACGATGCCTCGGAGATGTGTTCACTAGAGGCAGATTGGTCATCCTCGTATGAGGATTTCATGAGAGTGTCAGTTTTGGATGGATTAGGATTCGAACATATATATGTGGTCAAGTCCTGATTGTTGTTGCTTTTCTCTACTGTCATTTGAGCAAATAGACGATTGGTGGTTGTTAAACTGTTTGCTGAAAGAGTGTGGAGATGAGGATGATGTCTCTCTTGGAACATATGAGGGGGACTGATTGAGAGGAGGAGTGTTTGAGAGATAAAAGTCGGGGTCGGTAGGAATTGGTGACGTTGAGCTTTGGTCTAATGAAGGTGCCATGGTTTAGGTTTGTGTTGTTTTTGGCTTGTGAACTTATATGATGAGTAGAAGGTTTAATTAGTAGATTTATGTGAGTCACTTCCCTCGCTTCCTGCATGTATCAGCTGAAATTTTATATCTGTCATTTGGGTGAAATTGCATGTGTGCTTCTTGTAAAAAAAGTTGACGCGTGGGCTTAGTTTGTCCACCTTAGGTTCTCTGTTAGTAATAGCTCTTGATAGCCCATTCTTATTTGACTAAAATGTGTCTAATTCTACTAGATTCACCGCTTGGAGAGGTTGAAAGCCATTAGAGGATAAGATGATTTTGTTTACCTTAGGTGGGGAACTTATCTTCGTAGGACCTGGCCTAGAATTGGACTCTTTAGTCATGTCACGTGGTCTAGCTTTTTTTGTTGACACCCTTTTCCAGGGAGTGTTCCAACTATCGGGTTCCGCCACCAACAGTGAATTTCCTGTTGGGTTGATGTTTGATTTCTCCGATATGGCAGTTTCTGAGCACTGCATATCTTTATGGCCTAGTCTCCCATAAACAAAGTAAAACGTTGGGATATTCTCGTAAACAATGTCTTGCCAAAAGTGATCAATTTTAATTCTTTTAGGAAGAGGCTTTTTTATTCCTAGTTGGACACATAGACGTGCGAAATGAAATCTAGATGCATTGTTTGTAATAGCATCGATTCTAAGAAATTTTCCCAACTTATTACCTACTTTTTTAAGGAATTCAGGATGATAATACTCTACAGGAAGTTGTTCTAATCTAATCCAAACAGCCATAGACGTGATCTTATTAGCTGTATCTGGATGGAAATTGGCCTCTCATGCTTGAACATGGAGGTATTGCTCCCCTACCAACCATGGCCCATCCTCAAGGGCATGATGATAATTAGATATAACAATAAATTTGACGATATAATAGCAATATCCGATATCAGTTAATTGAAAGTTACCTATTGGCCTCCAAATATACCCGCCAACCTGTTTTGCATGACTCTGTAGCCCACTGACTTCCTTATCATTTCGATAATGGTACTAGTTCTCTAGGGTTCATTTAATTTTCGTTTGAGATCTGGTGATACAAGGATTTCCCATGATGCTTCTTCCATGTTCTCCTCATCAAATGGAACGTCATCCAAATTTGGCTTTTCAGGATTTTGTGTTGCTTCCTGCACGTTCTCTTGTTCATTTTCCAAGTTTCTGTTACCTTCATAAGATCCTTAGAAACAACTTCCACATAAGATTTCTTTTGGGAGTTGTCCATCAAAAAGCGATTCTCAGTATTTACTTATTTCCTTAAGTCATTTTCTTCCATTAGTTTAGTTGTAAAGTCTTTGGTGTAACATAGAGTTGCTATTTATTTTTAACAACTATGAACAATTGGTTTTTACTGTAACGGAGGATGTAAACAAAAAAAATTATTATTATATTAAGAATATCTCCTCTTTCACTCTGTTTAGTTACTCTTTTCATTCATTTGGAAAATTGTAAGGTTTTCATGATGGATAAGTGATGTGGTCTATCATTCTAATAAAAAACTCATATTTATTTAAAATTATAAAATTTTAAATAAAAATTAAATATTAACTCAACAATTTTAAATAAATGAAAGTCTTTTAATAGTACTGTGAATAAATAACATAATTCATGAGAACAGTATAATTTCTCACTCACTCGGTCACCCCTTCTCTCCTCTCATTTCTTCGCTTTGTTTCTATCTCCCCACTCTCTGTTTTGGCTTCTTTCTCTTTCCTCTTTTTCAGATCGGCGTGGTGGTTTGTGGTTGGGTAATGATAGTTGTGGCCCGATTCTTTCTCTTCTTTCACTCTTCAATTCTCTCTCTTCGTCTCTTCTCTCTTTCTCTCACTCCGATTCTCTCTCTCTCTTTCTTTTCTCTCTGTCTCTTCTCTCTTTCACTCTCTGATTTGATGGTTTTTGATTTTATGGGTTTTGCTGTGGTGAATGGGTATGGGTATGTTGTTTTGCTGTGGCTGTATGTTGTTTTGCCGTGGATCATGCGTTGTTTTGCTTTGCTGTGGTGAGCTATGGTTGTTGTGGGTGGTGCAGCTATAGGAAGAAAAAAAAAATTGAATAGTATTAAATGTGATGTGAAAAATAACTAAGAATTGAGATGTTGGATAAATGGTAAAATAGGAATGTAAAATAGATAAAGTTAATTTTTGAATGGTAAAAAATATATATATATATATATATATATATATGTTTTGTTTGTTTGTTTGTTAAAGTCTCCAGTAATGCTCTTAAGCTCGTTTGGAGGGGTAGGTTTCACTTTGTCAGTTCAGTAAGATAAAGTGGAAGTGTTCTTGGGCCAGACCACACTTGGATTGAACACTGGTCCTGATGCTTGTTTAAAGGCCCATTGTGTCAGGGCCTTGGCCTTAAGATTTCCCCCTTTCAATTGATAGCATTTATTGGGCTCTATTTGAAAGTAGTTTTTTTTTTTTTTGGTAAACTTTGAAAGTAGTTTTCGAGTGGCAAAGGTTGAGTCCAATATATACAGGTAGCAACTAAAGGAAGGCCGAAGGTCCGAGCTTAATCCCCATAAAAAACCAGGGTCTAAAGAATTCAAGCTTGACAGGCAAAACAAAGTAAAAACAACTCAAACCCTAGACTATGGAAAGTTGATTTTTCACAACATTGAGTAAAGGAACACAAACTTTGAATCTTTGATTAGACAAAGTGGAGTGGGAAAAAGGCAGGCAAAGTATTACCAAGCTCGTCTTTGACAGATAAAAGGGGACACAGAGAGCTATTGTAGACCCTATTCATGCATAATGAGAATCAAACTCATAAAAATAAGTGACCAATGGGGAATAATCGCCTAATGGGTAAAAATTTAAAAGAGAAAAACTTTCTCTCTTTTCCTCGTCAATTTCCTTGGTTGACATTGAGGAAAAATGTATACTTGACATAAAAAGCGTCAAAATAGCTGGCATCCATCTTAATAGTTGAGCATTATAATTCAGAAACCGACATCTTATAGTCTAAATTAAGGTTTTTTTTTTTTTTCTTTTGGAGGAACATAGTCTAAATTAAGTTGGTAGATAAGAAAGGTAATTATTATTTTATTTTCTTAATTTAATTCATCATATTTCTCCAATAAATTCAGATTTCTGAGTTAACGTAATGAGGTTCAATTATAATAATGATTAGTTGAAGAAATAAATGGAACACATGGAAAGAAGCAGCTGTTGGTCTCTAGTTTGTTGGGGTTATAATTTATTTTTCACATGATAAGTAGATTTTTGAAGCACATGGAGCTTCATTTTTTCTTGAAACCAATTGGACCCCTGGTTTAATAATTTTATATCTCCAATTCATATCTATCTCCCTCCTTTTTTCGAAAGCATGTCCTCCCCCCACCTCACAAAAAAAATATTAAAAAATCACTAATTTTAAATTATTAATAGTTAGAGATGAATTTTTAAAAAACTAATAATTGATAATAATGATTAAAGTAAAAAATGAAAAAGCTTTTTTTTGAGGAAAAAAAAAGAAAAAAGAAAAAAGAAAAGCTTAACCAACAAGATTTGTTGATTGGTGATCCCTTCGGATATTCAAACTTAAAGGACTTATAATGTCGGTTCATAATTTTTAGTTGTACTATGGACTATAGCCATGATTATGATCATCAATCCATAAAATGACCATTTTATTTTTCTGTGAAGATAAATTATAGCTTTTAATATCTTTAATAAGGTTGATTTCTTATAGCCATGATTATGATCAATCGATCCAAAAGAAAGTTATAGTTCTTTTTTTGTCATTTTATTCGAATAGACTGCATATAGCGCTTTTTTGATCAATCAATTCTCCACTTGTGCCTTTAATGTTTTGTTTAGTTGGAAGAATGAAAGTGTGATGATAGAAAATATTAAGAGGACAGAAAGTATTAAGAACATAAGAAAGTTGGAGAATAAGAAAAATTGTGTGTTTCTCATCAATCATCATGTGCATTTGGTAGAGATGATAAAAAAGTTGAAGGATAAAAAGTAAATAATTATTATACTCTTATTATTATATATTACAAGAATTTGAAATGTGAAGATAGCTTTGTACTTAAAAAAAAAAAAAAAAAATTATCAATAATTTTGTAATTTTCTTAGTTAATGTTATTTTCTCACACTTTCTTCTTAAGTTGTAGAGAGAAAAAAAATTGTGGGCTCGGTTGGAAAATTCTTTCCATTCCGTTTTCTCTTCTTTACTTTTTCACTCCTATCAAATAACGAAAAATTACATTTTCTTCCCTATTTTTCTTCCCCTATTTTCCACTCTCTTAATCCCCACTGCAACCAAACATAGCCAAAGGCTTCAATCATCATTTGAACTTATCCAAAGGTCAAAATTAATGGCCTAACAAGATGACACATGATATGACGAAGACATTACATTAAATTGTGTTTATTTTAAGATACAAAAGCAACGAGCACGCGTCCTCCACACACCTTTGTAGGCAGATAACAAAAAATTGTTTAAGCATTTGATATATTTTTTTGATGAAAAAGCATTTGATATATTTATTCCACTCACAAGTTCTTTGAACATCACACATCAAAACAAAGCTGCTACGTATATTTTATTTTATACCAGTATAGTAAATGAGATTATTGCACACAAATCACAATCATAAGTAAGTACCCACCTTTAAAACTTTTGATAAAAGTGAGAAGGGAAAATCGGGAAAGAGTAGGGAACTTCGTAAATATATAATAAAATAAGACAGTTCTAGTTCAAAAGTTGCTATGTATTCTTTGCTTTGTTTCTTTATCTTATGCCTTCTGACATCGATTGACTGTATTATAGAACTAATTAACTTGAGATTGCATATGGATATCCGGATATCCGGGCACTACTTTGTGCCAATAATATTATAATTCTTCCATTATAGCTGAGATACAAAACTCAGAATCTCAATCTCCCCAACAAAGATGGATTGTAATATAGAACTGACAACCATGGTGATAAAGAGGCTAGAATTGCACATTTTGTGCAATTTTCTTATGTGGCTAGTGGTTATTCTTATAGTGTGCTTCTTTTTACTTCTTTATTTCAAACCTTTGACATGCATAACACCGAGAGATAAAGCTGGATCAATTTGATTTACTGGTGCCAATGAATTAAGAAACACCATCATTTTATGTGGTCCATATAGTCCATTGAACTTAATTTCAACTTTTGATGTTGGATTCGGCCCTCCTTGTTTTGAGTTTATCATTAAGGATGAGGCTCTTGTTTCCTCTTTGTAGTTCTGTTTGGTCTAGTGTTTAAAATTCTTGTTCTTGTTCATCAAAAAAAAAAAAAAAAAAATTCAACTGAGTTCGTTTACATTCGATTACCTTTTTCACATTATTTATTTTGGCAGTAAACTTTATCATTAGCTAAGGGAAAACTTAGCTAAGATACAAACCTGCAGTATTGGGATATTAAGACACAAAACATTGACCAAGGCATCTAATGTTCAAATGCCTCCATTGTAATTATAAAAAAGAAAAGAAAAGAAGAAGAAGTATTTAAAATTGTTCAAAAGTAACCAAATCGGTGAGGAACATATTCAACTTTACAAGTATATTGTTATATTCTTAACACTTTTACATTGATTTTATTTTTTAATTTTTTTTGAAAAATAAAATTATATGTTTAAACTTTATGTATTTAGATGAATCTCTTAATTTGATAGTTATGAGAAATGAATTGATTATTTTCTTTTCTTTTCTTTATTATAATGATATAAAATATATATTTATAGTTAATTGAAATTATGAAAAAATAAATTAAAATTTATATTAGCTTGTGTATGACAAATATATTAGCATATAACTTTTTATTTATTTTGTTATTAGTATTGATTAGTATTTTTCAGATTAATTTAACTTTCAATATTTTCTTTTAATTTTGCTCCTCTTGAATTGAAATCCTGGCTCCACGATATTAGGGAGTGTGGCTAACTTGTGGTGTGAATCAATTAATGGGTGTGATTAATAGTCATGTGATGATTATCTTATTCTTTTTTTTTTCTAAGATTAAACAACACTTAGTCTTAGAACTTTGGTTGCAAACCGATCTTAGAATTTTTACTAATCAAAACTCTCAAAACTTCGGTTGCAAATTGATCTCGATGTACTAACATTTCTCTCTCTCTCTCTCTCTCTCTCTCTCTCTCTCTCTCTCTCTCTCTCTCTCTCTCTCTCTCTCTCTCTCTCTCTCTCTCTCTCTCTCTCTCTCTCTTATCCCATTACATGTGATGATAACTAACACACATTTTGAGTGTGGTGTGATTCAATTAATGGGTGTGATTTAATAGTCATGTGAGATTATACGAATATCGAAACTTTATGAAGTTATAAGGAAAATTTGAATCCCTATAGTATTATGAAAACTTTATAAAGCTATCCAGATATAGTTTCATATACTATTTTGTTAGTTTTTTCCCATTGTGTATATACAGTACACTAGAAGTGTAGAAGTTCATTACTTTGTTAGGGTTGCAACTAAGGTTCTTCTCCTATTTAAATCGATCTTTATCTTAAATAAATGGAGTTGATGAATAAAGTTCACTTGAAAATAACCTTAATTAGGAACACTCAAGGGTCAAGGGTCAAAACTCTATAAAGTATAACGGGAACAGATCCATAGATGCTCACATCTTTATCAGTAGAAAAGAACACTAGTGGCCGCCTTGCATGATTGATGAGAATTTTTTAATGTGAAAGTTATAAATACAATTGATGAACATACATCCAAAAACACAAAGGAACATTCAAAAGTAGAATTTTTCGGGTTAATCAAGTAATGAGAATATTTAAGCCCACCGAAATTGAAATACCATTCGAGTCATTTTCCAGTGCAAGACTAGAGAACCCTAGGGAAGAAAAAGTAAAAAAAAAATAAAATAGAAGAAGAAGTCTAGGTACATTAAAAAAATATTCTGGATCAAGTTTGATGACATTGACAAAAAATAAAGGAAGATAGAAAAGCAATGAGCCCGTGCTTGTTCTTATCCTTTCCAAAATGTCAGGGCGTGTGGCTAACTTGTGGTATTACTAATGGACCAGTTGAAAGAAAGCCATGCCAGCTATTCTTCCTCTTATTCTACCTTTTCAGAATGCGTGTGCGGCAGATAATAGATGTAGGCAAAAAAAAACAAAATAGCAAAGGCAATGAGTACTACACAAAGTAAAAGCAAATACCAGCCACACAGCAAGCACAAGAACCCAGTAATCATTACTTAATAAAATATATATATATTTTTCAAAAAAAGTTCCTTTTCTGGGACTAAAATAACAGTAGTAGCTACTTTATAGGCATCGTGTCCCCATGAGATATTCAGATGCGCCTTTCAGAATTGACTGATATTTTTGCAGCTAGGTAATCAGTATGTCATGTGCTATCTCAGTTGAAGCGTGGTTAATGTGCGATGGAAAGAGAGAAAGATGAATGTGACTTGCTCACACTTCCTTAGCAGAAAACGTGGTGGCCACATCCGCCCAATTTTTTGTTAGGATTCGTTTATTAGGTTGGAATTGAAAATTTTTATTGGAAGGTCAATAGATAAAGATAAGAGTTAGTTAAAATAATTTAGTAAGACTCATAATTAATATTAAAAGGAGTAATAAAATTCATGAATAATAATAAAAATAAATTAAATAATATAATAAATTAGTAAAATCAATTATGTTAAATGAAAATTATATAAAACGGATATTATAAGACTCATGAATAATAATAAAAATAAATTAAATAATATAATAAATTAGTAAAATTAATCATGTGAAACAGACATTATTCTTTTTCCATTTTCTTGGGTAGGTGAGCTGGGTTTGTCAAGACTTTAGCTTTTTTTTTTTGGGCTTCCAAATTGGAGTTTTATCTACTTTATCCAAGTCATACTCATACCTCCTGCATAACTCATTAGAACTCCCCCTAGAAAAAGTAAAATGGTCCTAACTATAGTTTTTCACACGTGATTAATCAAATGGTCCTAACTCATTAGACCCTTGACTTGTATTACATTAGTGGTGTGCATGAATGGTGTTAGAGGTGATTTTAAACCAGACTTGAACTTTGTTGGGTTTGAGAAATTTTCAACCCAACCAACGCATCATATGCGTAGAAACCAACTCAATCCAATTCACGTGAGTTGGGTTAGGTTAGGTTGAGTTAGTGAGTCATGCATATTTCATGCACTGTAAAAGAAAAAAAGAACTTTAAATAATTGAGCATGTAATCACATAGAAAACACTACAATTTATGTGTTTTAGTCTTAAACCTAGCTCTACAAGCAAAATCAAGAAAAAAATTTCACTAAGAAAATAAAGACGTTACAAGACATATTTTGACAAAAACTATACCACAAATATACACCCGTAGATCTTTCTTTCAAAAATAAATTATAATTAACTTAGGGTAGCAAAATTTCTTTTCTCTTACTCTAAATGCAGCAGGGCACATAGCAAAGAAAACAATTAAAGAAGTTTAGTATATATACAGTTGAAGAGATATAAATAAAGTCGGCAACTCGACAAAGTGGTATTCTTTAATACAACTCGAATTGTTGAAAGGACAGTATAGCCGACATTTGAGCGTGGATGCCCATTTGCTTAGCTATTCGTCACAAGTCTGTAAGATCGTTGTGAAGTATACAGAAAAATATGGTTAAATTGGAAATTCTTACTATTATTTGTTGTAAAAATGAGCATTGGCACTGATTATAACTGAAAAATCAAACAACACATATAGAAGATAATTGAAAAATCGAGGAAAATCATTAGTGTGTTTCATGCACTGCGAGAGAGGAGAAAGGTTATGTTCTGCATGATTCATGTGAACCTATATAGCACCCAACGAGCAAAAAAGATAGAAGAAGACCACATGGCAATTTGTATAAAGGAGCAACAATGATGATCGATTTTCAAGAAAGTAGATATCCACTCCAATCCAAAGATCCACATGGAGAATTTCTACACCCAAAAAAAGAAAAAAAAAATCAAAGAGCAAGGGTTATGATGGCCAACAATAGAGACAATGTTTTCCCATACACATAAAGAGCCACATGGATTTGAATGATTGAAGAACAGCTATTATTAATGCCCAATGGTGGTGAAGGCAGGGAAGTCTGAACAGAGTTCATTAATTTCTCCCAGGTAAAAAGTAAGTTGTTCATGACAAAAAAACAACGTTCACATGCCAAATGTCCAAACACCAAAAACGTGAAGAAAAGGAGAGGTAAAATATCAGGCGCAGTTATGTTTACTAATTAAATTCAAACACAAATGTATCGAGCAATGAAACATAATCTTGTATTTTTTAAGAATAATTAAATTCAATACAACTATATATATTTTAAAATTTAATTAAAAAAAAAACTATAATAGTGTAGTTAAAGTACGGATTCTAAGTTCTATTCAATGAAAAAAAAAGAAAAGAGTTTGAACAACCCTGTTTTAAGATATTTAATCACATGTACGACATTGAAGTTCATGACTTTAGACAATTGCATGCTGTGCTATTAATAAGATTTATTTCTCCAATCCAACACTAATTTAATTTTATAATAATGAAAGTTTTATTTTTTAAAACCGCAATGAGGGTTTACTTATGAGTGTTTTTCTTGATATTTATGATCAATTTAATTTAATTTTTAAAAATAAATAAAATCATCATATCTATTATTTATATTCTATATATTATATAATATATAATAGTGGAAGACATTTGACTATCGGTTGACCTTCTAATATTTTGACACGTCACTCTTGTGGTCTTATAATTTTTCTCACTACCAATCTTTTTTATGTTTTAATTATTAAAAAAAAAAAAAAGTTCTATTAGAATTCCAAATAGAAGAATTTTTCATTTTTAGGACTTCCTCTGTCAATCACATTTTAATGGTTATAGTTATTTGAAACCAATTACAACTATTGTTTCCATAAAAAAAGAAAAAAAAAAGTAATACTAAACAAATATTTGTATAGGAAATACTGAACAAATTCTAATATAATTTTGTCCATTTTTTAAAATACTAATTCTCTTTATATTTTATTTATTTATTAATATATTCTTAAATATTAACTCGAAGTATCCATTCTTTTTATCCTTCTATCATTTCTGCTCTCTCAAGCCTCCCTCTCCTTCAAATGTTCACCTAACTACAATAGCATATACATAAATTAGTACAAAGGTCAAAATAGCATGATTAACTTTCTTCTTCACATACTCTTTATGATTTAAACCATATTGCCCTTCACTATTTGCTTACAACGATTGATTATTTTAAATTACCTTTTATTTTTCTTCTTCAAATACCTTTCTATTTTCCTCCAGTCGCTTTGGTAGTCAATCTTCCAACTTAATTTTTATTTTATTTTCTTTTCTTTTTTGCCCCATCTTTTGTCAAACCATAGAGTTATATAGTTCTCTGCCAGATAAGACCGTTGGGTATTTTACAAGAAGATTTCTTGAAAGGTTAGAATAACCTAAATTTTCCTCTTTTGAATATAGAATTGCAATACTTGGTTGTTATTATGGGTTCCCTTAATATTCTATGTTTGTGTGTTTTTTTATATTTTTACTTCCATAGTTTGTGTGTTTCTGTATGTTATTTCATATATTTATTAAGAATAAATAAATAAATAATATAAACTACTTGGGATGGATCTTTTTTTTTTTTTTTTTAAATTACAGAGGATTGTCATATATCGTGTGTATTGGAGTCTTTCAAAAATTCTTTTCCGGTTCAAACTGAATTTTAAATGGAAAAAATAATGAGAATTTTAGATCATGAATCTGAATCTTAAAGATGCAACAGTCTGGGAGGGAAAGTAATTGTAGGTGAATATGAAATTGAGCTATAAAATTTATTATTCTTCAAACTTAATATGATTTTAGTTCAAATTTATTATTGTTGAATATAAAATTGTGAACCTTAAAACAGTGTATGCGGTATGATGATTTAGCTTTTTTATTATTTTTATTTTATTTTTAATTGGACAAAACTTAGAAGCAATAAAATAATGTTTTCTAACTAAATTCAAATACATGGTTGTATTAATCAATAAGACACAAACAATGTTTTCTTTTTTAAGTACAATTAAATTTAATACAGTTGCATGTCTTCATTTCATTTTTCTATTTTATTTTTATTATTTCAATTTGAATTCATAGTTTTCGTAAAAGTCATATTTGCAGGTATGTCATTTGATGAGTAATTTTGTTTGAATAATTTGATAAATTATGTTATATATTTTTTATTTTTTATTTTTTTATTTTTTTTAAACAATGGAGGTTTATTAAGTTAATATTTTCTTTTGTCCATTCACAATATGATCCTTAACCACTTATTATTATAAAATTTTTACTTTTCAAATAAGTAACAAAAAATTAGTTTGATTCAGCCAAAAAAAAAAAAAAAATAGTTTGGATTTTTTCTCCGCCCCTATATTTATATCTTTCTTTTATCTCTCCGTCATATTTACAAGCCACCTATGGCTTTTGTTGTTGGTACGTGGCCCGTGTGAAACACACGCCTAACAGAGCCATAGTCAAGTAGATTCCTTGAACTGTACAGTTCAGATTCTCCAGAAACATGTATGTGTCAGGCACCGAAAATTATATCTTTTACACACTGTGGGACCCACCTGTGTGTGAGTGAGGCACACGCCTAATACTCACTTTACTGAGTTCTTGACCATGATATTTAGTTGCTAATTTGTCCCACACTACCAACAACCCACTAGTTTTATTTTGGCACAAGGCTGGTGCCTTCCACACGCCTAACACTACTTGCCTTGATACATAAATATCAAAGTTCATATCAATCTAACTAATTTGCTAACCTTTTTGTCTACAACTTTATCTTCAACCATATGTTTAAAGTTTTAATTTTTTGGGAACTATAAGCAGAATAAGATTAACATCACCAATAATGGATATATAGTATTAACGGGTATAGTAAGTAGCTTGTTAAGCAAAGTAATTGTTTTATATCAAATATTTTTGTTTTATGTCAGATTTTTGACCAATTTTATAAGATGCGAGACCAATAGAATTAATTTTTTGAATTTCATTTATCAATGTAGTATTATTTTCAATTCCCTCATCAATCTATACAAATTTTTTTATCATTTACACCTCACAATAACTTACTTTTAACAAGCACCTTACACTTTGTGTTGCCAGTTAACATTACTCATGCTAGCTCCAGAGTTCAGAGTTCAGAGTTCAGACATCTGAGTGAACACGGCTTTTGATTTTTTGATATTTTCACTAATCTACGACATGGACAGCAAAAAAGTGGTCCTACCAATATAATAATAATGCGCACTACTTTTGAAGCACTTTTTCTTTTTAATATGCATACAGACAACACAATCAATTTAACCTATAATTTCTTGCTATATATACGATACAATTTCGGACACCACCTTCGTCCAGAGAGAGTGAGTGAGTGAGTAGGAGTCAAGATATTTGTTAATTGTTAATCTTTTGTTTTCTTGCTTCAGTTAGTATTCAGAGTCTAGAAAATGGCAGAAAATGGTCACACTGCAGACCTTGAGAAACAAATGTTACTTCTCCAAGACCATGAGGAGAAGCATTTCATGTCTAGTGAGATGGTCCGTGACATAATTCTTGGTGTTTCGGATGGTCTCACTGTCCCTTTTGCACTTGCTGCTGGCTTGTCTGGTGCTGATGTTTCATCATCCATAATCCTTATTGCTGGCATAGCCGAAGTTGCTGCTGGGGCTATCTCCATGGGACTTGGCGGGTATATATTAATAATATTATAATAATAATACTAATGGGCACTTTTTAATATTTTTTATGGAGATATTTAAAGTTTAGATTTCAACTACACTGTTTTAACTATTGAGTTATAATAATAATTAAAAAAAGTGTTTATAGATAATACAGTACAATAAGTTGAAAATGATGAAGCTTTACTGTATGTATATGCTAGCTGCTCATTTATGTGAGTTGAATGCATGCAGGTATCTTGCAGCAAAGAGTGAAGCTGATCACTACGCCAGGGAGCTAAAGAGAGAACAAGAAGAGATCATTGCTGTCCCTGATATAGGTTTGGTCCTTTGCAATTGTCTTTCTTCTAAACCATTAACCATCAAATATATGATCCCAACTTTATTACAAACTCATTCCCATTCTCTTTTTTATTTTATTTTATTTTATTTTGTTTAATAATAATAAGTGGTCTCAACTTCAAAAGCCGTGGTCTTATTAATATACTAGTCATTAACAAACTCCCATTTTATATTAAACATTTGTTTAGAACTATTTAATACTAAAAGAAAGAACAACTAGCTAAAGGTTTTCTATATGAATTATATGACCATCAAACATTGAGAGTGGAAGCAAGACAGTTATTGCTTAAATTGGAGAAAGAAAATGACATTATTATTGGAAATGACATAATGGAGAGACCAAATAGGTCACCCCTCGTACCAAAAACCAACATAGATGAGAAAATTGGTTTAGTACATATTTTATTATTTAGGACACAGGGCGGTGGCACTTGGAGAAATTATACAGTCCTTCAATGGATCACGTCATTTGTCTATCGTTCTACTAAAAATCTCCTACTTGTTTAAAATTGCTGAGTCAATAATTAATTTTTGTTTAAAAAAAATTCTAACTTAACAATTTTAAACAAGTGTAAGTTTTTTAGTAGAATGGTAGACGACGTCACTTGTCCACCATGTGGACCTTATAATTTCTCCACTTAGGCTAGGTGGTTTAAGACCACCCTAACTTGAAAATATATATATATATATATATTTTCTGTATTATAATTTTAAATTTTATATTTGTCTATCATTCAAAAAATATTTGGGAACACCCTTAGTTTTTTTATGCCAATAAAATTAAACTTTACTTCATAATTTGTTCTACTTAACAATATATTGGAGCTTTCAAACAAAAAGAAGCCCAAAAAAATTTTTGAACTAAAATCTGAAAACAATAAAAAAAAACATTGCAAGCCCAAATGCCCAATAGACCCCAAAAGAAAATGCCCAAGATCAATCTCTTTTATTAGATTGTATAATTTATGCTTTTTAAGTAACATTTTGAAAAAAAATTACTAGATCCGGCACTGTTAGTATATAATTTTGGATCATTGAAAAAAAAGAAAAGAAAAAAGCCACGAGATTGGACATCACTGTCATCATTAGCTCCAATATTTTACCTCCAGAATCTACCCCACAATGGATCCATGGACTATTTAATCCCTATCAATCAAGTGTTCTCTCTTTGCTATTAGAATTTCTTTTGAAAAAAGCATGTTAGGAAAAGAGCTTAAGAGACAATATTTAACTTTTTTGGTTCTTCTTGGACTTATTTAGATCTTAGAAGAACAGTTTATAGAAATCTACGCTTAAATAATTTGTGAGCTTTAACAACACGTGTTTTCGCATGCCATCAACACCATGATCATCCCCTTTTTTTTTGGTTCATGCCGACAGTCACCTTTTTTTATTTTAGTAATAAAAATAATAATAATAATAATAATAATAATAATTGTATCTAAACTTATTAATGGCCTATTACATATAGCCAAAATTAATCTCAAGTTTATCTTATTATTATCATATAGATTTTAATGATGTTCATGCCCACTACAATTTTAATGATGTTAGAACCTCTGTGACAACTTCCCCAATATTCCAACTATAGAATTAATGATGACTATTATCATAAACTTAACAATATATATAAAAGATTACTACTATTAGCATAAGCTCACCAGTTAATGATACATTATAATCCATTAACCATTGAATTTTTTTTTCCTCTCTCTAGTCTGACAAATCTTCATGTGTGATGGGATCATAAAATTTAAATGCAGAGGCCGCAGAGTGTGCAGAAATATTAGCACAGTTTGGGGCGGAGCCACATGAATATGAACCTGTTGTCAATGCTTTAAGAAGGAACCCTAAAGCTTGGGTTGATTTTATGATGAAGTAAGTTCAAAACCAATTACTTTTATGATTAATTTTTTACTTCCCAAATGGCCTAACAAAATCTTATTATGGATTCAGGTTTGAGCTGGGATTAGAGAAACCAGATCCAATGAGAGCACTACAGAGTGCCATAACAATAGCTTTTTCATACATAGTGGGTGGACTGGTGCCTTTGTTGCCATACATGCTCATCCCTGCTGCTAGAAAGGCTCTCATTGCATCTGTTGTTGTAACTTTATTGGCGTTGGTAATTTTTGGTTTAGCCAAAGGTTACTTTACTGGGAATCAACCTTTCAAGAGCGCTTTCCAAACTGCCCTCATTGGAGCCATTGCATCGGCAGCTGCCTTTTCAATTGCCAAGCTTTTCCAGCATGTGTAGCTAGCGCACTATTATAATTTAACCACCGAGTTTCCTTTCCCTTCTTCTTTTGTTTCTCTACGTACCTCTCTTGGTTTTTCTGATTGGACTTGGTTTGTATGCCCCTTATGATTAGGTACTTGGGCAAATTTATCCAACCTTTTCGGTTCTGGTTTGTACATTATATAAGTTCTGGTATTATATGACAGCTTCACGGATTTTTGCTAGTAATATTCCAAAAAGAGGTTTGAATCCAATGTTTTCTTAATTTTATCATGCATGTTTCTGCTCCAAAATTCGGAAAAAAATAAAAATAAAAACAATTTTTACTCATGATGGGCATTAGTACATGCTAGCTAGTTCGATATATAAATTTGGAAAATTATTGCTTCACACTT
Source organism: Quercus wislizeni (assembly GCA_023055345.1). Taxonomy (NCBI): domain Eukaryota; kingdom Viridiplantae; phylum Streptophyta; class Magnoliopsida; order Fagales; family Fagaceae; genus Quercus; species Quercus wislizeni. Next base: position 19,463,366 of record JALGQJ010000007.1, on the reverse strand, counting down.
ACTAATGTACACCCAAAGTGCACCATGTCCATACTTTCACACATAATGTCTATTTTTTTTTAGTGTGTTCCCACTACACATGATGACACAATGTGTGTGAATAATGTACAGAGAGAGTGAGATAATCAAAACCCATATATCTAATATGGAAATTTATTATGCTATCTTTTTATCAAGATTGAACCATTAAAATCTATTTTATAATAATTCACTTAAATAGAAATGTTTGAAATATTACAAATTTTACTATATAAATTTTACAAATTAACGTGTTATCAATTTAAGGAAGATGATACTGTATTGTACCGGCATGTACAACCAGTACTTTCCTTGCTGTGTTTAAACCGATACATGTACACCTCTGTTTTGTCTCATTTCAGAAACTGAAATCATTCCGGCTTGTATTGGAAAATTTCGGCTATATATTTTGACCGAAAATACATTTCGGCTCGGAATACAATCTTCAGCACAAAAAAAAAAGAAAAAGAAAAAAAAGGCAGCAGCTCCATGGACACCAGTCCTTCACCACGACCAATGTTGGTCGACCAAGCACTTTGGGCAGATCCCTTAGCCTAAATCGGAGACCATCTTTGTTTATCTCTCTAGCGGTTGAAAAACTTTTTTTTTTTTGTTTTTTGTTTTTGTTTTTGTTTTGAGGTACAGCGGCTGAAACACTTTTGTTATGTGATATGAGAAAGAGGCTGAAACACTTTTGTTATGTTTGCACTCTCTCTGAATGGTTGGTAGAAATTTAAAGAGAGTCGTACGGCTGAAAATTTGTTTAGGGCTTATTCTATTTTTTTATGGTAGTTTGGGCTCATTAGCATTTGCACTAGGTGAATTAGAGCCGTTTGGATTGAGTTTTTTGATAACTCAATTCTCTGTTTCCATAACTCATAATTCAAAAATGGTGGGATCCACAGCAAAAAGTTTATTTGGCAAATAATAACTCTGTTCCCATCACTTAATTCTCTGATTTTTGAGTTATGAGTTATGGAAACTGAAAACAACTTTTGGCTGTTTTCAGTTTCCATAACTCATAACTCAATGGTAATATTGTAATTAAACACACATAAGAGACCTACAACCGCAACTTTTGACCACCTTTTGACTTTTTTTTTTTTTGGTTGGCGTTGGCTGTTCCTTTTTTTTTTTTTTTTTCTCTTTTCCTGGGTTGGCTGTTCGGTTTTTTTTTTTTTTTTTGGGCTGGCATTGGCTTTTGTTTTTTTTTTTCTTTTCCTGGGTTAGCTGTGCGATTCTTTTTTTTTTCTTTTTTTTTCACTGGATTCAATGAGTTTGGGTACTAAAAAAAAAAGAAAAAAAAAAGGAAAAAGCTGCACCGGTGACAGGTATGGGGCCCACAAATAAGGTGAAAAATATTGAGTGATGGTGCCAAACAAACATGATATTTTAAGTGATGAGTGATGAGTAATGGAAATTGAGTAATGAAAAATCCTTGTCCAAATAGGCTCTAAGCTCTTGTTTGCTGAACTACCAATCCGCTTACCAATTTTAATCTTATCCAAAAATAATGATAACAATAATAATCTCCCAAAAATTAACATTCAAGGAAAAGATTTAAAATTTTTTTTTTTTTTTTTTTAAGGAATGACAAAACTAAGGAGAGAAAAAACCATATTGTTTTGATTAAGGATACTTTGAAAAGACATGCATTGGGCTTGGGTTATTGTATGGGTAAAAATTAAAATAAGATTTTTTTTATTTTTTATTTTTTTACTTTTTTTATTGTTGCAATAACTAAACAATTAAGTACATATATATAAATATTATTTGAGGTTTTAAAAATATTAGCGATAACTTTGAAACGATACACTCGTATTAATCGGTATTAAAATATTTCGTTTTCTTGACCAAACCGAAACACCCTCTAGTATGATATTGACTCCTTTGCATCAACCACAAAAAAGTAATTCAAATATTTATATATAATGTTTTGAAATCAATCTATCATATTCATAATTACATTAATTTGTAAAGGTTATGTACAATTTTTTTTTTATAGAAGGAAATGTTATATACTTTAATTTCTAGTCTCTTTAGCATTTTTAATAAAACAATAACTAAAAATTTTATTTATTATATTATTGATGTGACTAATTACATTCATGTCACATTGAAATGTAAATCTTTTTTAGTAAAATTGATAATAATTTTAGTATTTTTCTTACATAACTATTGCGAAATTATCAACATGATTTTATTGCGTAAATTTTTTTTTTTTTTTTTTTTTTTTTTTGAGAAATATTGCGTAAAATTTGCTAAACTGACATTTAAGGACCATCCGTCACCTGTGGAATATGATAAAAGTTGAGTAATGATTAGGTATTTTTGAAGTATAGTTAATGTAGTAGTCCCATAATAACAAATGCAAGCCACCTGACCTAATACTATTATTAATTTTTTATATTATTTTATAAGCTTATGTAATGTTCTAAAAAATTTACATTAAATGACTAACATTTATTGATGTGGAGTACAACATCATCACTGTACTCTTAATGATTTTTCGTAAATGTCATTGAAGTTATAAAAGTATTGCAATACAACTTTGTATGTCTTTGGACTCAAAAAAAAAAAAAAACTTTGTATGTCTTTTGAAATATATATATATATGTATATGAAATTATCAAATGACTATTTATATGTGTGTATTTCCTTATCTCATCCCCCTTCCCCTATGTGTGTGTGTGTTTCTCAAATAAAAAAAAAAAAAAAAAAATTTATTCTTTGCTTGTACAGTTGTACTAGACCAACAACACTTAAGTCGCTCAATATGGATGATTTTTTTTTTTTTTTTTCATTTGTCATTAATTTTGAAATATTTTAGTTAGTTGTCAAGTTTGCAAAACTATTTAATAAACTAGTATCTCGAGTTTATAAAACTCAAGTTCCAATCTGAGGGGGAAGAAAAAATCCACATGGAACTCGAGTTCCTTTATTAAGAAATACCGTTCAACTGGGTTTCTTCGTTCTAAGTTTCTTCATTTTCCTTGGTTTCTTCTTCTTCTTCATCTTCATTTTGTTCTTCTTCTACTAGGCTTCTTCTTTGTTTTGGTACCTATTTATTTAAGGCCCTTGTTGTTTTGATTTTCGGTCGGTTTGGGCAATAGCTAGCCAATCCTAGACCGAATCAGTCCACAACTTTATCATTAAGTCTGGTTTTTTTTTTTTTTTTTTTTTTTTTTTTTGGGGGGGGGGGGGAGATGCTTTGCTTGTTTTTTATTGGTTTTTGAAAAAAATTTCATGTGGGTTTGTGATGTTCTGGGTTTCCTCTTCTTTGCTTTGTTGGATTTCTTCTTCTTTGTTCTACTGGTTTTCTTCTACTGGATTTCTCTTCTTTGTTTTGTTGGGTTTTTTCTCCTTCTTCGTTCTTCTTCTCCTCTTTGTGGAACTTGACTCTTATAGACTCGATTTTCACGTGGCTTTTTTCTTCCACATCGGATTTGAACTTGAGTTTGAAGGACTCGATTTTTGTCACTGATCTCGACCCTTTAACGCTCGAAATGCGAGTTTGTTAAAATGGTTTCAAAACATGCCAACTAAAAAAATAGTTGCTAACAATAATGCTCTTCTACAAATTACCCCCTCAATATCCTTTATGAGCAATTGTTAAGATTCTTTGAGTATGGTCATGTGATACTCCATACAAATAGAAGAAAGTCACATAATAAAATTTTAACATTTTCACACAATTTTTTTAAGTATATGTAATATATATTTTTTAATTAAATAGTTTAATTTTATTGATGTGGAGTATTACTTCAGTTGTACTTCAATAGTATCTGATGCTTCATAATAAAGATAATATAATAGAGAGAGTAGAGAATTTGTTGAAGAAAATTTTGAATATGTGGTTCCTTGGATTAAATTTTGGTGAAAAGTTTGCTAACTGTTGAAGATGCTTAATTAAATTTATAAATCTAGCATAGGTATTAAATATTTCTAGTGAAAATTGAGTACACTATTGTCTTCCAAAATTAATAAATTAGGTTCTTAAAATCAATTACATTAGGAAGAGAATTAGCTTTTATTAGATGCTACCAAAACATCATACAAAGGTTCCGTTTGCTTCAACATAAATTGGTTTTTGTAAAAAAATATTTTTAACTCTATAATTACAAGTTCTTGTGGAGTGGAAGGGAAAGGATCGGGATTTAAGTTTTTAGCAGAGAGTTTCATATATATATACACTTAAATTATACTATAATAGGATTTTTATTTTAGATAAAAATAACAAAAATTTAGAAATATATATTTGTTTGTTTTCCGGTGTTTAGTTAGAAAACATTTTTTAATGTTTGGCTTGTATGAAAAATCAAAAAGAGCTAAAAAAAATTCAACATTAAAAGATTGTGTTTTTCTTTTTCTTTTTTTAATCTATTTTTATTTTTATTTTTATTTTTATTTTTATTTTTATGGAGATTGTGTTTTTCTTGAGTAAAGGAAAATGATTTTGATTTGAACAAGTTTTTCAATTGCTCCAAATGCCTAAATATAGGCAAAATATTATCCAAAAAAATTTAAATGTTACACAAGTAAAGAAATGAGACCTAATATATTTATCAAGAATGCTATAAAATATAGCATATAGCCTCTTAAAAAGTAATTTTATTCATTTTAATAACTCATTTTATAATACACCCAATATCAAAGGTTCTATTATTTTATCACTTCATTTAAATATATATTTTTTATTATACAGTGGACTGACTTGCAGTGAAATGGCTGCCCAAGAAACTTGCATGTCTGAAGAATATTGACTAGACTCACCTCATCTGCCTCACACGTTTCATTAAACAAATATTTTTTTTAAACATCTTGCTGCAGTGGGCTGCTAGTTTCTAGCAGCCCACTGTAGCTAAATGTCAAAATTTATAGCATCTAGCATATTTGATGTAGTGTGCTTTTTTAAAATTAGATATTAAAAAATAACATTTATAGCAGCATTTAACAACTTTGATGAGAATGCTTGTGTTAATTTTTTTTTTTTTTGGGTGAATTGCTAATTTTCTTCTTTCCACCATTATATATGCACCATCTTAGAAAACAAAAGTTTTCTCTCTAAGTTTCCTAGGAAACTCCTGAGGTGAAAAAAGTGGCTTGTCGTCAGACAAGAGTCGTTTCTCCTTTCCGGTAGAAATATTTCCAGTGCGGGGTTTCAGTTTTGTTTTGGTGCTTCCAATGGAGGAGATCGCAAAGAGATGTGAAAAACTAAAACTGACAGAACGTGAAGCAGAACAGGTAGTTCTAGAAGAAGAGGAGGTGAACGAGGGTTGGGTTCTAGCTGGTAAGTTTCTGTCGAAAAGGCGCATTAACTTGGAGGCAGTAGTGAAGGCTTTGAAACCGATATGGAAAACAAAGGAAAACTTCGTGGTGCAGGACACCGGTGACAACACTACTCTTTTCCTGTTCCAAAAAGAAGAGGATATGAATCGAGTACTATGGGCGAGCCCATGGTCATTTGATAAATATTTACTAGTTCTCCACAAACTGGGTAAAGAGGACTCGATCTCAACGATAAGCTTCGATAGGTCTTCTTTTTGGCTACAGATACATGGCCTACTAACGAGAATGCAGACAATGGAGGTTGCAGATAAGATTGTAGGGCCATTGGGGCTGATAGAGAAGGTGGATGTAGGTTCAAAAGGTTTCAGTTTGGGAAAGTATCTAAGAATAAGAGTGAACATCGATATCTCAAAACCCCTGTGCAGGGGAAGGGTGGTGTGAATGGGAGCAACAGAGAAGGAATGGGTGGATTTCCGATATGAGCGCCTCCCCATTTTTTTGCTATTGGTGTGGGAAATTGGACCACGATGATAGAGATTGCCCACTCTGGTTGGACAGTAATGAGTCCCTAGAGCTTGAAGAGAGGCGGTACGGCCCCTGGCTCCGAGCAGAGACGGAAAGGCTGTAAAGGCCGCAGGTTGCAGAAGCACCGTCTCGGAAAAATGAAAGAGACAGAATTAAGTCCGGGAATCAGAAGTAAAGTAAAAACCAGGCCATGAATAGTAGGTGGAGATCATCGGAAAAGGCAAGACAGGGTGAAGTGGATGAAATACCAACTACACCGGTAATGTCGAATCCAATGTCAAAGGCGGTCATGATGGATGTGACTTTTTAGAAAAAGAAGGAAGATGATTTTGAGACGCAACTGAGGGAGATTGACTGTGCCATTCATGCAGTAGACACGGTTAAGGAAAGAATGGGAAACCAGGAGGCTAAGGAGGAAAGCAGAGTAGCTACAGGCTTTTCAAACAGTGCTCAATCCGAGGCGCTGTCTGTTGGCGGGAAAGTTGATAAGCCCCTTATGCCCCAACGACCATACTTAGGCCCACTAACTGATCTAGCAGGCCCAGTTGGGCTTGGACGAAACCAAGTAGAGGCCCAACGCAACCAAAGTCACACGGCCTAGGCGATAACTGAAGGAGGCCGGGTCTTAAGAAGTAAGGTGATTGATATCTGCCTAAAGGACCAAAAGCAAGTCAACGAAATAAGGAGTGAAAGCTTAGGACAGAAAGCAAGCAACCAAAAGAAACTTCCAAAGGAAACAAAAACCTTTGTGAACAGGGGAAAGGAGAACGAACCTCCGGCGGGTGAGGTAGAGGTTCAGCAACCAGCAACACAAAATGGGGCCAAACTTGGAACATGGAAACGATTGAGGAGAGATGGAGTGGAGGCCGCGCACCTTTCCGACAATGGGTTTGAATCGGGATCAAAACGGAAAGGGACGGCGCCGCTCAAAGAAATCCAGGAAGAAACAGAGAACCAGAAAAGAAGCAAGAAAGAGAATGAAGTGGGTCTGGAGGGTCATCTCTTGGCAGAACACATGGGATCGGCGGAGGTTGCTGCGTAGCCCCGCCGTCATCAATGAGTACAATGGCCTAGAACTGTAGGGGGCTTGGGAACCGGCGTACAGTTCGTGCTTTTGAGAAGGTAGTGTCTTCTGAAGATCCCAGTTTTATTTTTTTAATGGAAACAAAATTAGTTATCTCTGAAATGGATGGTATTAAGGATGGGTTGAAACGGTCCCAAGGGCTGGTTGTTCCGTGTAAGGGTCGTAGTGGGGGATTAGCCTTGCTGTGGAAAAAGGAGTTGAAAGTGGATGTTCAATCTTTCTCTGACAGCCACATTGACGCGATAGTTGATCAGGGGGTGGACGGAAAGCAATGGAGAATAACTGGTTTTTACAGAAACCCGGAAACGAGTAAAAGACAGGAGTCTTGGCTTTTTCTTAAACGATTATCCTCTCTTAACTCTCTGCCGTGGGTCTGGGTCTGCCTTGGTGACTTTAACGAGCAGATGGATAGTAGTGAAAAGGAGGGTGGCTGTACTCGGCCGGCGAAACAAATGGAGGCATTCTGTGATACAATTAATACGTGTAACCTCCGTGACATGGGGTATTCGGGGCAAGACTTTACATGGAGTAGACGATTGGGTAGCAGAGGTTGGGTTAGGGAGCGACTTGATAGAGCTCTAGTCTCTACAAATTAGGCAGCCAGGTTTCCGAAAATGCAACTCCACCATAAACCCAACTCAGCCTCTGATCATTGTGTTCTAATCCTCAAGGATATTCAGCAGAAAAGCAAATGTGGGCATCGTAAGAAAATGTTCCGTTTTGAAGAAATGTGGCTGAAAGATGAAGCTTGTGTCGGGGTGGTCGAAGATGCTTGGGATAGAGGAATGAACAAGGATTCCTTTTCTCCTCTATCATCCTGTCTAGATGAATGTAGGCTCTCCTTGTTTTCCTGGAACAATAACTCTTTTGGGCATATGGGGAAAAAACTAGCGACTTTGCAAGCTAGACTGGAGGTGTTGGAAGGCATGAGGGGGTCCTCTGCCACCCTGGAGGAGATTGAGTGCACAAGAACAGAGATAAACAATCTATTGGACACAGAGGAGATCATGTGGCGCCAAAGGTCCAGGATTTGTTGGCTGAAGCACAGGGATAAAAACACATCTTTCTTCCATACTAAGACCTCTAGCAGATATAACCGGAACACCATCCACGGTGTGCTGGATGATTCTGGTAGCTGGCAAAGTGAAGATGAGGGTATTTCAAAATCCTTTGTGGACTATTTTGGGAGCCTATTTACCACGTCCAACCCAGTGGTAAGTGAGGAACTTATCCAAGCTATTCAAAGAAAGGTGACGGATCCAATGAACGCTTTGCTCACTGGGAACTTTCAGGCTACAGAAGTGGACTCTGCTCTGAAACACATGTACCCCACCACGGCTCCGGAACCAGACGGGATGCCGCCAATTTTTTACCAGAAATTCTGGCCTAAGGTACGCCCTGTAGTGGTAAAATCTGTTTTAGATTTTCTAAACTTAGGCATTATTCCCCTGCACTTCAATGAAACACACATTGTTTTAATTCCGAAAGTAAAAGAACCACAAAGGGTGACAGATTTTCGTCCAATTAGTCTATGTAACGTTGTGTATAAAATTGCATCCAAGTCTATTGCCAACAGGCTTAAATAGATTCTACCACAGCTAGTGTGTGAGAACTAAAGTACCTTTGTGGCTGAAAGGCTCATTATAGATAACGTGTTGGTGGCGTCGGAGACAATGTATCACATCAGCCAGAAAAGGAAGGGCCAGGTGGGGGAGATGGCGTTGAAATTGGACATGAGTAAGGCCTACGACCGGGTCGAATGGGGCTGCCTGGAATGGATAATGCTGAAAATGGGTTTTGCGGAGAAATGGGTAGCACTGGTCATGAAGTGCATCTGCTTAGTCTCTTATGCCATCAAAATCAACGGGATTCCTCGTGGTCACATCATCCCTTCAAGAGGTTTGCTCCAAGGGGACCCATTGTCTCCCTACCTCTTCCTTATTTATGCGGAAGGTCTTTCGGCCATGCTCCACAAGGCAGTACAAAGAAAGAGTCCAAGTGGTATCTCTGTTTGTAGAAGAGGGCCAAAAATCTCCCATCTTTTTTTTACGAATGACAGTATAATTTTTGGGAGAGCAACCGAAGTGGAAGGAGTGGAAATCCTAAGAATTCTCAAAGTGTATGAAGCTTCTTCGGTGCAATTGCTAAATAATCAAAAAACCTCTCTTTTCTTCAGCAGAAACACGAGAGGAGAAGTGCAAACAAAGATCAAAACAATGTTTGGCGCTCAAGTGATCAAGCAACATGAAACATACCTAGGTCTCCCCTCCCTAATTGGAAGATCAAAAACCAATTCCTTTGCTCAATTGAAATCCAAGGTGGCTAACAAACTGTCTGGATGGAAAGAGAAACTCTTCTCGGCTGCCGGAAAAGAGGTTATCATCAAGGCTGTGGCCCAAGCGGTCCCGTCCTATACTATGAGCTGTTAAGCTCCCGGATAACCTTTGTGACGATCTTACTAGCATGATAAGATAGTTTTGGTGGGGCCAAAGAAAGAACGAAAAGAAGCTGGCCTGGGTAAGTTGGGAGCAGCTGTGCCAACCAAAGGAAAACGGTGGGATGGGCTTTAGAGACTTGAAGAGTTTCAACAAGGCTCTCTTAGCAAAACAAGGGTGGAGGTTGCAGACCAACGCACGGTCTCTTTTCTCAAGGGTTTTCAAAGTGAAGTATTTCCCGGATTGTGATTTCACTAATGCTTCCATTGGTAATCACCCTTCTTTTGCCTGGCGAAGCAAAATGTCTGCCTAATCAGTGGTTAAGAAGGGGATTAGATGGAGGGTGGGTAATGGCAAAAGCATTCAAATCTGGTCCGATGATTGGCTGCCATCCTGTTCTTACCCGAGGATTCTCTCTCCCACTCAGGCCTAATGGGTTAACGCAAAGGTTAGTGACCTCATTGTGGAAGATCGTGGAGAATGGAACTTGGCTATAGTTAGGCACCTCTTTAATCCAGTGGAAGCCGACCTGGTGATGAGCATCCCTCTAAGTCAAAGGTTGCCTGTGGATAGAGTGGTTTGGGGGGGTACAAGAAATGGAAAATTCTCGGTTTGTAGCGCCTACCACAGCATCCGTGCGATGGAGAATTCCAACAAGGAAGAATGCTCTGATGCATCGGAGATGAAGAAACTCTAGAATTGCATTTGGAACCTGAAACTCCCTAACAAGATCCAGAATTTTGCTTGGAGAGCTTGCCGAGGTGCCGTAGCTACCAAAGCCAACTTGAAGAAGAGGCAAATCACTAAGGATGAGACTTGCAACCAATGCGGGAAGGAAGTCGAAACCAGCATTCATCTTTTCTGGTTCTGTGATAAGGCGAAAGCTGCTTGGAGCAACAGCAAAACGGCTCTCCCTTTCTTTATAGATAAAGGATGGGATTTCATTGATGTAATATGGCAACTGGTGAAACAAAGCCCGGTGTCCTCAGACTTAATGGAAAAAATCATATCCATGTGTTGGGAAATCTGGAAGGAAAGGAACTTGGTTCATAACGGGGGTGTGAGTCGTCTAGGAAATACTTTGGCCAGGAGCTCAGTTGCTTTAGTGGAGGAATTCAGGGCTGCAAACGCAAGAGAGGTTCAGTCAGGTCCAAATCGGCATGTCAGGTGGCATCCTCCGGAATCCTCTCGGTTCAAAATGAATGTAGACGCTGCAATATTCAAAGACTTACGGGCCATGGGGGCGGGTCTGGTGTTAAGAGACTCTCAAGGTTCGGTTTTGGCAGCTATGAGTAAGAGAGTCCCTGCCAACCTGGCAGCGCTGGAAGTAGAGGCGAAGGCAATGGAAATAGCAATCCAGTTTGCGGGGGAGACGGGGTTTAGAGAGGTGTATTTTGAGACTGACTCCAGCACACTTAAGAATATCCTAACTGGAATAACAGAGGCCCCAGCTTCTATTGAAACAATCATGGACAACATCTTGGCCCATTTAGACAATTTTCGTTTTGTTTCTTTCTGTCATGTTAAAAGGGAAGGCAACAGGCCAGCCCACATCCTAGCCCAATATGCAAAACATGTGGGTGATTTTGTTGTATGGTTGGAGGAAACTCCAAACTTGATTGAGGACGCGTGTTCTCAGGATTTTGCTTGTAATGCTTCTGAAGTTTTATAAGATTTTTCAATCTTCTTATAATATATATATATATATATATATATATATGCACCATCTTTTTAATGGGACCTAACTCTCTCTCTCTCTCTCTTCAACATGTTGACATTTCTCACAAACTTCTTTAGACATGAGGGCGTACGTAGTGCGCAAGTGGATGTTATCATTCTGGTGTATATGTTTGCCCCATAACTTTGTGCAGATTAGTGTCTGATCCATTTTCCCCTTTTTATGGAAAATCAAGTGGGCCAGCCCTAATTTGCTTTAGAGTTAGAACTTAGCATTGTTCCTTCTTTAGGTTATATAAAACTAGGGGTGTTCGCGGTGCGGTTTTAGGTCATTTTTAGCACCGCATTTTGCGGTGCGGTTTAGCTAAAACTATAACTGCATCGCACCTTATTTTTGCAGTTATATGTGCGGTGCGGTGTGGTTTAAAGTTTGGCCAAAACCATAACCGCACTGCATCTCAATTTTGTGGTCACATATGCGGTGTGGTATATAAGATGTGGTTTGAATGATTTGAAATTGATATATTTTTCAAATTTTGGGCTTTTTCTATGTAACCCAAAACTAATTTTTCCCTTTGTTTTGGTCCAAGTTTTAAATTATTGAGCTAGTTTTTCTTTATCTTGGGTTGGCTTTCCTAATCAACACTTGTTAGGATTATCAAACTATTTTTTTTTTTTGAAAACTAGGGTTATTAAGCTATTAATAATATATTTAATATTAAAAATAATTAAATATATTAATATATAAAGAGGATGCGGTGCGGTGCAGTTTATGTGGTTTTCTTATTATAAAACCGCAAACTGCACTGCACCATGCGGTGTGGTGCAATATTACTTGCGGTGCGATTATGCTATTTTGCAGGCGGTTTTGGTGCAGTTTATGCGGTTTGGTGAACACCCCTATATAAAACTGAAGGTTATATATGCAGGCTACAAACAATACCTTGGCCCCTCGAAGAATTCTTTGCCATCAAAATTTTCTTGTAATATCGTGCTATTGTTGAAAACTTGAAAGTTATAAGTATTAGTTGACGATAAATTTAAGTGAGGTAATTTTTATATATTTAAATATAAATTAAATAATATAATGCTTAACTTTCTATATTATACATTTTTAAGATGTAAATTACTAATTCTATGTATTTGTATCAAACGTTTTGCTAATTACTTTTAAGAGTAATGTCAAAAACTAAAATAATTGGTGGAACAACGTTGAAAATGATGTCAAACATTATGGATGAAGTTGAAGTTTTTTTTTTTTTTTTTTTTTTTTTTTAGGGGCTGACATAATAAATGACCCAAAAATAAACTGTGCAAAATGTGATTTGGTCTTAATGAAATACTTATAAGGTTTGAGAGGGTTTTATAAAGCCATGCATATAAAACAAATTTAAGCAAAAAAAAGGTTTCTCTTCATTTTTCCTTTACACTTTCTTTCCCATCATGCTCAGGAAGGTGAGGTGGGTGTGTACGTTTAGGACCACCAACTTCCCCGTTAAAAAAAAAGAAAAAGAAATAGGTCCACCAAGTTCCAACTTCCTGTATATAGTTTACAAGCTACGAATTTTAAAATACTTGTCAATTGCAATTCTGTACTAATTCTAATTGGATGCGACTTATCTTTTGTCAAGGAAGTACTTGTAGATGCAACTGCAGATTCTCTCTGTGACACTGTTGCTTTGTTGCTAAAGCTGCGCAAATGAGCAAGGCCATTTGCAAATTTAGAATCTTTTATTTAAGTGCTTAGACAGCAATTGCAGACTCTCTCTAAAGCTGCACAAATGATTCCTCTGTGTTGTACTTACTCAACGACTACTAGAATGACCTTTAACCTTTGTTTATTTATTAAAAGTAAGAAATTTTATTAGAGAAACAGCCTCAACCAGATACGAACTAACTAGTCCCAACCTCCAAGAAATAACTTCAGCAAAGCTCGAAGGACCAAAAGCCAAATTAGTTTATCCATTCACAGAATTCCTTTTAATGACCAAGTTACTAATTCATGGGCAGCTCTATCAAGAGGACCAACAGATTGAAGAGAAGTTGGGAAAGCAATGACTAAATTCTAGCGATTTGAAATCACACCCACCTACCAACCCAAATTTCTAGCTATTTCACTTGGTGAAGTAAGCATGATGCTTCTTGCTTCACCACTTTTCACAATCTACCCCAAAATCAAATTTCCACATTTGGGGTCGTTTCCTTTTCTTTTGTGGTCCTAATCATTATTCTGTGAAGAAGTGCGAATCTAATTGGACTTGGATGATCACAAAACTGAGACTACAATTAGTGAGAATATTAAAGAGTGAGAGGCAATTATTATTATTTTCCCCAGTTAGAAGAGATCATATATATATATATATATATTCGATTTAACGGGAATAATTCTAATACGAACATAAAGCCTCCTTATCCAATATAAGCATATTCTCCGTCACATGCCATGGGTGATCAAAACCAACAAAAATACAGTGAAAACCAAATCCAAATTTGACAAGAGCATTAGTACAATTGTGGCGTATGTGCTCAATCCAAGTTCTCGGGATAGTCTTCAATAGTTTCTTGAAATCAGAGAGTAATAGTTCCAATGGGAGATTAACTACTTCATACGGTAATAGGCTTTATAGACTAAACTTGAATACAAAAAGTTGTAATAAATCATGAGTACAACAAAAAATTGACCTATATTAATATACCAGTGTTCATATAGGATTAAGGTTTTAAAAAGTAGTATAGATTTAATAAATAAATTAATCAGCTTATAAACTTAACTTTAGAGGTCCTAAATCATTTTAACCCAAAGGTACTATATGAAGAATGGTACTAATAAAGTCACAAAAGCTACTCATTTGACTCATTTTACAAAGCAAATGAGTAAGGCAAAAACTAGGGCCATTGAGTAATAACCTGCAGTTTGATTACAGGTATTATATAAGGAGAAATGCTAACCGATGTCAAAAGCTATTTTTAGAAATATATTATTAAGAAAATAATAAAACAATAAATGTTGTTGATAGTTTTTTATTGAGAGAATAATAAAATAATAAATGTTGTTGATAATTTTTTATATTTCTCATAAAAATAATGTTAAATTTTTTTTATTATGATTTATTAACAATTACTTTAAAGACATTAGTTAACCTGACCTCAAATGCGCTGCGGTCTTCATGATTCGTGGGAAAAGAATTGTAACTATTTTGACAAAGTTCTCTTAAAGAGATTAAAAAATGTAGAAATATAATGAAATTATGTCCGGTCCAATAGATCCAACAATAAAGAGCCCCAAGAGGGGTGGTCCAGCGGTGTGGGATTCCGTGTGCAAGCTCATGGTCCCTTGTCCAAGTCGTGGCGGGTACCATGTGGGGGGGGGGGGGGAATTTTCATGGCTTGCATTACGCCCACACTCTGGCTCTCTTGGGGTGCTAGAGTGAGGTCTGTGGCGTCCCTGTCACAGTAGCTATGGCTTAATCCAACATTCCTTAGCGGGGGGTGCCTCTATTAGATCACGCTCTGGGGGGTAAGTCACGTATGATCGCCCCCACCCCCCTCTCTTTTATCAAAAAAAAAAAAAAAACAATGAAGAATACTGATTCATTTTTGACAAACACATGCCTCATGCACTTGAAGGTCTGTGCAGAAATGACAAAGACATGACCCGCGACTTGCCCTTTCCAATGTGCTTGTGCATGTGATCATGGACCAGAGATAGAGGAGGATCCGTGAATGTCAAAAGACTCAGAACAAAACAAATCTTTTGCTCCGCACTCTCTTTTCACGTGTAAGTGTAATGTTCTTTATTATTTATTATTATTATAGGTGCCAACCCTAGATTCACTACTAAACTTTCTTGTCTGCTTGGATTTACTGTTCTAAACGAATTGGGTTCTTTAAGAGCCCTTCAAACTTAAAGATCAAATAGTATAAAATACACTATTAACGTATAGATCCTCAAAATAAAATTATCAATTCAAACTTTATGACAAACATAAAGTGTACGGAAAATGAACACAAACTATAAACAGAATTAATAAACAATCTAAGTTAATTAAAATCACATCCACAGTAGAAAATAAAATGCAAAAAATAAGGGAAGAAAGATGCAAAAACAAGGACAACACAACGATGTGTTATCGAAGAGGAAACTGAAGCTCTCAGCGTAAAACCTCTCCGCCGCCCTCCAAGCGGTAAGTAATTCACTAGAAAATGTAGTTGGGATACATGAACAACAATAGACCCTCCAAGCCTAATCTACCCAATGTACTTAAGCCCTCCAAGCTTCTTGCTCCAACGAGGTTGCCCCGAACTTATTTCTTTTCTAACTTCCCGAATTCCGTTACTTGACCATAGCATCAACCAATGTGAAATTGGTTTCTTCCTAACTGTTTTCCAAAGCACCAAACAACCCCCTCACAGAAATGGATATGGTGAGAAAATGTTTTGGTAATGAGCCTCTCAAGGATTTGACAATGGAGAAGAAGAGAGTAGAGGAATTTGAAGAGTCTCTAGGTAAAGATTGGGGATAAGTTAATCTTGTTTTCTCTAGGGTTTCTCTCTCAAAATTCTCTTTGGAAGCTCTCTATAAATCGTGGGTATAAGGGTATATATATAGTAGAGTGAGAAGGAATGTGAAAAGTCAGATTTTCCCAAACAGGGTGTTCTGGCAACTTGACCTTGCGACTGAGTTAAGTCATGAGTTCAAGCCGTGAGCAAACGGCCTGGCCAGCTTGGGACTTATGTCCTGTAGTGTAACAGCTGGCGCGATGCTTTAGCTTCTGGCATGCTTGGCACGTGTGCATCTTCTGGCGGCTTGCAGCCGCGAGCCACCCGTGAGATCCAGCCACGAGTTCCTGTTTCTTTGCACAATCTTAAGCAATTCTTCACACTCTCTCACACACTATCCTTACAAGATTCCCACCTAAATATAGGGTTACTATTTGCTAAAATACAAGCAAATTTGGCACGGAATAAAGCCAACAAGATGGTTGATTAAATTCAACCTTACAAAATTTAGCTAAAAAAAATTGTTTATATTTATTTATCTAACAAATTTATCAAGTTCAAGTCTAACTTTGTGTTCAATTGTTGTTGGGGACGTCTTGCAACAAGGACAATAACACATGAGAACGACCTAAATTTCCTCTTGAGTTCTTTAGAAGTGATTATTTGTAAAGAGTATTAAGCCCAAAATTTTAATATTTAGTGAATAAAGGCTATTAGTGTTTTAACTAGAGAGAAATCAAAATGCCAATAACAAAATGCTGAAAAATTCATAAACATACAATAGGTCTGAAAATTCGACTCACAGTTAGCGAGAAGAGGAAATTGAGTGATGTTGTGAGAAAGAGAGGGAATGTTTCATTGTACCCATATTTCCACCCCCAAACTTCAAAATTGTGAGAATGTTAGCTGGCTAAGTGACTTTTGCTTTAAAGTTTCAGCTCTAAGGGTAAAAGATGGTTCTCTTTTGTTTTGAATCTGATTGTGAGCTTTTATATTGAGTTTTGGGTGCTTTTATTGAGTGGTTTTGGTCAATAGAAAAGACTTTAGACCCCAAGGTCTTAAGCAATTAGTAATCATTAGGTTTGCTTTTGTTTGGATAAAAGGAATGCTTACTTTTGTCATTTTTAAGGAAAATGCTTGACTAAACCCTCATTGGCTCCCAATTTTTAGTTGTTTCAGACCATTGGAAGGCTCATCTAAGTGAAGGCTATCAACTGAAATTGGCAAATGCGAGTCAAGTGTGTTTAAAGGCAAAAATGGGTTAGGGAAGAAACTTTTGGCCATAGTTAGCTAGAGAATAAAAGCTCTTTTAAGGTGAAAATTTCAGGTTCAAGACCTCCTACATGAGTCTGAGGTACTACTAATGTCTTGTGCCCACTTGGTAGCATGCATGGGCTAGGCTCATGCAAAAGGTTCGAAAGAAACCGACTCATATTCTCCAAACCACAATTTCTCAATTTCCCCCAATTTATCGCATGGGCTTGGGCCATTCTTAAAAGAATAAAATAAAATATAATACATGAATTGAGCCCACAAGGAAGTCAGGCTTGGTTGAATAGGACTTGTACAAAATATGTCGCTAAAATGGGTAGTAATAACTATTAAACAAGATGAGTTTCAACGTAATAATGTACTTGTAAACGAGTTTGTGAGTATGAGAGTTGATTAATGTATGTATAATATTATATTTTTATATGTATAAAAGTTTAAAATATACTTATATAAACTTGAGATTGAATTATGTAAGTAGTAAATAAGTTTATAAGATATCAAATTATTATATATATATATATATTTTTTTTAACCTCAAGATATCAATTTATTACTTGTAATTTATTGATAATGTAAATAGTTTTTTTTGTAGTAAAATTATATTTAATTTTAATGATACAAGGTTGATGAAAATGAATTTTTTTTTTACAAGTTTATGAAAAAATAATATTTATCTAATGAACTGAAATAATATAATATCAATTATAATTTAATTAATTATTAGCATGGTTTGTGAAGAAATAATTTTTTTAAATTGTAGTATTTACTATATATGAGGACAGAATAAGTTAAACAAGTAGCTTGTAAGCAATTTCTAGCTTGTTCGACAAGAAAATGAATAAAGCTTGAGCATGTAATGTAGTTTGGTAACGAGTTCAAGCTCAATTTGTGTTCAAAATAAATTTGAATGAATGCTCTTAAACTTTTAATACTTGGCTTTGCTTGTTTAGAGCCCTATTTGGAAGCCTCTTCAAGCCTCGACTTCTCCTATTGTTGCAGTAATTATTTTATGTATAAGATATATGGATCTTTCCTCTTACAGCGTGTGGACTTCACAATCATGTGAGACCTATGCATATGAGATGGAAGATGCATATATTTGAAGCATGAGATAATATCTTCTCTTTTTGTTGGCTTAGTGTTGAGCAAGTTGCTTGAAAATTAATTTATTGTCAAAACAAATCTTTTCTACACACTTTCTCATCTTCTATATATACAACTTGTTTAATATTATTACGCTTCTTATAATCAGGGATAGATGATAAGAACACAATATGGGGTTCAGTACTCTTCTAACAATAATTCAAGGTGCTCTTGATAAGGTAGGGTGAGAGAATTACAATTTCAAGGGTTCTTTGGTTTGGTTGAGTGGAAGCAAGTGCATTGATGTGAGGGCTTGAATGAGGTATTTAGGGAATTTGGCCATGGCATATGGCAGTGGTATGTTAATGGCTTGAGGTGATTTGAGACGAGTTCTTGAAAGTAAACGTTGTGTAGGATGATGCAATGCAACTAGGGTTTGAAATGGAGAGGTGGAATGATGTTGGTGGATGGATGGCTGGATGAAAGCTTGTGACTCCTTCATGAGAGAGACACCTTCCAGTTGAAATTACTTTCCTAATCTCTACCCCCAAGAAAGATTATAATAGTCCGAGCAATAAATTGACAACTTTATTCGATTAGTAAAAATGAGATTACAAGTATCTATTTATAGGTCCATAACTCTATTCTTACTTGGTTCACTAATCTACCATGTAAACTATTAATTTCAGCATGTGTTACCTTTCTAATAGAAGAATAGTATATAATTAGATAATAGTATATATAATTGGGTTTTACTTATGTATGTCCTTGACTCTATTCTCACTTGGTTCTCTAGAAAGTTTCTTAAAATAGATGATTAATGTGTACTCTAAAGACATACATTAACTGGATATAATTAGCTAAATTGTCTAATTATATGAATTAGACACGTGATAGATGTGATTGGTGTGATAGACTTCTAACTAACTAACCCTAGCTTATCTACAAGTATGTTAATTGTGATTGGTGTAATAGACTTGATAAATGAGATTGTTCACAAGGCGAGTACGTTGTGACGTGCCTCCAAGCCTCACCATTCTCTTCACAAAAATCTACATCTTCATTCCCCTTCATTTTTTTGGACATAGTCTATCTCTTGCTTGCTTGAATGGGATTGGTCCTCATTTGTCGGTAACAATTGGGGCTCTTGCAAACATGGCTCACATGCCATTTCTAGTCACACTTGAAGCATAATCCTTTCTTTATCAAATGTTCAAGATTAAACGAACCAAGATGCAGCTCAAATAAGACCTTCATTCAAGAGTTCGACTTCCCTTCAATCGATGCTCGTTTGAATGAAAACCGGGAAGGCTCAATTTGAAGTGTTTAATGACAGTCGGATGATGCTTAGGTTTTTGTGCCTTGCATGTAAAGATAGAAAAGGCATCTTATGAGCATAACTTCACAAGGTTTATAGAGGCTACTATCAAGCATTACATTGAAAGAAAACTTAAACCTAAAGTTTGATCAACTTATGAGTTTAGAAGTCTATATTCACAAAAGTGTTGCTGCCTTTCAGTGATTAGGAGCTAAGGCAATGATACCATCAAATCCTCATGTGTTGGTGAGAAGTTCAAATTTTCAAGGAGGATGCTTGGAGTCTGTTAGAGGATATGTTTGTAATCATAGACAAAGTTCCAGAAAGGAATTAATACATGAAGAGTAAAGAAATTTTAGAATTGGTGTGATGTTGCATTAGTAAGTTAAACTACCAAGTAGTGTCTAGGGTCAAGGGTTTAAACTAGATTATAAACCCTCGAAGTGTTTTTTTCCTTTGGAGTTGGTTCTAAATTGGTTTTTCACTTCATCACCAAATCTATGTATTTCCTATGCTTTTTTTTTAGTTTATTATTTGATATTTATTGTGGCTATGATTAATTGATCTAAGTTGTAATCACCTAATTGCTTAAGTTAATTAATTGTTAATTAATCTTCATGATTAACAAATGAGTTTAAAAGAATTTTTTTTTTCAAAACTAAATGCTCAGTAAGCTAATGAGAGTGAACAACCTATTAACTAAGAAGGAAATAAAATTAAAGGAACTGAGGTGGGTTATGGGAGATAAACGAAGAGAATTATAGGTGGCAAAAGTGAAACTTTTCAAACCATAGACAGATAATGTAAATTTGGGCCTAACCACAGGTGGATTTATTGTAATTACCCTCACTTTATAACTCTTATCTTAACATTTTCATTTCTTATTTTATCTCTTGTTAGTCCATTTTTGCCTTTTAATTTTATTAGTAGAAGGAATTGTAAAAATTCTTGTATTTGGATGCTTTTTATTTATTTATTATTTATGATGATGATATATTCAAGTTTTCTTTTTATTTAATTTTATATAATTTAAGTTTTTTAATGACCACTCTAGAAAAAGTTCCTAGAACGGCCACTATTCATGGATGCTGGAATCAATTCTTGAAAGGGATATATCATGATACACAACATTTTTTTCAACTTTAGTTAACAAAGATCATCTTTGAAAATTATAGATCATCAACTACTAAAGTTTTGTTGCTTCCCATATATAAAGAAGAAAGTTCCACTGCTGGAGAGCTAATAAAGGGAGGAGTTGAGGCATGGGCTATAGACAAAATGAATGGGCCTTTGATGATATATATTCAATGAACCGAAGATTGCTTAAGGGCCCATTGAAAGCTCGAATTTGTGTGAAAACACAAGAGCTTGTTTAGACGCCCAAATTAAAATTACGGCTCGGTTGATTTTACTCTAACTTATACTTAGTGCGGAATAGTGTAAATGCAAGCGAACAAACAACATAACTATTCTAAGCCATATTCATCAAATCACAACAGTAAAATGAAAGCTAAAAGAGTAGGGAAGAAGAATGTAAACATAAGATAACACGTCGATGTGTTATCGAAGAGGAAACCGAAGAACTCGGCGAAAAACCTCTCCGCCACCCTCCAAGCGGTAAATCGATCCACTAGAGAATGAGTTGGAGTACACAAATAACAAAAGATCCTCCAAGCCTAGTCTATCCCATGTACTTAAACCCTCCAAGCTCCTGCTACCAACTGACCTGATTAAACCTTGTCTTCTCTAACTCTCCAGATCACACAATTCAGCCTAATTGCATCCACCAAACAAATAGCTTCTTCCAATACTTCCTAGTAGCACCAAAACTTCACTTTACACTCAGGATGGGTATGGTAAGTGTTTGCGCTATCAACCTCTCAAGGATTTGGACATGGAGAGGTAGGAGTTGAGGAAAATTATAATGGATTATGTAGAGGATTGTGGGTATGACAATATCTCACTCTTAAGGGTAATGGCTAGGGTTTTCTCTCTAAAAAGCACTCCTCTCAATATGTGGGTAATGTATGTATATATAGTGTGAGTAGAGACCTAGTGTATCAGATATGACAAATTACCAAAACAGAATGTTTCGCAGGTATCTCACAGGAATGCCTTACTTGCAAGACACTCGTGAAAACCAGCTATCATGACTCTTCGCATTCCAGTCATGTGTTGAGCACATGCTTCACTTTGCGGGAAGTCTTCTCACAAGCTACCCGCGAAAACACCTTTGATCTTGAATGAGTCTTGAGTCTTCACACTCTCTCTCACACACAACCCTTACAATGAAATCCCACATAAAATACAGGATACAATAGATTAAACAGAATTACAATCAAATTTGGTACGGAATTAAAGCCAACACAAATTAGTTGTAGATCACAACTTTACAATCTCCCTCTTTGGCTATTCCATGACAAAACCCCTAAAATAGACTCTAGACTTAAACGTGAGTTTGGGAACAGTGGTAAAACTCACTCACACCTAATCTAGAAGTTGTAAAGCACTTGCACGTATACACCTGTAACGTGAAAACACTTGCACACAAACAAAACTTTCATTAAGCTTATGACAACTTGAATACACGGTATGTATATGAGCAAGTAAAGTGCGATCAAGGTAATAAACACTATATAAACAATTAAGCAAGGGCAGTCATAAAAGAATGACTACAATAAACATTTAGCTAGTAAATGATTATCCGGACACGCAATGCAATTAAGGGCAACGCAAAGATCAATTGCATGTCCAACACACAACTAATGCGAAATACAAGAAGTATTTGCATCAAGGATACAAGATCCAACAAGGGCACAATTGTGTAGTACTAAAGATAATGTAGAAAGATCTAAAAGTACTTAAAAAATGCTACAAAGCAAGGATCCAAAAACAAAGTATTGAATATAAACTAAAAGTTTTAAACCAAAGTACTTAAAGCTTTAAAAGAAAGCAATGTAAATATCCAAGAGTTATAAAAAATATAAAAGTAAACTAACAAACTGTAAACTCGACTAGCCAGAAAACAAATAAGCTATAAACTAGACTAGCCAAACAATGGTTAGACTATCCAAAAGTATGTGTCAGTTGTGTCAGCTTTCTCCTTTTGAGTTCACAAAACTCGCCCTTTCAGTATGCACACTTCCTTTCTTATGATGCTCTCCCCCTTACTATATGCCATCGTCCAAACTATACAGTGAGTTGCTTTCCCCCTTTTTGGCATGAATAGCTAAAGGCTCTCCTCTAGCTTGCATTGAATCTCATCTAATTGTGTCTCAATGGTTGTTAGACGCATTTGAACCTAGTTTTTGGTGGAGTAGATAATATTAGCAAGGCCTGAAATATGCTCATGCAAACCCTTAACCAAGATAGTCAACCTATTGGCATGAGAACTAGGTTGTCCTGGCTGAGTGCTAGTAGACTACGGCTCAGGAGTGTGAGGAGATGCAGTCTCGATTTTCCTAAGGGTAGTATGAGTAGTTGAGCCATGACCGGAAAGAGTGGCATGTGGGAGAGTGTGAGAGACCGCGCCCCCGGCCCCCTTTTTATGATGTTGGGCCAAACTCACGTGAATGGGTGGAGTCGTGTTATTGCCTCTCAAAATGGAGGTTCGACTGATTATATTTTCCCCCTTAGATTAGGAGTTTTACAATGGAATCGCCACTTATTTAATTATTGGAAAAACAAGAAAACCATAATTGAAAAATTCCTCATTTTATTAATTTGAATTTGAATTTACATTGATCATAGGAAAATTACATGGCTTTGGTCCTAGATACAATCTAAAAATAGAAAATTACATGGATAAGCATTTGATCTACTAACCCTTAATCTAAGTTTGGAGGCTATGTTACAAGTTGGGAAGGTGTTAGGCACCCACCTTGCCCGGTGAAACCGGTCTTCTAGACTATGGTGGCCAACATTCATATCATATCATCCAATATGTTATCAATCAATTTGCATGTTGAATTTAATGTGTGTGCATGTGATAAACCCTAATTCAATTAATTAAGCATGACATTTGGATTGAAAAATAAACTCTAGTGAATGTGTGTGGATGGTGATATCCTAGATTCAAGAATTTGAAAGAATTATTAAACAAACATGTTTTTCATATTTTTGATGTGAATTTAAGATCAAAACTAGTGCTTATGCATGAACATGTGATGAACAATCAAGAACATATGAAGAACATATAAGAACATTCAAACATATTCAATGAAATTCTCATGCTTTAATCTTAGATTCAATCCTAAATTTCCATCATGGCAACACAAAAAACAAGTAAAGGAAATGGATTATACCTTAATGCAATATCCATACGGTGGAGGAGGAGACTCTTGGTAAAGGTTCTAAGGGATGGAGGAAAAGAAGAGTTAGGAGAGGAAGAGTGAGTCTCACTCAATACCTTGAGTTTCAGGAAGACCAAGATATGACAAGACTACTCAACTTCACTAGAACTCAAGAGAGGAGAAGAGAGGGGGTTTTTGTGTGTGTCTTGGAATGAAGGAGAGGGAGGGTTTATATAGTAGTGGTGGAGAAAATATGAATGGAAGATCATTTAATGAGGGTTGACAAAGAATCATGAACCTAGACCTCATTTTAGCCTTTGGGGAAATCTGGTGCATTAAATAGAAAGATTGGTGAGAGTGAGGAGCAAGCAAAGTTCGGTTTTCCCGTAGCTGCTGTAACAGCATATAGAGCCAACTTCGAAAAATCATATCTGACTCAATTCTGATCGGAATTGCCTCATTCTTGTGCTCAAATTGAAGCCCCGGATGTCTAGTTTCTGGGAAAATTAATCTCATTCACAGATTCAAAATATTCTGAGAGATATTGATGAAATGGTGAGCAGAGGTCATTTGTTAGAAAATGGTTTCAGCATAATTAACATTAATATGTCCCAAATTAGCTCCCAATTAACATTAAATGGCACCAATCACTCCCATTTCAGACTTAATTGGTTCTAAATTTACTCTAATTAAAAGATAATTGCACAAATTACTCATTGAATAATTAATGTTTAACTATCTAATTAATTAGGTGTATGCAACCTCACCATAAAATGTAGTCCTAACCAATCAAATTATGACACATCATCGATCTCAAATTGATTTTACTTATAACCAATTGAAATCAATTGTTCATAGTCACATATAGTTGGACTCAATTTGTGATGGTGCATTTCAACCATTAAAACTTGATTAGATGATAACTTTTAATCTGGTGGTCCGATTAGGGCTCATGACCAGTCGATTTGATCGTTACAACATCAAGATCATTTTGGTGAAATGAGATTAAGGATCTAATGACCAGAATTAAGATTCATATTTCCAATGTGAAATTACCCTTTTACCCTCCATGTGAGGTTAAATGCGGATTGCAAAATAGGGTGTCAACAGAGAGATTCACTATTTGGTGTTTTGGACAGATTTTGCTTTTCCCGTTTAGCAAAAGAGTAACTTTTGCTCATTTGAAGAGACATCATGGATATTGGGCGTTGACGAACTAGGATAGTTCCATCTTTTGGCGTGATAAGACTATAGAAGGAAAGACGCATCCTTGCTACTGTTTTCCCTATAGTCTGGAAAATATGAGTGCAAATGTCAATTGGAGTTCTTATGATGAGATCACATAAGAACTGTGCTTTTCCAAGATTGATAAATCCAGTGTTGGTTAGTGGATAAAGGTTGGAGAACATGATCAATGTGAGACTTTTTAGTTTAGGTTTAAACTTCACAGTTCCAATGGAAGTGCCTTTCGATGAGACCTCAGGATCAACTCCAAGAATTTGAAGAATATCTATCACTGGAGGAAGTCTATCATCATATGGAGAGATGTCCACATTTACTGGTAGATTGATGCGTAGGATCTTAGCAAGGTAGTCTAGAGTGATGATAAACTCCTTTCCTTGAACCCAACACTTCAGTTCAACTCCGGTGAATCTAGCATTTGAGTAGAATTCCTTAACTAATTCATCAATTAGATCCTCAAAGTTGCTGAATAGATTTGCCCAATTTTTATCCTGAAAATCCTAGGGATAAAAGTGGATCCTAAGGTGTCAAACCGTACAATACATTCCACCACAGTGGGGGCATCCTTAATAATGCTGGAGAAAGTTTGAGAATCCAAGGGAGTCTTGAATCTCTCACTGTTGCAGTCATCAGACGAATGCCGGTCCTCTTTGATACAGGGATGACGTAAGGTCAATCATGTGTTCTTTACCGTGAGAGGAACGACGATACATCTGCAAAAAAAGACACAAAGAACAAAGCAACAAGTGCAAATACACAAAGTGAGAACACATACATGATTAGCATCAAGTTAGTCCTTAAAATAAACACAAAGTCCTAAAAAGAACATAAACACTAGCACACAATCATGTTATAAGTGCTAAAACATGTAACATCATTGAAATGCAAAAACAATTGACAATTATACAAGTGTGTGCATCAAGTGTGCATGTGGTGTGCAAATGAGATGCATGTGCAAGGCATGACTAAGCACATTTGGGTCAAAGTATGTAGAACACACACCCAATGATCAAAACATGATAAACAAGTCCAATCATGGTAATCCTAAAAGTTTGGTACTCATTAAAGTCTAAAACAACATCAAAATGCCATTTGGGCATTTTATCAAACACTTGATGTGCACCTATAAAACTAACATGTGAGCAATACATGAACATGAGTGAATCATGCCTAAATACATGTTAAAATGCCACAATTGGCCAACACAAACATAAACAGATCAAATGGGATAAAGCCCAATCAAGAAATTGAAATTTTTTTCACAAAATGTATAGTTTCCCAACCCCTTTTCAAAATAACCCAATTCAAGTAAAACCTAGAATTTTCTGCAAAATCTAAGGAAATAAAGAGAAAAGATTGTATGGACATATCTTAGAAATGATTTTGGAATGATTGCACTTGAAATTCATTGGGTTTTTGAGTGAAATTGAGTTTTGGGTTGTTTAAGGCTTGTGGGAGATGAAGTGAGGGAAAACAAGTGGGTTTGAAAAACTGTTTACATCAACCCTTTAAAATTGAAAACACGCATTTTTTGTGGGTTAGCTTCTCGCGAAGTTACACGTGAAAAATGCCTCTAAAGCACAAAACTTTCTGCGGGAAGACTTTACTAGCGAAAAGTAGCGAGATAATTGCGAAAGTTTCCATCAGAATTTTGTGTTTTCGTATTTTGTCTTAACCCATTTTCACGGGAAGAGCTTAGTCGCGAGCTTCTTGCGAAAATTCATCTGAAGGAGTTTTTGATGAAAAACATGAAAAATGCAATTTGAACAAGAACTCAAAACAAGAAAGCATAAAAACACTTTAAAAAACATATAAAAAACTCAAAAATCTTTTTGGATTTGATCAACAGGCAATTGAGTATACACATTACATTTGAACATGTACAATCACACAAATGAAATAAGCATTCATTGAACAAAAGTCTTGTATGTTCTGTGTGTGTATCAAATGTGGAATAGTCCTTAGTCCAGAGTGAAACTTCAATGATCAATTCAATCAAGTCATACACAATTGGTACTAAGTCAAGTGGACTATCTCAATATAGAAATGAATATATATGACCTCCCACAAGAAAATGATTACATATCTTTGAAACTTTTCATTTGGCTTCTTCACAATTCATAGCATTTGATCATTTTTGATCTTTACATCTCTTTTTGTTATTGATGCCTGAAATTTTTGATATTTCATTTTGTGAGTAAGCCTTTGGCTTTTTGGGCACCATACATTTTAATACAAGTCACTTTCCTTTTTTCCTAGTCAAATACTAGTATGTTTGATGGCTTTTGCAGCTTATTATTTCTTTTCGAGATTTGACATTTGTTGAGCTATAAAGCAAAAAAATAAAAAGGTGTGGGAAGATATATAGGCACAAGCCTATGCATGTATCAAAACTATTAAGACTATTAACCAATCATTCATGACAAATTTGAAGATCGATTTACAACAATCATACATAGATTTCAAGATTTTTCCCACAAAGATAGATGTGCATACATAACAAACTAAGCTTGTAAATGCATTATGCCATTAGTACGAAGGTACTAGGCCAAAATCTTATGTGATATACACAGCACAAGAGATCAAACTTTTTAAAGATTTTTCAATTTTTATGGGTTTTTGAATTTTTCAACACACTAAAAAACAGAACACGTAAAGTAAGATCAACATAAACAACAAGTACAAAATAAACTTGAAAAGAAACATGCTAAAATGTGAGACATAAGAAAACAACCAATCAAAGTCACAACATCTAGGAAGAATTGATGCATGGACATGGTCAAATGTTTATGCATGTGTACCCTTCTTCACCTATATGGCATGTGCGTTTGGGGTGATATCCGTAGAGGATTGGGTACTAGAGCTATGATCCTCAAACCTTTGGCTGAAGCTTGCCAAACAGGAAGTAATGGTATCTATTATCTTTATCACATCACCAAAACTGGAATCAACTTCTAGCCGTTTTGGCTGCTTGATGTTTCCATTTCCCTTTTCCTTATCCTCTTAGCCTTTGAGAATCCGCTTTCTTCAATGCGTGAAGTTTATAACAGTTAGGTCTTGTGTGTCATCTAACTCCACAATGGTGGCCGAAGTGTTAAACTTGAGGACCTTTTTGAGGTTTTGGGAGAGACTTCCCTTTAGGTTTGGGTTTGGCTACAAATGAATTTTGAGGTTTTGTTAAAACCTTTTGAACAGTTCCATTTGGCTTCTTCTCCACTTTTCCATTCTCAACACTTGGAGTTGTTACCATTGGTTCCTTAGCTTTAACAAACTTCATCTCCTTGGACACATTAGCACTTGAACTACTCTCTTCGGAATATCCTAATCCACTTTTATCAGAAAAAGGCTTTTGATGTGCAAGCACTTCGTCAAGTTTCTTGGTGGCAACGCACTCCACTTTGGCATTAGCTTGAATCACTTCAAGCTCAAGAAACTTGATCTTGGAGTAGGCCTCGGTTAGTTCTCCATTCAACACCTCAACTTCACACTTCGTTTCCTTGTACCTTTCAAATATGCTTTTGTAGTCTTGTTCAGCTTTCTTCTTTTTTCTGATGGCCACCTTAGCCACTCTAGCATACTCTCCAATTTTCTTAAAAAGAGAATTATAAGATTCTTGTAATTCCTTGGTTCCTTCATCTTCATCCACGGATTCTTCCCTAATTCCTATAGACTCTACTTTGGTATGCTCACTAAGTTCTTCCACTAGAAGGCTCAAATCTTCTGATAAGTCCACAGGTGCAATGACCATAAATGCGAAGTAATTTCCTTCTCTGTCACAACTTTCTTTCGAGTCAGAGTTTGAACCATCTGAGTCACTAAGGGTAGTTGCAAAGACTTTACCCTTTGATTTCAAATACGTGGGGCATTCTTTCTTCACATGCCCATGTCCTTTGCACTCAAAGCACATGACCATTTGGGAAGGTGAGGAATCTCTTGAATCCTTCTTCTTGAAGTCTTTCTTGTCCTTCTTGAAATTAGAGAATTTGCCCTTCTCAAAGGACTTTCCATCTCTCTTGAACTTTAGGAACTTACGGATGGAAGTTCTTAGCAAGGTATGCCACATCCTTTTCAACCTCATCCTTATCCAAGGAGTCTTGAGCCTTCAATCTCTCATTGATTGTCTTGAGAGCAAAAGATTTGCTCTTCCTTTGAGATGATAGAGATAGCTCATAGGTTTGAAGAGAATCGATGAGTTCTTGAATTTTAATCTCATCAAGGTCTTTGCTCTCTTCGATGGCAGTGACCTTTACACGGAAACTCTCCGGCAATGATTGTAGAATCTTCCTCACAATCTTGGAGTCCTCCGTCTTTTCTCCTAAGTTGAATTTCCCAATCACCACTTCATTTAGCTTCCCATAAAATGAGTCGAATGACTCGTCTTCACTCATCTTCAACTCCTCGAATTGTGTGGTAAGCATTTGCAACTTGGTGTCCTTCACCTTTTTGGTGCCTTCATAGGTCGTCTCCAAGATTTTCCATGCCTTCTTGGCAATTGTAACATGAGAGATGTTGTGAAATTCGTTAGGCAAAACACCACAAAAAATAGCATTTAAATCCTTGCTATTAGCATTAGTTGTCGCAAGAGCTGCCTTATCCCATGTGGATTTGGTGGCCTCCAACCTAGTCCAACCTATCTCGACAGTGTCCCAAACACTATCATCAATAGAACATAGAAATGCCCTCATACGGACTTTCCAAAATGCATAATTGCTCCCATCAAAGTATGGAGGAGCATTAAGCGATTGAGATTGATCCATCTCAAAAAGGGTCTGGGATCATACTTAGGTAATGAAACCATAGCAAGTGTACCCGCTCTGATACCAATTGAAAGCTTGAATTTGTGTGAAAACACAAGAGCTTGTTTAGACCCCTAAATTAAAATTACGACTCGGTTGATTTTACTCTAACTTATACTAAGTGCGAAATAGAGTAAATGTGAGCGAACAAACAATATAACTACTCTAAGCCATATTCATCAAATAACAGTAGTAAAATGAAAGCTAGAGGAGTAGGGAAGAAGAATGCAAGCACAAGATAACACGCTAATGTGTTATCGAAGAGGAAACTGAAGAATTCGGCATAAAACCTCTTTGTCGCCCTCCAAGCGGTAAATCAATCTACTAAAGAATGATTTGGAGTATATGAATAATAAAAGACCTTCCAAGCCTAGTCTACTTTATGTACTTGAGCCCTCCAAGCTCCTGCTACCAACTGACTTGATAAAGCCTGTCTTCTCTAACTCTTCAGATTACGCAATTCAGTCGGATTGCATCCACTAAACAAATGGCTTCTTTCAATGCTTCTCAGCAGTACCAAAACCTCACTTTACACTCAGGATGGGTGTGATAGGTGTTTGGGCTATCAACCTCTCAAGGATTTGGACATGGAAAGGTAGGAGTTGAGAAAAACCACAATGGATTGTATAGAAGATTGTGGGTATGACAATCTCTCACTCTCAAGGGTAATGGCTATGGTTTTCTCTCTGAAAAGCACTTCTATCAATATGTGGGTAATGTGGGTATATATAGTATAGGTAGAGACCAAGTGTATCAGATATGACAAATTGGCAAAATAGAATGTTTCATGGGTATCTCGTGGGAAGGCCTTACCTGCGAGACACTCGCGAAAACTAGTTGTTACCATCTGTCATGACTCTTTACATTCCAGTTATGTGCTGAGCACATGCTTTACTTCGCGGGAAGTCTTCTTGCGAGCTACTCGCGAAAACATTTTTGATCTTCAATGAGTCTTGAGTTTTCACACTCTCTCTCACACACAACCCTTACAATGAAATCCTACATAAAATACAAGGTACAAAAAATTGAATAGAATTATAATCAAATTTGTCACAAAATTAAATCTAACACAAATTAGTTGTAAATCACAACTTTACACCCACCATAGAGTTCTCTTTACATAATAAATGTTTTTTATTTTATTTTATTTTTAATTATTATTATTTTTTTATATAAAAAATCATAGCAACTGATGATATCATATGCGGTTTTTTTTTGCTCAAACCTATAAGCCTTATTAAGGAATACAACAAATGGTAGTAACACCTTATTGTTAAAATAATGGATTTACTCTCAATTGTTGTACTCACTTGTAAATTATGAGCTTATTAGTACATATAATTAAATACATTACAATATTGTTGATAGTGTATAATAAAAAAAGGTGAAACTACATTGTTAGTCTCTAAAGTTTACCTACGGAGCACTTTTAGTCCTTGAAGTTTCTAGTAAGTGCTACTAGTCCCTAAATTTTCAATAATGAGTGCTAGCGTTCCTTCTATTAACTTCCGTTGGTTTTTTTGTCTATGTGTCTAATGGAATAATGATGTGGCAATTTTTTAATAATGTGTCTTTTTTTTTAATTAAAAATTACATATCAAAATACACATTAGCTTGGATCTCCCAAATAAAAACCCAATTTTGAATCATACACTGATTTTCTTAGGAACCAAATAGAACTACTACTACTGATTTTCTTAGCAATTTGCATCTTATAATGACTAACTGGCTTCTCCAAGCTGTAGTTCTACCTCCACTCTCTATAAAACCAAAGGATTTAAAGTCAAAACCCCAATTTGAATTAAAAAGAAAAAAAAAAAACTAGAATAGGACTATTTGCGATAAAAGAAGAAGATGGAGATACCCTTTTGATCGTCCACCAGAAAATATATTATATAGGGTAGGGAGGTGCCTTCCAAATGTGGGTGTCAGACTAACCGATCTCAAAGACACCCATGTACTTTGGAGAAATATATGAGTTGTGGTTTTTCTTTCATTACCCTAATAATTATAATCCCTATTATGTTATATCTCCAAACCTTGAGAATGTTTTCAATTTGTATTTGATTTTCGGCATGTACTACAAATTTCCAAGTGGTGGTGAATCTAATAGCTAGTAAGATGGCAGGCAATGGTAAATTCGGCAATCAAGGTCTTAGCGATTGGAGAATATTAGTAGTAGTTTTGTTTGGTTAGTAAGAAAATCAACGGAAGATACAAATAGAATTGGGTTTGATTTGGGAGGCTTAAGCTGATGTGTAATTTTTTAATAATAAAAAATCATCACATCATTAAAAAAATGCCACATCATTATTTCATTAGACACATAGACCAAAAAAACTAATAGAAATTAATAAAAGGACCACTAGCGCTCATTATTGAAACTTCAGGGACTAATAATGCTCACTTGAAATTTCAGGGACTAAAAATGCTCCATAGGCAAACTTTAGGGACCAATAATGTAGTTTCACCATAAAAAAACTTACGATACTATCACTTCTACATCTTTCAGGGTTAAATAGTCATGTGAAAGACATATCACTTTTTATTTTATTTTATTTCCCTCTCTCTCAAATAAGGAACATAAAACCTAGAATTATAATAAAAAAAATCAATGAAATCTTCAAACAATTAAATTATAAACTTAACCTTTTAGAACTTTAAATAAAAGAAATACTGTTTATTATTCCTTGATGTAAACATTTGATACATTGAAAGTAGTAAATATGTGACATCTAGCCATTGTCACTCTTCTTACAAAGTAAACTCATGATTCTTTATCATCTTATCTACAATAGCAATAGCAGCTTCCTTCCTCTTGTTTCTTGTCAATAACATCTTTCTTACAATCTATATCTTCAACTTATTTAAAGAGGAATCTCTTGTTTTGTTGTAGTTATCATCTTTGATTGAAAATTTTTCTCTTGCTTGATAAGAAATCTTAAATCCAACAATTGATGGAGGAGCGTAAGCAATATAAACAAGGGTGGAGTCAGAGGGGGGGGGGGGGGGGGGGGTCGAGAGGTGGCACTTCCCCCCCCTGACCTGCCCAAAATTTTTCTTTTGTTATGTGTGTAGCAGTAAAAGGTGGAGATTTAATTGAAACTATGGTAATCTCTTCAACTACACGTTTCAAAATAACACTGTAAAGTGCGGAGCCACAGTAAACAACCACATACATCCTTTTTTTCTTTGTGGGTATACATATATATATCTCCTTATCTTTTTGAAAAGTCAAACTCAATTGATATATCATATATCTTCATATCTTTTTTTACTTTATCAATATTTTTTAAAGTTCAAAATTTATAAAAATAAAAAATGATAAAAAAATAAACTTAAATAAAGAAGAAAAAGTCTTAATTGAAGAGGCGAAAATACCACCCAAAAAAAAGTTTCCTTTCAAAAGTATTAAGATATAAAATTTGGAAACAATTACATGACAAATTCCATAAAATATATTAGGGGATTATTTTATTGGCTATATATTTAAAAAAAAAAAAAAAAAACTAATAAACTATACACAATATAATGATATGCAATGATTTTGGGGGATCTTTCAATATTGAATGATCACTTACTATTCATATTACTGGCATTTAATTGTCAAGTTTGGTTAATATTGTGTATATATGATGCATATGTTGTATGCTACATACACAATATGTATTTGTTTATAGAGACACATGTATTTTAGTTATAAATCCCCCCCCCCTAAAGTCAAATCCTAGCTCTGCCACTGAATATAAACCACTATATACATGTGTATCAATTTGGCTCTATAAGTGTTCCAAGTTAACAATGCAATAAATATATTGAGAGTTTGTTTAGACCCCTTTATTGGATTGTTTAACCTAATTTATTAATCAAGTAATTACTTAGATTTAGATCTAGGTTAAACACAAATAAATCATATCATGCAAAGATGTGAAAAAGTAAATAACACCATGATATGATTACCTAGGAAAACCAATGAAACTAACCGTTTCAAGGTAAAAACCTGTGAAGGATTTGACCTACCTATTCTCAAGGTAAACCAAATCCATTATAAGATAATCAAAATTTTTACAAAAGATTTAACCCTAAATCTAATGTTACCTCATGTAGTAATTTACTGACACGATCACATGCAATCTCCGAATCCACGGACTCATTCGCTTCTTGGATTTACACCAACACAAGCACCCTTGCTTGTGACTTTAAGACTCCACCCAAAAGTTTCAGATCACATTCACTTGTTGATCTTGATGCAGCAACTAGTTCTACAAACGCTTAATTGTAGTTTTGGTTTTGGTAGATTCTTGTGTAGTTAGAAAGTACAAAACCTCTCAAATTTCACAAAGAGTAACACACAAGCCTTCTTCAGCTCTCTCAAAATGTGGCTAGGGTTTCCCTTTTATATGTGGAGAGGTTTAAGTGAAACCCTAAACGTTTTCGTGGGCTTAAGCCTGTTTAAAAATCTATAGAAAAACTGTGCCTGCGATTTTCAATCGATCGAGTCTAATTCTCGATCAGTTAAGAAAGGCAGAATCTCACTTTTCTTTTTTGCAAATAGCTGGACTTCAAAACTTGGAACATCCTTATTTAAGCATCGTCTAAACACCTAGACTAGACATGTTTTGATCTTGATTTGCCAATACAATACAATAATGATTCTAAATATTTAATTCTAAATCTTTAGAACCTAATATATATGTTAAAGCCCAATATTTGTTCAATCCTTTTGTCATCAATGCCTCTATTCTTCATTAATTTCTTAGTTTAAAGTCTTACCCAAGTTTTTGTTTGATTCCTTCTCCCAAAAAAAAAAAAAAAAAAAAAAAGTTTTTGTTTGATAAACCATATATACTTGTTTATCCACAAAGGTTCATGAAATTCGCCTTCTATATCTTCATCGATTACCCCCACTTATTCAATTGCTAAGAGCAAACGTTTCAATCCCTTACCCTTTGTTTTTTCGATCAAGGTTAGAATGCCATGAATGATCGGATCTATTTCTTTTAGTTCTAATGCTTGCATGCAAAAGGATTGTAACAATAACTTGAACAAATTAATTATGCCTTTAAATCCTCTATGTTACATTAGAGGCATCAAATGGATCAACAAAATTAACCCCCCAAATTACTTATACTCAAAACCTTGACTAACTGCATATAATTTTGATAAATTAAAACCAATTAAATAGTAAGAAAAAAAAAGGGAAAATTTTAACAAAATGCAATCCCTTAACAAAGTGTAAAAAAATCAAAAGAGGGAGCCATATGAGATGGTGTGAAGGGATAGAGTTTTGGCCTAAATTTCTATTGGATTTTCTTTAGAGAATAAACTCCTTAGTTGTACCAATTAGGCGTTGTGGAGGGTTAGTGGTTTTGCAAGTAAATGTATTTATAGGAACAAGGTTGTGGAGGAAAGAGAGAAACAGGAAGGCAATATTCTAAAACTTTAATGCTTCAATGATTTATTGGGAAATTATTGGATATTCCGGGAGTACTATAAATATGTACTTCTCCCTTTCACATAACTGTGGGTTCTATTAATTAAATTTATGGTGAGATCCACAATTATATAAGAGAGAAGAGTACACATTTATGATACTCCGCAAGTACTTAATAATTACCCGATATATTGAGGGAAAAAAAGAGCCTTGACTCTTCAATTAATAAACTTAATTCTCGATTAAAGACTAACGACAGTTATCCATCTTAGATATTATTATTATTAATTATTTTTTTCTAAAGAATTTTAAGAATTTTTTTTTTTAATGGGAAGTTTTAATAGTTTTTTAAAAAAAAAAAAAAACTCTTGCTAAGCTCCTTGGACGTGTTTACATCAAGGTCTCAACAGATATGCATGATGTATATATCCAAATATTATAATATAACAGACATATTATAGTCTCTAAAATTTGTAGTTAAAATTGTACTAAAGTAGCTTCAGCCTTCAGGATATGGAGAGTTTTTTTTTTTTTTTTTGCAAAGAAATGTAATAAAACGGACAGCTAATGCCTTCATGTAAACAAAACCAGGTCAATCACTATCTTTACAACTAAGAGTACAATCTCTGCAAAAATCCCAATGACACAAATATAAAAGAATTAAAATTTAGTCAAATCCTATCTAATTAAGAAAAGTAGATACTTCCAATTACAACACCAAGACGACTTGCATGAACCTGTAAATTAACAAGCCCAATTCCTTGCTGGAAATTTTCACCAAACCTTTTGTACACATAGTTTGCCTCTCAAACCAGCCTGACCAAGAATCCCATATCCTGTGCCATATCAAGCACCTATTAGCCATCTTTCTCGTCTCCGTTATCCCGTACCATTTCATCGTCTTTCTTCGTTGTTGGCCACCCCCTTTCTTCTTCTTCTTAGAACTATAATCAAGAACAGGAACTGGGATTGGTTTGGCTAGTCTTGCAGGAGGAGCCTCTTGCAATTTCTCAATCTTCTCACGTATCATATCCAATGTATCCCTTCCCCACTTCCCCGTTGGATCTCCTTTAGTTAAATCCATACGAGCCGCCAATACAGCTTTGTTTGCTAAAACTGAACCAATGCATCTCTTCAGCGAAGGCCGCAACCTCCTATAAATCTCAGTTTCCTCAAGATAACCAAACAGGCATGTTTTCACATTTGAAAACCTTATGTTTGGTTTTTTAACAGGACCAACAAACTTAACATTACAACAAGGAGTATATGCCAGTGATGAAAGTCCACCAACAGCAACTATAAGTTTCGCCGCAATAGTGATACCAACAATGGCTGAAAGATTCGGTGCAATAAATCCAATTTTAGTCTCTAATAGGTCCAACACTCTATTTCTCGTCGAATCAAGAGTGTTAAAAATACTAGAGGATTTGTATTGTATTTCATAATAAGAAAATATACATCAGTGCCTTATATAGGAGGCATAAGTGTGCGGTACAAGTAAAGTGTAGTACAAGTACAAGTGTGCTATACAAGTAAAGTAATTGGGCCTAAAGCCCATAACATAATATACATTAATAGCCCCCCTCAAACTCAAGGTGGATGTGAGACCAGCTTGAGGTTGTCAACCAAATCACGAGTGCGTCCCTTAGGAAGTGACTTGGTGAAAATATCTGCAAGTTGATCTTTGGAGGAGATGGAGAAGAGCTTGAGAGCACCATGGACAAGATGATAACGGATAAAATGACAATCAATCTCGATGTGTTTAGTCCGTTCATGGAAGACATCATTGTGAGCAATATGAATGACACTCTGGTTGTCACAGTAAAGGGGAGTAGCAGAGGATGTGGACACACCTAAATCCTTAAGAAGCCATCGTAGCCAAAGGAGCTCAGATTTGGTATCAGCAAGGGCACGATATTCTGCTTCAGTACTGGAGCGGGCCACAAAGGTTTGTTTCTTACTTCGCCAAGAAATTAAAGAAGAACCAAGGAGAAAGCAATAACCTATAGTGGACCTGCGATCAGTGGGATCCCCTGCCCAATCAGCATCAGAGAATGCACGGAGCACAAGAGGAGACTGAGCTGAGTAGAAAATGCCATGGAAGAGAGTGCCCTTCAGGTATCGAAGAATGCGCAGAACAACAGCATAGTGAGTAGATCGTGGAGCAGACAGATATTTGCTCACCTGATGAACAGCATAGGAGATGTCTGGACGAGTAACTGTGAGATAAACTAGGCTGCCAACCAATCGTCTGTAAAGAGAAGGATTAGACAATGGTTTCCCCCCTGAGGGTGTCAAATGCGCATTAAGTTCAACTGGAGTGTCAACCGTCTTGCTGTCAGTGAGTCTAGCCCGAGATAAAAGGTCAGAAGCATACTTGGCTTGAGTAATATAAAGACAATCTATGGAATGAGTAATTTCAAGACCCAAGAAATAACTGAGATGTCCAAGATCTTTCATCTCAAACTGCCGACTGAGAAAATCCTTGAGTTCTTGAATGCCACTGAGGTCATCACCAGTTATGATCATATCATCCACATATAGAAGAAGCAAAATGGTGCCTTTATCAGTACGACGAAGAAATAAGGCAGAATCATACAAACTAGCAGTTTAACCTAAGCGAAAGATAGTGGAGTTGAACTTGGCAAACTAAGCTCGTGGAGCTTGTTTAAGACCATAAAGTGCACGTCAAAGATGACAAACCTTGTTTGAGTCAACAGAGAGACCAAGAAAAGGTTACATATAGACTTCTTCACTCAACTCCCCATTAAGGAAAGCATTTTTAACATCCATCTGAAAAAGGTCCCATCTACTAGCAGCAGCAATAGCTAAGAGGGCACGAACAGATGAGATACGAGCAACTGAAGTAAAGGTATCTTCATAATCAATTCCATACTCCTATGTAAAACCTTTTGTAACAAAATAGGCCTTGTAGCGCTCAATGGACCCATCAGAGCGAGTCTTGACTTATAGATCCACTTACAACCAACCACAGACTGTCCAGGAGAGAGAGTGACCAGATCCCAAGTATGGTTTTTGGTTAATACATCAAATTCCTCTTTCATTGCAATTTGCCATAAAGGGTCAGTGGAGGCCTCACGATAGGTTTGAGGCTCGTGAAGTGTAGCAAGGGCAGTATAACATTGATAGTGAAGTAAGTGTGTAGGAATGGATCTTACCTGGGTTGAGTGGCGAGGTGGAATGTCTTGTGGAGGATCTGCAGGCGGAGCAGGAGCAGGGGACCCAGGCTCTAAGTGGGGTAGCTCGTCATTAATCTGTTCATCTTCAACCTATCTAGGAGAAGCATCAAAAATATCTGGAGAAAGGTCCAAAGGAGGATCAAAAATATTTGAGAAGGAATAAGAGACTCATCTGGAAAAATTTCTAAAACAAATGAGGTAGTTAGGGAAGAACGAAAGTGAGAGAGTTCAACAAATAATCGGTGTTCCCAAAAGATAACATTACGAGAAACACGAAGACGATGAGAAACAGGATCATAACACCTATACCCTTTTTAAGTTTCGCCATAACCAAGGAAACAACAAAGTCTAGATCGAGGCTCAAGTTTGTTGTGTTCATGAGGCTGAAGAAGAACGAAACAAGCAGATCCAAAAGATCGAAGGTGATGATAGTCAGGAGATGACCCAAAGAGATGCTCATACAAAGTCTGATTATGGATGATAAGGCTTGGAATGCGATTAATCGCATGAACAACATTAAGAGCAGCTTCACCCCAAAAAGGGGTAGGAACTTTGACAGAAAGAAGAAGAGCACGAACAATGTCAAGAATATGATGAAGTTTTCTTTCGGCTTGACCATTTTGCTGAGAGGTACCTGGACAAGTTAGATGATGTACAATGCCATAGGAATGTAATAGAGCTTGAAACGTATATTGAGTATATTCAAGAGCATTATCAGAATGAAAGGTTTTGATACATTTGGAGAATTGGGTTTCAACCATTTTTGCAAAGTTGCTATATATTGGTAAAATTTCAAAATGAGATTTCATAAGAAATATCCAACTATAACGAGAATAATCATCAATAAAAACAACAAAATATCAAGATCCACCAATACTAACAACAGGAGAAGGTCCCCAAATATCAGAATGAATTAACTCAAAAATACTATTAGAAATGGATTCACTGTTATTAAAAGAAAAAGCTGGTTGTTTTCCTAACTGACATAAAGTACAATCAAAATTGTCTTTGGACACAGAACCCAACAGACCCCTAGAAGCTAACTGTTATATCCGAGAAGATGATGCATGACCAAGACCAGAATGTCAAAGTGCAAGAGATGGTAAGGAAGAAATTGCAGCAGCAACAGAAACAGGAGCAACAGGTGGAAGATGAAGATTGTCCACGGGAAACATACACCCAACTCTAGGGCCGGTCCCAAGCTCTTGTCCCGTCCTCGGATCCTGCACAATACACCTAGAATAGTAAAAAATAAGGTGATAACCTAATTCAGCTAATTGTCCCACATTGCACAAATTATAGGATAGGTCAGGTATATGAAAGACTCCAGGAACAGAGAGGTTGGAAGTCGAAACAAAACCTAGACTATTTCCATGCATGGTGGAACCATCAGCTATATGAATATTTAAGGAGTGTGGTGCAGGGTCAAGTTTGGAGAATAAGGAAGAGTGAGGTGTCATGTGATTGCAACAGGCAGAATCAAAAAGCCAAGTTTGAGACTTACCGGGTAGAACAAAGAGAGTAGTGGAAAGAGATGCATTACCAGCCATACGAACAGCTTGAGCTATGATCTCCTGTAGTTTAGTTGGGGAGAGGTTGATAGTGGATCCAGAAGACTGGGACTCAGCTGAACTGGAAGCCATTGGCGGAATAGGCTCAGTATTAGCAACAGCAGCAGTAGATTTGCTGCGACGATAACAAGTTTCAATGGTGTGGCCAAGACGCTTGCAATAGTTGTAGAACTTTTTGTTGGTCTGCTTACGACGATTGCTAGAGCCAGAGGAATCACCTGATTGCTGAGGTTGCTCTAAGGGTGGAGCAGAAGGTGTAATGGCCAAAACATTGAGCTTATTCCGAGCTTGAAGGGTTGCAAGACGAGCTTTTTCTCTAACTAACTCGTTCACAGCAGTGTCAAGAGAGGGAGCAGGACTGCGATTTAGAAGCTAACCTCGAATGGGCTCAAAGTCCTTGTGAAGGGACATCAGGAATTCATAGAGGCGAAATTCATCTCTGATGGAAGCATATTGTTGAGCATCCTTTTAGCATGCCCAAGTTGGATCAGAAAGGTCAATTTGGTCCCAAATGAAGCGAAGCTAATCATAGTAGTCATTGATGGATTGCCCTGGTTCTTGTCTGAGTTGATGCAATTCAACAACTAATTGATATTTCATGGAGCCATGAGTAGTGGAGTACCTTTTGGCCAACATATCCCATGCTGACTTGGCATTATCAAAGCTGCCCAACAGGTTAGAGATGGAGGGAATGGAAGGGTTTCGAATCCATGTGAGGATCATGTGGTTGTGACTATCCCATTTAATCATGCGACCAAGGAAGGCAGCATCTTCTTCATTGGCTCCCTTGACAGGAACAATGATTGCACCAGTACAATAATGCCAGAGCATGCGACCCTTAAGAAAACTGCGCATAGCTTGAGACTAAGATAAGTAATTCTTACACCCTTCCAACACAGTATTGATGGGGCGAGGAAGAAAAATATCATTTTTATCCATTTAGAGACACAATATGCAAAAATAGACTGCAAAAATGAAATCTACGCGAAAAACTGGGTAAGAAAAACCTGGACTGAAAAAGTCAACCCCGAGGAAAAGCCAACGATCAAAGTCAACGCCAGTCAACGGTTTGGTCAACGATGACGTCAGTAGATGACGTCACCTAGGGCTGACGTCAGTAGGAGAAAACTGGTGCGTGCAGGCGCGTGGCGGAGCTGGAGGTGCATGACGGCACGTGGAGCGCATGATCAACCGTACAGAAACTTTAAGCGGCGCGTGGGGGCGCGTGCGGTCTCCGACGGCGTTGAGGCTTTCACGGTTTTGTAGATCGACACAAGACGATCTCTGTGGTAGCTTCAAAACCGTAATCGGAGCAATATTTGTAGTGGTGATGCGAACGGCAGTGGTCTATGTAGTGTGAAACTCCTTAACAACGGCGGCTGCAGGTCCGGAACCCAAGGACGACGGCTGGATGACGTCGGAGGTTCAACGGTGAAAGGCTGTGGCGGTTGTTGTGATGGCGGAAGCGATGTTGAAAAAAAAAGGAGTCACACTAATAAAGACAAGACTGCTAAGAAAATGTCAGAGCAGTGACTTTGATACCATGTTAGAAATACTAGAGGATTTGTATTGTATTTCATAATGAGAAAATATATATCAGTGCCTTATATAGGAGGTATAAGTGTGCGGTACAAGTAAAGTGTAGTACAAGTGCAAGTGTACTATACAAGTAAAGTAATTGGGCCTAAAGCCCATAACATAATATACATTAACAAAGAGCAATAACGTAATCACATGCATGTATTGTGTCTGTTAAATCTTGTTCCGAAAGTGGTTTACCACTAGTTGCTGAGGCTGTTATAGAAACTACCATTAGAATAGATGGGGGTAAGTTCAAGCCATCGATATCTGTTTCGTTACCTATCTTTTTAACAACTTGAGCGTATTCAATAGGGTCTTGAATTACGGATTCGAGTTCTGGGAATTTCTTGTGGTACTTGTCGCGGATGAGATTGTAGAGGTTAAAGATTTGGTTATCAATCTCGGGCAACAAGTTGTTAGATGCCACAATGAATTGGTATTGAGAATCGGGGTCGTTATCCACGGCCAATTCTAATCCAAGAGACAAGAGGTCTTCGAATTTGGATGTAATATCTTCGAACCCTTTTACGTGGAAATTGAAAAGAGTTAGAGATTCATCGACGATATAGACGCTCGTCTTGAGTTTTGTTGTTGTTGTTCTTGTTCATCATCGAGTTCTGTGAGATCTTCCAAAAAAGCTTCGTAGTCCTCAAGAATTGTCATGATGAATCAGGGTTTTCTAGGAAGCGACACAGTGTTAGACAAATAAGATAACGAAGGAAAACGAGAATTATAATTTTGTGTTCCTCGACTCTTATTTTATACTCCTCTTTGACAAAATCCGTGTGGGACTAGAAAAAAGTAACGTTGGCGGTTACTTCGAGAATGAGGATTGAGGAAACAACTCAAACAAGTTTGTACGTGTGTCAAACACAAGTGTTGGTCGAAGTGTCCTACACTCCTACTAATCAATCTTACTTCAGGGCGATGAGTCATGAGTCCAAATATTGATCAAATTATGAATGAAATAAGAATGGGGGAACTTGGAAAAAAGAAAAAAGAAAAAGAAAAGAGAGAGAGATATAAGTCATAAGTTTCATTCTGGTGAAACCAGCGTTACTCTATGCAAAATCGCTTGCTCTAAATTTATTTATTTATATACTATATTTAGACACCTTAAAATTATTATTATTATTAATTAGTGCCGGCTTAACACTAAATGCAATTGATTCAATTGCTTGAGGCCCCAAGTATAAAAAAACCCCCAAATATTAATTTAATTAAGCCCAAATATTAGCCAATACTTTCTCCAATTTATATATATATATATTAGCCAATAAATAAAATAATATTTTTATCAAATGAAAAACAAGAAAAAAAGAGAGATAAAAATGCTACTTTTATAACATAAAAATAATTTTAGTACTGGATTCTATTGTGAATGTAGTACTTTTCAAACAAAAAAAAAAGAAAAGAAGAAGAAAAAAAGAAAAGAAGAGCAATACACAAAATAATAATTGAGTTAGCAAATTTTTACTAGTTATCACATAAGTCTACCACTAACATTACTTTTTTATTTACTACTATCATTCTATCACATCAACAGGTGTGAAAAGTTGTCAATTTTTTTTTTTTTTTTGGGTTTCTATAGACTTTCTCTAAATAAAATAAAATAAAATAAAATAAAATAAAAGAAGAAGAAGAAGAAGAAGAAGAAAGAAAAGAAGAGCAATACACAAAATAATAATTGAGTTAGCAAATTTTTACTAATTCTCACCTAAGTCTACCACTAACATTACTCTTTTATTTACCACTATCATTCTATCACATCAACAGGTGTGAAAAGTTGTCAATTTTTTTTTTTTTTTGAGTTTCTATAGATTTTCTTAAAAAAAAAAAAAATCTACATGGTTCGCATTTAAAACAAGATAATAGAGTTTAAATAATATTTAATTTTTTATATTTAAATATAAAAAAGGCCTCAATTTTGATCTTAAAAAAAAGACCTCAATTTGATTTTTCGCATTAGGCCTCAAAATGTATCAAGCCGCCCATGTTGTTAGGGATGAAAATTTTAACCCGCCCCGCTTGACTTGCCCCTCCCCGCTTCGCCTGGTGCGGGTTTTCCCCACCCCGCAAAGGTAGTGGGGCGGGGATGGGGCGAGATTTTAGACCTGCACCATAGGGCAAGGATGGGTTTACACTTTTTAGACCCGCCCCGCCCCACCCCGCATTAATAAGGGTTAAATTAAATTTTTTATAC
The DNA here is from genome assembly GCA_023055345.1 of Quercus wislizeni. Lineage (NCBI taxonomy): Eukaryota > Viridiplantae > Streptophyta > Magnoliopsida > Fagales > Fagaceae > Quercus > Quercus wislizeni. The sequence goes on along the minus strand of JALGQJ010000007.1, from coordinate 19,419,846 downwards.
CCTAAAATCCTACTATTTAAATAAAAATATCACCTGTTTATTTTATTCTACATAACATGGCTCTCTACCTCTTTTTTCTTTCTAGTAAAGTTGGAAATAAGGTACCAATTTTAATGTTTTCTTTTGTCTTTATTAGAAACAAATTTATATAGTATTGAATTATTGATTTCATTCATGATTCATACGTCTTTCTCAACTTAGATTTCATCATGAACATAATATATATATATATATATTTATATATTTTAACGAGGTACAGTTCTGAGACTGAATATTTGTGTCTGTGTCATTGTGTGTGTGTGGGCATTTGGCTGTTATGAGGTATAGGTTTGAGACTTTGTCCATTTCTCTATGAAATAGTAACAAAATGGGAGGAATTAAATAATACACACTACTTAGTAAATTATAACATTTACTGGGTAAAAGAGACGCATCTTGAATGCGGCTTTATTCTTATCTTCCATTGAATGGATGTTTTGAAAAAAAATTAGACCTATCAAAGAGGAAAAGAAAGTTATAAAGGAGATTTTGTTTTAGTGTTTTCTAGGCCAATGAATACCCATTTGTGTATGCGTTGCTGATGCTATGATTTCTGATAGGCCAAAAACGAATTGACCCCTTGTGACAAATTAATTAATTAATTAACCAAGTTTATTAATTAATCAAATTAACATTCAAAGCGCGTGGTAGCACAAACAAATCACCAAACAACTAAAGTATGCAACAGAAAATAAATAATTCGGTGATTTGTTTACGAATGGGGAAAACCTAACAGCAAAAGCCCCATCGGGTGATTTTCAGGTCACCACCCGAAACTTCACTATTATCACAACAAGCAGTTACAAGTAAAGAAATCATAAGTACCGTACCAACCTACAGTTGAACCCTTACCCCAATACCCAACTGGACTTGTTCTGTAGTGATAGTTCCCCTTTTACTGAATCCAACTACCTCGCTAGAAACTGTGCCTCGCTACGTTTAACGGTAGCGTAGTCTATGGCACACATGACAGGGAAATGGTCGGAAGAGGGAAAAGGAACAGATAAATGGCGTAAGATCCTCGTGATAGCGGAAGGAAAGATGAGTTTATCACGGGATGCCGCATCTAGATGAACATCTATAATAGAAAGAATGAAATGAGAAAGGAAGTCTATAGTAAGATGTTCAAGAAGAGACAACAAAAAACGAGTACTAGGCTTTGTGATGGAGTTGTAGTGAGAGAGTGGATAGAGTACAAAAGTCATCATCATGTTAATGAATTTAGGACCTTTAGCAAAAGGCCTACATGGTGTAAACTGACGATCACCCCAATCAGAAGGGCGCTCGCAGAAGGCAGCCAATGAGCTCATCCTTGGACACAGTCCGCAGACGCTCACAACTAGGATAGTCAGGAAACTCTATCCTAGAAACCCGAAACACATTTGCAACAAGCTGCGGTGTGACAGGAATGCGTGTACCTCGAACGCAAGTAAAGAAGAAAGGTATTGAACGATCAATCCCGTGCATGTTGGAGTAAAACTCCTAAATGAGCACGAAAGGACAAGTGACCGAGACGTCACACAGTGACTCCCATTCCCGACTATGAATGACAGAGGGAAGGTCAATGTCGGCGAAGTTTGCCAGTATGCCTTGGCGTTCCGAATGAACACCTCGTCTAGAAAAGTTCTCTGAGAACGCCTTGTGGGCATCATCATCACGGAACCAAAGAGAGAAAGGGGCAGAATCAAAAGACGAATAGGCACTGGAATGAAGAGGGTTTCGGGCTAGATTGGATTTATACTTAGGTGCCATAGACATAATTAACGTAAACAGAAAGAGAGGGAGAGAAAGAAAGACAATTAGAAAATTCCCAAGCAATTCAAATATAACAAGTATATTGAAAAGAGAATACGTATGCATGAGAAATGCATGAACATGTGACATGCAAAACAAATTGTATCAAGGGCTCAGCCCAATCCAAACCTATTAGCACACAAACAGATTGCACACATCTAAATGCATGAAAATACTATTATAATGCTAATGTGATGCAATGCATGAGATTTTAAACTCATTTAAGTGAAAACCCATCCCAAAATTTCAACAATAACTCATCAATTTTGAAAAACCCAAAAATTTTTCCTAAACCCCAAAACTTAGGTTTCAAAACATAAAATGCATGAATAATGAGAGATAAGAAGCTTACCAAGTGAAGAAAATCTTGAAAAAACTTGAAGAGAGAGCTATTAAGAGAGAGATCGAATGAAATGAAGGTCAGATCACATGAGAGAGCTTAAATAAACCCTCAGTAAATCATGACAGATGAAGGTGTCGAGAGGTATCAAGACAACTATCGAGGAAGGTATCAAGGAAATGGTCTTCGACAGATACAAGTATCGATGAGGTGTCGAGGAACAACCATCAGATGCAAGAACAGAAGCTCGATCTATCCACCAGCTGTCGAGAAGCTATTGAAGAGGCAGTAGCTTTCTCGATCTATCTACCAGGTATTGAGAAGCTGTTGAGATTGCGATACGAAAAAGCTTAAGAAGCTCGACAGACAACAAGGTATCGAGGAGGTGCCGAGCTAGCTTTTAAAAGTAGTTTTTTCGAGAGAAGTGAAAAACACAGACATGAATGCAATCCAACATGCAACTCAACCAATGATCCAAACACCATATAAACCTCTCAAAAACATCTGTCAACAGCAATTTTAAGCACATGAATTTCAAAAACACACACACACACACACACTAAACAAGTCTAACCGATTTTATTTTTTAAAAACAAGTCAAGACAGTTTAGTGAGCATACATTAACACCTGTACAACCTTACAACCTTGTAATGGCCAAATCACATTGTACTTGCACATGTATCAAAAGCAGCAAAGAATATTGCATATTGTATGTGAAAAACATCGCAAGATTGCATAAGTGTGTGCATGTTGTGACGATTTGAGATATGAGAAAATCACTTTAACTCACTTACAATCATAACTACTTGATAGAGACTGTCACTTTCGAGATACATCTTATAACTCTCGCATCTCCTATAAAACACGCTTACAATCATATTTAATGCATTTTTGATCCTTTTGCTTTTTATTTTCTTTGCATATTTTTATTTAAGCAAAACACGCATGGACATATAAGAGATAAAAAAGAAATACCCAATTATGTTAAGCATTTGACATTGCACTTTTGCTATGCCGAAGCATACAGATGTCATTGACATTGCACTTTTGCTATGTCGAAGCATACAGATGTCATTGACATTGCACTTTTGCTATGCCGAAGCATACAGGTGTTATATTATGATTGGCAGGCAACAGTGGTGAGATGGTTATTTATGCCTTTCTCTTAGGATTTTTTAGTCATTCCCGTCAAAAAGAATGATATGATTGTTAAGTATAAGAGATAACTTAATTTTACTCATTACAAATAAGAGCCACAAAACTTACTTGCTTAGTTGTGCATAGAGATGCTCATCTAAGCTACAAGAGATACAAAGTTTAGAAAATTTTGTTTCAATGCCCATCCAAAGTACACAAGTACCAATGTACACAAAACACACACTGTTTTTGTATTTTTTTGATTTTTCAATTTTTTTTTATTTTTATATGAAAAACAAAACAAAGCAAAAATGAAAAATAACCAAACAAAAACATGTTAAACAAAGTAAAGCATAAAAACTAGACTGACTCAAAATTTGAAAGTAAAACACATAAGTAATGCACACACAAAAATAAGAAGAGAGAAAGAGAAAAGTGATAGAATCACTTGGAGCCCTTTTCCTTCCACACCCTAGAAGAACCTTTCCGTTGATTAAACCCTTGAACCGGTGGTGAGGGGGAAGAATTAAAACCGAAAGAAACATGAGGGCTTTGAGAAGATCTCCAAGGGGAGCAAGAGAGGATTGAAACTGATTCTGGCTTCCAGATGCTATCATGTCGTTGCTTTGTTGAGTGGCCAGCCAATTATAGCAATTTGGTCGAGTATGACCGGCAACTCCACAATGATAATATAGATGTTGCTTCTTTTGTTTAGGCTTTTGAGAGTTAGGCTTTTAAGAGTTAGCCTTTTTAGCCCTAGGGTTCTTAGCTTTCTTTTTATCTTGCTTAGGGGGTGCTCCTAAGATAGATTTACCTTTATTTAAGTTCTCACTAGTTAAATCAATTTTAACATTATTGTTCTCAATTTCAACATTATTGTTAGGAGGAACAAAAACAGTAGTACTAGTAGAAGCAATATTAGAGGAAGAGAAACCATACCCTAAACCTGTTCGGTCAGAGGCAGATATCTAAAGACTGAGCATTTCATCAAGCTTTGTACTTGAAGTCCTCTCCAATTGAGCTCTGACTTAAAATAGCTCCGTTTCAAACTCTTGGTCTTCTCAGCCAAGAAATTATTCTCGAAACTCAGTGCTCCAATAATCTGATTAGCTTCATCAAACTTTGTGGAAAGCTCTTCACGGTCAAGTTCCACATCATTGAGCTTCTTTGTGGTTAGCCTATATAGTTTCTCATGCTTCTCAGAAAGTTTGTATAGTTTCTCATAGGCTGTATGGATGTCATCTTGATCATCAATCTTCTCAAACTTGGATTCCACCAAATCCTCTTCTTCAACCACATCTTCAACAATCCCATCAGTAGGATTAATAGTGGCAGTGAAGGCATTCAAGATTCTGTCATCCTTATTGTCGGAATCATCCTCAGGCTCAGTGTCGCTCAAAGTAGCAGCAAGTGTCTTACTCTTCCAAATGTCTTGACTCTTGAACTGAGAAGAATTAGATTGTCTACGGTCCTTCTCGAAGCCCTTTCCATTGGCATTCTTCATAAACTTCTTGAACTGCCTGGTGATGTAGGACTTTATCTTGGAATCTTCATCATCGGAAGACTCTTCTGTGTCACTGCTCTTGGCCTTCAAAGCCATGCTCTTGCCTTTACCCAACTTGCCTATTCTTGTTAACCCTAGCTCGTAGGTCTGCAAGTTTCCAACCAGCTCAGTCAAAGGAATCTTGTCAATATCCTTTGATTCCTCTATTGCCGTGATCTTGGCATGGAATCACTCAGGTAGAAATCTGAGCACCTTCCTTACAATCTTGGGTTCCGAAATGGTTTCCCCAAGATTGAAGGCTGAGTTCACTATGTCCTTTAGCTTAACATAGAACTCATGGAATGACTCATCCTCCTCCATCTTTATTTCTTCTAAGCTTGTAGTAAGCCTCTGAAGTTTTGAATCCTTGATAGCCTTTGTAGCCTCATAGGTTGTTTGGAGAATAGTCCAAGCCTCCTTGACAGTTTCAGTTGAGGATATTTTCTTAAACTCCTCATTGGTGACCTCATTGAATAAGGCATTCAATGCTCTGCTGTTGAAGTTTGTTGCCTTGATCTTGGCATCATCCTAGTCGGCTGGTGCTTCCTTCGGCTTGGTCCAGCCTATCTCAACAGCTTGCTATACTTTCTCATCTAAAGACTACAAGAAAGCTCTTATGCGTACTTTCCAGTATGCATAGTTAATGCCATCAAATAAAAGAGGTATGATTAACGACTGTCCTTTATCCATGACAAACAAGGGTCAACGGATCAATACAGCAAAGATTAAACCCTAATCAAAGTGTGCCTGCTCTGATACCACTTGATAGGCCAAAAACGAATTGACCCATTGTGACAAATTAATTAATTAATTAACTAAGTTTATTAATTGATCAAATTAACATGCAAAGCGCGTGGTAGCACAAACAAATCATCAAAAAACTAAAGTATGCAGCAGAAAATAAATGACACGGTGATTTGTTTACAAATGGGAAAAACCTAGTGGCAAAAATCCCACCGGGTGATTTTCAGGTCACCACTCCCGAAACTTCACTATTATTACAACAAGCGGTTACAAGTAAAGGAATCTTAAGTACCTTACCAACCTATAGTTGAACCCTTATCCCAATACCTAATTGGACTTGTTATGTAGTGACAATTCCCCTTTTGATGCACGGCTCCCAAGTACGTGACTAACCAGTTGTGTAGATCGCAGTACGCGACTTCAATCACCAACTAAGAAGGTTGTTGACTGCAAAGTTCTTTAGTTCATCCACACGATGAAGATCAAGAAAATGCTTAGTCACAAAACCCTACGGTGCACATATACAGTAACTTCTTCAAGAGAAAGAGATGAACTAGAGCAAGAACTTCGTCTCCGGTCACAATTTGCTTGAACAAAGTTTGCTCAATGCTTGTGCAACTTGCGAACCTTTTGACGGCCTTTAAAACAATCTTTTTATATGTCTAGGGTTAGGAGAAAAGAAGGCCCAAAGATACATTTACGGATTCCAAGAAAATCATATCAGAATTATGAATTTCTTAAACCTTGACAGATAGGAGGTGTCGAGAAGGTGTCGAGCACATGGGCTGAACAGCTTCCTTAAACCTTGACACATGCTAGCGGTCGAGCTTTAGTAATTCTGCACTTTCAGCTTGTTTTCTTGGACAAACTTGAAGGCTTCAATACTTGATCTTGAAACATGATTTCTTAAAGTATTTAAACACATTATAAATCTACCTAAATACAAGTAAAGTGCGTTTTGTCAAAGGATAAACCAATTACATAAAATTGCGACATATGTTCTTAACAAGTGAAACACATATGTCCTAACAAATTCTAATTTAATTGTTTAACGACGTTGTTAAATATAGTTTAATTGTTTAACGACGTTGCCAAGGAGATTTGTTTTAATTTTTTTTTTCTTTCCCATTATTTTATATTATCTTTGTTGGAGAAATATAGTTTGTTCATTACTAAGGAGTGTGAAAAAATGGTAATAGTTGTAGGGAAAATTAACAAGAAATAAAGCTTTACGGGGTGGGGCGGGGCCTTAAGGGGTGGGGATGGGGGCAAGAAAAATCCATGCGGGGCGGAGGTGAAGGCCCCATCCTTTGGCCCCACCCCGCCCCATTGCCATCCCTACATGTTATTAATTATTAGTTGTTTGGCTTAAAATTGATAAACTTACCTTATATCCTCTTCTTATCAAAGAACACAATCCTTAAACATTTAACCTAAAATCAAGCCAACTGTTTAATGGAAATATTAATTAATCACTAGTTTCTAAGAGCATTCACTTCTGGTTTCAACAAATTATCCCATTTTACCATTTCAAAAGTTACTTTCTCTATTATACCATTCCATTTTACAATATACCCAACATCTCATTTCTTATTTATATCATTTATTCAATAAAATATTAATTTCATCACCTCCTTCTCTCTCTTCCTTTCCGCTTTCTCTCTGTCTCTTTTCCTCTTCATTTCTGTGTCTAAAATACACCATAAAAGATATTTTTAAAAACCCAGTCACCACCACTGTCACTCACATCTGAGCAAACCCACCACTTAGACCAGCAAACTCACCACCAACAACAACAAACACAAGAAATTGCCACCACAAGACCACCAAGAGAGGGAAAACACACACACACACACACACACACACACACACTGCCAAATACCACAAGAAACCCACCATATAAATCACCAAACCCACCACCAATCTGAGCAAACCCACAACCAAGACCACCAAACCCACCACCAACCACAACCACAACCACAAGAAACAGCCACTACAGAGAAAAAAAAAAAAAAAAAACAGAAAGAAGCCTCCAAAAACCACCAACAAGTTTCGAGCGTGTGAGGATTGTGTGGCTCACTAGTGATTTTTATGGCATCATTAATTAAGAACTCTAGTTACTCTGCATTTGCATATAGGTGTACAAATATATTTCTTGTAATCTACTAATAATGGTTATAATATCTTGTGTGTAGTTAGTTAGTTGAGATTAGGTTAAGTTTTGAGTACATGAGACACATTTAACACATAACTTAATTCTTAAAACACGTATTGAATTATTTAGCCAATTATCTTAAAATATAAGGGCCAATAAGTTTAGATTATTATTATTATTATTATTATTATTATGATTGTGATTCACAATTAGCAATAGAATAAAGACAACACGCTTACGCCCTATATGTTTCGATTTTAACAATTTTTTTAGAAAATAAATTATTTTTCAAAAAGTAATTTTTAGAAAACTATTTCATTTTACTATATTTGGTAGTGACTTTAAAATGAGTTGAAATATTACTATATCTTGAATTTCCTTATTTAGTTTCACATTAAATAGAGTTGTTTTCCTTATTTAGTTTCATGTAATATAGAGATGTTTTTCTTATTTAGCTTCACGTGAGATAATTGGTGAAAATGAGAATTTAAGCACATTAATTAATAAACTATTTAAGCATATTAATTTTTTGGGGTGCAAAGGGGAATTTAAGCATATTAATTAGTAATAAATTATTACAATTTACCCAATTAAATCTAATATTAATTATTAATAAATTAATTAAAATGATGCAATTAATTTATTACTAATTAATATGCATTATGGCAAATTTCTTCACTCACTTAAAGGCTTTTCATTTGGCCAGGATCCAACTCAGGATGCCATAATGCAATTCCCACGTTAGTTGCTTTCAACAATCATTACTTCGAAATATACATATACCAATAACGCCATTAATCCTAGAAATTAAAAAAAAAAAAAAAAACCAATTCTTTGTTTTTCCATTAACCAAGAAAACACTACTAGAAATTCAGGGCATCAGATTCAGAGGCAAGACAAAGTGTGTGATACGCGAAAATTATACGTTGTACCCGGCATATATGCTGAGTACACCATATACCTGCTCGTAAGATACGTCTAATTTTTTTATATTTTTTTTTGGAGAATCTGATATGTCTAATTTTAAACACAAAACATTAATATAAATATATATATATATATATATATATATATATATATATATATATATATATATATATATATATATATATATATATATATATATATTTTCTGGTAACACTATATGCCCACGAAGGGATAAAAGTACCAATGCATTCATTGGTAGGAATGACTCGAACATAAAATTAGACATTGCAAAACGGGTATGTCAGGTCGGGTTACGGGTCAAATGGGTTGCGAGTTAAAAACGGGTCCGAGTCAATTGGGTTACGGGTCCAGTCGGGTTGACCCATATTTTTCACATGATTTTTTTTTTTTTTTTTTTAATAAAGAAAACAACATGTATGCCATTTGGAAAGTCATGCAACAAATTACTTGATGTAAAATGCATTACTTTGAATTCACTACTTATATCAAGAATGAACTCAGTTAAACTTATTAATATTTCAATAATTTTAAAATTATACAAATCCTAACATTGCTATCTAAAACAAAATAACACAAAAGATAACTAAATCAAATACACAAGTTTTATTTTTACACAATATCAACATCTCAAAATATAAAACAAAATTACAAATGACTTATTGGATAACTCATTTGACAAAGAATAAAAACATAAAAGAAATTTACAATCTTGAAAATTAATTTTATAATTTATTATCAATTGTGGTTGTCACTCTATTTCAATTTGAAATATACATTAAAGTTTGATTGTTTACTTATTTATGCATGATCTCTTTTATGAATATCATATTATTATTAAGTAACACATACTCTAAGAAAAGCCGTTTATATTGGACATAAATTGTTAAAAAAATAGGTCTAAGCATTCATAATTTATGCTAATTTGATACTTTGGCTTCAATCTTTTCACACTTGTGAATGTTTCTCACACATGTCTACAATTTTAAATCTATGTTTTTAACTCTACTATAACCAGATTATCTTAGCATGTACTTTGCTATTTGATATCTAAAAATCTTTACTCATTATAGAATGCTTAACCATTCATCTCTCAATTAATTTGCATGCAGTTATGTAAATGTCTCAATTGTTGCCTTAAAGCCCACAACAAACAATTAAACCAATATTGTCTTAATTTTATTATTTTTTTACCCAAAAAAAAGTTTTAAAAATGGTTTGGGTCATGTCAGGTTGACCCGCAAAAAACATGGGTCGAGTCACGGTCAAACCATTTTTGTTTCAAGTAAAAAAAAATAGGGTTCATGTCAGGTATTTTTCGGATTATGGTCGAAAATTTCTGACCCGCTTTACCATGTCTACCTAAAACCAAAGTTATGTTGGCCAAAGCTTGACCACTTGCCGTGTATAAGAAAGTAAAACGAAATAATTATAACATTTTTCTTTTAAGGAATGTAGACAATGATGAAAACAATAATAAGCCAATTGCCAAATAAAGATGCATATAGATAAGAGTAATATGAGGTCCACATAAAATTGCATAAATTATGCTACAACTCACCATATGAGAAGTTGATAGGGATAGAAATATGTCTTCACATGGATTTACCGCCACACTTTAATCTCTCACAACTCGTTACTAGAAAAATTGTAAAATTATGACAAAAGTTATACAACTTTGAGGCACTAATACACGGGCCACACTGATACACGAGCCCACAGACGTGAAACTCATATGCCAGAGAGACACATGTCTCACGCGTCCGCCCATATGAAATTGATCATCCAATATCCAAAGAAATACACCTACAGTTTCACGCACCAGCACTACTCTTGACGTGAAATCTTTTGCTCGGACAACTCAACAGAAGCACCTAACATCCCTTATTTATGCACAAAAAGACACCATCATTAATAAAACGCTCCCAATGCCTTTATATAGAGATATATATATTCTTTCTCACACGCCACTCTTAATTCTCTCTCACAGTCACTTTAGTTAATAACAACAACAACATTTCACATCCTCAAATGGCTGCCATCACAGAACCAACAAACCTAGAACCCGAGAAGCAAACACTCCTCAGCCATCACAAAGAGAAGCACTTCACAGCCGGCGAGATCGTCCGCGACATCATCATCGGCGTATCGGATGGCCTCACCGTGCCCTTTGCCCTCGCCGCCGGCTTGTCGGGCGCCAATGCCACTTCCTCCATAGTCCTCACCGCCGGCATCGCCGAAGTCGCTGCCGGCGCCATCTCCATGGGACTCGGCGGGTATGTATTTTTTTTATTATTCTCTTTTTGTTTTATTAAAAATTATGAGCAAAACAATATGGTTGAGGGATTTGTAGGGATTAAGGTTTTAGAGACACGTACGTGCAGGTATCTTGCCGCAAAAAGCGAAGCTGATCACTACATCAGAGAACTAAAGAGAGAGCAAGAAGAAATCATTGCCGTTCCTGATACAGGTGATCCCAACTTGTTGAAACTTTTCGTTTTGTTTAATCGATAAAGTTTCTTATAGTTGAATAAGAGATCTAAGATTTAAATTCTGTTTACGTTAAAATCTGGTTACCATCTCAATCTAATGATTAAGAACAATCGTTATAAGATTTGTGATATTAGTATTAGTTGTGAAATGTAGAGGCGGCGGAGGTAGCAGAGGTATTGGCACAGTACGGGATAGAGCCGCATGAATATACGCCTGTTGTGAATGCTCTCAGGAAAAAGCCCCAAGCATGGCTTGATTTCATGATGAAGTAAGTTATTAATGTTTTTATTCCTGCACACATGTTTGAGCTGAGAAATTCTTGATAAAATTTTACTTTTAGATGGATGAATATCCGTACTTTTAGGACTTATATTTGCGATGACCACTATCTAAAATCCACCCCTTGAAGGTAAAGTTGTGGCTCGAAATCCATGGAATACGTTTAAAAACTTCTAAATTATTATATATCCAAAAAAAGAAAAATACTAATGCTAAGAGGTAAGAAGTCTATATCCACACGAGACTGTTTGGATGAGTGATATAAAAGTGCGAAGATAAAGTAGTTTTTAGTTTGCCATCATCGTGTTTTGTAAAAGTATAAAAAGTGGAGTTATAATAAATAAATATGATCGTTTTTTTTATAATAAAAAAAATTGAGAAGAATAACAGGAGATAAAAAATTTTAATATGTCTAAAGTTTCTATTATGTCTTATTAAGTAAAAAGTATTTTGTTTTTGTTTTGAGAAACAAACTCATACACAAAGAACATGAAAATGAATTTTAATACAAAATCATGCAATAAACTCTACTAAAAAGTCATGATAACTTTAACAGAGGATGAGTAGGGCAAGTTGTATTACACCCAACACTCTCTTAAGTAACATGGAATAATTACCCTCTTTATATATATATATATATATATATATGAGAAACAAACATACATGCACAAGGGAAAAGAAAAAGGAAGTAAGAATTAATTTTCATTTGTATATAAGAAGTAATATTTTCTTTTACTATATAATAAAAAATAATGTTACCAATTTAATTAGTAAAGATGATATTTTATAAAATTGTTATGTTCCGTTATTTTATTTTATTTTTATCTACCCATCCTTTTATACAAAAATAATAATAAGTTAATTAGCTGACTTAATTAAAATGATACTTTATAAAAGTGAACATATCACAATTACTATATACTTTTAAATTTATTCCTTTATGCATTCAATTTTGATTTTATTTTTATTTTTATTGCACATGCAACACTGAGATTGAGAGTATAGAGATTATAGTTATATACTTATATTGGTACATTACTCTTCCTTACCATTTTTCTTATATGTATTTTCTCCATTTTGGATGAAAATAAAGATTGTGATCCTGGAGGGAAAATGCTCCCCCACCCTACTTTCTTTTCACCCAATTTTCTTCCTTACTTAAGAGCATTAGTATTGAAGAATGCTAATGTCATATCTAAGGCCTTTTTGGCATTTCATAATTAAAAAACATTTGCATCAAAAAATGGTATACCTCACTATTGCAAAATTTTTTGCAATAGTGCTACAATACAATTCTAAACTTAGAATTGTACTGTAGCACTATGCTAAAAAATATATATATATTTTATTCTACCTCTTATCTGAAAAAAAGTGATGATGTGAATGAAATAATAAAAAAAGATTAAAAAAATAATATTTTAATAAAAAATAAAATAATAGAGTTTTTGGATGTATGGTGTATTGTAAAATGGTATGGTATAATTGATAAAGTAGCTTTTTGGGATGGTAAAATAGGATAGAGTAGCATTCTTCAATGCTGATGCTCTAACAATGAAAAATGGGAATCTCTCTCATTAAAAAGAAAGAGAAGTTGTCATTGGTGGAGAGATTTTTGTAGTAATCAACGGGTATGTAACGTTCAAGAAAATATTTTTTACTTTTAAAAGTAAAAAAAATGTTTTGCTTTCTATTAGGTTTATTTTATTGACTATAAAAAATATTTTATATTTACTTAAAATTTTTCGTCTCACCAAATATATATATGAAATAATTTAAGCATAGGCTTCAAAATATTTATTCAACACCTTCCTTTCTTTATTTCTTTTCCCCCCTTACTTTTTGGGTATGGTCCTTGATATTTTTTTTCCCTAACTTTTTTAGCATGGTCCTAAAAGAGCTTTGGTTTCTTGCAAGTGGGCCTATAAATCCAAAAAATAGGGCTTCTTTCATAACAGTTGTTCCACTATAAGTCTATAATCACCGATAGAAGAAAAGCTACTTTAGCTTTCGTGATGTTGCTAGAAAAAGTTGTTTCCCTTCTGAAACGTTGACAAGAACATGTGGTCCGTCCTCGAAAGCGCAGACCCAAGTCTTGGGTCAGAGAAATTTGTGAAATAATTGCAGCTGATAAAATGATTACGCTGTCACAACCTTATTATTATTTTTGTTTGTTTTTGAAGTGAAGATAGAAACATTTTCACAAGCCACAGCCTGATAATTACTCATCTTCTTTTACTTTTAGGCCATTAAGGCTTCATTTAGTTGTGAAATGAAAAAGTGGGGATAAAAAATAGAGAGGAAATGAAAAAGTTGGTATAGAAGATATTTAGATTTTGTGTTTGGTTGGTATGAAAAAATAGAAAGGTAGAAAACTTTTTATTTGGCTAAAAGCAACATAAAAGGTGGGATGAGAGGGCACATGGGTAATTTCCTATCAAACCTACTTCCTCTCCCCCTTCCTCCTCCCACCACCATTTTCTCCCCAATTCGAGGAGACAATCATTTTACACCAAATGGTGGCTTCTTGAAAAAAACACCTGATCATGACTAAAATCACTCCTCCACTCCCTTTCCTAACCAAACACACAAGTCCTCTATTTTCTCTTCTCCCCACAAATCACCCTAACCAATCACTACATAAATGAAATTCGATCTATATTTTGAATCATAGTTATCGGATAGTACCAAGAGAAGACTTGACATGGAAATTATCGGTAAAACTAATTCACTTTTCATCTAAAATAATGTACATATGCTATAATTAATAGTTACTCATAATTGTTTAATAAACAATTTACTTCATTATATATATAATATAATTCAATAGTTATAGCAAGGAGAAAGGATTTGAATCCTAAATGTTTTGAAAACACTATGAAGTGTCAATTAATTGAGTTACAAGATTCTTGATTACGGAAAATTATTGAATACTCCGAGAGTACCATAAATACATACTCTCTCCCTCTCACATGAATTGAGAGTCCTACCATGAATTTAATTAATATATTCTACTATTATGTGAGATAAAAGAGTATGCATTTATAGTACTCTGGGAGTATTCTATAATTACTCATTGACTACTCCATTGTACTAAGAGTAATGATAAAGATATTACAATTTTTATTATATAAAATGACATAGGGTATGAAGTAATAAAATTCAATTATTAGATGTAAAACACATTTTTCAAAAATAAAATTACACATGTCAATAATTCATCAATTTGCAAGCGAAAGTTAAGTTTTGCTGTGTTCTTCCTAATTTTGTTACTGAATGACTTAAGTAAATGACTAAGGTGCATTTAATATACCATTAAATAAGGTTTTTATATGTTTTCAAAAAATAAAATCAAATTTTGCATTAATATTAAGAACAACATATACCAGCACAATTAATTTGTTAACGTAAATAAATGATTATGGATCATTATATTTTTATTTTCGAATTGTATGCATAATAATTATATATATATATATATATAAATTATTCCTTAACATGTTAATAATTTATCATTTTATTATTTAGGTATTAGTAATTTAGCATATTTTGATAAAGGTTCCCTTCTGCAAATTCAAAAAAAAAAAAAAAAAAAGTAGGGTGAATGAAAGAAAAAGAAATGAAAAAGAAAAAGAGAGGTGAGTGTCTTTTTCCTAGTGATCTTAGATTTAGTTATTACTTACCAACATAAGAGTACTAGAGCATAACATAAGCCTGTTTTGTCTTTTTCCTTCGACGATTAGTGTCTTATTTTGAACTAAAAGGGAGGTGAGTGTTATAATGAAAAATTTCATGGGAGGTTAGTGCAATTTTTCCTCTACAAATAGGTCATATGTTTGTTGTAATAAGTTTCTCTCCCTCCTTTGGGTTTGAAGGAGTTAATGAAGGATATATGTGATTTTTCTGCTTAATGAAGTTGTGCATTTAAAAAAGGAAAAAAAAAAAAAAAAAAAAACATAATGCTTAGGTAGATAGCAACTAAATCATCATTACTCCCTTCTTTTAACTTTCTACCACAATTGTTGCACTGCATTATTCGTATAGCTTCCTTCTCCATTCAACCATTTCCACATTGAAATATTGAATTTTCTGTTGGACAGTTTTTTTTTTTTTTTGGGTTCTTATTTAATACTTAATGCTCATTTCAAATTTCAATATATTAGCAACAAAATATTTTGCATGCTGGTGGGGATTACAAATACTAACAACAATACATCTTCCAAAACCATTTCATTTGATGCAGGTTTGAACTAGGATTAGAGAAGCCAGATCCAAGGAGAGCACTACATAGTGCACTCACAATTGCCATTGCTTACGTCTTGGGTGGATTCGTACCCCTCATTCCCTATATGTTCATTCCAATAGCTAGAGAGGCTGTGGTTGCTTCTGTTGTCTTAACCTTATTGGCATTGCTAATCTTCGGCTATGCCAAGGGTTACTTCACAGGTAGTAAGCCCTTCGTCAGTGCCTTTCAAACTGCCCTCATTGGAGCTATTGCGTCTGCAGCTGCTTATGGCCTGGCTAAAGCTATCCATCCTTAATTAATGTTCTAGCATTACATCAAGAGTTACTTCTAATAAGAGTTTTATCTTGTATCTTTTTCACCGTCTGAAAAAGTTGGACATTCCTCCCTTTCTAATTTAATCATGTGATAAGTATCTTATATTAGCAACTTCGATTGGCATTCTTATCTCTAGGGTGGACTAAATTCTCTCCTCTCTTGTATGTTCAATCCTAAAGTAGAAGATGCAAGAGCATACTCATGATCACTCAGGATATATCATTAAAGATAATTGAAGGATGAAAATGAAACCAGAGTACAAAGTATACAAAAGGACATCCTAAAATAAAGAAAATAGAGCTACGTGACTAACATCCAAAGTTCAAAGTATCTATCAAATCCAAGAATTTTGAAGTAGTATACAACCTTGCAGCTTGATCCCACTCATAAATTGATCCCAAGAATTTCGACTTCATTTGAAGTACTGAGCATTCTTTGCTTTCGAAGGTTATATGCATTCTTTTTTCTGCATACTACACATTAGACATAGCGGAATGGCCCCCCCATAATTTAGGCTGCATTTTTTTCCCCTTTTATTGGCAATGTTCCCATTCAAACGTAACGAAACCCATGAAAGAAAAGAACATGATAAATGAAACCCAATGACGATTTTGCCCTTCATCTAACCATTTCTGAAGTTTCAACTTGGTCAATCAACTTCACAATGTACCTTCAAAATGAGGAATGAGGTTTGGAGAGAGAGAGAGTCACAATTGTATCTAATATTTGATTCCTCATGTTGCAAATCAAATGCACCTAAAGCTACAAACCCCTCTCTCTCTCTCTCAAATGATTTTTTTAATAGGTACATAGTGAGAGAAGAGAAAGATGAGATCCAAACCACAAATATGAGAAACCATAAAAAATGCCATTACTATTGGTGCTAGACTATCACCTGAATTCCCTTTAAGATGACTTAAGTGGAGGGGGAAGATGCTAGCACAATGGTGGACACAAGAAGTTGTGAACTGAGAGGAATGACAAGTTAAAAGTGGGTCATGTGCACTTGTAAAGTTAGGTAATTCCTCTTAACTTTTTTTCTTTTTCATAATTCGATGGTCTAGGGAGGCAAGATTTGAACGTTAAGCACCTCTAATATAAATACCATAAAGCGTTAGTTGAGTTACAAGACTTCTGACAATTCCCCTAATTCTCTATATTCTCTATTTTCCTACTTTTTCATCCTCTCAACCAAATGAGCTTAAAGTTTACCTATTTACTTAAGCTAAAAGAAATCCTAACATTGAGCACTGAATAGAAGCTTTAATATAAATATCGTAGCATTTCTTTGATTTAATTAAGAAATTATTGAAGTCATAGGCATAGAGTAATTCGTTTTATCATGGGAGGACAGGACAAGAACTGTAGGTTGTCAATACGCACACACAAGTTCTATGGGAGTAGAATTGGCATGCCATTCATCAAAACAAAAAAAAAAAAAAGAATTGGCATGCCATTCATCAAAAAAAAGAAAAAAAAGAATGGCATGAGGAAGATCAATTGAGTGGGTCAAAAGAAGTCCCAAAGTGTCCCTCTCACATCATCAGAGAGAAACCTTGCATCCCAACCCTTTTTTTTAAAAAAAAAAAAAAAATTTATAAAACCAATCTATCACAAGATTGCATTCAATCACATCAATAAAGCATAATTCACTTGGCAAATAACAAATAAGATGTCATTGATACAGGGGAGAGAGAGAGAGAGAGAGAGATGCTTTACTACATATATATATATACGTGCATTTATATATCAAGTGAGCATATACAGACTCAGCATCAGTACCCCATAATATACAAACTTACGACAGTATGGAAGAACTATATTAAGTTGCAAAAGTTATGAAAGGTAAAGCTATGAATTACTTGTAAGTGTACTAATCCAAACAGAAAGAGTTATAAGTGGCACTATTAACCCATCTATTTAGAAACAGCTTCTTCAGTAAGCTATAAGCACTTTGAAGGCATCATTCAAGAAACAGAACACCACTATGCCATTCCTCCAAATATCAGTATAGAGAAGACATGCTGACACAATGATATCTGTCAATAATCCACGTAGAGTAATCAGCAGATGAAATTTTGATTACACAAGATTAAAATGAATTACTAGTTTTTTTTTTTTTTGGATTAAAATGAATTACTAGTCTCAAATAAGTAGGATAATTATGATTGATAGTAATAAAAACCTTTTCAAATAAATTTTACCACATGAAAGAAAGAAACGTGAAGAGCCAACTTACATTTGATTAGAGAATGATGGAGTGGGGGAATATGTTACACTTATGCTATAGAAGGGGTACCAAAAAAGTCAACAAAGACAACAAAGCTGCATATTCCTCATATGTTTCTATTGTGATGCATGTTTGTTGTTAGGTTCAGAAGACAAAAGCCCCATTTGCTCGGTTAGAAATTCCAAGTTCTGCGATTTACCCAAATGAGCTTCATCAATTGATGATTCCATTCCCAAGTACTGAGATTTCTCCATTTGTTCCATCAAACGTTCAAAATTTTGAGACATTTCCAATTGGCTTTTGGACTCTGTTGATTCCATCTCCATTTCAGAATCGATAAGCTCCTCGTCATCCATCTTTCTATCCTCATCATTTTCTAAGAAAGGACTAGCTAAAAGAAGCTGTTCCCATGCACCATCATCGGGTGAATCGGGTAGCAGAAATGGGGCATGGGTATCTAAAGAACACATCTTCTCATCCATAAGCATTTTCAAAAAATCAGGACTTAAGAAAAAATCTTTCTTCCCATCAGGAGAAGGATCAGATTCCTGTTGTTTTTCTGAACTTGGGGTTACTGTATGTAAAGGCTTTGGTGTTTCACTGACTGGTGGCTGGTACCTTACAATCGTCCCATCAGAAGCTACTGGTCTATCATCCTCTTTACCTTCTTCTAGCATACGCCAATTTTTTTCTTTTGGCTGAAGCAGCTGAACTAAAATTCCAGGGCTCTGCATGGCCATCACTAAGAATGATAACATCTGCTGCTGATTCGTTTCCATTCCTTGAAGGCGGTCACTTAAGTGGAGCAGTTTATTATCTGAAGTTTCCTGGTGCTGCCTAAGTTTGATCAACTCCTGCATAACCAAATTTTTATCAGTCTTTAAACTCTCAACTTCCTTCCACAGCCCTATGTTTTCAATGTTTTCAGCTGGTCCATCTGAGTTGTCTTGCTGCTGCAACTTTTTCCTTCTAAAGATGTTCTTCAACAGATGCTTTTGACCACGGACAAATCCATCATTTGCAAATTCCCAGCGATCTGTATCAGTTTTTCTAAAACCCTAAAAGAAAACTAGAGTTAATAACTAATTGAGTATCAGCTGACTCTTAAAAAAACAGATATATTTTTTTATACGCAAATAAATAGAGTCATATAATATGTGGTGGGGGTGGAGAGGAGTTGTGAGAGAACTTATATGTATTTATACCAATTGAACTTGTTATGCTCAGTTTTTAGTGTCTTTGCTAAAAGCATATTTATTTAAATGATTATAGAATTTCCAATTTATCTGAATTCCATCAGAATAGCATTTTAAAGAAGCAACTTTGATTCACTACTTTACACAGTTGAAGTTTTAGATGTCCAAACTGGCCAAGGTGTATTGGACCATCTCCATTTCTTTTCTATGCTTTATTTATGTGTTATAACTTATGAAGCTTAGATTTTAGATGAAAAACAACAGTGCCTTGGGATATTGTCACGGATCACCAGAAACAGTACCTTGTTATTGATGCAGGAGACACAGGGAGATTTTATTTTAATTTAGTCTTATTTAATTTTGCGAGTCAGTTGTATTTTTATTTTTTAGGTCCTAGAAGTTTATTAGGCTATTAGTATTTTAATATTTGGAAGTAAGGTTATTTTTGTAATAAGGCAATTAGGGTTTCCAATGCCAATTAAAATTAGGGTTTAATTTTCCTATATAAGCAACTATTGTACTCCTTTTAAATGAATAAAAATTTATTTGGGTTTTTGGTCTAGGGCCGACTCCAGCTAACCCTAGGTGTTGACTCCTAGTGCTTGATTCTGACTTCAAGCAAGCCTAGGTGTTGTTAGGGGTTTCTATCCTTTATTTTACTGTCTTCAAATTGTATTGTTGAATCATTCTGGTTGTCCTGTGTCTGTAATGCTCTTGATAAGTGGAAAAGGCATTAAAATTTAGTATATATTACATAGAAGGTTCCAATTATTCTATGAACAATCTTATGCACATAATGTAACCACAGAAGATTTCCTTGAGGAGAACTTCCAGATTCTTTATTCTGAGACTAATGCAGGCTGAGAGTCCACCATATTTAAAATTTATGATTTAATTAATTCAACAAACATCTGATGGGGATTGGAAGTAGCTTTAGTGGCATGTGGGCCTTCACTTACTTTCATATATAGAAAAGTTCTAATATAATTCAAGGTACTCAGAGGTCGGTGGGGCTTGGGTTGATGGTCAACCCTTGATTTAATTCGATCCTATCAGGTGTTGGAAAGTGATGCCCACTGCTGACCAAAAATTTTCGGGTCTGACTGCCCTTCACCTTTGGATGGGCAGGCGGGTTAGATCAGATTATTGCCAACACACACCACACAATTCAGTTTTGCAACCCTCAACACACATTGAACACCAAACCAACTAAAACACAAAGAGCCCCAATCTGCACCTCCACCACACCCACACCACACAGCCCCAAACTCCACCTCCACCACCATACCCAATTACCCATGCCTAACTCTAAAGTCTAAACAATCACACCAACAATTATAATAAATAAATATAATTAAAAAAAAAGCCCCACATAGAGAGAGAGAGAGAGAGAGATAAGGAAGTCAATTTAATGGAGGTGGTCAATTGTAAACTAAAGAGACGAGTTGCCGCTCATAGGAGACGCATACACCACAACTGCTGACTGATTTGGTTGCCAGTGTTGCCATTTTAATGCAGGAGGGCTTGTTGATAATCTTGCTTCAACAGGTTATGGGTTGGATTTGATTTCTTACAGGGAGAGAGAGAGAGAGAGAGAGAGAGATTGAATCGAATAAGGATAGGTGTGGAGATAATGTGGATGTGTCAGTCACGGGGAGGTGAGAAATCTAAAGAGCGGATCAAATGCAGACACGTTAAAAGGCTTAAGATTTAAAAATCAACCAATCAGGTTGGGTTTAAAGGATTTCCTTGATGCAAGAACTTTATATCTGATTTTATTCATTAAAACACACTACAGAATGAAATTTCACTCAGATGCAACTGTTCCTAACTGGGTTGATTCAGGTTGAACTGTTTGGGGCCATGATGATGTAGTGTTGATGACTACTATAGGCCCTGTTTGCCAACATTTCAGATGTTTGGTGGATCAGGTCCTTGCATCATATTTCCCTCTAAAAGGAAATTTGATGGAGATATGATTGAAGCAGTTTGAACAATACCTCTTGGTACTTATCCTTTAAGAAAGGCTTAAGAGACCTACTTGCCATTTGGCAACAGGCCATTAACCGAAAAAAGGGGTCTTGGTTGGTTTGAGCAACCTAGATATCATTCTTAAAATTTCCCAATTAGATTTCAGACATGCATCCTTTACATGGGAGTTTTACAATTCTTTAAGAATTTTTTTTTTTTGATAAGTACAATTCTTTAAGAATTGACACGACCAGATGAAGGCTAGTCACAATAGTTGGTTCTCTATCATCTTCTATCTCATAAACTTTCGTAAAGGAGTATTTAGAGAGGATAATACTAACATGACTGAAGTCATGGACACTAAATGATGAGTGGATTGGTTATGTGATATGTTGGTGAATGAAACCGACCTCATACCCACATTCTGAAACTCCCATATTCAAACACATCTTAGATTATGCATTCATTAAATGAAGGATTTGGTTTCTTAAGTAGTAATGCTTGAATCCCTAGGTGAAGTTTGATGGAACCTTTAGAAACCATTTGGAACAGCCAAATCTATAAGCTCTAAAATAAAAGAACTTTAACAGTGTGATGCAAAGTTGTATTAAACTTTGTAAGACCCCCCAATTTAGACACAACCCAAGCAAAGCAAGAGAAAGTCCTAGACAAACATGACTCATAGCATAATGAATGGGTACTTCAAGATAATGGTGAAGACGCCAGTTTCTTCATACAGTTAAAAAAAAAAAAAAAAAAAATCATACATAATATAAGAAAAAATGGAAAATGAACCAGAAATTTCCATAGCCAAGAAAAAGTATCTGACATACCAACTACAGTAAGCCCCATGAGACCCCAAATAAAGGAAAACAAAGGATCCACAAACCCCTAGGGTGATCGTGCATGCTAGGCTTTCACAAAATTATCTTCCATCTAAGTATAATTGCATTCTCTAGAATGCAATCAACAAAATTATCTTCCACCTTAAAACCAATAGTTGGAATTTGCAAGGGAGAAGTAACAACAATGCACAGAAACTACCTTTTTTTACTTAACATCAGACTAGTCACCTCTAGATTAGGTTGATCGCCCCATCCCAGTTGTACATCAAAATTTACATTGCAGCATAAATTATAGTAATTCAACTATGACAGCAACTTAGTAAAAAATTGAGCCCTCCCTTGAAATTCTACAACTATAAAAAGAAAAAATCACTGAACAGATGTTATTTCCTTTCAATCCAAGCTCATCTGAATCTCAACAATTCAGTTCCAATATTTATTAAAAAAAAAAAAAAATCTAAATTGAATTCTACAATTACAAAGAGATACTAGTAGTGACTAAACAGTAAACATTGTCTCCTTTCAATCCTAGTTCGCCTAAATTCAAAAAAACTAAACTATCCCCATATTCAATTTATAAAATCACATTTAAAATATCCTTATTTTTTAACAAAAAATTGATAAAAAAAACCCAATGCAAACAAGGAATTGTCAAACAACCTAGTAAAAACGAAAACAGATTTTCACAAACACAAACATTAAATGACAATTCAAAACCCCACAACAAAAAACAAAACCCAGGAACAAAACCACCCACAAAACAAAAACCCTGTCTTGTCTGACCGAGTTAACCACAATTCTAATAAAAACCCAATAAAGCAGAGGAAAAGAAAAACTTACATAGATGTTGAGTTGCCTCATGAAGCTAGAGAAATTGTTGTGCTTAAAGTACAAAGGAAGCAATTTGACAGAGAACTCGGTCATGTCCCAGATGACAAAGCTGTTGCATGACTCAGGCTGAGTCCACGATATGATCGAGTCAGTAACCTCATCGTCCACCATCTCGTAGCATTTGGTCAGAAACGGTGCCACCGAGTCCGACCCATTCTCTTTCGATTTCCTCACCATCACGAAAACAAAAAATCGGAGTTCGATTTGGATTTTTTTTATAATTTTTATACTATTTTTTATGGAACAAAGAATGAGAGAGTTTCTTGGTTCCTTGGTTATGGGTTTTGTACTTGTACTCTTGTGTACACTTGGAGTGTGCGGAGGGGTTGGGATTTTATTAAGGAATAATTGGTTTACTTTGCTGTGTGCGTATAATGCGGTTTGTTCAGTGAGATATTTTCATTTTAAACTTTGACCGTATGATCGGCCACCCAAATCAAACTTAGCAACACCTTAAACTTGACTATTTGTTTTAATTTTTTTTATTTTTTGATAGAGTTGCAACATACGTTCGTGATATCTCTTTATCATCAGTTCAAGACACCAATTAATTTTTTATGTAGGCAGGGATTGAACCACAGATCTCTTATTTAACAATTAAATACTTTACCAGTTGAGCTAACTGAAACCCATATTTATTTTACTCTTTAAGTTTAATGGAATTTAACATCAAAATATCAATTTAATCTTTAGTGCCTATTTTTAAAGAGAGATAAATTAGTCATTCAATACTTGATTTTGTTATGTTTAATATCAAAGTACAAGATAGGAGGAGGATATTGAAGAAGGGTTATAACTTTGGGGATAAATTTTATACATTTCAATAATTAGGAGTAATGTGTTACAGTTAGCTTAACTGGTAAAGTATCTGACAGTTTAATAAGAGATCTAGGGTTCAATCTCCACCTACACCAAAAATTGATTTGTATCTTGGTCTGATGATAAAAAGCTATCATCAGGAGCAGACGACATAGATTGGTAAACCGTAAAATGAGATATAATTTTTGGTTAAAAAAAATGTAATTACTCTTTGATTTTATTGAACAGTCCCTCTCGTTCGCTTTTTTTGAACTTACCAGGAAGCTACGTGGGAAAAGTGGTGGGAGTTGGGATGGGAAGTTCCGAAAAGTGAGTCCGTGTGGGGTCGAGTTTGTTTTAACGTGTATCATTCACTTGACTTTTTAGCATGACTGGTTGAAGGTAAACAATGTTTGGTTGGAGGGAAAAAAACGCTTAGGATGGAATTTAGGGTAGAGATAAGGACAATGAATTATTTTGTTAAAGTGAAAAGGAAGAGGAAATTTTCCTTCTAAATTGAGAAGAAAAAAGAAAAAAAATATATTTTTTGAAGAAAAATACAAAATTATCCTTATTTCTTTTATTCTTTTACTTTTAAAAATAAGAGTATAATAATAATTTACTATCTATTATTTTACTATTTCATCTTCTTAACTAAATACATGCTATGGAAAATACAATTTGTTTTTATATTTGTACTTTTTCATCCTCTCAACTTAATAAATAAAATTGCGTGTTCTTTGAAATTTGTAGCTTGTATCTTAGTTATAAATTTACAGGAGTTATAATATAATAAATATTGTACATGAATTTGGGTTTGCTTTTAATAACAATAATAAAAAATAAAAAATAAAGACATTTTTTCTCTTTGTTATTATTATTTTTTTTTTTTACCTTTAGGATGTTTTTGAATACTTCTTTACATTATGTTTCAGTGTATCCGTGTTCCTCTTTATTGTTGTTCTTTATTAAAACAGAAAAAAAAAAAAAAAAAAAAGACCTTCAAGACTTATTACTCAAGAAAA
The DNA here is from genome assembly GCA_023055345.1 of Quercus wislizeni. Lineage (NCBI taxonomy): Eukaryota > Viridiplantae > Streptophyta > Magnoliopsida > Fagales > Fagaceae > Quercus > Quercus wislizeni. Next base: position 19,394,862 of record JALGQJ010000007.1, on the reverse strand, counting down.
AGCAACATACAAATTTTTGATTGCGTTGGATGCTGCAAATAGAGCTGCTTTTGCTTCCGCTATTAGGGGGTTCATGGTTGTTTGTCATCTCTATCCATGAAAAAGTCATCTCTCCTTTGTGGTTTCTTGCTACTGTTGCTATACATGCTTTGTCTTTATTGATGGCTGCGTAAACCATCTTATTGCTTTCATCACCACCAATCCCTAAGCACCCATTATTAGAGGTGGAGCACTAACATCGGTTGTTCTAAAAACTTAAATTTTTTTTTTTTTGAAAAAAAAAATATTTATGTTTTAACACATTAAAATGTTACTTTATTTATTTTAATATAGAATTTGACAATACATTTCTCATCTCATCTATTACTTAACACATCACTATTAAAATAACCTAAAATAAAATTAAGCTTTTGTTAAAAAAAAGACTCATCCACAAAGTAAAAAGACTTGACCTTAAAAATAAAAAAAAAAAAAAAAAAAAACCGACAAATGAGAGACTTGACATGTGAGAGGAGAGAGAAAAGGAAAAGAAAGAATAAAAAAGAAAAAGAAAAATGAATTGCATATGATAGACTACACTTCTATTATTAAGAGGCCTACATCTCAACTTCTCATCAAGATGACCTACTTGGATTGGAATACCTCTACTTTTACCACTGAAAAATATGTATCATTCCCATCAGAATGCATCACTCAAAATTTATGCTATTTCTTGCTCAATGGATTCAAATATCTGAATTTGTTGAATTCATTTCCACTTTGCTATATATATATATATAGATAGATAAATAAATAGATAGATAGATAAGGGTGTTCTCAAAAGGAAATAAACTTGTTTACATACAAGGAAGTTGACGGCTCCAATAAGCCTGTCGACTCCACGCACGTAGACGGAGGTACAAGAGCGACGATACCGTAGGCCGCCGATCTCACCTCAATAGCCGACGACATCTGTATAAGACGATGGGGAACCTCAAACGAATCTAAAGGCCGACAGGAAGAGTGGGCTGATAGGAATGAAGAAGCCTATGATGGGTCCAACGTGACCTTGCTTGACCCCCACAGATATCTATACAAGGAAATATCTTACACCCCATGTTTAACCCTAATTAAGAGAGTCCCCATAAGGAAAAGATCCTACAAGATACGTGTATTAATAAGGATCTTCCCTACAAGGAAAGGCCTTCCTCGCCAAAAAACGAATGTCAGCTTTACGCTACTATAAAAACCCCAAAACCCTCACAAACCAAGGTACTCATAATTTACCTAAGCTCTGGCACTCTAGAGTTGTAAAAGTTCTCTAACTTAACCTTTGGAGGGTATTTGACCGGCACTACACCGGTACTCTCTACAAGGTCTTCTTTGTTTCTGTTTCATAGGTTGTCTAAAGCACGTGAGGATCGTGTAGCTCATTGACAATTTTTGGCATCATCAGTTGGCGCTATCTATAGGAAGGAAAACAGTGGCAACCATATTACCATTTCTTAGACAAAGAGTTGTATGGTACTCATTCGCTTAATGGCAACCAACAACCATACCGGAGAAGAACCATGCACCATTGCCCTTGAAAGACAAGTACAGACCCTAGTTGTGGCTGTGAAACGCCTTACTAAGAAGAACCACGACCTGGAGGAACAGTTGCGCCAAAGGGATGCTGGACCCAACAGTCATGAAAAAGAGCAGGAGGACACCAGTGCCTAAAGAAGGGAATGAGAAGGACTAAAAGGCAGCAATACTCCAAGCATACAAGAGCGACAAGATACCAGCCATCCATTCGTCGCGGAAACAGCACTACCACACATAGTCGTAGAGATGCAGATAATGAAGGGGCGGATGGATTTCATGATGAACGCCCTTAGAGGATGGGTGTCAAGCGACCTTGACGAGTTAGTCCACCAGACAGACTCGCCTTTTACTGCACTAGTCACTTCGTTCCCTCTTCTACCAAAGTTCCGTATGCCACAGGTAAAAGCCTACGACGGGTCAAAGGATCCCTTAGATCACCTGGAGTCATTCAAAACCCTTATGAACTTGCAAGGCGTGGCAAACGAAATCATGTGTCGAGCCTTCCTAACTACACTGAAGGGTCTTACAAGGGTATGGTTTAGCAAGTTGACACCTAACTCTATCGGTACCTTCAAGGAGCTGAGCGCATAGTTTGCCTCGCACTTTATTGAGGGGCACAAGTATAATAAGTCCACCGCATGCCTAATGAGCATTAAGCAACGGGAGAATGAGACGCTAAGATCCTACATAACCCGTTTCAATAAGGAAGCCCTCTTGATAGACGAGGTTGATGATAAGATACTTGTTGTTGCATTCACCAATGGATTGCGGAAGGGGAAGTTTTTGTTCTCTTTATACAAAAACGACCTGAAGACCATGTCAGATGTGGTTTATCGAGCTACTAAGTACATGAACGCTGAAGATGCGTTACTAGCTCCAAAGGAGAAACCCAAGAAGAGGGAAAGACAAGAAGATACATGATAAAACAGGGGACGAAAAATGACCAGAGCAGGAGATTGACGAGAGGATAGGCGCTCCAAGCCCCTCGTTGGAAGATTTGTGAACTTCACCCCGCTAACTACCCCTATCAATGAGGTCTTGATGCAGATCAAGGATGATGCAGCCTTGACATGGCCCGACAAGTTGAAGGGATATCCCAGTAAGAGGCTTAGGGACAAGTATTACCGTTTCATCAAGACCACGGTCACAACACGTTTGAGTGTTATGACTTGCAGCAGTAGATTGAAGCCCTTATTAGATAGGGAAAATTACAACGATTTGTCAGCAAAGAAAAGGCAGATCCACCACAGGAACAGGTTGCTAGAAGGGATAACGAGCACCTAGGCCACCCGTAGGGGATATAAGGATGATTGTAGGGGGCACCACGGCTTCTAGTTTATCCAAGAAAGCCCGCAAGACTTACCTTAAGATGGTTCAAAACGTCCAGCTGACAACACTCATCAGATCCTAATTGATAATGGAAGCTCTACTGATATCCTCTACTACTAGGCATTCCAGCAGATGAGGATCGAGAAGGAGCGACTCATGCCAGCCAACGCATCGCTCATTAGGTTCGGAGGAACGAGGGTATACCCCATCGGTGTGGTCACAATGTCCGTAACGGTCGGTGACTACCCTCAGCAAATTACTAAGGATGTTACATTCCTTGTTGTCGACTACTAGTCTGCCTACAATGCCATATTGGTCCGACCTACCCTCAACTCATGGAGGGCCGTGACTTCAACTTATCACTTGATGATCAAATTCCCCACCGAGTACGGAGTAGGAGAGGTACATAGGGACCAAGTGGCAACACGCGAATGCTATATAACAATGTTGGAGATGGACGACCACTTACAGACCATAAGCATTGAAGAACAGAGGGCGGTCACAGAACCCGTTGAAGGATTGGAGGAGATACTTCTCGATAGCTCTAGGCCCGAGCGAACGACTAGGAACGGCACCCTTACCAGTCTGCCAATCTATCAAGCACTTATAGCATTCCTAAAAGAAAACTAGGATGTCTTTGCTTGGAATCATGAAGATATGCTAGGATCAACCCTTTAGTCATGGTGCACAAGTTGAATGTGTCACCCTTTTTTTCCCCTATTCGTCAAAAGAAGCGAGTATTCACCCCAGAACAAGACCGATCTATAGCGGTAGAAGTCCGCAAATTGTAGGATGCATAATTCATTAGGGAGGTGTATTACCCCGATTAGCTGGCCAATGTAGTGATGGTTAAAAAAGCCAACGGGAAATGGAGGATGTGTGTAGACTTCACAGACTTGAACAAGGCGTGCCCCAAGGATAGCTACCCCCTCCCGCGGGTTGACATCCTAGTAGACTCGACAGTAAAACACCAGTTATTGAGCTTCATGGATGCATTTTTCGGTTACAATCAAATCAAATTGGACGAAGCTGATCAAGAGAAAACTTTGTTTATCACTAGTCAAGGCCTCTTCTGTTATAAGGTGATGTCGTTCAGTCTTAAGAATGCGGGCATAACGTATTAGAGGCTTATGAACGAAATGTTTGCACATTAAATTAGAAGAAATATCCAAGTTTACGTGGACGACATGCTAGTGAAAAGTCGAAGGGAGGAAGATCATTTAGACGTCCTCATGAAGACCTTTGACACCCTTCGCTCTTACAACATGAAACTCAATCCAAGCAAATGCGCATTTAGGGTGACGGCTAGAAAATTCTTAGGGTTCATGGTGTCTCAAAAAGGTATAGAAGTCAACTTAGACAAAATCCGAGCCATAATGGAGATGGTACCACCAAGGAACACAAAAGAAGTGGAATGCCTCAACAGCAAGGTGGCTACCCTGAACCGGTTCGTTTCGAGGGCGACATACAAGTGTTTATCTTTCTTTCGCACGCTAAAGAAGTCTTTTGAGTGGACAGCCGAATGCCTGCAAGCTTTTAATTATCTAAAAGTGTACCTCTCTTCCCCACCATTACTAAGTCCCTTACAACCAAAGGAAGAGCTATTTCTCTGTTTGGCCGTCCCCTCGGCTGCCGTTAGTGTGGCTTTAGTCAGAGAAGAAGACAGGGTACAGAAGCCCGTATACTACATTAGTCGAGCACTCCGTGGCACAGAGGAGAGGTACCCATCAATGGAAAACTCGTCTTCACTTTAGTTACCGCAACTCATAAGCTCAAGCCATACTTCCAAGCCCACACTATGGTCATTCTGACAAACAAGCCTCTGTGGCAGGCAATGAGTAACCCTGAAGCGGTTGGATGGATGGCGTTATTGGCAATAGAATTAAGAGAGTTTGAAGTACAATACCGCCCTCGAACTGTCGTAAAGGGACAGGTGGTTACTGACTTCATTGTGGAATTCACCAACATGGAAGACCAGGGGGCAGAAGAGCATACCCAATGGAGTATTCACACTGACGAATTGTCTAATAGGCAGGCTGGTGGAGCAAGTACAGTGCTTCATTCTCCAGAAGGGGACGAGATCGAGTGTATGGTTCGTCTTGACTTCCCTACGACCAATAATGAAGCAAAATACGAGGCTCTAATGGTAGGACTGAATCTCGCTAAAGCTGCAAAGGCCACGAGTGTGGATGTGTACTGCGATTCTCAGGTGGTCATAAGTTAGATGAATGGCGACTATGAATGCAAGGGGAAAGAATGAAGAAATACCTTGAGCAAGTAAGGAAATAGATGGGTGAGTTTCAGGCCAAGTTTGTTCAAATCCCCAAGGAAGAAAACGAGCAAGCCGACTGTCATGCGAAAGCCGCATTAGCAGAACACATGCTTATCCCTAGTAAGGTACTTTCCTTTGTTTAGCTTTTCCCTTTGATAGATGGCATCGGAGTGCAGGAAATAGACTCGGGAAGCAACTAGACCACACCGATAGTTTCTTATTTGATAGACGACACACTACTTGACGATAAGGAGGCCGTAAGAAAGTTGAAGGTCTAGGCAGCACGTTTCATCCTGATAGAGGATGTCTTGTACAAAAGAGGCTTCTCCTGCCCGTATCTAAGGTGCTTAGGTCTTGAGGAAGCTGACTATGTCATGAGAGAAGTCCATGAGGGGATCTACGGGAACCATTCTGGGTCACGGTCATTGGTACACAAGCTTATTCGGGCTAGATACTATTGGCTCACCATGCAGAAGGATGCCCAAGCCTATGTCAAAGCATGCGACAAATGTCAAAGGTTCGGCCACGACATCAGACAGCCAACAGAAGAGCTCATTCCAATGATGGCCTCATGGCCTTTTGCTCAATGGGGGTTGGACATCATAGGCCCTTTCCTAATAGCGAAGACAGTTGAAGTTCCTAGTGGTCAGCATAGATTACTTTACCAAATGTGTGGAAGTTGAAGTCCTGGCCACCATCACAGTGAAGAACATACGAAACTTCATCTAGAGGAATATCATTTGCAAGTATGGGATCCTTAAAGTCTTGGTCTTAGATAATGGAAAACAATTCGACAACGACTTGTTCAAAGATTTTTGCTCATAATTAAGAATCAAGAATCATTACTCCTCACCCGCCTACCCTCAGGCCAACGAACAAGTTGAGGTCACAAACCGATCCTTGCTCAAGATCATCAAGACTCGACTCGAGGGGGCAAAGGGTATATGGCCAAAAGAGTTGCCAAGTGTACTATAAGCGTACAGGACGATAGCCAGGATGCCTATAAGAGAGATGCCGTTTCGACTAGCATACGAGAGCGAGGTCGTCATCCCAACTGAGGTCTAACTCACAAGCTACAGAGTGAAAAACTATGATGAGAATAGGAATGACGACGCCATACGCTTATAGCTCGACCTAATAGATGAAGTAAGAGCAACAGCCGAACAAAGGTTGGCGCGGTACTAGGATCTCATTGCCAAGCATTACAACTCTAGAGTTAGACACAAAGATTTCCAAGTTGGAAACCTCGTCCTTAGGAAGGTCACGGGCGTCACAAGAGATCTCTTCCAGGAAAAGCTAGGGCCTAATTGGGAAAGACCCTACAAAATCACTTCATGGCAAAGGAAAGACACTTACCACCTAGAGTCACTAGACGGGCAGAAGTTGCACCACCTATGAAACACGGAGCACCTGAAAAAATACTACTAATAGACGATAGCACGAAAAACAACACTCTTCATCTCCAGTTTACTTCTTTTTAGTTAATTTTTACTATCTACAGTACTTTTCAAGCCCAAAGGGCAGCTTTTATTCTTTCAAGAACAATTTTTTACTTATGCACGCAGTTTATCACAATAAGAGGAGTTATTCAAATATGACATGTGTATGTATGTCTCTACAAAATTACATCTGTGATAAAGTCCACAAATGGATGAATTCATTACTACATCCACAAAAGGACTCATCCCAAAGGATGCTTATAAATTAACAAGTCGACATGAGGACGAGTTCATTACTTCATCCACAAATGGACTCATCCCTAGAGATGCTTAGAAATTATAAAGTCCATACATGGACAGATATATTAAGCCTACAAATGTTCGAGCTTATTACTAAGTCCATAAGTGGATGGATCTATTAAGCCCACAAATGGATGAGTTTATCACTAAGTCCATAAGTTGACGAATATATTAAGCCTACAAATGCCTGAGTTTTAAATGGACAGATATATTAAGCCCGCAAATGGACGAGTTCATCACTTAGTCCATAAGTGGACATATATATTAAGCCTACAAATGGACGAGATTATTATTAAGTCCATAAGTGGACGGAGATACTAAGTCTACAAATAGAGGAGTTTATTACTAAAGTGAATGGAGATATTAAGTCCTTAAGGGGATGAGTTTACATCCCAAGGGATGTAGTAAAATTATTAAATAGCTGATGGGTTCAATGCTAAGCCCATAGGTAGACGGACTTGTCCAAAGATACCCAAAAGATACTAAGTCTCTGAAGGGCAGGCACGCCCGAAAACAGGCGGGTGTACCTCACATGTATGCTAGTCCCAAAGTGGACGGACATATGCACATCTCAAACAAGAATCAACACATAAAGTATACCAAGAGCAACGGATGTAATAAAGTATTAAACTGACGTTGTAAATAAAAAAGAATTGTTTACAAGGCCCAAAAACAAAAGGGCACTTAATGTCATCCGCAAATAAGATGGGATACATGAAAAGTTAAATAATAATAATAATAATAATAATAATAATAATAATAATAAAACTAGATTGAAGGATTCTGGGTGTCTGGGGCAAAAAGGCTCTCAGCATCTTTTAAAGGAGGGTCTTTAGACGGGACCAAAGGAATGGCAGGTCCTTCAAGAGCAGGTTGAGCAAGAACCACAACATCATCTTTTGGATCCTACTTTGACTGAGTAGAGTCGTCGATCTCCTCACTGACGATGTCAGGACCCGTAAGGGTCGTCGGCACTGGGTCATCCATGGAGATCTTGGACAAGTCAAGATCTGGATAGACGGACCCAACCTGCTTCAAGCAGTCATCAAAACCTTCATCATAGTAGAAGGCACACGCATCAATAAAAGATTGCAAGGCCTTAAAATCCACCATGGCGTCGGCTTTGCCTTTTTCGTCTGCTCGCAAAGGGTCGTCAGCTCTGTCTCCAAGCTATCCTTGTCCTTCTATGCCTTCTCTCGAAGGTTGGATTCTTGCTTTAGTTTTTCAATCACAGTTGTCAGCTCCTTGTTAAGGGTGCAGACAGCCTCCTTGTATTGATCCATCTCCAAGTTGTGAATATCTTAACACTTCCGAAACCAACGGATCACTCCCTCTTGGGTGACGCACTTGTCATGGAGCGCCTTTATGTGCACCGATGCCTGAAATCAGAAACAATCGTCAGCAAGAGAATAAAACATGAAATAGAACAAAGTATGAGATAAACATACCCTGGCTAAGTCAAAGAGACTCAACGCTCCCAAGTTTTCCGTCTCTTTGATGATTGACTCAACCATTTCAATGAAATGTTCTTATGTGTAAAAAGACAACGAACGGTTCCCTGGGTGACGGGACCAATCGCCGTCATCAGACCTTTGCCAGCTTCATGGCTAGATTTAGGAGACGACGGTTGCTTTGACTGTTTGTCACCCGCAGGAGTGCCCGGTCCTTTCTTGAGCAGAAGGTCATCCTTTCCGTAGCTCTTTCGCTTAGTCGCTCCCTTGCCAACAACCTTGGGAGCTGATGTTGAGGCCCCTTCCTTCTCTTTCTGTTTGCGCGTCGTGACTGATGCCCTTATCAAAGCTCTTTGTTTGGCTGCCTCCATTTCTGCAAAAAGGTAAAAGACGAATGTTAGATAAGCAAGCATAAGTATGAAGAAAACGGAAGGGAAAAGCCAAAAAGTAAGAACTTACACCGATGGGAATAAGCGTTCAGTTTATGGGTTGCAGGTGTCGGCATAAGACCACCACAGTAGGCATGCAACATGTCAAGGGTGGTCAGATCCCTGCACTTCCGTTCGTCAAAAGGGATCTCAAGCACCCGACGGATGAAAGCCTCCTGCTCGTCGGTTATATGCGGACGAACGCTAGTTGAAAAAGAGAAAAAGTAGACAACGTTAAACACTTAAACAAATAAATAAAGAAAAAGTGAAAATCCAAACGGTACTAGACCTGAATCGTTGATAATACCCCAAGTATTGTTAAAACCATGAGGCATCGTCACCCACTCTTCCCGACGACATACCTAGTCCGTCCTTTGGAAAAAAAAGTATCTACCCTTCTAATTCCTATTGGAGTCGGGCATGTCCGACACCAGCCTAAGTGTCTTCTTCCTTGCTGCAAAATGATATATCCCCTTAGATGAGGAAATATGTTTGGGTCTGTAGCACCAAAAGAACTCATCCAGAGTAAGCTGATAGTTCCCCTCGCTAAGATGACCCCAAAGGATTTTAGCCCCTATGAATATCCTCCAAGCATTGGGGGCTATTTGGCTAACAGATAGACCTAGGAAAATGGCCAATTAATGGTGTAATTCCATCAACAACAGTTTCAATCCTACCGTGAACATGGCGTCATACATATCAACGTCCACAGTTTTCCTAGAGTAGCACTTTTCAAACTTTCTGAGCAAACACGTTGGAATGTTATCAGGGATTTGGTAACGATCTCGTAAATTATTGAAAATATTAGTTGTCATCGTTGGCTTGAAGTCGTTTACTGTCCATATCGCCGGAAGGATGAAAGGATAGGTGTGACCATCCCTTGAGCTTCCTAAACTTCCCCTCTCAAGAGCTCTCTCGTCACCTTCACTTTCGTCTTCGTCATCTTCTCCTTCGTACTCACCCTCATTCTCCCCTTCTCCCTCATTGTACCTGTCCTCATCTACCTTTCTTTCCTCTACTTCCTCTCTGTCATAATCTTCCTCTTCATCGACAAGAGAATGGGCAGACGGTTCCCTCTTTGACGACCAGGATGAGCCCTCCTCGGGCCTATAACCTAATGGGTAGACTTTGTCGTAGCCCGCTCCCTCATGGACTGACAACGACTGCTCACTCGTCGCTTCTCTATCTCCTGACATCTATTCACCTATAAGTGACAGAGGTATTCTAAGTACCTATTTGATGGGTTTCTCTATAAAAGTGACGACCAACGGAAAAACAGAAATAGAAAAAGAATGAAAAGAGAAGAGGACTTACAAGATTAGTAGACGATTTCGTAGAGGTGACGGGATCAACAAGTTGACGACAGAAAAGGTGACGAAATGACAGCTCCCTCTCTCTTAAGATTTGCAAAGATGAAATAAGGAAAAATGAGAAAATGTGGTGAGCCATATATAGGGCGGAAGAGCACAGGAAACGGAGCTACACTTTTGTTCAGAAATGAGCCCAACCAGCCTGTGCCACGTGTCCTAGCATTTAATGAAGAATGCTCAAAGAAGCATTAATGAACGCCATTTTTTCAAGAAGGATAGAAAATAAAAGAGAAGCTACAATTTAAAATCCATGACCCATTAGCTAAAGCCAATGAAGCCATGGAGTAGGGGGCAGCTGATAAGGGTGTTTTCAACAGGAAATAAACTCGTTTACATATGAGGAAGTTGACGGATCCAATGAGCCCATCGGCTCCATGCATGTAGACGAAGGTACAAGAGCAACGATACTGTAGGCCGCCAACCTTACCTCAATACCCGACGACATCTGTATGAGATGATGGGGAACCTCAAATGGATCTAAAGGCCAACGGGAAGAGTGGGCCAACAGGAATGAAGAAGCCTATGAAGGGTTTAGCGTGGCCTTGCTTGACCCCTATAGATATCTATACAAGGAAATATCTTGCACCTCACGTTTAACCCTAATTAAGAGAGTCCCCACAAGGAAAGGATTCCGCAAGATACGTGTATTAATGAGGATCTTTCCTACAAGAAAATGCCTTCCTCGCCAAAAAATGAATGTTAGCTCTACGCTACTATAGAAACCCCAAAACCCTCACAAACCAAGGTACGCATAATTTACTCCAGCTCTAGCACTCTAGAGTTGTAAAAGTTCTCTAACTTAACCTTCGAAGGGTATTTGGCTGGTATCACATTGGTACTCTCTATAAGGTCTTTTTTGTTTCGTAGGTTGTCACTCTAGAGTTGTAAAAGTTTTTTAACTTAACTTTTGGAGAGTATTTAGCCGGTACCACATCGGTACTCTCTGCAAGGTCTTTTTTATTTTTGTTGCATAGGTTGTCTAGAGCACGTGAGGATCGTGCGGCTCACTGACGATTTTTAACATCATATATATATATATATATATAGGGATAATTACAGATAACCCTCTTGTGGTTTGAGCGAAAATCACTTTGCTTACCCGTGGTTTGAAAAGTGTCACTTAACCCACCTGAGGTATGTTTCCGTCACCCTCCGTAACCCACCTCGGTCTCTGCCGTTACAAAAACACCTTTTAACCTCAAAACAGAACATAACGCGAATCAAAACACCCAAAACTCAAACACTTTTCGAGAGAGAGACCTGAGGTGCGATCAAACTGTTCGTCGTGGTTTGGAGCGTTTGGAGGGAGAAAAAACACTTGTTTTGCATCATCGAAGCTAGGCAAGGTATGTGTGACTGCTGTATTTGTGTTCTTGATGTCAATTTTTTATTGCGACCCACCCACATTGTTAGGTTTTGCTGTTCATCTGCATGTTTATTTTTATTTTTTGTAGGTTAAATGTGCATTTTGCTATTTATATGCAGAATCGCTTAGGATGTAGCTAATGTACTGCTATGGTTGTTCATATTTTTATTATATATTATGAATATTTCTATTAGAAGATGTTATATATTATATTTGAAACATGTGTGCTTCACTTCAGTGAGCTTGACTCTTTAACCAACATTGGGAGTGTGTTTGTCTGAGAAAGGAACAGCTATTATTTTAATTGTTCTAAAATTAAATGATTATGATCACAATTTGCCTTTTGTAGGGTTGCCACTGACAAACCAAAAAAAGACACCCTCCACTGCCTTCTAGAAAAAAAAGGAAAAAATTGGTTTTGAAATTTCCAGAAATTGAATTGTCTTACATTGCATCTATTTCAACCCAGACAAAGAAAACAAAAAACACCCTGAAAGATTGCATATACCTGAAAGAATCAAGTTTATTTGTCAATGATTACACTTGTTGTATCTTTTGGCTTCTTGTCATTTTCTGCATGTCAGTGTGTAAACAAACTACTTTCTTTAATTTCAGATGGTTGACTTCACCTTTGACATTGAAATTCATGTTGGGGGATGTTTTGTGGAGGAGCCAACCATTGAATATGTGGGTGGGTCTGTACATTTACTGACAGATATTGACCCTGACAAGTTGAGTTTCTTTGAAATTCGGGATTTATGCCATCTAGTTGGTGCTCCTAAAGAACACAGTAGATATAAGTATTTACTTCCTGAAGGTAATCTACAAGTTGATTTAAGAGACATAGCAACAGATGCAGATGTCCTAAACATGACTACCCTTTATAGGGCATGGCCAGCAGAAAAAATCATAATCTATACTGACATAGATGTGGAGCCACTGGCAGTTGAGTATCCTGATGGAGGGGGAGTGGCACATGGTGGTATAGGTGGTGATGGTGGTGTAGGTGGTGATGGAGGGGGAGTGACAGCTAGTGTAGGTGGTGATAGAGGGGGAGTGACAGCTGGTGCAGGTGTTGATGTAGGTGGTTTAGGTGGTAATGCATTAAGGGATGAAATAGATTTGGATAGTGATTATGATGATGATGATGATGAGAATGATGATGAGAATGATGAAGAAAAAGATGTTGAGGATGTTGAGGATGTTGCAGATGAAGATGATGATGATTGGCTAAATGAAGGCCTAGAGGGGGCTGACTTCGGTGATGATGTATTTGCTGCTCAAAACTCAGCACCATAAGGTTCTACTCCCAATACAGCCCCATAATCAAGCAATGCACCCCACACAGCCCCAGAATCAAGCAATGCACCCCACACAACCCCAGAATCAAGCAATGCAGTCCATGCAGACCCTAAGTGGGCTGAGCCAGCCCTTGAGGATGACCTGGTAAGCATGGATGGGTCTGATGATGAGCAGGTACCTAAGCAGGTAGAGTTTAATGCCAAGAGTGACATGAGAAATGTTGTACTGAAGAAGGAGATGAAGTTTCCCAATGCAAAGGTGTTCAGAGCTGCTTTGAGGGAGTATGCAATCAAAAAACCTGTTAATATCAAATTCAAACTTAATGAGAGGACCAAAATATCAGTTCACTGCAAGAATGTGTGTGGATGGAGATGTTATGCATCTCAAATAAGTGGAGAGCTAACATTTCAAATTAAGACCTTGACTGATGACTGTACTTGCCCCAAGTCTTTTAAAATCAGTCAAACAACATCAGCTTATGTTGCTAAGAGGTTCATTGAGGATTTTAGCAAAAATCCAAATTGGGAGTTGAGTGGTGTACACAACCATGTGATGCAAAATTTATCTGTTGACCTAAGTGTAAACCAAGTGTATAGGTCAAAGAGAAAGGCAAAAGATTTCATCAATGGAGATGAGCAATTGCAGTATGGTGTCCTTAGAGACTATGCACACATGATACACACTGTAGACAAGGGAAGCAGGGTTATACTGCAAACCGAAATGGCTGATGAGACTTTTCAGCCAAAATTTAAGAGGATGTATGTTAGGTTCAATGCTCAAAAGGTAGGATTTTTAGGTAGATGCAGGCCATTTATAGGTTTAGATGGTTGTCACATAAAGCACAGATTTGGTGGGCAAATCTTATCTGCCACTGCCAAGGATGCAAATGACAACATTTTTCCAGTAATAATGGCTGTTGTGGAATAAGAAACCAGGGAGTCTTGGATATGGTTTTTAGAAATTTTTGCTGAGGATATAGGAAGGCCAGAGGAGCTGAAGTTGGTCTTTATTTCTGATAGGCAAAAGGTATGTAAGTTTTTGCTTTGTTCAGTTACACTTGACCAATACTTTGTTTGCTGAACTAACTTGTTTGTTTGTTTGCTTATTTGCAGGGGCTTATACCTGCAATAGAGACACTATTCCCTACTGTGGAGCATAGATACTGTGTGAAACACATCTACAACAATTTCAAAATTGATCACAAGGGATTGGAGTTAAAGGATGCACTGTGGAGGTGTGCTGCTGCCACAACAGTAAGGGAGTTTGAGAGATGCATGCAGTACATAAGGGATTTGGATGAAAAGGCATATGAATATCTTGCAAAGATTGCACCTGCACAATGGACAAGGTCACACTTCACTCCTAGGGCCTTAACAGATTGTTTGGTAAATAATTTGAGTGAGTCTTTTAATGCAATGATATTGAAGTCTAGGGACAAGCCAATCTTGGCAATGTTGGAGTGGATTAGGGTTAGACTTATGACTAGGCTTTACACAAAAAAGGAAGGGATACAGAAGTATGCTGGAAAGTTGTGTCCAAGCATACAAGATAGGTTGGAAAAATTAAAGGTTGAAAGTAAGCCATTTAGTGCTACCCCAGCTGGCAGTTTCCTTTATGAGGTAGGCAGTCAGTATGAGAGGTATGTAGTTGATTTGGTCAAGAAGACATGTAGCTGTAAGTCTTGGGATTTAAATGGCATTCCCTGCAAACATGCCATAACAGCCATTTATACAAACATTGAGACACCAGAAGACTATACCCACCCTTGCTACTTCAAAGAAACTTATATGGAGATATACAAGGAGGTACTTCCTCCCATGCCTGGCCAGTCAAAATAGGCTGAGACTGGACAGCCTGCTCCCCTAGCACTTAACATATACAAACCACCAGGCAGACCACCCAAGCAAAGAAAGAGGGCTTCTGATGAGCCTAGAAACCCTTACAAAGCAAGTAGGCTGAACAAACCTGTAAGATGTGGGAAATGCAAAAAGGAAGGGCATAACTCAAGAGGGTGCAAGGCTGGCATCACTGAGGAGAAACCATGGCAGAGGAGACAGAGACTTCAAAGAGAAAAAACTGTAAGTAATTAGGATTTAAATGGCAAAAATAAAAAAACTTGTTTTTAAACTTATTATAAACACTGTCTTGAAACTGGGTTTTGTTGCAAGTAAGGGGAGGGGTGCCTGCACCTAGATCTACACCTCAGCCTGCACCCCAGCCACCATCCCAGCAGCCTACCCAGACCTACAACATGATGTCTGCCACTCAGCCTTCATCCTCACAGCAAGGAAATCAACCTAGGCCATCTCATAGGAGAGCAGGATGGTTCTCTTCCTCACAGCCAGAGTTTCACACACCTAGGGAGACTTGGGATACCTTACCAAGTTCTTCACAGGTAACTTAGTTTAGTAACCTCTTTCCTGGATGGTTGTGTAGAGACTGAGATACTTTTTAACAAGTGGATCTATTTTTTATTTTGTAGCCTTCACATACAAATAAGAGCACTGGTGGTGTGAGGACTAGAGGACAGCTTGCTGCATAAAGGCCACCAAAAATGAATTCAGTGGGAGGAAAGAGAAAAGAGGAAAGAGGAAAGAAGAAAGATTAAAGGCAAGAAATGAATGAAGCTAGTGGGTGCGCATGCCAGCTTGGGAGTAAAGCTAGTGGGAGTAAAGCTAGTGGGAACATGTGGGCCTTTTTGTTTTTTTGTGAAGGCCACTGTTGGCTTTTTGTAATTATCAATTAGTGTAAAAAACAATCACCTTATTTTGAGCAATTAAATGTATGTGTATATGTGTATATATATATGTAGCTAGCCTTGAAATGTGCTTTTTTGTAATTAAGGTACAATACACTCTAGTTGTTATATGGAAGTTGTGGTATTACAGTTTGTATACAAACAATATTTGTCCTAATTAGATTATATGAAAGTTTATTTATTGCTTCTACAAATTGTGTCCAAGTAGATTGTCCAATATAGACTGTATGGAAGTTGTTATTATGGAATGGTTTTTATAGTATGCACAGGTAACTGTATGGAACATTATTTGTCTAAATCAAATTAGTGTATTTTTCCAAGTATATTATGTGTCTAAACCAAATTATGTGTCAAAGTATATTTTTCCAATATAGTGTATGGAAGTTTTTATTGTGGAATGATTGGTATGGTATGGCCAATATTTGGTATGCACAAAATACTTAATAATTGAATTGAATGGTTGGTATGCACAAAATACTTAATAATTGAATGGTTGGTATGCACAAAATACTTCTTCCATTGAATGGTTGTTATGGTATGCACAAAATACTCAAAATTCTTCATTCATTGACACATCAAAACATTACATCAGTAGATGAAGTTTCCTATTACAATGCAAATCCATTAACACCATTGCCATAACTATCTTACTAACCTTCATAAAAAAAAAAAAAAAAAAAAAAAAAAAAAAAAAAAAAAAAAAAAAAAAAAAAAAAAAAACTATCTTACTAACCAATTAACTACTTTAGGGCAACAATCTAGGTCTATTCACTCCAGAGAACTCAATTGAGCCAAAACACAACAACATAACAATAACAAAAAAGATCCATGACAAAATGCATGCGGACTTCCACATTCTCTGCTTCTCTTCAGCAAACATGGTTTTTTCTTTAGCTTTTGCACAGACAGCTCGAGCCTTTCTCTCCTTCTCCTTCGTTTTGGCTTCCTCTTCAAGAGTCTTTTCTGCCATTTGCCTAGCCTCTTCTGCCATTTTCAGAGCTGTCCTTTCCCTCTCATTGGCAAGTTGGAGAGCGCTCTGAAGTCTAGACATCTTCTCTATAGCCAAATGTGCAGTTTCATTCCCACTAGGACAGGTTGGGTTATCAACCCAAACAAAGAAAGGACACTTTGGACCAACCTTATAACGGCTACAACCCAAGAAACTCCTCCCAAAATTGTACAAACTCAAACTTGTTCTCAAAACACAAGTCTGCTCATTGCACATGTGTCCACATGAACCCAAGAAATTACCACTTGATGAAGACATATCAACATAACACAATTCCTGGGAAGTACAAATTTTGACTTTCACACAGTAAGTTTGCACTTGAACAAACTCTGAAAACCTAAATCAAGAACAAACACAAATACGTGGGTGGGAACCCAAATGCAACAGTCACACATACCTTGCCTAGCTTCGATGATGCAAAACAAGTGCTTTCTCTCCCTCCAAACGCTCTAAACCACGACGAACAGTTTGATCGCACCTCGAGTCTTTCTCTCGAAAAGTGTTTGAGTTTTGGGTGTTTTGATTTGCGTTATGTTCTGTTTTGGGGTTAAAAGGTGTTTTTGTAACGGCAGAGACCGAGGTGGGTTACGGAGGGTGACGGAAACATACCTCAGGTGGGTTAAGTGACACTTTTTAAACCACGGGTAGGCAGAGTGATTTTCGCTCAAACCACATGAGGGTTATCTGTAATTATCCCATATATATATATATAATTTCTACTGTTGCTTGGATTACTTATTCTTTCTTGTTGGCTTAATTCCACTTTAAAGTCTTGTGAGTGTGTTTATTATAAACTGAAGTTTGTTGTAAAATTGTAATACTAATGGGCTTTGTGTTTATTTTTCTCTTCGTATGCGTTGGCCCATAAGCTCGGGCCGCCCCGTCAACAGAAAGGCCCCTATGACATTTTAGATCTAATAATTTTTTGTTTTTTATTTTTTATTTTTTATATTACTTTTTTTTATGGGATATAATATTTATTTTCTAATGGGTGATATGTTTTTTTTTTTTGATAGAATGGGTGATATGGTTATTATTGTATTCAACTAGAAAAGAGTTTTATTTTTATTTTTTATTTTTATTGACACATTGATTTTTTTTATACCAAATATTTTTAGAACTTATGGATTTTTTTATTTTTATTTTTATAATTCGTACACATTTTGTAAAAAAGAAAGGAAAGAGACATAATTAGTGAATTATTTGATTGAAAACGTTTGACCATGAAGCACATGGAGTTCGAGATGCATTTGAATTTCTGTTAAGGAAAGTAAAGAACTTTGGGCCTTTTGTAATAAAAAAAAAAATGCTATATACACAATATTTTCAAAACTAATTTTATGTGGTAAAGTGTTATTGGTGGGTAAAAAAGTGATGTCATTAGTTGGCTCAGATTATTACTAGTAACAGTTTGTCACCTAAGATTTGAAGTAAAAACAATGAAAACATAGCAGATATAACATTTCTTTTTTGTAATATGAGCAAAAATCCCAACCAGGATATGTGTGTTGTTTTAAGATGATTTATCCAGCTTAGAAAATGGTTTAATTTAGTTAATCGTATTTGGTCCTAAATAAATTCTAATTTAATTATTTGCATTTTCCTACAAATTTCCTTATTTTTCTTTTTATTTGTTGATAAATGTTTAAAAATGTATAAGTTATATATATATATATATATATTTATATAACGGGTTAGTAACTGTGAGGGATTGCAACCTCGACCCAATATTTTTTGGTTTTATATGGACCAAACTCACGTGAATGGATAAGGTTGTGTTTAATTGTCTCTTAAAATGTTGACCTGACCATGAACATTGTACCCCCTAGATTGAGAGTTGTACAATTGGAGTTGCCACTTATTTTAATTTGAGGAAAAATAAGAAAATCACAATAAAATAAATATTCATTTTCTTGAATGCATAATTGTAAAATTACATTTCATAGAACATAAATGGAAAATTACATGGTCTTGGTCATGGATACAATCTAATAAAGTACATGATTTTGATTCTTAGTTACATCATAAAAAATGCAAAATGAATTGAATATGACCTAGTTTATAAACCAATCTAAGATCAAAGGTTAAGTTACAGAGTGGAAAGGTGTTAGGCACCAACCCCTTCTAATGAATCAATCCTTTAGAATATTGTGGCCATGATCATGTCATGCAAGCATCCAAGTATGTCACAAAGAGAGTAAATTTGCATGTTATGTTAAAAAAAAATGGATTGAAAGATTAGGGTTTTAAAAAAGGTTTTGATCATGTGAGTATAGGTCATAATCCCTAAGATAACTTAGCATGCTCATAATATTCATCTCATTGAAGACTAACATCATGGTATATATCACAAATTCAAGAGTTTAGATCTATCAATAAGAGGGTTTATACTTGCTATGCACGATTCATTTGGTAAAATGGAGGTGACGGTCGGGCTTTTAGATGTATGGATAACATCTCCTTGCTTTGAATTGAATAGGATCATGTGCAACAGGTTTCTCCTTCAATTTTGGAATATGGGCATCACCTTTGGCTAGTTCAACTCCTTGGTTTTGGATTGGATGGAACTTGGGCAGCACCTCCTTGGATCGATTTAGTTGGGCAGCACTTCCTTCCATTCAATCAGTGTGGTTTGGACAAACTCCTTCCTTTTAAGTGTTCTTAAGGCATGCTTTGTGTTATTCAAAAATTTGGCATAGTAGTTCTTCGATGATTTGTGAGCGGATATGGATTGAAGGCTTGCTTTGAGTCAAGTTTATGCTAGAAAAGTCATAAACTTGAGGCTTTTAAAGGGATAGAATGTCGTGAGTCGTGACTGACATAAAAGATTAGTAATCACCAAATGACTCTTTCTCAAAAGTCTTCTCAAAGATTTCAGTGTCTTTTGGAAGTGAGAGGGCCTCCTCTTGGGTTGGAGAGTTGGAATAGGTTTGCAACACTTCAATGTTTGTGTTTTGCAAAATAATTTAGAAGAATTTGGAGCCGTGAGTTAAAAAAAAAAAAAAAATCTGGAAAACAACTGAGTTTTGGAAGGAACTGGATTCAAGACTTTGAGTGTCGATCGACACTTAGAGCTTAAATCCACTTAACTCAACCTCCTGTTTATGCTCTGTTTTTCATTATGACAAATTTTGACCTTTTTTTGTTGTTGCCATTTTTAAGAGTTGCATCTTACTTGGGGACTTATTTTTTAGCCCCTTAATTTCTATGTTGCCAAAGAAGTTTTTGAAATGTCACATTCTTCCATATTAGCATTAGAATAGTAGTCAAATTTGACTTTTTATTTAGTAGATTTTATAGTTTTTAAATTTTTTTTTTTCATATTCGACTTTATATATATATATATATATATATGTGTGTGTGTGTGTGTGTATGTATTGTATACAAATATTTATTTAATAAACTTTTACATTGCACAAATTCGTTATTAGTACTATTTTTAATACTATTTTTATCCTTGCGGAATTGTAGTCATAACTCATAACTATACGATGTAGAAAATTTTCTATACTTTTTACAATATTTTATACTTGGAAGTACTAATTTATAAAATCATACACAAAGGCCAAAGTACAAACCAAGGCCTGGGAGATATATAGTTGATCCATTTAGAAACTTAAATGGTGTATTCTTGAACGGTATAGGAGTTGTTGATAATTTTGTACCCGGCCCATGTAATCATTCCATTTGTATCTACACACTACACTAGTGTCTTGGTTCCTGTTAAAATTAAAGGATAAATAGAATATTGTAGAGAGAATTGTAATAAGTGGAAGCACAAAAGAGGAAATACATACAAAAATTACGTGATTTGGTCTAACAGTCTATGTTTGCGAAGGCCAGCTCTTGATATTATCAGTTTGTTGTACCATGAACCCTCTTGGGCCAATACATAAAATAATATAATTAAACCTAATATTTGTCTTCTAACAATTCTCATATTTCACCTAATGTAGAGTGTGGTCAAGCATACATTGTTATTATTATTATTAGTAATATAGTAGTTGTAACATCGGGGGAGAGGAGTTTGAACTCTAGTTTTTTTAATAAAAGTGAGCAGATTGTTTCAATGAGTTACAAAATTCTTAGCAACATTGCTATTGAACTTTTATTCATTTATTTATTTATGATAATCCAATAGTTACAATATGAAATGAGGATTTAAACCCTGAACATCTCCTTTGAAAATAATGAGAAGCGTCTATTAAACTACAAAGTTCTTGAGCATTTATATTGAACTTAAGTCATCCAAATTTTCCTAATATATATGAATATTAGCCTTAGAATGTGAGGGAAGAGAGCATCATTCTCCGTATTCCGAGAGTACCTAAGAATTACTTCTTGAATAGATGTGATAGTGTGACTATGAAACTGAGTTGTAATTAATGATATTAAAATCAACTTAAATTTTACAAATTATTGCAACATTAGAACAACAAGCATTTATTTTTAACTTTTAGTTGGAAAGCCAAACTCATACTTGATTTTTCAATTTATATCAATTACATTAGCTGTTTATACAATATGCATGCTATACACATTTTATTTTATTTTATTTTATTTATAAAAGATAGAATTTCGACTTTAGCCTAATTTAGGTGTATATGTGTGTGAAACTCCTTTTTGGAGACTTGAACCTCGGCCCTAACCCTTCACACTCCACAAGCCACAACACCAAGGGTACGCGGTGGTTATGTTATACACATTTTAAATTAAATAAGAAATGTTAATAATTTTTTGTGCATATCAAATACCATAAAAAAATTTTCAACTCAAGTTCGTTACTAAACATAGGAAAAAAAAGTTAGTTTTCTAGAAAAAGCTTTTTAAAAAATGACTCATTTCCACCAAAAAAAAAAAAAAAGGAGCATTATTACTATGATATACCTAATTAATTTGAACCATATAAACAAGAAAAATACTAAAATTGCTATTGATTTTACTAAAAACTTTTACAAGTTGATGTAGCAATATATTTAATTGGTGCCATGATAATAACATAATTTATAAATATTTAAAGTAGTACCTTTTGTGATTAGTGACCCATTGGTTTGTAAAATTTACTTAATAAAATTTAAAATATCTCTAATATTTTTTGCCTTAATTATGGCATATATCTTTTGAGCATTCTTGAGTATTATGGATCCTAAATGTTTTTGTTGAAAACTTTATGAAGTGCCAACTAGTTAAGGCATAAGACTTTTTATTTATATTATAAATACTATTAGTATATGTTTAAAACTATTAGTACTTTCTAACGTTTTATTAAAAAAAAAAAAAAATTATTAGTACAATTCATTGAAGAGAAACTAATACATTGAATGCAGAGCATGGCATCTTTCTTAAAGATGAGATGCATTTTTTTTTTTTTTTTAAATCTCATGAATATATGGTCTATCTATTAATCCATACACATCACTCCAGCCAAAAAAAAAAAAATTCTCTTCTCATTATTATCTAGTCCAACTCCAACCCGAGAGTCCTGCACAATTTAATGGATTCTTACAATTTAATAGATTCTGTTTCTTAAATGTCTGAAACGCTCATCTAATTAATATCCGGTCCAACTCCAACCCGAAATTCAATGAAGTCCGGTACAGTGTAATGGCCATCATTTACTCGTAACCAACCCTTCTTTCTTTTTATTGTTGATCTTATTTTTAAATTCAAAACGGAGAGAGGGAGGGAGGTTGAATCTTAAACATTTTTCTTTTAAAAAAAACTCCATAATGTTAGTTGATGGAGTAACTAGTGTGACTTTTCTATGTACGTGTAACCTAATAACCTCTAGTCTCTTGGGCTAAGACCCCATTTTGATGAAATATAAGGGGCACTATACATCTCTAGTGGGAGAGGAATGACTTGAACATAAGATGTTCCACACAATGGAGTCTTGTTGGCCCAGGAATCTAGCCACTAAGCTACCAATCATGTTAACTCTTGACATTTACTAGTACTCTTGAATGAGCATCATATATAAATATGGTTTTTCTATGGACACACTTGCTCATACATTTTGACATAATTTGCACATTTGTCAATGTATGATTGGATAACATTACTTAAATATGGATCCACCACTGAAACTTAATGAAAAATAAACCAATCACTATTTGTCCCATGTCTAAGTTGTGTTAAAGTATGTGCGCAAGTATATATATATATTAAGCATGAAAAAATTAAATGACCATATTTAAATATTATCTTCTTTGCTTTTTCGATGAATCACATTTGCTTTGCATATAGTAACACAACTTTATGAAAATTAAGCATAAGCGAAACACCTACTGCAACTAATAATACCAGGTTTGGTTGTTATGTATTTGGTATAGGGATAAACCAGTGCGAACCAACATTTTATATGGGCGTGACACAATAGAAAATGTGTTAGAACGTTGAGAGGTGAAAAACTAAAATCTCTCTCTCTCTCTCTCTCTCTCTCTCTTAATAAATACGATATTACTTAAAACTTATGATGCTTGTTTCATAAGAATTATTCTTTATTATCAAACTAAAATTTTAATATGTTTTTTTATTTTTTATTTTTTTTTAAGATAGGCAAGACAGCCCAAATACCTTATTCAAAAATAAATTTTTTTTTTTTTTTATTAATTGAGCTAACTAAAATCATCTCTCATTTGTCAACGGGGGCTTGGCTGAGTGGGTAAGGTTCGTTCGCTTTGTACACCACACCTAGGTTCGATTCCCGCTGCCCGCAGGAGTCCGTTGGTGGGCATACTTAGTGAGGGTTGGCCCCCTCACACAGTACTGGACTAGGTCTCATCAAGCTGATCCCGGTGCTGACTCCTTGCTCGGGGGTGTAATATAACCTTAAAGGCCCCCATTTTTGTTTCTCAAAAAAAAAAAAAAAAAAAAAAAATCATCTCTCATTTCATTTGACAAAAATTAAACAAGGTAAAAGATTTAGTTTTAATATATCTAATGTTTGCCATTTGAAATCAGTTATGATTAGTTTTCTAATCTTATTTGGTATATGTAATTTTAAATTGCGTGGCAACTGCATCATTTCGTGTGTAGTTGTGGCATTTAATAATAAATACAAGTCAATAAGTGAAAAAATAAAACATGTAAATATAATATTAGTAATATTATTGACAAGGCATTCATAACCCATTTAATAAAGTGACTCTTTAATTGTGCACATCCTAATAGTTATTAAATTGCAAGAGAAAATAGGAAAATTATTGGATGCTTTCTGAGTGGGGATGGCAATGGGGCGGGGTGGGACGGGGTCGAAGGATGGGGTCTTTGTCCCCGTCCCGCATGGTTTTGTCTTACCCCTTGCCCGCATGATGGGGAAAACTTTTTCACCCCATCCCCACCCCTTGAGGCCCTGCGAAGCCCCGCCTCATCCCATAAAACTCTACTTTTTGTTAATTTGCTTACAACTAGAACAATTTTTTTTAATGAAACCTATTTCATTGATAAAAATATACTTGAAATTACAACTAAATTTATCCCATCAAATCAATTCAATTTTTAGAAAAAATTGAATAAATATCAAAGTGTTTAACAAGACAATCACAAAAAAGAAAAAAGAAAAAAAAGAAAAAAAAATCATATAGTATAACACATAACAAAATAAAGGCAGAAAATCACATTAGGTAGAATAAAATAAACTAATATTGATATGTTTGTTTAAATAGTAGGGTTTTAGGGTATAAAAAATTTACAATTATAACCCTTAACAATGCGGGGCAGGGCGGGGCAGGGCAGGGCGGGGGGGATGGGGAGGTGGGGGGGGGGGGGGTGCGGGGTGGGTTTAAAAAGTCTAAACCCATCCCTGTCCCATCCCATGGTGTGGGACTAAAATCTTGCCCCATCCCTGCCCCACCACCTTTGCGGGGCGGGGAAAATCCGTGCGAGGAGGGACAGGTTAAGCAGGACGGGGAAAAATTGTCATCCCTATTTCTGAGCATGACGAAGTAGTCCTCATTTCTCTTATATTTGGTGGATCCTACTATGAGTTTAATTAATGAAATTCATTATAAATGTGAAAGGAGAGAATACAATATTACCGAGCTTTAGAAGCACTCAGTAATGACTTGACAAAATAAGAGAAGTTTATATATATATATATATATATATACACACACACACACACCTATTAAATGATCAGTGATTCAGGTGCTCCATCGGCCTATAAATAGCTTACTAGTGAGTTTTCTCAGACTATCCCTCATAAGTAAGTTTCCTATCCAAAGTCAGTTCCTCTCTTTATGTCTTTCTACTCATTTTATGAAAAAATATAATTTTCTACTTTCTGGGTATAAGTTTGTGAAGTTTTTAATTATAAGTTTCTCTAGATGTATAAGGTATAAAAACGAGTTTGTGAAGTTTTTTAATAGAACGATCTGTTCTGTACCTTAATCTTTCAAGTTTTTGTGGATTTGCAATTATTTAGCAGCAAGTTTATAAAATTATTTGAAGTATACATAATTATTTATATTCTCTAAAATATAACTTGAAGTTGTTAAATTTTCATTACATCTTAGCCATAAAATGGCCCTGATCTAATCTAGAGCAAATGGAAAGAATTCTAATTCTCGAGGTGAAGTAGTTTATTAACACATGATATATACATTATAAATAAAATTCTCTTTCATATGATGATCTTATAATTGCTATTCAAGATAATGGCATTTAAGAGTAATACTCTAAGAGTCTTAATCTTTTCTTGCAATCTTTTCGTTCTTCGGTTTGCTTCTATCTTACACTCCAAATGTGACAGTTGCCATTGATGGTAGTGGTGACTATCAAACTATTACTGCGGCTGTGAAGAATATACCGATGAATAGAAAACATGAGTATGTTATTTTCATCAAGAAAGGAACTTACAATGAATCAATTTATATTGGAATGAATATGTCCAACTTAGTGGCAGCTCTAGGAATTTTTTTCAGAGGGTTCATTAAGAAATATAAGTTAAAACAAAATTTAATTAAAATAAAACTTGACTATATTGAGTTACCAACAAAAAAAACATGCAAATGCATAAAGTTTTACAATTTTTTTCTAGGAGTTTTCATATTTTAAATCATTAGAAACCCTTTGTATTTCCTAAAAATTAAATTATATAAAGTTATATCATGTTTGTACTATACATGCACACATTCGCACACATCACAATTCACACAAAAAAAATTATGAAAAAAATGTTCATAATCAGTATTAAACACACACACACATATAATAAAAATTTATAATAAAATAGACAATCGCAACTCACAAATATTCACTCTTTATTCTTAGAGTTGAAGATACCAAGATAGTCAAATAATTAGCTGAGATGAGATAAGATTCATGAGAGAGAGATTTATATGATCTGTGCTGTTGTTTGGTTTTAGGATGGGCTGATCTGTGTTGTTTTAGTTTTGGACTAGGTTGGCCTGTGTTATTGTTTAATTTTGAGTTGGACTTATCTGTGATTAGGGTGTGCAAAATTTAAGTTAGGGTGTTCAATTTTTTTTTTTTTTTTTTTTTTTTTTTTTTTTTTTTTAAGTAAAGTAAGCTAATAAAAAAAATATTTTTTTTATATATAATATTTTTATTTTCAAGTCAGGGGGTTCATTTGAACCCTCTGAAAATGAACCCCCTGAACAACCCTTAACGCTGCCCCTGGTCCAACTTAGTGTTCATTGGAGATGGCAAGCAGAAGACAGTTATTGAATTTTCTAAGAGTGTTGCTTCTGGGTTTGAAACACAAGATTCAGCTACACTGGGTAAAGTTCTCCTTTTTTTTTTTTTTTTTCTTGTTCAAAATTTGATCTCAAATCTCACTTGGACCTTGCATCTGTAGCACTTTTTTTTAAAAAAAAGTATTATTGCATTAAGCATATTTTTAAACATGTAATTTGTTTCCCCACTAGATCATTCACCTCTCCAAAAGCCAAGCTCTGAAACTTGGAAATTGGCCACTATTTTGTTGCAATTTGTATGAGTTTTCCTTGATGCCATCTTTTGATGTTTTAGGATGTGCATATAAGGCTTGACCAAATTGTAAGGATAATAATGGTAGATTATTTTTATTTGTCATCTTTTATGTCTCATTGCTAGTGAATTCATTAAGATCGAACAAAACATATAAGAGCTGTTCGATCTCTAGCTTCTTAAACATATAGTAGATTTTTTCTTTTTCTTTTTTAGTTTTTAAGTAACTTATTTGCTAAAGAGGTTAAATTCTGTAAGAATGTGGTGTAAAATTTATGTTTCACATTTCCAATCCCAATATGCTACATCATTTTATCATATATTTAAGAATAAGTACAACTACACCCAATCAACTCTAATACTCATATATAAATCTAACCAAATTGGGAGTTTATTAAGACGTTATTATGTGTGGTAGGATGATTGAATTTTAAGTAAAATACTGATATGACAATCTTTTATTGGATGGTGTAAAATATGAATTTTACACCTCATCCTTATTAAATTTGGACTCATTTGTTAAAATGTGAGATAAAAAGTGATTTTAAGTATATAAGTTAGCTTATTTTTTTTTAAAAAAAAAATTTTCTTATTTGTTAAAACTAGTTGGAAACCGTGCAATGCATAAGAAAATATAATATAATTTTTTTTTCTTGTTTAAATACGAAATGTGATGATTATTATAGTTATTAATAAATATTTATTATTACTGTTTTTGAATAGGAAAGTATATATTCTAGTATTATATACGGTGTTTTCTGTATATGGAAGCATATATTATATCATTTAAAGAAGATTTAAATATAGAATAAATTTTAAATTAATTTAAAAAAATTATATATTAAAATAATGATATGTAAAATTGTAAAGCCTAACAAGCTTACATGGCACAATATTATGAAGTCAACCAAGAATCATTAATAAGTATTTATTATTATTATTATTATTATTATTATTTGTTTTTGGTAGAATATTATTTATCTATATGAAACTATATATTTGACCATTTCAAGAACATATGATGTGACAATAGTCTAATGGAATGTTTGAATAAATAATAGAATTTAAATTTAATTAAAAAATATATAGTTCCAAATATATATATATATATATATAAAATATTTTTCATCAATAAATTGAAAAAGAAAAGTTATATTTAAAGCTCATGAGACACAATATTAAAAGTTCAATCAAAGTCAAATATTCTCAATTTTATATATATTTCAATAAGCCATGTAATGCACGGGAAATTTCATTAAATATTATTTTATCTAATATTTAATAAGCCATGACCCTCTCTCTCTCTCTCTCTCTCTCTCTCTCTCATTTTATTTATAAATTTGAAATTTGATAGTTATGATAAATATTAATAGGTATTTATTATGATTTTGTTTTTATATAGAACCATTAAATATATAATTATGGTAGTGTTTGCATATGAAACTATCAATTATATATATATATATATATATATATATATAATTATGGTAGTGTTTGCATATGAAACTATCAATTTTATATATATATATATATATATATATATATATATATATATTTAATGATGTGTACATATTCATATTGACGGTTTAAATGTGTAATTGATTTTTTTTTTTAATCTCAATTAATTAAAAAAATTGACTTTAAAATTTTGAGGTTTCAAAATAAAGAAGTGTGAACATGTAATTTTCATAAATATAAAGATGATACGGCCGGCAGGTTGGCCGTTGATGGTCATGTCATTTTCCTAAATATCAAATGAAGAAAAGTTGCTTGATTTGTGAAACAAGGTTGACTAGGCAGACCATCATTTTTAACCTTTACATTTAATGTATAATCATGGTATAATTTTTTGGGTTTTAGTATGCCCTATGGGCATATGTTAGTAAATTAATTTAGAAAAATTTTTATGAAAAAATGAAAAAAGTAACTAATTGATTTGATAATTTTTTTTAAAAATTTTTCATAAAAAGTTTTTTAAAATAGATGGTTAATGTATGCCTTTAGGGCATACATTAGTCGGACCCTAATTTTTTTATTTATTATTTATATAGGTTCATGTTAATTAATTTTTCTTGCAAAGCTTATTTTCCTTTGTGGTTCTTTTTTTATATATTAGTGCCAATGATGTACTGATCAAAGGCATATCTATTGTGAATTCGGCTGAGAAGGTGGCCAAGCTGTGGCTTTGAGGACTGCAGGGGATAACATAGCGGTCTACCAATGCTCTATCAAAGGATATCAAGACACTTTACTTACTGCATATGGGCAACAATTTTTTAGAGAGAGTGAGATATATGGTACAGTAGATTTCATTTTTGGAGATGCCAATTTTGTTTTTCAAAATTGCATGATTTATGTGAGGAAACCAACCCATGGCCAAGTTAATGTAATAACAGCCCAAGGTCGAGGGGAGCCAAAGAAGACTGGAACAGTGCTACACCACTGTTCTATTATTGCAGACATGGAAGGCCTTGGTTGGACTATTCTCAAACAATAGTCATGTAGTGCTTTCTTGGTGACCTTATTGACCCCGAAGGATGGCTTAAGTTCAATGGTGATGTTGCCTTGTCTACATTGCATTATGTGGAATATGGGAACCGAGGCCCTAGGGCAGATACCAAAGGAAGGCTTACATGGCCTGGTTACAACATTGTCAACAACTCTAATGATGTCCAAGAATACACAGTAAATAGGTTTATAAATGGAACTAATTGGCTCCCACGTATGGGGGTTCCATTTATGCCTCGTTTTATAAATTAGTGCTTTTTGAAGTAACAGGTAGTTTGAAATCAAAGCAAATAATAAAATTTCGTATGATGAAATATCGTCTTTAATTTTATATAATTCAATAATTGGAAGTAAAGAATTTGAACCTTGAAAATTTTTGTTGAGAACTAACATTCAAGTGGCCTAGTTGGTAAGATACCGAGCCGGCAAGTCTCAGGACTTGGGTTTAAGCCTCAACAACTAGCTGTGTGTTGATGCTCCTTATATCCCATCTCCATCCCAAATGGTCCAAAATAATAATAAGTGAATTTCTCACAGACCGAGAGTATGGAGTCTTGCCTGGGAGCGGGTAGGGTGTTGTTATGGTCACGCCCAGATAGGGAAGCCACACTAGTCGTCCCCCTCTACCCATTTTTTGACACACACACACAAAATCTTCGTTGAGAATACAAGAAAATGCTAATTGAGCTATAAGGCTTACATTATATACTTCCAATAAATAAAATTTTTGTAAATATCTATTTAATTTGCTTGTCTTTTTTGATTCAACTCAAAATTTCAACATGTTAGACTTTAGGATAATGTTTTAGAATCCTCATTATCTAATAAATTGGTCAAGGTTTGCTTCAAGCAAAGGTTGGCTCAAATAGAGCATAGATGATGACCTTCGGCTTATACTGGGGAGGAGACTCACATGAGTTTGCAAATGGCATGTAAATATAGTAGGAATGGTATAAAGCTTAAAGATTACAAGTTTTGAGACCTCTGCATTGCTTAATAATAGTGAACATGCATATCTTTGTCTTGTAGCTAAAGAATATTAATTTTATAGGTTTAAATTTTCAAAATTATACTATATCTAATAGGAACTAAAAAACTATTGTAGTGAAATAGGTATTTATATGTTAAATAGCTATCTTAACTTTGTGTGTGATCAAAATTTATATACGAATAAGATTAATTTTTTATGACATAATTATCAAAATTTTTAAAATTAATGTCTTTTTTAATTAATGTAAATCTCTATATACTTTAAAAATCAAATAATTTATATCTTTGTTTTGTAATATAAATAAAATCTAGAAATAATTTTAATCACTATTTTGTTCAACGTCAAGCACGGCCTTGCACATACTGCCATAACTAGTACTCTGTAAAAGCTTGTTTTAGAATATTCCTGTTGTTTGATTCAATAGCATGTTATGGCTTTAAGAACATGGGCTAATTTTCCTTTCAATTCCGGTGGTAGGCCGAACTTTCTTTTCAATAAATGTGAACATTAAAGAAAGGTTATAATGGACTAGCAGATAGTCTTGGGCCTAATAAGCTAACAAGCCCATATCCTCATCCAGAAAACCAAAACTATTAAATGATATTGCAGCTATATACAAAAATAAATTTGATACTTTATATTTTTTTTCTAAGAAAATAAAAATTACATTTTTTTAATATAAATAAAAATTCTACTTTAAAATAATAAAAGTATATAAATCTATATAAGAGCATATTAATCTAAATGCGTATGTGATTTCCATTTTAGAGACTTGAACCATTTATAAAATCCGCATCAAAGATGCCGGTAGAAAAAAAAAGTTGCTAAACAATGTTACAGAAGAGCCAAACTTGTAAACCAAACAAAGTGGCATACAAGTATTAGATTTCTGTCTTAATGTCTGGGGAAGATATTCTGCTTTCTGAGTAGAGAGAAATCTGTCATTGAGAAACAGAAACCACTTCACCCACTCCCCCAAAGGATACTTTATCTATATTAATGCGCCTTAGCCCATGAGTATCTTATATCGGTTCCTCTGATTTATATATTCATCGAGGCACCAAGCATCATGGGGATGCCATGTTTCCAAATGTAAATCTAGTCCATTCAGATTTCGGAATCAACTTGTTTCCTCTAGTTTTACTGCATTGTTTCATAGTTTCACACATTTGACTGATGGAAGACACAATCGGAGCTTAGGGTACCCAAATCTGATTTGGTTCAACCAAGCTGTTTCCTCTAGTTTCACACGTTGTTTCATAGTTTTACCCAAATCTTATTTGGAACTATTTGAATTGGTTAAAAAATCAATGGGTTCAAACTCCTTGATGTTCAGCATTCATCTGAATACAATAGCCAAGCGTAGCTTAATATATAAACAGATAGAATTTAACGAAGTGTTTTAAAATTTATCAAAAACCAAAGCAAAAGAGAAGAAGCATTACTTACATATATTTTAAAAAAAAAAAATTAATACAAGTACTTTCTCACTAAAAATACATAATAGCAGAATACGCAAATTGAAAAGAAACTTCAAGACAGAATCCAACAAAACAGAATTGAAATAATTCCCTCAGTTAAATGAATAGAGAAAGGATCAATCACGGAATTATCAGCATTAGCATGGTTCATACAGAAACATCATAGGGAACAATTCAGGGTATCAAAAAATCACTAAGTGGAAACTCAAAATAAAAACACAAACCTCCCTGAATAAATATAAAATCCCACAAAAATAGATTAAAATTAAGAAAATTAAAGAAGAAGAAGAAAACATATAAGGGTCAGATAAAATGTGGATAAAGACTATTCCTAGACCTACAAAAGGTCTCATAATGAGCTGGGATTACACATTTATCATCATCCCCAAAAACAACAAGAAGGCAAAAATCTAAAAGACCCACCTCCAAAATTTCATTGCAACAATCTAAAAGTACCTATATTTACACAAATATTTAATAATAAAAAAAATAGACAGAGAAAAATTTGATAAAATTTACAGAGGATTTGCATCAGAGAAAGATAGAGACAGAGAGTATCGTATTGTGGAGATGAAAGGAAAGGAGAGTTAGGATTATAAAAGCGAATGACAGTGTGAGGTGAGGCGGCTAGG
Source organism: Quercus wislizeni (assembly GCA_023055345.1). Taxonomy (NCBI): domain Eukaryota; kingdom Viridiplantae; phylum Streptophyta; class Magnoliopsida; order Fagales; family Fagaceae; genus Quercus; species Quercus wislizeni. The sequence continues at coordinate 19,362,709 of JALGQJ010000007.1, read as the reverse complement.
GTTTAGGGTTGGTTGTTTTTTTTTCTTATTTACGATTATGACCCTGGGCTTAGGATGAAATTATAAGATAATGTGGGCCGAGTTTTTAACAAAGTGTAGCCCTACGTTTCATTACCACCACCAGCCCAGCCCCGGCCCAAAAGTAATGTTGGTCCCCTCGCCAAGACTTTTTTATTTTATTGAATCAGTAATATTTAAAACCTATAAGGCTATAACACGTTTGTTCCATACTTCCACGGTGAAACGTAATGCAATAAAATATATATATATATATAAATTGGTAGAGTAATTCCCGCCTACACCAAAAAGGTAAAAATTGATTACGTCATAAGTTAAAACTCTCTTAAAAAAAAAAAATAGTATAACTTATAAATTTTAAAAAAAATTAATAATTTTTTCATGTTATTCAACGAAATGCACGCGTTGTCATCTGTACATACATGTGACAAATTTTAATGATTCCCATATTTTAAAATTCCACACAAAAATATTTTAAAATAAAACAAGACAAATTTTATAACAAATTGTTAAACATGTTAGGTTTGAACCAGTTAAGCACTGAATTAACTATGAAAAGTACATACCACATGTTTAGATCTTTTTACGCCCGGGAGAGTTTGGAGAGGGTTCAAATGATCATGATATTAAGCACACTAGGATTTCCATGAACCAAATAAATAAATAATTTCATTCTTTACTCACATCATAGGGCTGTAAAAGCGCCAAACTTTGCCGAGTAGTGTGTGTTTGAGTCTGGCTCATCAATAAAAATCAAATGCTCAAGTTTGGCTCGAGCTTGAGACAAGACTAAAAACAATGTTTGAAATCGAGCTTATGAGAATGTTAAAAAACTTGAGTTCGGCTTGACTTGGCTTGATTAATTAATCAAGCCAAGCTCGAGCTTAATATCAAGCTTAAACTCAAACTTGAGCTCAAGTCAAGCTTTTTTAGCTTGAGATCCAAAAAAATTGCATCATCAAATGCTTATATCACCAAAAATCAAGTAAAATAAATAAATAAATAAATAATATACTCATTTTATCATGCTTCTAATTCCACCTATGATTAGAATTGTTCAAATTACAACTTTACATAATTAAATCCATCTATTCATCATTCATTGTCTATAGCTTGAGTAATTGTTCAAAATAAAATTTTTACATCCACATTTATCATCTGTGCAACTATAATATTTACAAATCTAAATAAATTAACATTCCAAAATATATATGAATAACAAGCTATAAATTAACATTCCAAAACATATGAGTAATGTCATAATAATGAGTTTATTTAGTAAATATATATCAAGCTATAAACAAGCCTAAGCTCAGCATGTTTTGTATCGAGCTCTATTATTCACAAACTTATTCATGAACAATTATTTTTGCTTGGGCTCGGCTTCTTTATCAAATAAGCCCAAAATTAAGGCTTAAGCTTGACTTATTTATAAATAAACGACCATGAACGAGCTTTTTATCGAGCTAAACTCGAGTTGTTCATAAACGGCTTGGTTCATTTACAACCCTACATCTAAGCCTTTGTGTTCAAAGAAAAATATTTTCAATTCTATGTTAGATTCTTCGAACCAATAATTATGCACTAAATTAACTGTGAAAAGAGCATAAATGCCACATCTTTAGATCTTTTAAGGTCCGAGAGAGTATGGGGAAGGTTCAAATGACAATGCTATTAAGCACAATAGCACTCTCATGAACCAAATAAATAAAAAAATTCTTTACACAACAGATTGTCTTCATCATAATTCAAGAAAATAACATATTTGGAGCCCAAGTTTTGCAATAAACAGTTCTAGTTAATAAAGTTTGCACAAAGAAGCACAAACCTTGAGATTACTCTTTAGGTCTAAATTCAATTCCCTCAACAATAAGACCACCTTTAAAATGCTCACCCTTCACCTCCTTTAAGCACATCTTCACCTCCTCATCACCTTCATCATTATAAAAATACCCCAACTTAATCTCTATCCATCCATCTTTGCGTTCACCAGGACCTGCTTGTCTCTCTTGAAAGACCTTTGATTTCATTTCTTTAATTCGATTCACAGAAGGTATACTTTCCAAAGATTGTTTTTCAATTTTAGGGCGACTTAAGTATACTGTCCCTTGTGATTTGAAATTACCAACTTCAAGTGACACCTCTGATGGTAAAGAGTCTAACCCATAAGCACGATCAGCAAAGTTCACAATGAAATAGGCACCATAACTTTTTCTTGGTGATAGCAATCGAGGGCTCAACAAGCCTTCAATTTGTAGCCAGGAAATGGTCCTAAGCTCAGCAACTTCAGCAAATCTAAAAGTTTGGCAAAGAAAATAAGCTGTTAATTATATTTTTCTAATAGAAAACACTAGGATCCATCATGCGAATTTCGTATCGATTAATCATAAAGAATAAAATTTTAATTTAGAAACGAATGCATGTGTTAAGTTGAACATTATGTCTAAATAAAGCAAGTTATGACACTAAGAACTATTGTGTATCATTTAATTTCATCCTATCTCAAGGATCATTCATTGCTACTTGAATCCTAGACATGGAAAGGGTTATCATATTTGCTACTCCTTTTTGTAGTTCTAATTGGTATTTATTTATTTTATAAATATTATTTTGGGGTTAATGCATGAATACACCTTCAAAGCATTAACCTTTAGCAATGCAATGATAAATTCTTTTGTGATTATTAGGATTTAGTGCAAACCTTGATTGAGAAAGTGGTTTCCAGCACCAATAAAGAGGATGGCTTGCCCATTTGATTGAAAGCTCCCTTGCACCCAACATGTAACATTTCTTATTTGGTGATATCTCTCCTGAGAAGATCTGTGTCAATTAAAACGAAATAGTACCATGATAATTACTGTACTGTCATGCAATGAGACTAAAAGCCTTTTGTATGTGTTTCTGTAGTATGCTCTCGCTGAGAAGTGGTATAAGAGTAGTTGTAGTAAAGTCTGTTAATGTCAGAATAACTGGAATTCAAAAAATTCACAAAATCTACCATGATTCTATCTGTTTTGTATGTATTACTATCTATCTTATTCTGCGAGAATAAAGCTTTTCCATAAAGTCTCTCATCTATCTTAATCTACCATGATTCTATCTAATTTGTATGTATTACTATCTATCTTACTATCTGTCTTTGTTCAAGAAATTATCACAATTAATGTTTTCTTTAATGATTAGTAAAGGGGTATTTGTCAAGACTTCTTTTATTAAAAATTCTTTTAATAAAACATCTGTTATATGAGTATTTGAGGATATCATAAAGGGTGTAAATATGTCATCTATATATATATAAAACCAAAGCCTCTGCTGGCACCATAATTTTCCACGTCAGCACAATATTTTAAAAAATAAAAAACAAAAACAAAAACATTATAACTCCTAAAAACCCTAGCAACCTTACCCCTCTCTCAAGTTAAGAAATATAAAGCCATGGTTTTTGCAAACTCTCTCTCTCCAGACGTAGGAAGCCCTAAACGCACGGTATAGCATTCAAGATCTACAACGCACGGTATAGATTTTAGCTTATAAAGTTTAGCTTTTGTAAGGTTAGTTTTGTTTATATATTAATTAATACATTGTACTTTGTTCACCATTGAATACTCATATAATCAATTTCCAATTCAGTGTTTAAGAATTAAACCATATATATATAAAACCGAAGCCTCTGCTGGCACCACAACTTTCCACGTCAGCACAATATTTAAAAAATAAAAAATAAAAACAAAAACATTATAACTCCTCAAAACCCTAGCAAGCTTACCCCTCTCTCAAGTTAAGAAATATAAAGCCATGGTTTCTGCAAGCTCTCTCTCTCCCTAGACGTAGGAAGCCCTAAACGCACGGTATAGCATTCAAGATCTACAACGCACGATATAGATTTTAGCTTATAAAGTTCAGCTTTTGTAAGGTTAGTTTGTTTATATATTTTGATAGAGAAACATGTTCAATGTGGTACGGCTTAATAATCACATTAATAGCCAATAGTTAATACCATTTGCAAATTAAATTCATGGAGTTGCAATTTTCATTAAATCGTTCTATGGCTTGAAGCATTTGCATTTTAACAAATTGGACATGTCTTTAAAGTCCTTTTATTTCTTTTGAGAAAAAAAAAAAAAAAAAAGGAGAGGATATGTTAAAACTTGGCATCATCAACTTATAAGAGAGGATATGTTCTTAGATGGTAGGAATAGGACAAAATGGTTACACGTTTGCTATGCTTGACTGCCAAAAATTGCTCATAAAGATGTATGCACATGATCTACTTCCCTTTGCTTTTAGTGAAAGATTAAATGCACACCAATGTTGAGATCAACCACTCTAAAAAAATAGTTTGTGCAATCATAAAATATTATTATTAGTATGAATTTTATGGAGTTGCGGTGTTCAGGAATTAAACCAAAATTCTTTTAAATTATCTATAATATTTTGTCCTCCGAAAATTTTCTCTCTTTAATTTTATTATATTGTGTTTCTTAAGCTATAGAGAGATTTTCTTCTTTATTTTAAATTTTATGGGATGTAAAGAGATCTTTGATTTTGTGAAATAATTTATACTCTCTTCTTCTTTAATTTGATTTACTTACTATCTTTGGCACTTGCCATCAGCAATTACTCAAGGCCACTCTTATGGACTAAATCAACTTATTCTTCGGTCACCATTATTGATAAATGAGAAATCAAATCAAGTTTATAGTTTTTCTATTTGGTTGCTAGGGTTTTTGTTCATGAAATTGCTATTTTCTATTTAAAAATTTCACATGTAGGCTGTAGATCAATATTTATATTTCTTAACTTGGCATTTTGCACCTATGGCTAAAATTTGTGTGGATCTTTGGAAGTTCAAAAATCTTTTCTCCATTCACCATGGTTTTTCATTGAGTAATTTCTTTCTCTCTTACTCCTCTTGACGAGTTTTGTTTTTGACTAGAAGAAAGCTTTTTTGCTTTGAAGGTCATGCAACACTTGTCTCATTTTATTTGTCCTCACCACAAGGAAAACATCTAGGTAAGGCAAATAATATATTTTAAAGTTTGAATGGAAATTACCAAGTACAAGAGGTAAATCTTTAAGGGATGAGCTTAACTGTTTCTTATTTTCAATAATAAATCATTTTATTGCAATACCAGTAATTGTTTGAGAAATCCAATATGTTCATATCTCTATAGAATGGAGAATAATAGAAGCCAATTTTATTACAACTACTTAAATTGAGTTGACTTAATTCTGTACAATTACAAACTATAGCACGAAAGATAATGGAATTAATTGTTGTAATTTTTATTTTCTTTCCATGTTTTGAATTTCCTCTATATTATTGTTACAACTGAGCAAAGATTGAGAAAGTAACATTACTACTCTAATTTGAAGTTTAATGCGTCCATCTCAAGTCATGGTCTTTATTTATATATTTGTAGTTTATATTTCTAACCGTTGATGAGAAATTAAGGCTTAGTTGCACAATATGTGTAAATTCTTCAGAAGGCTACATTAGATAGTAAGTCAATGTGTCTCTTACATTTGGGTATTAGTTAGAATTGTTTTCAAATGATTGTACCAATAAAAGTGAATGTGTATAAATTTTGTTTAACTATCCCGTGCATCGCACGGGTTAGCGACTAGTTTATCATAATTTTATTTGGTACATCTGTCAAACTGTCAGTCCATTCATATTGACTAGAAGAAATTTTAAGCATAGTTCCATCTTTTATATCTTTTCCACTAAATTCTTTTTCATAAGGTGTTTGGACTATATGTTAGTGCCTATGGAAAAAGCAGTGGGATAATAAGAATAAATCTCTGTCTCTTTATCCTGTTTAAACTTCTTTATGGCATTATTTGTCAATTGGTTAACAAGTGATTTTTCTGTCTTTAGAGATGACAAATGTCTTTTTGTTCTACAGATTCTTTCTTTATTGATATCTTTTAGGATAGTGACTTTATTTAGGGAACAAATTTCTTTTGAGATTAGGGGTGAGGTGAATCTAAAAACTAGCATATTGATTTTAATTCATCCATCTATCATCAAAAGAGTGTAAAGCAAAGCCATAAAGGGATTTCTTAAAATAACTTTAGAAGAAAGGTCATTAAAAATAGTTTCAAAACATATTCCGTCATTACATATGTGAACATTAGGTATTTTATAATTAATTATCAGCTTTTCTCCATTGGCCTGAGTTAATCTTTTAGATGATTTTTCATAATATTTTAAAGGTATTAATCCTTCTTGTATACGATTCATGTCAGCTCCAAAATCTATCAAAGCAACTTTTGTCAAAGAGAATTCTTTATTAATTACTAGAGTGACTTATGTATTCCATTTTTGAAAAAGTCAATTAAACTTAAGAAATTCTGTCTATTGTTATCATTATTTGCAACATCTTTTTCTAATGAAGGTGGGTCTATCATGGGTTTAAATAATTCTTTCAAATTTTGTTTATCTATGTCTGTGTAATTATCTTCTTTAATTTCTTGTTTTACCATTTTTGCTTCTGTCATTAAGTCTTGTAGAGTTACTGGTTTTATGTTTGTTCCATCTTGTTTCATTTTTGTCTTTTCTTTCTTAGTTTTTTCTCCTTTTCCACATTCCATAACATGGTGTCCATATTTCTTACACTTGATACAAGCAATAGGTATGTCTGTAGAATCTTTCAATTTTAGTAAATTGCATTTTTTATCTTTTAGGTGATTAGGTAGATTATCTATCAATTTCATTATTATGTCTTTTTGTTTCCTTTTTCTTTTATTGACTTTGAGTGGGTTGGTTGATTTTAGTTCTTCTTTTTTTGTTGCTTGGTCTATCTCTTTCTGTTTAACGTCAAGCATTTCCATTAATTCATTTATTATATCTTTCTCAAACTCTAATTTACTGATTTGTTTAACAATTTTATTATGTCTATCACATTATTTCTTAGTATGACCATATTGTTTACATTTATGACAAATAGTATTTCCAGTGTGTCTGTTATTTTTCTCATTATCTAATGACTCAGTGGTATTAAAACTATTATGTCTCTTTTTCTGTCTATATCTAAAGGTGAATTTAAAATTTCTATCTTTTTAGTTAATTCTGCTAAACTATTAATTTGGGTATATATCATAGATCTTTCAATCGATTTTAGTCTTTCATCAATTTTTTCCTTTAGACTATCATTTTTCTTAGGACTATTATTTGTCCATCCTTTGTTGACTAGTTCTACTAGAGCACTCCTTCACAAGATGTAGTTAATACTTTAATTTTTACTAAAACTAAACATTTTGTTGGAGATCCTAATCAATATAAAGAAAGAGCTTCAAATATTTTAATTAATTTAAGATGTCCACAACTTTTAGACTTTAGATGGTATAAAGATGTTTTTATTTCAAAAGTATTAAGCAGAAATGACTATCAACAATCTTACTGGAAAGAAAAATTTATTGCTGGTTTACCTTATTTTTTTGCTCAAAAAGTTAGACTTGACATAGCCAATAATGGTGGGACTATAGACTATCCTAGCTTAACTTATGGTGATATAATATCTTCAATCAATAAAAGAGGTCTATGGTTATGTAATGATCTAAGACTAAAAAATCAGATAGAAAAAGAAAAAAGATATGCTAAAAAGGAGCTAGGAACTTTTTGTGAACAATATGGCTTTGATCTGTTAATTGCTCCTTCTAGGAAAAGAAGGAAAGAAAAGAAAGATGTTGATAGATATAAAAACAATAATAGAAGATGCAATAAAAATAGATTTAAAGATAAGAAAGAAGAGTACTTTAAAAGAAAGAAACATGATAGACATAGAGAAAATGACATTGTTTGTTTCAAATGTGGTAAAAAAGGACATACTAGTAAATATTGTAACATTGAAAGAAAGATAAATAAACTTGACATATCAGGAAAGTTAAAGAATAAATTGATGAATATACTAATAGATAGTGATGAAATAGATAATGAAATTCACTAGATAGATAATTGTGATATCGCTTCATCATCGACAGATGTTTCTTCAAATAGTGAAAGAATTGATAGGAAAAACAAACATTTGCTATCTTTAAAGACAGAAATAATATATGAAAGAATTGCTAATCGATTGGCAAACCCCACATTGAATCATAAAATAAAATTATTTAGACAGCAGATTGAGACAGAAATTTGTTCTAATCTCCCTACTGCTTTTTGGGATAGGCACCGACATATAGTACAATTACCTTATGAAAAAGATTTTAATGAAAGATAGATACCTACTAAAGCTAGGCCAATACAAATGAATAATGAATTATTAGAACATTGTAAGAAAGAAATTGAAGATCTTTTAAGTAAAGGTTTGATCAAAAAGAGCAAGTCTCCTTGGAGCTGTGCTGCTTTTTATGTTAATAAACAGGCAGAATTGGAACGAGGAGTTCCAAGATTAGTTATAAATTATAAACCTTTAAATAAAGCCTTACAACGGATAAGATATCCCATTCCCAATAAGAAAGATTTACTTGGCAGACTCCATGAAGCAACCATATTTTCCAAATTTGATATGAAAAGTGGATTTTGGCAGATATAGATAGATGAGAAAGACAAATATAAATCTGCTTTTACATTTCCTTTTGGTCATTATGAATGGAATGTTATGCATTTTGGTTTAAAAAATGCACCTAGTGAATTTCAAAATATAATGAATGACATATTTACACCTTTTACAAATTTCTCAATTGTTTATATAGATGATGTCTTAAATTTTTCCAAATCAATTGAAGACCATTGGAAACATTTAGATATATTTGACAAAATAGTTAAACATAATGGATTGATCGTCTCAACCACTAAGATAAATTTATTTCAAGATAAGATCCGATTTTTAGGTCATAACATTTATAAAGGAACCCTTAGCCCTATTAATAGAGTCATTCAATTTGTAAATAAATTCCAGATGAAATAAAAGATAAAAATCAGTTACAGAGATTTCTTGGTACTCTAAATTATGTTTCAAACTATTTTCAAGGATTAAGAAAAATATGTAACCCTTGTATAAAAGGCTAGAAAAGAAGCCTCCTCCATGGATAGACAGACATACTATGATGATTCGACAGATTAAAAAATATGTTAATCAACTCCCTTGTATTGTTATTCCGTAACCCATACTTTTAAAATTGTTGAGACAAATGCTTCTAACATAGGTTATGGTGGAATTCTAAAGCAGGTAGCAAAAAATAATGCTAAAGAACAGATTGTTAGATTCCATTCTGGTTCCTGGTTCGCTACCCAGCAGAATTATAGTACTATTAAGAAAGAAATTTTATCTGTCATATTATGTGTTTCAAAATTTCAAAATGATCTTTTTAATCAAAAGTTTTTAATTCGAGTTGATTGCAAAAGTGCTAAAGAGGTTTTACAAAAAGATGTCCAGAATCTTGTGTCTAAATAGAGTTTTGCTAGATGGCAGGCTATTTTAAGTGTCTTTGAATTTGATATTGAATATATTAAAGGAGAAACTAATTCAATTCCTGATTTTCTAACCTGTGAATTCCTACAGGAAAGATGAGTTCCCCCTCTAATAAGAGTAACTTCCCAAAACCCAGAAGCAGATAGTCTTATGCTGCTACTCCTATTCCCCCTAGTAGATTCCTCCTTTGCCTCCTTTGCCCTTCTTTCACCGTACCTACACTCTCTTCAAACAGATCCCAAGAAAGATCCCCATTGACATGCAGCCCAAACCCCTTTAACCCACTCTCCCCAAGCCACACTTCAACAACCAAACAGACATACGCTTCACCCTTAAATCTCCCTTAAAAAAACCATTTAACATAGCTGCATCCTCTTTTCCCCCTTTAGCTTCTCCCTCCAATCAACCAAAGTACAAATCCTCCACCTTTTAGGAAGCCCAAGCCTCAAAAGAAGACCACAGTATTGAACTCCCGAAAGTACCCTCTTTTATGGATTGAACTAGAATACCAGTACATAATAGATAGCCTCTCCCTAGTCAGACTGCTCATACCCCCAGGATGGGAACATCCTAAGATAGAAACATCAAAAACCTAGAAATTTTATGAGTTTATTTTGGTTGATACAGACTCAATCCTAGTAACTCATATGCCTTGCTCCTAAGACCCATATATAATTGGCTACTCTAAAGTAGTCATAAAACATATCCTCTCCCCTGCCAATGGAAAGCACCACCCTGGACTACTAAAAAATTTTCCCAACCCTTTAACCCCCAGTTTTATAATTATTATGACTATATAGAAGCCTGGGATAGGTCCCTTCTATTCCAAAACAATATTTACAGACATAATTGGTTTTTTCGCTTTGATATGTATAGAAAGAAAGACATAATGATTCCAAGATGGTTCATTGATTGGTGAAATTCTCATGGTCCTGAAGCTATGATTCTCCCTCCTGATCTTCTAAAAGCTTATAAGACTTTCAAGAAAGAACCAGACATACCGCACCTTAAGAATTTTCCACATCTTTTGCAGTTTTATTATAGGTTTCCAAACCTTCCATGGATTATTAAATGGGAATTCAAGATAGAAAAGCATCCCCAGTATCCTTTCCCTATACTCACTCGAAAGTTTAAATTAAAATGGTGGAATAAGTTTAATTTTGATCACATCTGCCAAGAACTATAGAAAAAATCCTCTCCTTCCCAGATAGAAACTTCTAATTTCCTTCTAGAAAAGAGTCAAGTCCAGTGCCAGCTTGCCCCCGTCTCAGACAAGAGACAGCTTAAGAAGCAATTACTTGAAGCTACATCACAAATTTTAGATGATGAAGATGACACAATGATAGAGTCTTCCTCTCCAAATTACAGGACTCACCCAGAAATGTTCCAAGACTCTTAAGATCCTTACAAAATATGATAGAATAAGACAGAAGAGGAGAGAAAGACAATTATGACAGACCACTATTCATCAACATGTTCAAATAGCTTCTAGACAGAATAAGACGACAGATCCAGAAAGATCAGAAATTACTTTTGACAGGTTACTATTCATCAGCACGCTTGAATGGTACCCTGACAGATTCCCAGACAAACTACTGTTTATGAATAGTAAAAGTTATTTCTACAAGGTTCCACAAGTTTCCATCGATAGATTAACTTAAGTTAATTTTACTTACTTAGGTTACTTTTGAAGACATACCATTGTTTCTTTCATCTATAAAAAGAAAGACTCCGAAGACAGAAGATAAGTCTAAATTCTAGGTCCAATTTCTAGGTTCAAATTTAGAGGTTTTGGTTCTAGAAAGAAGATAGCCCTCTCTCCCTTAGAAAGAATCTTGTAATCTTGTAACCATTCCCTTTAGATAGAATCTTGTAACCTTTCAGTTTTAAAGACAGATTTTACTTTGTAATCTTGTAACTCTTTAGACAGAGTTTTATTTTCAAAGCTTGTATCAAAGATAGACGTTTTTAGTTTTAGTCAAAGATAGAAGTTTTTATTCAAGTAAGATTTTACTACTTTTTGTTTTCATATTCCATATTCCATATTCCGTTTTAAATTATTTTGAATATATCTATTTTGCTATTTTCTTCTTTATTATCTATTTTATCACTGTTTAGGCTTCCATATTACTGCTGTGCTCTCTCTCCTATGTATGTTTTGACAATATTAATATGGAAGCATAAACAATGATAAGATAAATAATAAAGAAGAAAATAGCAAAATAGATATATTCAAAATAAGTTAAAACAGAATATGGAATATGAAAACAGAAACTAGTAAAATCTTACTTGAATAAAAACTTCTATTTTTGATTAAAACTGAAAAGTTCTGTCTTTGATATAAGCTTTGAAAATAAAACTCTGTCTGAAGAGTTACAAGATTACAAAGTAAAATGTCTTTGAAACTGAAAGGTTACTAGATTCTATCTAAAGGGAAGGATTACCGGATTACAAGAGTCTTTCTAAAGGAGAGAGGGCTATCTTCTTTCTAGAACCAAAAACCTCTAAATTTGAACCTATAATTTGGACATGTCTTCTGTCTTCGAATTCTATCTTTTTATAGATGAGATAAACCATGGTAAGTCTTCAAAAGTAACATAAGTAAGGTTAGCTCAAGTTAGTTTGTCGGTGGAATATTGTGGAAAATACTATTGATGAACAATAGTCTTTCATAAAGTGACTTTTGACGAATCTGTCAGCTTCTATTTTGAGAGCTTTGGATGACGTGGTAATGAATAGTAATGACTTATGAACATTCGTTTGTATCTAACTAGACTGTCTTGGATCTGTCTGGAAGTTATTCACGAGTGCTAGTGAATAGTGGTCTGTCTATCCGTGAGAGCATTCTATCTATCTATCAGTCTGTATCCGCGTAGTTATCATAATCTAGTGGATCAGAGTTATCTTCATACTGCTCATGCTCATGGAGTACTCCATAATTACCACATAGAACACAGTACGAAATAGGAAGAAAGGTAGGAGCACAATTCTTTGTCATTATTCTGGGGTCTCTAGTAATCTTTCTTTTCCCAATAAGCCTCCTTGATAAAGGTCTTGGTCCATATATAGCTATCCTATTGGTGTAGCCATATAGGTGGAGGTCATGATCTAACTCTTTATGTACTTCATAAATCTTATTACTCATGAAATTAGACCATTCTTGTGCCAAAGCATATGGGTCATCAAGTGATAGGTAAGTCTTCCTTGTATACTAGTAGTAGTCAGGACTACAATTGAAATCACTTATGAGAACCAAAATGTGTGTTGGCTGGGCTTCCATATAGTAACTAGTGTCCCAGGTTAGGAGAGTGCTCCAAATAGTAAGCTTCATATAATTAGGTCCTCCAATCTGTGCAGCTGCTTCTTAGATGACTTTAGGAAATAAACTAATCTGAATTCTAGAAGTTAGGATTAATTTGCTGATAAACCTTGCTTCTAGCATTTTAGATAACCATGAAGGATCATAAATCACTGGATCCTCTATCTCTGTGTTGGTAAGTAATCTCAGATAGGGATGTTGTCCATCATAAACTCTTTCTGTTTCTCCAAAGCTTTCATACCATGTGGCTTTATGAGATAGCCATATGTCGTTTATAAATGCTGTAGAGATTAATACTTTAAAAAGATATATCCATCTGTCATAAGAACTTGTTATGGCTTTATGAGTTAGTATATTCTGTTGGATTCTAGGGGGTAAGGTTCTAATGGCAAGTCTCATTTTTTGCTGAATCTTAGGGTGGAGCTTTGAAAAGCTTGTTCCCATAAGATAGCTTTTTAGAGACTGTGGTTTTGTCTTTGTGGAGCTTGAATCTCCATCCTCCTTGCCAGGGAGTTGACTACCAAGTGCTTCAATAAATGCACTGGTGCTAACAAGATGTAATTCCAAAGCCTTAAGGATCTTTTGGAATAAGGGTTTCTGTCTGAGGGTGAAGGCTACTTGGAAATTATCAAGAAGTAATTTAATATGAAAAGGAAGGTCTGTAAATTCTCCGTTCTGAAAAGTGAGATCAGTGCGTAGCACTTCTTGCAGAATTTCACTTTTTTTACCACATGAATACATTGCCTTTGCTATCAACGTATCCTAAAGGGATATTGTCTCAATTGAGATGCCTTCATGCTTATCCAAAATCTTTGCTCAGACCTTTGGGATTTGTTTGGGTTGCATCGCTAATGCCTTGCCCTTTTCTTTCATGGAGGGTCTTTTATCCATATTAGTCTGCAAGTGGCTTTTGATAAAAGCATTAGTTGGTATATCATTATGTCTTGAAACAATATCTTCAAAATAGACAATATTTTGAAAATAAACATTTCTTTGCAAAGCTTCTTTAAAATTCATTTTAAAAACTTCTCTGTCAATGTCTTTCTGTAAAATTCCTTTAAAATGTTTTATAAGAAAATCATTTTTAAAATTTAAAGCATATATAATAGAACAAACTTCTTTCTCTACACCTTTGTGCTCTTGCTGAGTAGTGGTATAAGAGTAGTCATGATGAAGTCTGTTAATGCCAGAGTGACTGGAATTCAAAAATATTACAAAGTCTACCATAATTCTATCCGTTTTGTATGTCTTACTATATATCTCATTCTGCGTGAATATGTGAAATAGAGCTTCTCCATAAAGTCTTTCATCAACCACTATAATAGTCTAGGGAAAATTTGTCAGAGACTTATAATTAACTCTTCTTATTAGAAAATTAAATATGTCTTTGTTCAAGAAATTAACACAATTAACGTTTTCTTTAATGATTAGTAAAGGGGTATCTATCAAGACTTCTTTTATTAAAACTTCTTTTATATGAGTATTTGAGATTACTATAAAGGGTGTAAGTATGTCATTTATTATAATTTTGCTTGGTACATCTGTCAAACTGTCAGTCCATTCATATTGACTAAAAGAAATTGTAAGCATAGTTCTTTCTTCTGTATCTTTTCTATTAGAGTCTTTCTCACAAGATGATTGTACTAAATGTCGGTGCCTATACCAAAAAGCAGTAGGCAGATTAGAACAAATTTCTATCTCAATCGGTTGTCTGAATACTTATATTTTATGATTTAATATGAGATTTGTCAATTGATCAGCAATTCTTTCATATATTATTTCTCACTTTAAAGATAACAAATGTCTTTTTTTAATGTAAATTCTTTCTTTGTCAATTCTTTTATTATGGAAGTATTATCGAGTGAATAAATTTCTTTCGGGATTGGTGGTAAAATGAATTTAAAAAGTATTTCTGTTTCTAATACATTAGTTTTAATTCCATTGTCTGTTGTTAAGAAGGGATAAAGTAAGGCCATAAAGGGATTTTCTAAAATAATTTTAGAAGAAATGTCTTTAATTAAAAAAAAAAAAAAGTTTCAAAACATATTCCATCATTACTTATGTGAACATTAGGTATTTTGTAATTAATTATGAGCTTTTCTCCACTAGCTTGAGTTAATCTTTCAGATGATTTTTCATAATACTTTAAAGGTATTAATCCTTCTTGTATATAATTCATGTTAGCTCCAGACTCTATCAAAGAAACTTCTGTCAAAGAGAATTTTTTATTAATTACTAAAGTGACTTCTGTATGCCATTTATGAAAAATTACTCTGTCAATTAAACTCAAGAAATTTTGCCTATTGTTATCATTTTCTAAAACATCTTTTTCTAATGAAGGAGAGGGGGGGGGGGGGGGGGAGGGGGGGGTCTATCATGGGTTTAGAAAATTCTTTTAAATTTATTAATTCTGCAATATTTTGTTCAACTATGTTTGTGGAATTATCTTCTTTAATTTCTTTAATTTTTGTTTTACTATTTTTGCTTGTCATTAAGTCTTGTAGAGTTACTAGTTTTATGTTTGTTCCATCTTGTTTCATTTTTGTCTTTTCTTTCTTAACTTTTTCTACTTTTCCACATTCCGTAACATGGTGTCCATATTTCCTACACTTAATACAAGCAATAGGTATGTCTATAGAATCTTTCAATTTTAGTAAATAGCTTTTTTTTTTTTTTTTTTAATCTTTTTGGTGATTAGGTAGATTATCTATCAATTTCATTATTATGTCTTTTTGTTTCCTTTTTCTTTTATTGACTTCGAGTGGGTTGGTTGATTTTAGTTCTTCCTTTTTCATTACTTGGTCTATCTCTTTCTTCTTAATGTTAAATATTTCCATTAATTCATTTATTACATCTTCCTCAAATTCTAATTTACTGATTTGTTTAGAAATTTTATTATGTCTATCACATTGTTTTTTAGTATGTCCATATTGTTTACATTTATGTCAAATAGTATTTCTAGTATGTCTGTCTTTTTTTTTTTTTTTTTTTCATTATCTGATGTCTCAGGAATATCTAAAACAGCTATGTCTCTTTTTCTGTCTATATCTAAAGGTGAATTTAAAATTTCTATCTTTTTAGTTAATACGGCTAAACTATTATTTTGAGTGTATGTCATGGATCTTTCAATTGATTTTTGTCTTTCATCAATTTCTTCCCTTAAACTATTACTTTTCTTGGGACTATTATCTTTCTCTTCTTTGTTGACTACTTTTTCTACACTGACACTACTATGTCTTTCCTTTTCTATCTCTTTCCTTGTCATGTGTCTTTCTTTTTCTCTTTCTTTTTCTATGTTTCTTTCTATATCTAACTTCTTACGTAGAGTTTCTATATTGGCTAGCTTTAGAGTGTTATCATTTTGTCTTTCAATTTTTTTCTAACAACTCTTTTACTATGCCTTTCTTTATCATTCCTTTTTCTTTGTCTTCATCAATTATGTCTAGGTTCTTCTTTTGTATTGTTTCTATAGCACTAGGATTCTTTCCCTTGTCTTTTATATGTGTTGTTCTATTAGGCCATCTTTCTTATTATTAATCTTTTATCTTTCTATATCATCTTCTTCTTGCATTATTTCTATAGGACTACTTTCTTTCTCTACTTCTATCATTCTTGACTTTTTTTGCACTATGTGACTATCTTCTTTACTATCTGTTAGAGTTCTTTTTAGTATCTTTATGTCATTTCTTTCATTAGTTGTCTCTATTAGGCTATCTTTTTTACTATTTTTTATATTTGTCATGTTTATAAGTCTGTCAATACTTGCTAAGTTATTCTTTTGTCTATTATGCCAATTATCTATCATGATTTTTGCTAAAGGTGATCTATGATGGGGTTCAAATTCTTTTTATTTTCTAACTCTGAATTTAAAGTTTTCATTCTTTCAAGGAGGTCTAAGAAACTATAATTTTTTCTTTCTATTCTAGTGTATGTAATGGATCTTTCAACAGTTTCGAAAGATTCTAATTTTTTATTAATCGTGTCTAACAAACTGTTGCAACTTAAATATTGCTCCCAAGTGCAGGATTGTTGCAAAGTAATAACTCGAAAAGTCTAAGGTCGAATCCACAGGAAAAAGGGAATTGATTAGCTAACCACAAGAGAATAAAACTAAAATAATAAAGTTTAAATAAAGAGATTTTTGATAGTTTTAGTAAAGGTAATTTAAATTGAGAGAAAATAACATTATATTAAGGTGTTAAGGTTTAGGGATCCACACACAACTCATTTATTGGTAGTCTTAACAATATTTATTTTATAACTCAACTAAAATTCATACAAAGGATGATCTTAGGCAGATGATTTAACAATAAAAACTCAAGAATTAATTGTCTAAGGTAGTTTCATGCAATTGATTGATTTTAGGCCAAACAAAACTAGTGAATTAGTTCGTAGGGAATACTAAGCATTTAACGTGCCAGGATTATACAGAACTAAACACTTTTCTAGATGAGTAAAACAATCAAAAACATAATAACATAAGCATTAAAACCAATAAATAATTGTTAAAAACATAACAATAAATGGTTGGGTTTCACCCCTTACCTTAGGAAGGATTCTAGCAAGCCATAACACAAAGAAAACTATAAAAACTGTAAAGAAACTTTAAGAAAACCTAAATTATGCTCTACAGCAGATCCCCTCTGAATTTTGCCCTAAAGAGCCTTTAAATAGGTCAAGGAATCCTATTACAAGTTGAATTTCCGTTTGGAGAAAATCCCAGGTTTTTAGGCTTCACTTAACTGATGTTTTTGGACCATTTAACTTGAGAATTCAGACTTTTGGTTAACAACAAAGTTGTAGCCCTTTAAGTTAGCTTTCCAGTCCAACTTGAATCATCTCGATTGGACATTGAACCGAAAGTTATGCTCTAAATACTAACTGATGTGCAAGCTGGAATCCTAATCCAAATTGGACTTGGATTAGGTGCAAATTTCCTTTGGTTCCTTGCTCCAATTGGACTTGAATTTAATTGGGTTGGCCTTCTTTGACTTCATCATGACCATTGTAAAATTAAAGTCCTTTAGCTTTCTTCTTTGCACAAATCTACTTATTTAATTTCACTATCCTACAAAAGACAAATTCACGCATTAAAATTCAATTAAGCACAAAATTGATTATTCAACATAATTCCAAAATCAACTATAAAATGCATGAATTAACTCAAAATAAGTATGATAATGTTTTCTAATAATGATATAAATATGCAAAATTAAGCTATTATCACAAACTATTATTGTGTCTATCAGTCTGTCGGTTGATTTTATCTCTTGGTAATGTACTCCAATTATATGTGTTATTATTATAGTTATAATCATCTATATCAATGTTAGAATCAGAATTTGTTTCATCATAATCCATATTACTATTTAACCAATTATTGTCTATATCTCTTATGCTATAACCTTCATCATAATCCATATCATCATAGTCCATGTTTCTAATTAGTATGTGCCTAGCCTAAGTGTGAACAAGCAAACAAATGATGAACTAATAAACATATTTATTCTATTTCCAAGCAATTAATAATTACTGGTAGAACTATTACTAACCACTGGTATCCTTGCTATTGGGACCACCCAAACAACGCATGTTCGTCGGCTAACATAACAGGCTGACCAACGCGAGACTATGGTTTGCCAACAAGTGTGAGGCTGACCAACACTATCAAATAGCAAGTAGTGGCTATAGTAGTAATATCTGTTCTTAGTAACTTCTTCACTGCAAAGAAATAAAACTCATACATCTACCATCCATGGCTTTAATACCAAAACATAAAACATACCCAGGAGAGAGCACAACAGTAATATGGAAGCATAAACAATGATAAAATAGATAATAAAGAAGAAAATAACAAAATAGATATATTCAAAATAAGTTAAAACGGAATATGGAATATGAAAACAGAAACTAGTAAAATCTTACTTGAATAAAAACTTCTGTCTTTGATTAAAACTGAAAACTTTTGTCTTTGATACAAGCTTTGAAAATGAAACTTTGTCTGAAGAGTTACAAAATTACAAAGTAAAATATAACTTTGAAATTGAAAGGTTACAAGATTCTATTTGAAGGGACAAGTTATAGGATTACAAGAGTCTTTCTAAGGAAGAGAGGGCTATCTTCTTTCTAGAACCAAAACCTCTAAATTTGAACCTAGAATTTGGACCTGGAATTTGAACCTGTCTTCCGTCTTTGGAGCTTGTCTTTTTCATAGATGAGATAAACCATGGAAGTCTTTAAAAGTAACTTGAGTTAGTAAAGTTAACTCAAGTTATTCTGTTGGTGGAAACTTGAAGAATATTGTGGAAAATACTATTGATGAACAGTAGTCTTTCATAAAGTGACTTTTGATGAATCTGTCTAGAAATCTGTTAGGGTATTATTCACGTGTGGAGATGAATAATGGTCTATTACAGCTGTCTGATCTTTTTGGATTTGTTTGGATAGTTCGCCTGGAAGCATATTAATGAATAATAATCTATCATAATTTTCTTCCTTAATTCTGTCTAATAGTAGCTATATTTGCTATTCTGTCATTATGTCTGGCCTTTCTAATAATTGCCTTTTTGATAATCACCACTCGAATACACCGTCATTGCTGACTTTGTATTCTGAAGGGATGTTGCCTCTATTGAGACGCTTTCATGCTTTTTTTGAATTCTTCATTGAAGATTTCTGTTTTGGCAAAATTCAGTCTGAGAATTTAGCCTTAGGATGGCTATCTTGCTTGCCAGGCAATTGACTGTTAATTTAAAAATTAACAAATTAATATAATGCAAGTATGCCTTAGTTGGAGTCCTTCATACAATTGATGATCAAATTTAGGCAGTGTAGCTTTAAATGCTACTGAGGGAGTTTTTTCAAAGGGTTCTATTAGAAGGCTATCTATTTCTGAGAGAGACTTAACTATTTTAGAGAAGATCTGAGAAGGACTTTGTTAAATTGAGCAAATTCTTTCAGTTAATATAAAATCTTTTTGAAAACAAACTTTAAATAAGCTTTTTGGAAAGAGATATATATATATATATATATATATATATATTTCTTTTTGAAAATAATATGTATGTGCTTAAATGCTATTGGGTAGATTTTATAGCATCATCTGCCATTGGGTTTATAGTAGCAACAGTATCTGTTGCTGGTACAATTTTGTTGGTACTCATGCCTTTAAATATGGAGATTTCTTTCAACAAATGTATATCTTTGGGGACGGGGGTAGGATAAACTTTAAGAATATTTCTGTCTCAAAAATTTGAGTATATATTCCATTGTCTATCGTAGAAAAAGGATAAAGTAAAGCCAAAAAAGGATTTCCTAGAATAACTTTAGAGGACAATTTGTCTGTTACGAAGAAAGGTGTTCTAAAATTGATTCCATTATTATATATGTATGTCTTTATCAATTTATTACTTATTTTAGTCTATCACCATTAGCTTGAGTTAATCTGTCTGTTGTTGATTCATAATATTTGGAATGTATTAATCCTTCCTATATGCAATTCATGTTAGTACCTGAATCAACAAGGGCAACAATTGTTAATGAAAATTCTTTATGAAGAATCAGAGTTATTTTAGTATACCATTTATGGAATATCATTCTATCGATTATATTTAAAAATTCATCTTTATAAGAACTTTTATCAGTATAATCATGTCTGTTGGGAAGAGAGGACTTTGTCAAAGGTTCATTACAATATTTAATTCTATCCTTTATACTAATTACTTATGCGGCTATCTGCTCAGTCATGTCTTTTAAAATGAAATTTTTTTATTTTAATTCTTTCAATTCTTTTCTTAGATTATTAATATCTATATGTAAATTTGTCACTGTTACAAGTTTACTGGGTTTAAATCTGTCAGTTTTTTCTAATAGAAAACATTGTTACAATTTTCTGGTTCGTTTTCAGCTAGCCCTACATCTAAGCCTGTGTTCAAAGAAAAATATTTTCAATTCTATGTTAGATTCTTCAAACCAATAATTATGCACTAAATTAACTGTGAAAAGAGCATATATGCCACATCTTTAGATCTTTTAAGGTCCGAGAGAGAGTATGGGGAAGGTTCAAATGACCATGCTATTAAGCACAATAGCACTCTCATGAACCAAATAAATAAAAAAATTCTTTACACAACAGATTGTCTTCATCATAATTCAAGAAAATAACATATTTGGAGCCCAAGTTTTGCAATAAACAGTTCTAGTTAATAAAGTTTACACAAAGAAGCACAAGACTTGAGATTACTCTTTAGGTCTAAGTTCAATTCCCTCAACAATAAGACCACCTTTTAAATGCTCACCCTTCACCTCCTTTAAGCACATCTTCACCTCCTCATCACCTTCATCATTATAAAAATACCCCAACTTAATCTCTATCCATCCATCTTTGCGTTCACCAGGGCCTGCATGTCTCTCTTGAAAGACCTTTGATTTCATTGCTTTAATTCGATTCACAGAAGGTATACTTTCCAAAGATTGTTTTTCAATTTTAGGGCGACTTAAGTATACTGTCCCTTGTGATTTGAAATTACCAACTTCAAGTGACACCTCTGATGGTAAAGAGTCTAACCCATAAGCACGATCAGCAAAGTTCACAATGAGATAGGCACCATAACTTGTTCTTGGTGATAGCAATCGAGTGCTCAACAAGCCTTCAATTTGTAGCCAGGAAATGGTCCTAAGCTCAGCAACTTCAGCAAATCTGAAAGTTTGGCAAAGAAAATAAGCTGTTAATTATATTTTTTTAATAGAAAACACTATGATCAATCATGCGAATTTTGTATCGATTAATCATAAAGAATAAAATTTTAATTTAGAAACGAATGCATGTGTTAAGTTGAACATTATGTCTAAATAAAGCAAGTTAACACACTAAGAACTATTGTGTATCATTTAATTTAATCTTATCCCAAGGATCATTCATTGCTACTTGAATCCTAGACATGGAAAGGGTTATCTATTTGCTACTCCTTTTTGTAGTTCTAATTGGTATTTATTTATTTTATAAATATTATTTTGGGGTTAATGCATGAATACACCTTCAAAGCATTAACCTTTAGCAATGCAATGATAAATTCTTTTGTGATTATTAGGATTTAGTGCAAACCTTGATTGAGAAAGTGGTTTCCAGCACCAATAAAGAGGATGGCTTGCCCATTTGATTGAAAGCTCCCTTGCACCCAACATGTAACATTTCTTATTTGATGATATCTCTACTGAGAAGATCTGTGTCAATTAAAACGAAATAGTACCTTGATAATTACTGCGTGTACTGTCAATCTGTCATGCAATGAGACTAAAAACCTTTGTATGTGTTTCTGTAATATAAAAACAAATAAAGAAAAGGTGGAAACCAAAAAGCATTAAAAGAAAAACACAAAAAGAAAAAAGAGCATGGTTCATAGGGGAAGCACACAAAAGTTGACTTCAGGAAAGACCACCCAATACGAATCATAACTCATAAGGATAAGTTTATGAGGAAGAGATTGGGCCACCTTTTCTATATTCTTATCTCTATCAAGAAATTATGCTGATAAAAACGAAACATGATCTTTTATATATAGAGTACGTGGACTGGAATTAGACCGCCGGGATAAGATAAAAGCAATGCAGATGAAATGATTGATTATAAGCAGGCAATTGCGTGGACAAAATCACATGATGATATTGGATTGGATCTGTTTCAATCTTCTACTTTTTTTTTTTTTTTTAATGTGATAGCCTTAATTAACACTGTGTCTTGGAATTTATAAAATAATAAAAAAAAGAATAAAATAAAATGGATAAATGATAAAGAATTCAGTTGTTGTGTTCCTAAGTTTTTTTTTTTTTTTTGGTTATTATTTCCAACCTATGATTTTCGCTCTATTATAATTAATTGCTTTATATTGTTAGGCCAAGAAACCAATTGATTTTTGTTAAAAGTGAGATTAAATTCCAAAATTTTAATTCAATGATAAGAGATTTTACTAGTTGAGTTGAGCTAATTGAAACCCGCGTATTTAAGAATTTGTAAGGAAAAAAAAATTAAAAGAAAAGAAATATATTTTACTAAAAATATATACCCTTTATATTATATTTTAGTATGAAAAAAATAAGAACAATAATATGATTTCTTCTTAACTAATGAAGGGGGATGGAAGTGAAAAAGACTTTTACAAGGAAATGGACATTTAATTCCATTCACTTCTATGCCTTTCTTCAATCCTAAGCCCCTTTGCATTCTATTTATTCTATTAAACAGTGCATTCAAATGCACTGTTAAGGCCATTTGTGCATCTACAAGCGATGGAACAAATATGAAGTTTGGTACAAAATTCATATTTGGTCCACCGCCTGTAGATGCTCAAGCAACCTTGGTGAATTATCCATAATGCATTGTCTCATTAATTTTTTATTTATTTCTCATTAGTATACAGAAGGCTGCATATGCATTCATTGTCAATGGATCATATTAACTCCTTCGTAATTGATCTAATGCTTTGCATGCATAGGCCACCTTGAGAACAAGTTATATTTATTTTCCTTTTCTCTTCTTCTAGCTTCTAGCGTATGAAAGCCTTTCAGGGCTTTTTCTTTGCTTTCATAAAAAATGTATTAGTTATAAACTCCTTAAATTAGTTTATGTTTCATTCTCATCCACCTTATTACTGACTAAAGGCAGATAAACTCCTTAAATTAGTGTATGTTTCATTCTCATCCACCTTCACTACAACAAATCTGACTTTTTTGAAAGGTCAAAACCCTTAAAAAAAGTATTAAAAAACCCTTAAGAAATATAAGCTTATTGCTGACTAAAGGCAGCCAAACAAAAGCGGTAGCTAAGAATTTTCTTTTGGGAGGCGCCTCCCAAACTAATTTAGGAGTTTGGGAGGCACCTCCCCACCCCCCCCCCCCCTCCCCCAAACCCACACAAAGTAGAAATTAGTATCTTCATAAAATAAAAAGATGCTTGATGGCAATTTTTCATAGAATAAAATTGATTATTTTCCGATTCCATAGTGAAATTCCTAAAACTTTCATTTTTAATATAAACTACTAAATTTCCTACCAAATGGGAGTAAAAAATCTCAATTCAACTATGAAATTTTCAAAAATATAAATGATCCAAAATTGTAAGTGATAAAAAAACACATTTTATAATAATAAAAAAAAAATTGAGAAAAATAAAGTAGTTTCTCTATAACTATCAGACAAATTAAACAATTATCTTTTTTAGGACAAAGTCTAACTCAAATATTGGGGGGAATTCCTATTTTTGTAAACTAGCCAAGATAAACTCCATATGCTACATAGTATAACTTTATATTTCTCCTTAGGGTTGGTCAAACGTACTCTCTGGTTTAAAATTCCTATCCAGCCTTAATTAATTCTTGTCCTTTCGTAATTACGAAAGGACAAGAATTAATACAAGGGAAGCCATGAGGATTGCCTCTCAGTGTACATTCTAGCAATCTATTTTTCTTATTAATTACATTCTAATCATGTTAGCAATTTTTTCGTTACTTGTTTTTATGCATTTGACAAATGTTCCAATTTTTATTTTTTTCCAAAACTTATTTTACTTTACTACATACCAAGAAAAGGAATAATACTAATAGGTAGTAGTTGACATTAGTGCAATGAGAAAAAGAGTGAATAGAAATGACAGATTATTGTGGCATAATTGTCCTAAAAAATCATTGTAAAGATAATGGACAATAGTTATGTGTGCACTAGAGTTAATAATAATTTATAATTAATTACCTTTCTACCTCCATCAATTAGTTGTGGTTTACTTAACCTGGAAAACAACTCTTTCTTGGATGAATAAGCCAATGGAGAGACTAATCTGGAGAGGGTTTCTTCATAGTTAGATGGCAGAAATTTCTCCCACACGGTGTCTGAATCAGCCATGTACCGGATTAGCGACGAGACAAAGGTGGATCGGCACACATCTTGAGGAGATGTTAAGGACATAATGTGTGCAAAACAATCTTCAGGCAAGAGATCCAAATTGATTTCTCTCATACTTATTGATGATCACAAACTATGACACAATGAAACAAAATATGTTGCATATAAAACGAAGAACAATGGTATTATTGTGGCCTTATTTTTAAAAGTATTGTATCTAATGCATTTCTAAGTCTCAAACTGGATCTATATATATAGAGTATATATATACCAAATGGTCCAATAGTATCGTTAATATGACGACATTAATTTCTTTTGGGTCCATTTAGTATGACAACATGAAGGGAAAACATGAGGACATCCAATGACACTCAAAGACGTGATAATTTTAGGGACTGATACGTTAGTATGATGTTACATCTTGAATTTTCTACCCCATGTTACCAGTAATAGGTCACGTAGAAAAAAAATGTGCAAAAACAATTGCACACGTAATTCTCCAAGCGATTTAGCCAAAAAAGGGGAGAAAAAAAAAAAAACAAAAAAAAAAAAAAAACAAAAAACAAAAACAAACAGAAAACAAAAAATTGCATGCTCGTTGATGAAATACTACTTCCAAATTTGATAGTATTAGACCTATAATTTAATGGGGACACATGCCCAAAAGTTATAAAAAGAAGGAACGTTACTCTCCAAATAATTATATAAATTTTTTTTGCAACTTATTGAAGTGGTAAATTTTAATTAAACTAACATTACATTTACATTCACATTCACATTACGTGAACTTACTACTAACATTATTTATTTATTTATTTTTTATAAATTATAAAAGGTAAAATCAAACTGTTGTCAAAAAAAAAAAAATGGTGACAAATTTTACGCGTTCATGTCTTTGTCTAACTAGTAGATAAGATATAAGCCCATTGACCAAGAGTAATTCCTTCCTTTTCTTTATATTTCAAATCTTGTGTAAAATAGGAACATTGATTACAAAACTCCTTTCCTTTCCTAGCAACCAAAAGCAACATCCTTTATCTTCTACTATCTTCCATCACCCAACACATCTGCACTCTAGAGTACACATAAAACAAATGAAAGAATCAATCAAAACATGTACACACATAAAATGAAAAAAGAAACACCTTTATAACTTTTTCTTTTTGTTTCGTATAACCTTTGTAGTACTCTTTTTCTCCCTTACTTTTAAAACAAACATGCCTTCATTAGTCTTTAGGCCTTTAATTCCTTGAATGCTAGCTGAGCCCTCCTTTAATTATTGATGACCCTTAAACCTCCATCAAACTCATCTTCACGACCTAATAAATTTCACCACTAAACAACTCCCCCAGCTCAATTTCCATCCACCCATTCAGTTCCTTCTATGACTGTCTTTCCCAACATTTCAGTGTTGTTTTGTTGCTTATTGCCGTCTTCATGACATAGATAAGTCATGCCATTACGTACACATTTTGTTGCCCACTTCAACTGACATTTAGATGGTATAAAATCAAGCCCATGTGAACAAATAGACATTTTCATTTTAAGATAAGTACCATATATATATAACATGGAACAATAATCCAATGCAATAGAACTAGTAATCAATACATCATTCAAGGTTACTTTTCTTGTGTTCTTGGAAATCACATAGGATTTGATATATATATATATAGATATCCTTAGATGATTTCTCCAACTTGAAGCTCTGCATTATTGGGAACATAGAGTGAAAAATAAAATGAAGTAAAATATTATTTTAAATTTATCCTATAAATTTTTATTTCACCACTCTAGGCCACCTATGGACATTACATCAAATGGTACCGTTTCCATTGTGTTCGAATTTGAAATGCCATTTTTTTTTTTTGGAGAAGGAATTTGACATGTCATTTGAAATCTCTCAATCTCACTATCATATATAGCATGTGAAATAAATGTATGCCATGCATATAATTAGTTATGAAAATTCAAGGGAAACATTTACATGTTCTTACAACTTGTAATAAAAATTGTAAAAGATATTAAATAATCATTAAGGCTACTTTAACATGAAGCCAAGCCATTTTTTAGATAGAATAATAGTTATCTTCATCAAACAGAGTGAAACATCCAAGAAAAACACATATACTTAAACGAATCCATAAGGTGAGTGTGAAACCAAAAAGAAGATGAAGTTTGGTTTGAAGGAGTTCAAAGTTGGGAGGGGGTATATGCTGTACCCGGCATATATGCCAGGTACCTCACAAGGAGGTGGGATCCACACACTGTGGGGCCCACCTCTTTGTGAGGTACCCAGCATATATGCCGGGTACAGCATATACAAAATCCAAAGTTGGGTTGGCAAATGTGCGGGTTAGGTCATAGATGGATTGGGTGTGTAATTATCCATTAATTCATTTATGACCCGTTTATATATAAATTAATTATCCATTATCCACCAAACATATTTAATTAGTAATCCACCCATTTAATCCCAAGTGACCCAAATACTTCTAAAACTACTTGACCTCTAAAATTACCAAAATACCCTTAAATAAAAAATACCCTTACATTTCCAAAATTACCAATATATCCTCAGACATCCAAAATTATCCCTAAAATATCCTCAAAATCTCTAAAATGAGCAAAATACCCATAAAACCTCTAAAATGACCAAAATACACCCAATATCTCTAAAATCAACAAATATGCTCAAAAACCACTAAAATGGGCAAAATATCACCAAAATCTCTAAAATAAGCAAAATACCCAGAAAACCTCTAAAATGACAAAATATCCCTAATATCTCTAAAATCACCAAATATGCTCAAAAACCACTAAAATGAGCAAAATACCCCCCAAAATCTCTAAAATTAGCAAACTACCCCCCCTCCAAAACCTCTAAAATGACCAAAATATCCCCAAAACATAGAAAATGACCAAAATACTCTCAAAACCTAAAAAATGATAGATATACCCCCAAAACCTAAAAAAATGACTAAAATACCCCTAAAATTTTAAAACTACCAAAATACTCCAGAAACCTATAAAATGACAAAAATACCCCCCCCCCCCCCCCCAAAAAAAAAAAAAAAACCTATAAAGTGATAAAATTGCCCTTAAAACCTATATGATGGTAAAAATGCACCCTAAACATAAAGAATGACCAAAATACACCCAAAACCTCTAAAATGATAAAAAATAACCTAAAACCTCAAAAATTACCAAAAAGACCCCGAAACCTAACCAAATTAGCCTTTAACCTCTAAAACAGCCAAAATACCCCCTCAAAATATTTAAAATGACCAAAATACCTTTGAAACCTTTAAAATGACCTAAATACCCTTAAACCTGTAAGATGACCAAAATACACTTGAAACATCTAAAATTACCAAAATAAAGGTTTGGGGTATTTTGGATTTTTGAAGGTATTTTTGACAAATTAAAGATTCTAAGAGTATTTCAGTCATTTTATAGGTTTCAAGGAAATTTCGGTAATTTTTTTTCTTGATATGGATAAAAATTGCCACCCTTACTTCAAAGGAGCAAGTTTGCAAGAAGGCATAGAATCAAATCCATAGTCATTAGTCAAGTGATCTGTTCATGCAGCTTCAGATATTCGTTGCATCTCTGAGTGCGTGCAGAGAAGGCTTTTTTTTTTTTTTGTTGTTAATTAGGATTTCTTTTAGCTATTTTTCATTTTCATAAAATGGAAAAAAAAAATGTATATTTTTTCTTGATTATCACATGTTGTTTTAACCCTAAAATCTGTCTTAGGGAATAGTTGTAAACTTATGAGATCATTGGTTGTTACATGTTCAATTTAGATGTATTTTTCTTTGTTTTATGTGTTATAACCATGCTCTTCACATATTCATGCATAGCATTTTTAACACGATTTATTCATTAGAATTGTAGATTCTATCATATATATAGTCATGCTTGCATGCATTTCCCATGTAGATTTGTATATCTGTGTGATATAAAATCACTCTCTAGCTTAGGGTAGCGATATAAAATATATTTGTCTTAAACATGAATTTAGCACGTGGAACAACATGTTCACGCATTTTTCATCGAATTTGCAATATGTGTTCTTGATCTTGCATCTAATATAATCAAGAAAAAAAAATATAATAATAATTATTATTATTTTATAGCATCACGAACATGTCATCTAGGATAGATATATGTGTTTTCTTAGGATTGAAATGAGAGTGATTCCTTATCAAAAAGAACAAAAATGAGAGTGATTCATATGAAATAATGAGGAATAGGTTAGATGATTACATTTTAAGATTTAATATCCAAGGTGAATTTTTATGATTATAAGTGAACATGCTCATCCATCAAGTAGAAACGATATCTAGGACACACTTTCAAATTCTCACATTTTCATGTAATCTTAAAATAGGTTGCATTGCATGCTTATGTTTCTTTCTTTCTTTCTTTTTTTGGTGTGTTGTCAATTATTTCATTCAATGTGCTTTTGTTTAGCAGCCTTCATTTATTTTAGTTATGAGAACAATTTATCTCTAGAGTAATTATTTTTCCATTTTTATGGTCTTTTTTAGTAGTTTTATGACAATTAAATGAATTTATTTTGGGAATTGTACCATATTAGATAGGTAAGTCGGAAGCCTAGCAACTTCCCAACATATATGTAACTTAGCCCCCAAGCTTTAGTTATTAGAATATAGATGTAGATTAATTAGGTGTTTTTTTGGGTCTAATTTTCACTTTTACTTTCTTTTTAGAATGTAATTATAAAATACAACTTTGTAGTTTTCTTTCTCTTCCATTGTATCTAGGACACCTTGTAATTCTATTTTATTTAAATATTTCATGCAATTTGAATATTTGATTAATAAAGTTCATTTGTAAGGTTTTTTTTTTTTAATACAAATTTGTAGTACCATTAGCATCATCCAAATGAATTAGTCATATTGAATAGTAAGAATAATGAGTTTTAAATAAAAAACTTATAATATAGAATATAAATTAAATTTAAATTGGTGGTTAATAAAATAAATTTTAAGTAATATTAAAATGAAAATTTAAAGATTTTGTCTTAGATCTTAATTTATATTGAGTCGGCATTGTCTATATCCATTGAAAAAAAGAATCTAGGTGGTCCATTGAGTTGTAATTTTCACACATGTAAGTCTCTTAAAATAGGGGAATAATTTACTAAGTTGGAATTCTCACACATGTCTCTTAAATTAGGGCGGGCGATAATATCTACAGATGAATTGTCACCATTAGATTCACTTTCGGAAGATTACTTTTAAAAACAAGGACAAAATTTAGTTACAAAATTGATTATAGTTTAAGGTTACAACTTTACTTAATATCTTTTTATTGGAAGTAAATTTTGACAAATCCATCAGTGGATTACTTTTTTTTTTTTTGTACTCTCTATACTTGTAAAATTTATAAAAAATTAAAGATCAATAGCTATGTCATCAATAAATTGTTTAAATTGCAAGTTTTTATTTTAAATTTAAAATTATGCATAAAATATAATCTTATAAATCATATAGTAAATAATATTTGATTGACACAAAATTTGACATGTGTATTATGAGCATAAAGAACATGCAATCCAATGATTAGATTTTCGAAATATGTAATAATTTTTTTTTTCATTTTAAAAAAGAAGCCTTGCATTTTTTATATATAGCATCTCCTCAATAGAAAATAACATATACAGTTCCATGGAATTTTTCATAAACCAACCGATAAATTGTACTAATTAGTGAGGTATTGGATCTATCCTTTTTTTTCCGCTATAGATTTTTGTAAGATGCTATCACATTGGCAACTCCACTCAATGTAGCTTAAAGTATTTGGGTAAAATACAATTAACACTCCTAGGATTTGGGCCAATTCTAGTCAGGTGCAAGACCTTTCAAAATTAACCAACTTTCCCTAAACCCAACTTGGACCCTAAGATGATACTTATTTTTCTTCTCTCTCATGGTGATTAGGGACCAATTAGTCAATTTTAAAAATTTTGGATTGGATGGCATTATCCTAAACTTTAGAGGTGTTTACTGTATTTTACCCTTATAAATATGTTCATCCATCTATCTAATAAAAATAAATGGCTTCAAGGTACCTTTAGGACATTTGTTAATCCATCATTTTAGAAAATTTTTAATGCTACTTTTTTTAGATATAAATCATTGTCAAAAAAAAAAAAAGTTTCTTTTTTTCTTTTTTCTTCTCTCTCATGGTGATTAGGAAGCAAGTTAGTTAATTTTAAAAGTTTTGGACTAGCTGGCATTAGCCTAAACCTTAGGCTTGCTAATTGTATTTTGCCCTTATAAATATGTTCTTCCATCTCGTAAAAATAAAAGTCTCCAAGGTGTCTTTAGGGGATTTTTTAATCAGTTATTTTAGGAAGGTTTTAATACCACTTTTATGAAAAATATAAATTACTATAAAAAAAAATTAGTTACTTTTTTCTTTTTCCATAAAAAATTTTTAAAATATTTTCTAAATTAATGCCTTAGGGCAATACTTTAAATTTTCCCAAAATAAAAAAAATATATAAGTATAACCAAAAAACTTTTCCTCCTCCTATTCCTTGAGCATATTTGTCAACGCTTATTCAATGCCTACATAAACCCGGAGTTGGCTTCATATAATTGATACACCGACATTGCTACAATCCCTATCTGAGTAGGAATCATAGACACAATGGGGCTCCATAACCCTCTATATATAGCATACATAATTGTCCTCGCTCTTCCTTTGTGTTAGGTTCTAAAGACTTAGGATTTTATGTATTTAGAACTCTAATGTGTATTGTTGGCAAACTATGATAAAAACAATATGTTTAGTCGTATTTAGACTTGCTCAAAGTTGATTCATTTATGTAAAGTTGGAATAAGCTATTGTAGGATTCATTTATGCTTCTCAGCCTGGTTCGATCGATCGAAGCTTAGGCTCGATCAATCGAAAATCGAGTTAGAGGCATTTTTTGCAGAATTCCAACTCAGCCCTAGTTTTGTTTTAAAATGTTTAGGGTTTTCTATTTTTCCCTAGGTATAAAAGGCAAACCCTAACCACGTTTTAGTGTTGCTTAAATTATTGTTTGTGTGAATCTCTTGTGAGATCCTTGAGAAGTTTTTCTTCACACAAGCTTAGGATTATCAAGGAGGAGATTTCTTCAAGAACTTGATGATCATTCAGTTGCTGCAATAAAAGCTTAAAGATACACAAGCGGGTGTGCTTGTACTTGCTAGAGAATCTAAGAAAGAAAGAGTCCGTGGTCTCGGAACTTGCACGTGGTCGTGTTAGTAAGTTCTACTGGTGGGTAGTAATAAGAAGTCGAGCATGGGAGCTTGTAAGTCTTATTGTATGAACTTCGATTCTTTCAAGATAGTGGATTCAGGTTTACCTTGAGGATAGGTAGGTTAAATCCTCCCAATTTTTTTACCGGTTTAGTTTCCTGGGTGATCATATCATTGTGTTATTTATCTTTTCGCTGCTTTGCATGATATGATTGGTTGATTGTGATAACCTAGATTTGGAATTTGGACTAAGTAACAACTTAGCTAATTACCTAGGTTAATTCAATTGTGTTTTAAGGGGTCTAAAAACTATCAAGTAGTATCAGAGCGGGTAGCTCTCTTGTTGTTGATTTTTTGATCATTGAGCTGATCCTTGACCCTTGTTGTCGTAGAACACGGACACTCTCTTATTATTCTTCCTTACTTTGATAGGAATAATTATGCTTATTGGAAAGTAAGGATGAAAGCATTCGTGAAATCGATTGATGAGAGAGTCTGGAACTCCGTTGAATACGAATGGAAGAAGCCCACTATTCTTGTTAGTGAGTGGCAAACTTCTCAAAAAGAAGTAGCCGCGTTTAATAGCAAGGCTATGAATGCTATCTTTAACGTTGTTTCTATGGAGGAATTTAAGAGAATCTCTAATGTTGAGGTTGCTTATATTACTTGAAATATCCTCTAGATTGTGCATGAAGGAACAAAGGCTATCAAAATCAACAAATTGCAGCAGTTAACTTCTAAATTTGAAAGCATTAGGATGTTTGATGATGAATCTTTTGATGAATTTTATGCTAAACTTAATGATATTGTTAATTCTACTTATAACTTGGGTGAAATCTATGATCAACCTAAAATTGTTATGAAGATACTTAGATCTTTAACTGAAGACTTTAGACCCAAGGTGACTGCCATCACTGAGAGCAAGGATGTGGACTCCATCCCTATTGATGAACTTCTAGGATCATTTCAATCTTATGAGTTAGACCTACTCAAAACTAGCAAATCCAAATCAATGGCTCTTAAGTCAGTTGATGATGTTGAGGTTGATGGATTTGATGATAAGCTCTCTGCTACAGAGATTGCTTACCTCGCCAAGAACTTTAGAAACTTTCTCAAAAATAGTAATAGAAAGGCAAGAGGTACGAACACTGCTGAACCTAAAAACTTTAGAAATAATGATCCCACTAAGGTTAACAACATTGAAAAACCTAGAGAAAAAGTAGGTCAATCTTCAAATAATTCTATGGGTCCTCAATGTTTTGGATGTCAAGGCTATGGTCACATGAAATTTGAATATCCTACTTACTTGAAGTCTAAGAGTAAGGCTATGCCTGTAACTCT
This sequence comes from Quercus wislizeni, assembly GCA_023055345.1. Taxonomy (NCBI): domain Eukaryota; kingdom Viridiplantae; phylum Streptophyta; class Magnoliopsida; order Fagales; family Fagaceae; genus Quercus; species Quercus wislizeni. The sequence continues at coordinate 19,329,437 of JALGQJ010000007.1, read as the reverse complement.
TAGTGATAATGAAGTTTCTGATGATGAGTTTGGATGTGACGAGGACGGAAACTTTATAGCTTTCACTGCTACTGCTGAAGAGAACCCTTCTGATGGGGAACTCTCTGAGGATGCAGATCTTCAAGACGCCTACAATAATCTTTGCAAAGTTGCTGCAAAGGATACTATGAATGTTGAACTTGGCCTGAAGAAAATTGAATTTCTTGAGCTTGATAAAAAGAATTTGCTTGTTAAATTGTTTGATGCTAATGAACTTTTGAACAATGTGAAAACTGAGAATATGCTATTGCTTAATAAAGTTAAATCACTGGAACTTGATTTATCTGTTGCTAGATCTGCTAGTTCTAAACTTGATCAAATGCTGAGTATTCAAAAGTCTCTTTCTGACAAATTTGGATTAGGTTTTGTTGGAAGCATCTCCATGTCTGCTCCCCATTCCACAAACTTTGTTCCTTCATCTTTTTTTGAACCTTCTGGGAGTGAGGTTGTAAATGAAACTGTCAAACCCCCTGTGAGTGAGGTTGTCAAACCCATAGAAGTTTCACCATATTGCTTGATAAAGTTAAATCGCTGGAACTTGATTTATCTGTTGCTAGATCTACTAGTTCTGAACTTGATCAAATGCTGAGTGTTCAAAAATCTCCTTCTGACAAATTTGGATTAGGTTTTGTTGAAAACATCTCCGTGTCTGCTCCCCATTCCACAAACTTTGTTCCTTCATCTTCTTCTGAACCTTCTAGGAATGAGGTTGTGAGTGAAACTGTCAAACCCCCTGTGAGTGAGGTTGTCAAACCCATAAAAGTTTCACCATCTAGGAAGATTAGGGTTGATCTGAAAGAGTCTAAACCTAAGCAGCCTACCCTTTTGAAGGACAAGTCACATGATAAGCCTACATGGGTTTGTCATTTTTGTGGGAAGTCTGGACACATTTGTCCAAACTGTTACAAGCTACAAGCTGCTAAGAGAGCAAACAAACCAAAAGTGCCTGTGCCTCAAGCACAAGATTCTATAGCACTTATTGGTGAATTGGTAAAGGCTCTCAACCTTTATTCCAATCTTGGAGTTGGAAATCATTCTAATGTGAATACAAACTCCAATGCTCGTGGTACATCTAAAAGGTTTTGGCTGCACAAGACTCAGTCTAATTGAGTTTTTCTGACATGGTCTTTGTGCTTCATTGTTTTTCCCTTTGTGATCATTTTTCTTTGTTTTTTTATTTTTATTTTTGTTACTGGAATTTGCATTGCATAACATTCATGCATTTCATTCTAGGTATTTTTATTTTAAACAAAAAATTAAAAAAGAAAAAAAAGAAAAGGAAGCAAATTGTGTTTTGCATCATTCTCTTGGTTTTTTAAAACAAGGTTGGTCAATTTATTTTCACATAACATGTCTTTTGTACCTTGTTTAGCTTAGATAAGCTTATTTTCTGTACTTTATTAGTCAAAACTTTGTAGTGCATGTTGTGTGGGAAAGATGTTTATGGTTTTGATCACTTTGTCTTGATCTTGAAGTCACATGTCTTTGACTGTCAGACTTGAACCTTTTTGAGAAAGGCATAAATAACCATCTCACCACTGTTCACTAGCCAATTATGAACACCTTAGTGCATATCGTAAGATTTTGTGCTCGAAAAAGTGTAGCACATGTACAAAAAGAACATAAGGTGTAGCCTCAGTTTAAATGCTAAAATTAGCGTGTACATTATTGGACTTAAAGCTAAATCAAAAATTGCTAAAATTGGTGTGTACATTATCCCGGCTATTTTAATAAGTTTCTAAAAAATTAAAATTTGTGTGTACAATATGAGGCAAAATCAAGAAACTTACATGATTGCAAGCTTATGATTTAGGAGATGTGGGAGTTATATGATGTAACTCTTTAGGTGATAGTCTCTTTCAAATTCTATGTGATAAATTTTGTAGACTTTGTGCTTATTGCTATTCACATATCACCTCACATGTATCTCAAGTTTTTTGCTAGTTTCACACATTACACAAGTTACTCTTTGCTAAACATTGTACATGTTATTGTGTGTGTTTCTCGGTCTGACCAACCAAGTTTGCAATTACTTTGAGTGTTTGTGCAAAACATATTTTTGTGGTTGAGAATTTAAAGGGAGAATGTTTGGAAATCTTAAATTTGGGAAAACTGGGTTTATAACTTGTGTTTTGGAAAAGTATCTCATCTCATACTCATGCATTTTATTTCTTATATTCAATGCTTTGAGAAGTTTTTTCAAAAACCAGGTTATTTTTTCAAAAATTTTGTTTTGTTTTTTTTTTTTTTTTCCAAAATTTCAATTGATCCAATCTGTCTTTCAATCAATCGAAATTACATTTAAAATTTTATGTGAGCTTCTGTCTATTTCAATTATTGAAACTGATTTTCGATCAATCGAAACTCGTGAATTAGGTTTTTAAAAAATCAGATTTGACTTGTTCAAACAAACTTTTTCAAAACTTTTCAAAACTTTTTTCTCTCTCTCCGACTTGGCAAGGCTCCACAAAGATTTTTTGTCATTTTCCCTCAAATTTCTTGCAAGGTTTCTCTCTCCCTAAATCGGTATGTCTATATTACCCTTCCTTTTGCATTGATTTTCACATTTTCATGCATTATCTCATGGTTTTTGGGTAATTTTCGAACTATGCATAATTTGGGATTTTTTATTAATCAAGCCTTGTTTTATGAATTTGATCAATTGGTTTTGTTGCTACAATGTTGTATTCATGATCTATATTGGTTAATTTGATCAATTTGGGGATTTGTGAAAAATTAAAAATTCTAGGGCTTGTATTGAACCTGAATTGGGGATTTTGTTCAAATTGGTTTTAATTGATGAAATTGGCTTGTTGAATTGATGTAATTGATCATTATTTTAAGTAATCTATCTTGTGTGATGATCAATTGGTCAATTTGTTACAAACTGTTCAAGTGGTTTTTCAAATTTTTGGTGTTTTTGTTAGAAACTTTATGCTCAAGCCAATTTTGTGAATTTGAATTTAATTTGGACTTAATTGCACTGCATTAGGACATGCATCATAACATTTAATTTGTTCATGCATCATATAGTTTTTTTTGTTCTATATTTCTTTTGTGCTAACTTACAGTCTGCCCTTGGTTTTTGTTTTGTTATTTTTTCTGTTTTGTGTCTTTGTCGTTTCCCTAGCACCATGCCTAGGAAGACTAAAGCTAATAGGACTCCCTCCCTTTCCTCTGTGTCTCCCTTTAGGTGTCAGCTATTTAAGAACGACCGTTGCAAAGAAGTTTTTGAGAAACTAAACTGTAAGCGTAAGATTTGGGCTGAGCGTTCTGTGGTTTTAGATAAGGTTAATCCGGCCATTAGGGCAAACCTTGAGTCTAGAGGTTGGTTATCCTTGTTAAAGGTAGATCATCCACCCTCGACCGCCCTAATTAGAGAGTTCTTTTCGAATCTCTCTTGCCACATCTATGATTCCAACACCCTTATTAGGAGTAGGATACGAGGTGTTGAGTTCATCATTACCCCTAGGGTAGTGGCTGATGCTCTTGGGGTTCCGGTCGTTAGGAAGCCTGTCTATCCCTATGAGGAGTCTCCACCGTTAGATGACGTTATGTCATACATCACTGGGTCTTCTATCCAGTGGGGTACTGATCCTTGAATCACGTCCGCTGAGTTTTCTGAGACTGCTTATCTGTTCTTTCGGATAGCGTGTCATTCTTTGTAGCCTATCTCTCATCTCCATACCATCTCTCTTGAGCGATGTGTGTTTTTGTATACCTTTGTTTCTGGTGCGTCTATCAATTTTTCTCATCTATTTCTTCATTCTTTGAATGAAGTTCATAGGAGTTTTGCTGTAGCTCATGCTTTTATTCATCCTTTTTTCATTCATAGGATTTTGTTGTTTCTTGATCTAGATGATTTTCCTTCCGGTGAGCCCGTTCATATTATTGCTCCCATAGGTGTCACCTTTCTTAGGCAGAGGGTTGCTCACTTGAGAGTTGGTCCTACACATCCCAGAGGTTCGTCATCTGGTGTTGTTCCCCCTCCTCCCTCTTCTACAAGTGCTGATACGGCTGAGGCATCTGGTGGTGGTGCTGTTGATGCTGATGTTCCTCCACCGACTACTTCGGATGATTCAGACATTTGACGTACGTTGGATCATGTCTTGACCGTTTAGGCAGCTCATGGATAGATTTTGGTGGATGTGCTCGATGAGATTCGTGGATTGTGCGTAGTGCTAGCACAGTTTTGACGATCCTCACCACCACCTCCTTTTGATGATGGTTTTTGACTGCCCTTTGGCTTTCCATCACAAAAAGGTGGAGTACATATTTTGTTTTAAGCACTTGTAGAGTTTTGTTTTCAGGGGGACATATATATATATATATATATATATTTTTTGTCACTAGAGCCTGTGGAGATTAGAGTGTATCTAGGTGCTTCACTTTGTACTTACTTTTTTGGCTCTTGATGTATTCTTGTTAGGATTATCATTTTAGGGGGAGTTACATTTATTGTTTCTTGTGTTTCTTGTTTCACTACTTATTGACTTATATTCACGATGTTATTCATTGATGTTTGTCTTTATTTTGTGTTTTGTGAAATCAAGAATTTATTTTATTTATTTGTATTTTCCATACATGCAATTATGCATTTTGTTTAGTGTTTCAGGAAATATACAGATTGATTCAATTGAGCTGCTGTCTACACTTGCAACTGATGGATAGTAGTTAGGATTGAATTTGTTTTAATGAACATTATTTTTGTAAAGGGCTTTTATTTGTAAACTTTGAGCTTCTAGTTGTGTTTTGTCACAGATTGCCAAATGGGGAGTTTGTTAGATTCTAAAGACTTAGGATTTTATGTATTTAGAACTATAATGTGTATTGTTGGCAAACCATGATCAAAACAATATGTTTAGTCGTGTTTAGAATTGCTCAAAGTTGATTCATTTATGTAAAGTTGGAATAAGCTGTTGCAGGATTCATTTATGCTTCTTGGCCTGGTTCGATCGATCGAAACTTAAACTCGATCAATCGAAAATCGGGTCAGAGGCGTTTTCTACAGAATTCCAACTCAGCCCTAGTTTTGTTTTAAAATGTTTAGGGTTTTCTATTTTACCTTAGGTATAAAAGGCAAACCCTAGCCACGTTTTAGTTTTGCTTAAATTACTGTTTGTGTGAATTTCTTGTGAGATCCTTGAGGAGCTTTCCTTCACACAAACTTAGGATTATCAAGGAGGAGATTTCTTCAAGAACTTGATGATCATTCAGTTGCTGCAATAAAAGCTTAAAGCTACACAAGCGGGTGTGCTTGTACTTGCTAGAGAATCCAAGAAAGAAGGAGTCCGTGGTCTCGGAGCTTGCACGTGGTCATATCAGTAAGTTTTACTGGTGGGTAGCAATAAGAAGTCGAGCGTGGGGGCTTGTAAGTCTTATTGTATGAACTTTAATTCTTTCAAGATAGTGGATTCAGGTTTACTTTGAGGATAACTAGGTTAAATCCTCCCCAGGTTTTTACCGGTTTGGTTTCCTGAGTGATCATTTCATTGTGTCATTTATCTTTTTGCTGCTTTGCATGATATGATTGGTTGATTGTGATAACCTAGATTTGGAATTTGGACTAAGTAACAACTTGGCTAATTACCTAGGTTAATTCAATTGTGTTTTAAGGGGTCTAAAAACTATCACTTTTTATTCTCTATGCTAGCAATCTCTCTAGCTATATAGGTACACAACACAATTGTCTAGATTCTCTATCTTTATACGTTGACGAGCCCAGACAATGAAATATTCGATGTTGAAGAGCGTGTGGCCGTTCAATCTTTAGCCATAAGAACTTGGTGGATGATGGGTGCGCCAAGAACGTTATCCCTTTGCCAAACTCGGATGGTAAAACCCTAGCCAAGGTGATAGAGTGGTGCAAGACCCACTTGGACATGAAAGACGAGGAGGACAACAAGAAACAAGAGAAGGAAAAACTCAATAAGTATGAAGCTGAGTTTCTTGATGTCGATCAAGACTTTCTCTTTCATCTCATCATGGCTGCAAACTATCTCAATATTGAGAACTTGCTAGACAAATCGTGCGAGAAGGTTGCGAACATGATTAAAGGAAAATACACCCAACGAAATACGTAAAGCATTCAATATCAAGAATGATTTTAGCTGCAGCAGAAGAGGCACAAATCCTCAGGGAGAACTCCTGGGCCTTTGAAAAGTGATTTATTTATTTATTTATTTTTTTATAATATATATAACTCAGTGGTTTTGATGTACGTTCTTGATGTTGGCTTAATTAGTAGTATGATGATGGTGATTATAGTTTAAAGTTGATGAAAATTTTTGTTTTCTTTTTTCTAGTATTTTCTTTTAATTTCCTATGGTTGCAACTGATGAACGATTAAGTTGATTTGTAGTGATCCTGAATTTGTGATTGGTTTGGTGAAGGTTTTGGTCAATGTATTAATTCCTCTGGTTTTGTTTTTCCTTTTATGATCGTTTCAATTCTTTTCTCTTTTAAGCCAACATTATATGATGAAAGTTCATGTTCAAAATTAGAACTCCGATCACGTTTAGGCATATATAATCTACTGTGGCTACCTAATAAAAATCTTGATTTAATGATTACTGTTTTAAACAACAGTTTGGACACGGAAACTCGATCGAAAGATTGTTGAAATCAAGATCTCATGTAGGATGGGAAGTTATTGCAGAATTTTATGCTTCTTAAAACTAAAATAATCCACCATAATAGTGTCAAATGGATGAGTTTGGGATGGGCATAATTGTATTAGGTATATAAAACTCATTTACCCATTAAAACTTATTTAACTAATTGTTTCTAACCCAAATTCAACCTAACCCAATTATGATGGGTAAACCTCAACTCATCCAATCACCCAATTATCAAAATTACCAATATGCCATTAAAGTGAAAAACCCAACATTTTCTTGGATTTTCTTTTCCACTCTCTGTAGTCTCCATTTCACTTTCCTGGGAAAAAGAAAAAACAAAGAAAAAACTTTTCTTGGATCTAAAATTTCTTTTTCTTTCTCCTCCATTGCCTCCCAACTTCAATTCTGACAAAAAAACTCTCACTTCTGCTCTCTCTTTCTCTCTCTCTGTTTGATTTTCGAGAAACTTTCGTTTCATTCATTTTCCCTCTCTAACTTTCCCAAGAAAATTCCAATCTCTGGTGCTTCCCTCTCTCTCTCTCTCTCTAAAGATTGAATGGCAGGGATGTTGGGATTGGAGGGCGCAGTGTTCTATGCATTCGATTTGGAGTGTTTGGAGAGAGAACAAAAATTAACAAACTCAAAAAGAGAGCAAAAATGAAAGCAAAGAAGAGAAACCTTAGTAGTCAACTTGTAGTCTCCCTTCTTCCACTTCCCACTCCTCACATACCGATCACTCTCACTTAGCCTCCTCAGCACAACCAACATGAGCCTGATGGTGAGGTCATCAACATCATTGGTCAACATGTCGAGGGTGTATGTCACCCTAATCCCCTTCTCCCTGCACTTCACGAGGTCAATCTTGTCCATTCCGACGCTAAAGGTCGACATGATCTCCAGCCTCGACAATGCCTCGATCAGCTTGGCATCGGCATCGATGGAGGCGTTTCTAATGACGGTGCGGATCAAATTGGCGTGCTCCTTGATGAACTGTCGCTTCTGTTAGGTAGACTAGAGCTTGAAGAGGTTGTAGCGCCTCTGGAGCTCTTGCTCTAGGTATGAGTTCATTGGGATGAGCATGAGTACTCCAATGGATTCCATGAGTTCTAGATGAGAGAGAGAGAGAGAGAGAGAGAGAGAGAAGTGTTTGGAGGTTGGGAAAATGAAGGAAAATGAAAATCCTGAAACACTAAAAAGTCTAAGGTTTTTTTTATTTTTTTATTATTTTTATTATTTTTATGAGAAGGGCTAGGTTGAATTTGGGTATATTGTTTTTGAGTTAAATAGGTCTCAATGGGTTTTTAATTAAAACCCAATAATCACTGGGTCTAATTGGGTTGATGTCCATTTAACCTAACTAATAATTGGGTGGGTTTGGGTTCAATTAGAGTGGATGGGTTTGGGTGGGCAAATAGATTTAGACTTACTTTGCCACCCCTAACCATAATGAATTCTTTTTTAAATTCATTTTTTGAACCGATAAATAATAAATAATGATAAATGTTAATAGAAAGTTAAATATATATGTGTGTGTTAAAATGAAGCCCTTAAAAGAATACAAGCGACGTCAATCAGACGGTGATCTTCATACTCTAAAGTGTGTCATCGTCTTGCACGAACTCTTATCTTTTTTCTATCTAGGAGTAGACTCTTGTAATCTAATCAATAGGCTTATCGATTTAGGCTTTATACTTCTATAATCTAGTTCACTTTGTATCTATAATATTTAATATCACTAATAAGAATATCTATTTTTTTCCTTAATTCATGGTTGAATTGTGCATTTAAGTTCTATTAAGTTAAGCAGTGATAGTGGGTTCTTGGTAGTTTAACTGGTAAAGTCTCTGATGGTTAAATAAGAAATTTAAGATTCAATTCTTGCTTACATTAAAAACTAATTGGTGTTTTACTCTAATGATAAAAAACATCATTAAGAGCAGTTGTTATAAATTGAAACTCTCTCAAAAAAGTTAAGCAGTGATCGAGCTCAATACTTTTTAAATGAATTCTTTTTAAAATTCATTTATTGGACCGATAAATAATAAATGATGGCACATCTTGATAGCAAGTTTTATATATATATATATATATATATACACACCTTTTTAATATGTTATTAAACTGAATGATAACTACCAATAAAATGAAGCCATAGCTATATATATATATATATATATATATATTTTGATAATCACCTCAAATAACTTTCATTAGCTTGAACTTTGACTCAATAGCATTACATCATTATGCACTTGGCATTGAATAATAGGTGGAGTATCCTCCACCCATACCACACAATCAGATACAAGTTTGGCATTCCTAGCCATAAGGTGGGCTGCATGGTTTCCTGTTCTACGGACATGACTGATTTTCCAGTCAAGAACCTTCTGCCTCCACAGCTTAGTCCCTACTACAAACACTTGGATTGAACTAGGGGGAAAACATTTACCCAACAGCGCATTAGTCACCATTTGAGCATCACCTTCCAAAATCACATATTTGAGCCCAAGATCGCCAGCAAGTAGTAGACCTTCCTCAAAAGCTTTAGCTTCAACTTCTGTAGCCCCCAAAGGAATATCTAACCTCTTACTCATTGCTCCCATGAGCTGGCCTTGCGCATTCCTAATTACAACCCCAATTCCACAACTACCTGATTCTTTAAACACCGCTCCATCCACATTTACTTTGTACCACCCCTCACACGGAGGCTTCCAAATTCCAATCCTCGTAGCCGTTGAATGTGCCATGGCTGTATTAGATGCCCTGAACTCCTCTGCCAACAGTTCTTCTTCCTTAGCAACCATCTTCCCCACCTTATTCTGCCCTTCAAACTTTGTAGCATTTCTGTTTTTCCAGATGCACCAAGCAGTGGTTGCAAACGTCTCCCAACTGAACTCCCTCCTATCTTCCCAAATTTTCCACACCAGATCTAAGAAGTCTCTTAAGGGACTATGAAACTTTGGCAAGGAAAGCTTTGACTCCCTCCAAACAGCTTTAGCAACCTCATAGTCCCATAAAGCATGCCCTGACGACTCAACCTTTCCACATACCCCACACGCATCCTCCACGGGAATTCTTTTAAGCTTAAGGCTATAGTTTGTAGGAAGGGTGTTCTTGCACGCCCTCCACATAAATTGCTTTACTTTGCTTAGGAAGTTTAGCCCCTAAATCAAAGTCCAGAACTCCTTCCACTTCTTCGGATTCGACGCCTCACCCCCTTCCAACTTGCCTCTTTGTTCCAGCAACCAATTGCAAGCCACTTTGTACCCACTGCTCACCGTAAACCTCCCATTTTGGGTCCATGCCCAGGATAAAGAATCCTCAGGGAAAGAAAGACTAATAGGAATACTTAGAATGGCCTCCGATTCAAAAGGGAGGAACATGTTACTCACAAGATTTTTGTTCTAGCCCCCTGCCACCCGATCAAGAAGAGATTCCACCATGGTTCCATTGAACTCTTGGGGCCGAGGACTTGCCACCTTGAAAGAATTTGGAGTTAGTAACCATCTATCAACCCATATCCTCACGCTTTGCCCATTTCCTATGCTCCATCGCAGCCCCTTATCAAGGACTTTTCTCCCTGCCAGCAAACTCCTCCATGTGTATGATGGTTTCAGGCCTAGTTGAGCTTCCATGAAATTGCTATCCGGAAAATACCCCGCTTTCAGAATTCTATGAGTGAGAGAACCCGGATTTTGGAAGAGCCTCCACCCTTGTTTTGCAAGCAAAGCTAAATTAAAGGCCCTAAGGTCTTTAAAACCCATACCCCCATCAGCTTTTGGCTTACACATTTTCTCCCAAGAAATCCAAGCTAGTTTCCTCTCTTTTTCACGCTGTCCCCACCAAAAATTGCTAATCAATTAGTTTAGCTCGCTGCACAGGGAGTCGGGGATTTTAAAACAATTCATGGTGTAGGTCGGCGTAACTTGAGCAACTGCCTTTATAAGGATCTCACGACCAGCCGGTGATAATAACTTCCCCTTCCAGCAAGCTATTTTACACCCAACTTGGTCTTTAATGCGGTTGAAAGCTTTCTTTTTTCCCCTCCCAACCAGAGGGGGCAACCCCAGATACCTCTCATGTTAAAGAATAATTTCAGCCCCAAACATATCTTTTGCTTCTTGAACCTCCCTCCTCGTATTTTTGCTAAAGAAGAGAGAAGTCTTCTCTTTATTTAACTTCTACCCAGATTCCTTTTCATACTTCTCCAGAATTTTGGTGATTTTACGCCCTTCATCCACCGATGCCTTGCAGAAGACAATACAATCATCCGCAAATAGTAAATGGGAAATCCTTGGAGCCCCTCTACACACTGAGATACCCCTAAGATTATTATCAACCTCATCCCTTTGGAGCATGGCCAAGAGGCCCTCCGCACACAGGAGAAATAGATATGGGGAGATTGGGTCCCCTTGCCTAAGGCCTCTTGATGGGGCGATTCTACCCTTAGGCTCCCCATTGATTAACACTGAGTATGAGACCATGTTAACACACATCATCATTAAAGATATCCACGATCCTGAAATCCCATTTTCCTTATCATCACTTCCAAAAACCCCCATTCCACCCGGTCATACGCCTTACTCATATCCAATTTGATAGCCATTAGACCTTCTTTGCCCTTTCTCCTTTGATTGATGCAATGCATAACTTCAAAAGCAGCAAGGACATTATTTGTGATTTGTCTTCTCGGAACAAAAGCGCTTTGAGCATCACTAATCACTTCCGGAAGAACTCCTTTCAACTTGTTTGCAAGAACCTTGGCAACAATTTTATATATTACATTACATAAGCTTATTGGGCGATATTCAGTGATTTTTTGAGGGGATTTTACTTTAGGAATCAAGCAAATATAAGTATCATTCAGCCCATTAGGCATAATACCAGTTCTAAGGATGTGAATGACACTTTAGGTAACCTAAGGACCCACCACATCCCAATACTTTTGAAAAAATATAGGGGACATACCATCCGGGCTGAAGGACTTTGTTGGATGCATCTGCATAAGGGCTCGCCACATTTCCTCTTCTTTAAATTCATTCAGGAGTTCGGCATTTATGGCTTCTAACACTCTTCTACCCACTACACCGAGACTAGCTTCAAAGTCTGTTGGAAAGGTTGTGCTATAAATATAGTTGAAATACTTTAAAATTATGTCTTCAACTTCCTCTTCTCCCTCTCTCCACCTCCCCTCCAGATCATTTAATCCCTCAATTTTGTTCTTCCTTTGCCTATTATTTTCTGTGGCATGGAAAAACTTTGTATTTCGATCTCCACATTTTATCCATAACGCCTTTGATCTCTGATTCCGCATCATTTCCTCCCTAAGCATCATTTCATTTATCTCATTTTTTAAAACTTGAATTTTGTCCGCTGACTCATGAAGCAAATTCATCTCTTCCAATTGCTGTAGACACTTTTGTTTCTGCTTCAGAACTCTATTCACATTCCCAAACACCTTATGGTTCCAGTCCTGAAGGTAATCTTGGCAACATTTTAGACGATTCTGAATCAGCATTTCAGGATTATAGTTCAACGGATCCCATGCCTTTTCTATTACTTCTCTACAACCCTCATCCCTAGTCCACATCTCTTCAAACATAAATCTTTTCTTAAAACCCCTTCTCGACCCCCTCACTTTAAGAGACAGAGACAAAAGACAATGATCAGAAGCCGCCATCGATCTATGAAACACCTTCGATTCAGGAAACAGCTTATGCCTCATTAGCTACCATTCTATCTAACCAGACAAGCGTTCTATGTTCCCCAATTCTCCCATTACACCAAGTAAACCTCTGCCCCACAAAACCCATATCAAAAAGTTCACATTTACTCAGACACTCCCTAAACCCTTCCATCTGCCTAGCATCTCTATCCAACCATCCTAATTTTTCATCAGACTTGAGAATCTCATTAAAGTCTCCAAACACAATTCACAGCATATTGCACTGTCTTTTTAAAGATTCAAGTAAATTCCAAGAGATTGATCTCATACCTGAATCGAGGTGTCCATAGAACCTCGTAGCCCGCCATGGTTGAGTGCCATTTCCTTCGCACACTACCACATCAATGTGCGAGTTTGAGCAGCTCTTGAAGCGAACATCGAAACCCTCCTTCCACAGCAATGCCAAACCCCCCTCCAACCATCGGCTGGCATAGTTATTCCCTGAGTTAGCCCAAGCTTCCGCTGTAAACCCTTTATTCTGTTTCGATTAGCTTTGGTTTCCGCTAGAAAGCCCAACATCGGATTGCAACCTTTCACCTCATCGGTGAGAGCACGAACCGCCAGAGCAGATCCCATTCCCCGGCAGTTCCACGCTAAGATAGTCATTGGGCTCGGCGGAGCTGCCTTGCAACACCCGCCACACCGCCATCCTTACTTAATTCCTTTCCCGAGTTTCCCTTGCTCTGCACCTCTGTTTTCTTCCGTTTAATCTCCTTTGTGCTCTGATCAATCTCTTCCAGAGAAGAGCCCTCTCTTTTCTTCTTAATAGGGCCTAACACTTCTTTGTTTTCAATACCCGGACTAGCCCGGGCCCTCCTTTTCCAATGGCCACTAGTTGGGCCTAATTTATTTGCAACCTAGCCCACATCCACTTCGTAAGTCATGGCCACTGGGCCATCCTCGGTAACCTCTAAATCCAAGCCCGTTGAGCCATCACATGGTGAACGTTGTCGTGCTGACTTGAAATCAACCGTTGGGATCTCAATTTGTCTTGTCTCTGTCACCTTTTGCATGCTTTCTCCCTTCCCGCTTAATGTTGTCCCTTTTTCCCATTTTTCCTTTCCTAATTGGGCTAGCGTTTCCTTTGTGTTTTCCCCAAGTTTATTGGCATTACCATTTTCATGAATACTCTTAGTGGTCAGCTCCCCACCAACAGGCTTTTCCACCTGCTGCCCCATAGCGCCCTCCTTGAGGAAAGGGGCGTCAATCGGCTGTTTTTCACGCTCCACCACCTCTCTCTGTTTCTCCAGATTGTTCCACTCCTCTTCCACACTGACCCTAGCTCCGTTTATTGATATCCCACCTTCCTTCTTCTTTGAAAAGCCACTCTCCCCTCCTAACCTTCTAACTGGATCCCCTCTCAGCCAGGCCCCATATTGAAGGTTGCCCTTCTCATCTCCCTTGTCAGTTCCCATACTTTCCGAACACTCTCTCTGGTCATGTTCTAACAATCCACACCTATAGCAAAAGTTTGGCAGGCGCTCATATTTGAATTGCATCCATCTAGCTTCTTCCTTCTCAATATTAATCTTTCGACCCCTGATTAGTTTTTGTGTGACATCTATTTCAACCCGAACTCGAAGACATCTTCCCCATTGGACTCCAGTGTCTGCCACATCTACATCCAGAACCTTTCCCAGACTAGCTCCAATGGCTCTCCCCGTCTCTCTAGTTCGGCTCTTGAGGGGAAGGTTATAAATTTGCACCCAGAACAGTGACCATTTAAGCAACATTGTCTTTCGGATCTTGTTCTCCTTCAAACTCTTGAAGAAGCACCAATTGTTTCTCATAGTGCCATGATCTCATATCCATGACTCTCCTTTTGTCCCATTCGTCTTCAAACTCAGCCAAAAACAGCTCTTCTCCGATCACTAAGAGCTGAAGACTCTTATTTGGTTTCCATAGCATCCTTATATTTTTCCTGAACGCCTCTAACATAATACCTCTTCTAGACAGTACCCTCATAACCAGGCAGTTCTTTCCCCTCTCGTAAGCTGCTCTCGTGCACTCATCCCCAAGTGTGATACTCACCTCCTCTTCTTCAGTAACTTTAAGTTTCTGCCATAACATTTCGAGTTCTTCCGCCAATCTTGCTCTGTCAACCCACAAAACAACCCTGACCTTACCACCAAAACAGGGCAGAAGGACACTTTACTCCCACAAGAAGCTATGGGACAATCACTGCTTCCACGTGCCTAAAGGCTCGGGAGCACTTCATTAGGGACCAAACCTTAATTAAAATCCAACTGACTTGCCACACTTATCCATCATGAGTATTAAGTCCGTTATTAGCCTCTAGATAAGTAGGACAAAGATGGAAAGAAGCCATAGCTATAGAGAGAAAGTAAAGTCACTTAAATGACGGGGCAGGTGAATAACCTATGGGCATTAATAGTGATATGCAACCAGTTATTTCTTAACCAGCAAACATGGAAAAATGGGCAATCTTATTGCAACAAATACATGCGATAACAGTTAAGGGTGAAAGTATAAATTGTGAATTGTTTTTTCATTCAAGGCAAGCACACATCTTTAAGAGTACTAACATTGGTGGTGCTAAAAAGTTATATTGCTATTTTTAGTACAATTAAATACAAAAATGAAGCTCCATTGATGGAGCTATAGCCAAAATTCTTGGCTTCTTTGCTATAGTGCACAGCTAAGGATGGCTGTGCATTGTAGCTGAAAGAGAAAAAAAAAAAAAATTGCGTTCATACTACTTTAATTATTTTATTAATTTTATTAATTTTTATTTTTTCTCTTCTTTTTCTTTCATCTCTGTTCATCCGTCTCTCATTTTCTCTACTCTCTTTTCTTCTCTCAAAACTTTCTCTCTTCTCAAATTCTTTTTTTTTTCTTCTCAAATTTTCTCTCTTTCTTCTCAATTTTTTCTCTGCTGTGTGAGGGTCTCTTCTTTTGCATGTGGTGGGTCATGCCATGGGTGTGGGTGTGGTGGGTCATCGGCGTCGTGGCCATGCCGTGGGTATGGTAAGTCATCGGTTTCGGGTCATGCCGTGGGTGTGGGTTTGTGCCATGGGGTTTGTGCAGTAGGTCATCAATGTCGTGGTCATGCTGTGGGTGTGGTGGGTCATCAGTTTTGGGTCTTGCCATGGGTGTGGGTTGCCGTGGGTTTTATTTTTGTGGTTGTGGGTTGATTTTCTTGGGTAGTTGTGAGCTGATTTTGGTGGTTGTGGTGGTGGGCTGTGTAAAGTGGTGGCTGGTCGATGGTTGTGATTGTTTTTTTTTTTTTTTTTAAATAAATGTGTTTATGATTGCTGTTTATTGAAGTAGATATATTATTTTATTGTAATAAATATATTATTTTAATGTGATATTTGTATTATTTTATTGTGAAGCTAAAATAAAATCACCAATTTTAAGTGTTTTGTAAAATGAAAATATAAAATAAATAAAGTAGTTTTTTTATGGATCCAAATAACTAAAATGACGACTCTATCAACGTGGATGCTCTAACAAGTAACAACCCAGAGACATCCCCGATCAATCTGACAATTATCTTCATGCTTTGAAATGCGTCGTGGCCTCACATGAACTCTATCTAGGAGTAGACTTCTGTAATCTAATCAATAGGCTTATTAATTTAGGCTTTGTACTTCTTTAGTCCAATTGACTTTGTATCTATAATATTTAATATTATCAATAAGAATATCTATTTTGTTCCCTTAATTCCTGGTTGAATTGTGCGTTTAAGTCCTATTAAATTAAGCCCTATTCAATTAAGCAGTGATTGAGCTCAATCCTTTTTAAATGAATTCTTTTATTGGACCGATAAATATTAAATAAAGGCACATGTTTATTCCAAGTTATATATATTTATATATACCTTTAATATGTTATTAAACTGAATGATAACTGCCAACAAAATGAAGCCTTAAAGAGAATACAAGTGGCGTCATATTATTAGTTATTAAGCTAATTATTAGTTAGTTTAGAGCCATAGAGAGATTGCAAAGTTACTTAAATGAAGGATGTGATTAATCCATGGGCATTAATAGTTAAGAGGTGTTACGTTCATAATATTTTTACAATAAATTATAGATGGTTAGTTATTATTGATTCAAATTTGAACCTAACATCAAGATTACTTTTTTGCCATAACAATAATAACTAGTAACAACTTGTTACTTAAGATTTGTTATAAAAATATTGTGGACATACCATTTCTCTTAATAGTTAAATGCAAGTGGTTATTTCTTAACCAACAAACATGGAAAAATGGGCAATCTTATTGCAGCAGGTAATGCAGTAACAATCAAGGGTGAAAGTATAAATAGTTAATTGTTTTTTCATTCAAGGCAATCACACATCATCTAACAATCCAGAGATATTCAGTGCGAGAAATCGCCTCATATGAACTCTATCTAGGAGTAGACCCCGTAATCTAATCAATAGGCTTATCGATTTGTACACGGCTTGTGTCCAGTGGAAACTTCCACTGGCCACAAGCCTCAGCCTATCGATTTAGGCTTTGTACTTCTATAATCTAGTTGACATTGTATCTGTAACATTTAATATTATCAATAAGAATATCTTCTTCTTTTTTTCCTTAATTCGTGGTTGAATTGAGCATTTAAGTCCTATTAAGTTAAGTAGTGACCGAGCTCAATCCTTTTTAAATGATTTTTTTTTTTAATTCATTTGTTAGACTAATAAATAATAAATAATGGCATGTGTTGATAGCAAGTTTTGTATATATATATATATATATATACACACACCTTTAATATGTTATTAAATTGAATGATAACTGCCAATAAAATGAAGCCTTTAAGAGAATTCAAGTGGCATCATATAATTAGTTATTAAGCCAATTATTTGTTAGTCTAGAGCCATAGAGAGATCGTAGAGTCACTTGAATGAAGGCACGTGAATAACCCATGGGTATTAATAGTTATACGCAAGTGGTTATTTCTTAACCGGTAAACATGGAAAATGTGCAATCTTATTGCAAATGGTATATGCGGTAACTTACAAGGGTGAAAGTATAAATAGTGAATTGTTTTTTCATTCAAGGCTAGCACACATCGTCTAACAACCCAGAAACATTCCCGATAAATTGAACGGTTATCTTCATGATTTAAAGTGCATCATCGCCTCGCATGAACTCTACTTAGGAGTAGACTCTTGTAATCTAATCAATAGGCTTATCAATTTAGGCTTTGTACTTCTATAATCCAATTGACTTTGCGTCTCTAATATTAATATTATAAAAAAGAATATCTATTTTGTTCCTTAAGTCGTGATTGAATTGTGCATTTAAGTCCTATTAAGTTAAACAGTGACCGAGCTCAATCCTTTTAGTGAGAAGTCTTGTCTTGCATAGCATAAACTTAGTGTGAGCAACCAGACAATTGGTTTGTACTCCAAACGCTATTATTTTAAGGGGTTTTGTTAGTTCAACGATGACATAACATAATCTAGATAATTTATTATCAAAAAGTTGATGAAATTAAAAGAATTCTATGAGATAGAGTAACTTGAGAACTCTAGAAGATCTTAATCTGGATATTATTTCAAAAACATACGGATTTAACAGGTTCTTATATAAACAACCAACAATACAAGGTAGCTAATTACCAAACCAAGAGCTCTAACCACATAAATTGTTTGTAGGAGATATTGATTATCTGATCCTTTGGAGATAGCCAACTGATTACTGCCTACCAAATTTGGCCTATGGTTATATCTTATTTCTTAGTGCATAGGAGATCGGCTGGATGTGCATTATTTGGGCCACTAAGCTCCTTGAGTTCAATGTTCATGGCATTGATGAAAGATGCTGCTTCCTTTATTGGTTGTTCCATGCCTTCTTTAAGCCTGCTTAGTTCCATGCAGTACGCTTCCTGTCCATTGAAAATGTTCTCATTATTACACCTTTTTTTTACTATTTTTATTTTATTTATCTCTGTTACAAAGAAAAACTACTTCATTACATGCATGGGTATTTTTATGTGAAATTCAAACCCCCACCCTTCCCCTCAAAAAAGTTAAGTAAAGAAGAAAGATTGTATAGATTTTTTTTTTTTTAAACACTTTAGTAAACAACAGTATACTACATTTTTGAAGTATCATCCCGATTATAATGCTCTAAAAAACTTGGTTAAAGAAAACCACATTAGATGCTCCTATGAAATGATCTCAGAAAATCTACACATATACTATGATAGAGTAGTCTAATACAACCGTCTCATTAAATACCATCTTGAGTTAGAAGATGCGAGATATTTGACTGGAGAGAAGACAAGGGCCATACCATGAAGTGATCAAGGTCCGACGAAGTAGGAGTGGTTGCTCGCTTGAGCTTGGAATAGGCTTTCTGATCATCTACTGCGTTTGTTTCACCCATATCTCCTATTTGATCACCTAATGCCACCTAGCATTATTCATTAAAAAGAAAAAAAAAAAAAAAAAGTAGGCCCACTTAACATTAGCGTGGTTTTCAAACCCAGACCGTTTAAAGAGTTGTAAAAAAGAAAGGTTCAAGGCTTTTAAAGTCAAACTAAGATTGAACCGATGTTGAATTGAGATGGTATCATAATTAATTTAATAATTATTTTTAAAAATATAAAATATATATATATATATATATATTTATGTATTTGACTAAAATAGTCCAAATAAATATAAAGTTCTATAATGTATTTTTCATATCATAATTTTTAAATGTATTTTTCGTATCATAATTTTTTACCGCTTATATATATTGTTAGAGCTTAATTTTTTTTATGCAAGCATATGTCTAAATTATCTTAAGCCACACCTAAGCTCATTTGATAATCTAATAAATTGTTCTTATGAGACCCAATAAAAAAGTTAGGAGAGACAATAAATGGTCAAGTATTTCTAGGGCCGTAAATGAGCCAAACTTTGTCGAGTAGTGCATGTTTAAGTTTGGTTTGTCAAGAAAAGTAAAAAAACTCAAGTTTGGCTTGAGCTTATGACAAGCCTAAAAATAATGTTTAAACTTGAACTCATAAGAAAGCCAAAAAGTTTGAGCTTGACTTGATTAATTAGTCAAGCCATGCTCAAGATTAATATCAATCTCAAACTTGAGCTCAGATCAAGCTTTTGAACTTGAGATCTAAAAAAATTACATTATCAAATGCTTAAATCTTTAAAATTAAGAAAAAAGTAAAACAAAATAGTATATTCATTTTATCATGCATCTAATCCTAGCTACTTATAATTAGCCATTATTCAAAGTAAAATTTTACATAATTAAATTTATTCATTCATCATTCCTTATCTGCAGTTTCAACAATTGTTCAAAATACAATTTTTACATTCATATTAATTAGATGGTGAAGAACTAGAAAAATACTTGTTTGTAATTGTTATGAATGAGAAAATACAAACATGTTTTATAACTTTACTTTAGATGATCAATAGGGAAGGACCATATATAGCCCACTTAATTAATTAATTTGTTTTTAAAAATATGTAATTATAGTCTAAAGTGGTTCTTGGTCAATTTAGAGGAAGGAAAAAATTAAGGTAATGAGTAGTGGTCTCATGTTGGCCATGTCATTATTAAAATATGTATAATAAATATATTTAGCTAACACATATAAACTTGTAAATGAGTTTATACTTGAATTGTTTTGTATCAAGCCTAATAACTCATAAGCTTGTTTGTGAACAAATTTTTTTGCTTGAGATTGGCTTGTTTATTAAACGAGAACCTAAAACTAAAGATCAAGCTTGGTTCAAGATAGTGTTATGGGCTCACGGTAAATCAAAGCTCAAGAAAATGTTAACTGGCTGAGGGCATTCTCATCAAATAATACAAATATATTAGTTTTTAACATCTCAAAACTCTACTTTATTTATTTTAACATATCACTTTACAATATATTCAATATCAAAAATTTTGTATTTTTTACCATTTCATTAAAATTGTTAAGTTATGATTTTTCTCATAACATTTGTATTGGCTTATTCCATGACAAAAAGGTGTTGTAATTTCATTAATTTATTCCATTGTATTTTTGTGGGATTTATTTGTATTAGATTTAGTTTTAAGTGGTGAAGATTTGATTAAGACAACTAAAAGTCACATGAGAAGCACATGCAGAAAGGTGAAGAGTCAAGCCAGCTATCCAGAGAGTACAATTTGTCAATTGGCTAACTCACAACTAGGGTCACCACTTGAACCAGTCGCGAGTGAATCACAAGTTTCTCCTGTTTTGCTAAAACACATGACCTTTCGTATTCTCCTTACAAATATTATATATACCCTCATTACCCACAGAAAATATAAGGAGCCTATTGAAAGAAAAACCCTAAGAGAGGTTTCTACAACACACCCACCTTATTTGAGAGAGAGTTACTCATTCTTAGAGAGAAATCATAGTATTCTATTCTCCTTCCCTCTTCCATTGTTATACCCATTGAGAAGAGATTTATACCCAAACACTACCCACACTCATTCAAAGTGTTGAGAGTGTTTTTGAAACTTGAGAAGCATTGGAAGATGCCAAGGATGACAGATGCAATATGGAGCTTATTGCGGGATCCAAAAAGTTAGAGAAGACATGGTTAGGCTTAACCAGTTGGTAACAAGAGCTTGGAGGGCTCAAGTACATTGGGCAGACTAGGCATGGAGGGTCTTTTGTTATTTGTGTACTCCAACTTTATTCTCTAGTGGATCATTTTACTGCTTGGAGGGCAGTTGATCGGTTTTTCACCAAGTTCCTCGGTTTTCTTTTCGATAACACATGCTAGTGTTATCTTTGTATTTGAATCTCTCTAACTCTTACTCTTTCCTTTTAATTGCTGATGTGTTGTGATTAATTATGGTGTAGAGTTGTTTATTTGTTTGGATTTTTGCTTATACCTATTATTCCACACCTCTATTGTTTGGGTATAAGCTTATATTAGTTAAATTTGAAATTGGGGTCTAAACATTCATTAGTATTTTTCACACTAATTGAACTTTCAAAAATATTATCTCTTTATTATTTTTCAATGCTTTTTTATTCTCAATCTATCTCTTCCTCTCTCTTTCTCTATGTATCTGTTTTCTCTCAAATCCATTGCAAAACCCACCCCACTGTTACTGCCCACACCCATTACTACCAACCACCACTGCCCACCTCCAACCACCAAAATCACAAACAAAAACAAACCCAAAATCAAACCATAAAACTCATACTCACCCACCGTCAACCACCACCAGTCCACCACAAACCATACCCATTCAAAACCAAATAAAAAACCCATCAAAATATGCCCAAATCAAAACCCCTGTACAAACCCACAACTTGCAAATTGGAACCCAAGGCATGAGAGAAGGTCAAGCAGCATGGGAGAAGGCTTGGCAGCGTGGGTCTGGTGTGGGAAGAAGGCTTGGCGTCATGGGAGAAGGTTTAGCAGCGTGGGTCAGCATTGGTCAGGCGTGGGTTGGCTAGGTCAAGCATGGGAAGAAGGCTTGGTTAGGTTAGGCATGGGAAGAGAAGGCTTGGCAGTGTGGGTTATAGCATGGGCGAAGGCTTGTGATGGTGGGTTCGGTCTGAGGGAGTAGGGGAGTGCAGATGGGTTTGGTAGCATGGGTTGAAGGAAGGGAAGCAGCAGCTTGGGTTGAGGGAGAATGAAGAAAATAAAAAAACCAGAAAGAAGGTAGAGGCATAGGAGTGGGAGAAGAGAGAACCAAGAAAAAAAAAAGAGAGGGAAAACAAGAAACAGATAGGCATGAAAAGGCATAAAAGGTGGAGCGTGTGAGGAAAAGTGGAAAATTGGCACACATGTTTCATTAAACAAACAATTTTTATTTTTATTTTTATTTTTATCTTGCTAGAGATAGTAACCCACTGTAGCTAGATGTCAAAATTAATAGCATCTAGCACCTTTGATGGAGGGTGCTTTTTTATAATTTGATGTTAAAAAATAGCATTTGACAACCTTGATAAGAATGCTCTGACAGTAGAACATTGAGCAAACCAGAGAGAGAGAAGAAAAATTTGAAGAAAGTAAGAAGCAATAGAAAGCAGAAAGAATGAGAGAGAGAAGAAGAAGAAGAAGAAGAAGAAATAACGGAAACAATGACACAGAGAGAGAGAGAGAGAGAGAGAGAGAGAAAGAAGAAGAAGTGGTTGAAGTTTCAAACTTTCAACAATGGCCACAAGGTGTAACTTTAAGCCAAGTACATTTTTTTTTTTTTTTTTAATTTTTTTAAGCTCTAATAACCATCTGTGGTTCTCAAATCCGAATGGTTCAACCTCGGTTCGTACGGTTTACTGATTTTTTTTTACCTAAGCCTATTTTTGGAATTAGAAAACCTCTTTTTGGAATTAGAAAACCTCCTTAATGAATGGTTCACGGTTACCTGAGTGGACTGTATGATTTGATTCAAATTTTAAAACTATTAAATCATCAGCTAATGGACCTGCTGACCTACGGTTCACGATTATCTGAGTGGACTGTATGATCTGATCCAGATTTTAAAACCATTAAACTATCAGCTTGTGGATCCACTGACCTAACATGACATGACCTTTTTTTTTTTTTTTTAATAGAAGAAAAACATAACATAATATATATCCATCTAACCATTATTATTTTGGCCCGTCTTTTTTACAATTTTCTGACTGATAAAGAGTAAAATAAAGCATTTGTATATCGCAATGTCATTTTTCTATTACAAGAAGCTAGCTAGAGTTAAATGTCAATATTGAAAAGGAAATTAATAACTAATCGAAAAGTACAAAGTCTAACAATTATTCACAGAAGTGAATTTTTTTTTTCTTTTTTTTTTCCTTGCCAAAAGGGGGGACGGTAAGATATAAGCTTGACCTAACAAATACAAGAATATAGGCACACACGCATATTATTATTAGTTAGTGTATAATTGGGAAGGAAAGGACAAAAATGACTGGCACCTAGGTATTAGGCCATGAATGATATATATGGTGCCCTTTCTTTTCTTTTCTTTTTTTTTTCTTTTTTTTTTTCCTATTAGAGACTAGTCTTTTCCAAGTAGGAAGTAGTCTATAATCTATAGGTAAGAAAGTACATTTCGGATATTCCTCTCAAGTGCGACATATTTTGAGGCTCTTTCCACTTCAGTCTAGTTAAAGGGAAGAAAGGATTTTCCAGATTGTCCTGTCAATTACCTTGGTCCCGGCCCCATAGGCCACAATTTCTCCTAATTACACCACATGGATCTTCGTATCAAGTTATGGAAATTTAGTCTATTTCATAGTTTAGATAAAATTTTATAAATTTTAAAGTGTACAAATTACCAATCTTACGTTTTTTAATATTTTAAATTTTATGATAATTTATAGTCTTACATTAAAAAAAAAAAAAAATCTAAATTAAAACCATAAAATGGAGAGACTCCAGACAATAAAAAAGAAAAAAATCCTTAAAAAAAGAAAAAGAAAAAGAAGCAAGAATAGGGAGATATAAATACCTTCAAACATTTCAAGTGAGTCTCAATCAACAACCCATACAAAGGATGGCCTGTGATCATCCTCTTAAAAAGCTCTCCATCTTCTTCTTGATCTACACCAGCGTTCTCTAGGACCCTAATACTTCCATTCTCTGCACTCTGATCCTCCATCTTTTTTCTTTTGGCTAAGTCTTTGATCCACCTTTCTATTTCTCACTCACTCCCTTTCCCAAATGAGGTTAATTTTATAGCAAGTAGTAAGTAGTAACCCTTGGCTTGGAAGAGAATCAAGTTGCTTTTGAGAAAAGCTAAAAAAGTTAATGTTTTTTTTTTAATATTTTTATTTTTACTTTTTAGTACTATTTATGTGTTTCATTACATTATTCACCTTCTTTTTAACTTTATTTACTGTATTTTCAATAAAATATTTTCAATTTTAGTTAAATAAATAGTTCTGTGTAAATGATGTAAATAAATAAATCTCAAACGGTGTGAATGATGATAATAAAAGTTAGGGAGTCAGTCATTAGCTTTTTCCTGCTTCCTCTTTTTTGTCCCGAAAGGAACCTCTCATGGTTCTCCTCGATAATAGCTCCTTTCAAGTACCTAAAATTTGTACCTTTTCTTTACCTCTCTTTTAGCTCTATATCGAAAAGGGGCGTCATTGATACTGTTTCCAAATTGAGTTTTCTACTGTTTCCAAATTGAGTTTTCTACTGTTTCCAAATTAGGTCTTCTACTTTGTGGCGTCGTACGTAGTTCAACTAGAAAGAACTTTTTAAAGAATTCCAAATGTCTTTTTGCAGGGTTCTAAAACCGATGGACATTAGACATCCTTCTTATATATTTCCCGTGCGACTAAACTTGGTAGGGTTTTGAATGAGTTTGGGTTTTACGTCTTGAAATGTGACTAAATAAGTTAGTTACTTAAATTTTCTTAATACTAATAATGTTTACAAAAATATAAGATTTACTTTAAATCTATCCCACCATTATATTCTTTCACTTATTCTTATCCATGGAGTTAGCTTAGGTTTTTTTAGTGTTAACACATTTCAAGTTTATAATAAGTGTATTTTATCATTGTAAAAGTGGGTTGAGTTGAGTCTAGGTCAAAAATTATTCTATGACAACAAAGTTTCTATAAGCTCTAAATAAAGAGCTAATACTCCTTTGCCCATATTATTTTTTCCACCAAAATAAATTTCTTAGTAAAACTCATCATTGGAAAGTATACATTTGAGGTTTCAAAACAATCACAAATTTGACTTATTTTAGATTTGAAATAAATGAGATGGAGTAATGTTTCTAAAAATTAATATGGTTTTAGATTTTATATTTTTATATTGGTTATATTTTTAAATTAGATAATTATATGAGTGAAAGAAAACAACTATACAATTATAACATATTATATATTCACAGTAAAATTCTTGAATCTCATCTTCAATTTGTAAGAAGAATTAAAAAAAAAAATTTGAGCGTAAATAAACAAAAGAAGAAGGTTTAGATGACTTAAAGATAAATTTAAATTTTCCTTCTGTCTCAAACCCAATTTATTGTTGTTCTTTAAAAAGAAAGACTAGATTATTTCTTATATCACTTTCTAAAAAAAATAAAAAATAAAAGAATACATGGCTAGGAAAGGAAAATACCAGTAATATTATAAATAAATAACAGGAAAAAATGCAAAGTCCATCCTCAAAATTTGACCAAAATTTATTTTGGTTGTCTAACTTTACTTTCATTTAATTGAATTCTCTAAATTTTAATTTATTCAATTACGGCCTCTCCTTTAACTTCCATTAATTAAAAAAAACATTATGAATTTTTTTTTTCAATAATTGATTAGATTTTTAATTAAAAAAATGAAGAAAAAATTGTACACTTAACAACAACATTTAACGAAAATTGACGGAGATGTCTTTAATGAAAAAGCTTGAAATTTGGAGAACTCAATTGGATAAAAGTAAAGTTAGATGCCTAAAATATATTTTGGTAAAACTTAGATAATTCAATTGGAATTTTTTCCTAAATAATAATTAAAAAATCCCAATAGCGTGAACATGAAAATCACAATCATGGATGCTACATATTAATCGATGTGCAAGAGAAATTACAACAAAACCAACCAAACCTTAATCCCAATGACAAAAACAAATTATATATGATAATTAAGTATAAAATTTTATTCAATAAACTTATCCATAAAAATCAGATTCAATTATATAATATCATATTTTCATGTGGCTAAAGATACATACTGTTATAACTTATTTATCAGTTTTTAAAAAATGAGCAATTGAATAAGTTATACATGAAAATAAAAATTATAAAGACTTATGTTTTACCTTTAAAAAAAGTTTTATATTTTATAAAATTGCAGTTTCGAAATGCTATGCCAAACCGAGGATATACAGCATGCGAGTCCATATATGGGTTCAGCTTGCGTGTTCCAGAGTCTGTCAGCCTCTAAGATAAGTTTCAAGAGGCATCAAGCATCCCTGTTTCGTAATTTAAATAACTGCCTTTTCTGGGTCTGTAACTCTGTACAATTCAGTCGGTCTGGTAAGAGCTAGTATAGCTACAAATCTTTTGCCATGAAAAGTTTGTATTTTGTCGACTAGTAAGCAATTGCACGTAAAAGCAGTAATGTTTTAGATCAAAGTCTAGACAAGTTGAAAGTTTATATCTCAACTTTTCCTTGCAAATAGCGAGGTATCGATCATGCATGCAACGAAAGAGCGATCCAATCAGACCTCATTCCCACATGTCCTATGGTTTCTTAAGAAGACCTCATGACTTTGATAGATCGACTGTCGGTGAACTGGACTACAAAGCTAGAACGCTCGTTTGTCCGTATCCATATATAGACCAAATATCAATGTCTAGTCTGAGATCGATGGTACCCTAGAAGAACAGTATAGTAGAGAGGCTATAAGAATTTGGAACTCTAGGGTGATTAGCTGCTGTACATAGAGGATAAATAAAAGTGCATTTTTTCCCGCATAAATAAGGGAAAAATTAAACAAATACTCAAAAACATTTATATAGTAAATATTTTTAGAAATTTGTGTGGAAAAAAGATTATTTATTTTGACAACTTTTTATATTTTTCATAAAAATAGTATTTAAACTTTTCTAAAATAGTTTATTAATAATTTGTCTAAGAACTGCTGTTAATAAGATCCCATAAATAATACCTATTATAGCCTATGACAAAATATTAGCTAGGGTTAGGGTTTCGCTTTGATTAGTTGCCCACATTGGTGCCCTTTAAGCCAAATAGGCCTGCAAATATTAAAAGTGTACATGGGTTAGGTTGAGTTAGGTTGAGAAGTTTTTTCAACTCAACCTACTGTGGTAGGTTGAAATAAATCCAACCCAACCCCACCCATCACAGGGGTCCAACCCAACCTGTGGATCAGGATGGGTCAAGTTGGACCCATGGTTGGACATTTTTTTTAATTAATAATATTATTATTATTAAATTGAACATTACAACAACACTACTACAAATAAAATCAAACTTATAACCAAATAATCATGAACATAACACCAAACAAATATAAACTATATGAGAAGAATTTAGGGTTTGGGTTTTATTTAGGAAGGGGGGCAAAAAAGTAAAAAAAAAAAAAATTGTAGTTAAAAAAAAAATTATAACCCAACCCACCAACACATAAAAATCACCCAATCCAATGGGTTAGGCTAAATCGGGTTGGTTTTGGCAAGTTGGTGGGTTCGTTGCACACCCTTACCTACAAATGAGTTTTGGGCCCCCTAACCAAGGACAGTGGCAAGCTTTGACGTTCCCCCCCCCCCCCCCCCTCCCCCAAATTGTTTTTAAAAAAATATTAGTATATACATTTTGCCTCCTTTAATAGTATCATTAATTCTTTTAAGAATAATGTTATTGCCACAAACTTTTTTATAATATTTTTACAAACTGTAGAGGTAGAAAATTCGTATTGGCTCGCACTTAATCCACCATTTACTCCACTTTTTAACTTACCAATAACTACTCATTACATCAGCAATTTGTAAAAAAGCTTGTAACTCTAGCATTTCTCCTCGTAAAGACCTTAAAAAAAGTCAATAGATTAAAAATCTAGAACAAAATATACAAGCCCAAAAAATTAGCACCACAACAAAAATTACCAATAGTAAATCTAAAACAAAATAAGCCCAATTAATAAATTTTAGCCAACACAAAAAACCTAGCCCTTTAAATAAAATTATTTTGTCCTTACTCAGCAGCAACATCAAAGTCACACACCAAAAAAAAAAAAAAAAAAACCCCTCAAACGGCTAAGTAGTAGTAGAGCCAAAGGTTGGAACTGTCGCACATAGCCAATAAACAAACCCACCCCCCTTCCCCTAACTCTAAGTCCTGACTCTGTCTTTGCCCCTAGCAATGACTCCCTAAGTGGAGAATACATTATGAATAGTCTACCCTAATTAAGAGATTTATATGAAATCATTGCTTAATGAACTATTAAGGAAAATTAAGAAAAACCTCAAACTTTGTTAAGTTTCTTTGATATATTAAATTTGAAATATGAAAAGAAATACATGATTATGGTCTTAAATATAATCTAAAAGATAAATTTAAAATAAAGATTTCATAATGGAAAAGTACAAACTAAAAACTAATTTGCCTCCATAAGTTGAGTTTAAAAATTAAGTTACACGGTGGAAAGGTATATGACACCCACCTTGTTTATTATTATAACACCTCAAATCATTGCACATGCACAATATTACCGTAGTAATAATAATAATAATAATAATAATAATAATGAGTAAAATGCTACATCTTTACAAATAAGTAAATGCTCATAACAATAACTAAGGGCCTGTTTAGTGTAAGTTCTCAAGTAAGGGTAGTTAACACTCTCTTCCTTGTAGTATGTGATTTCCCTTCTTTTCGTGAAGGATGGTGGGTTCTCTAGTATACTTATCTACTTAGAGACTTAGTGTATTCTGGATAGTGCTTAGTTTAGTTACTTAGAGATTTGGTGTGTTTCGGATAGTGTTTAGTATAGTTTTATCTCATTGTTCTTTGTCATTTTCACGGTCCAATGGAGGAATTATCTACTTGGTGGAAGAAATTAACTTTGTTTGAATTAGAGGAAAATTGGGTTGCATTGAGATCTGATAGAAAGAAGAGGGAGTTCGTACTTGCAGGAAAATTCTTTACTTGTAGAACTCTCAATGTTGAGGCGGTTGCAAAAAATTTTAGACCTTTATGGCGCACAAAAGGTGGTTTCAATGTCACTGTTGGTGGTGAAAATATTCTACTGTTTGCTTTTGAATTGGAAGTTGATGCTGAAAGAGTTATTCAAGGTGAACCTAGGGCTTTTGACTGACATCTTGTTGTCTTTGAAAGATTTGATGGTTATACTTTTATTCACACGTTGGGTTTCAAAACGACTGCTTTCTGGGTGTAAATTCATAATCTACCTTTTACTCTCTAAACTATTGAGACAACTTTCAGTATTGGTGAGACTATTGGTTCTGTTATCAAACCGAAAGATTTGGGTGAAATGTCGAGAGAAAATTCATGAGAGTGAGGGTGATTGTAGGTGTTTCGAAGCCTTTGTGTAGGGGAAGGAAGATTTCTTGGGATGCTGAATGTTAAGGTTGGGCTGCATTCATGTATGAACGATTGCCTAATATTTGTTATTGGTGTGGGTCTGTATCTCACGATGATAAGGATTGCTCACTTTGGCTGCATAGCAAGGGTACTTTGAAATCAAATGAACAACAATTTGGTCCATGGATTAGGGCTCCTCTCTTTAATTCAGCAAAGAAATCATTTGTGGAAGTTAAAGGATTTGACACTATGAACCATGGTGTGGATGGATTGATGACACTTCATGGGACTCATGTTGTTCACGGTACAACAGAACCTTACTTTAGTTTGAATAACATCAACACTCTGTCTACTTTTTAGGTGAATATTGACAATGATATGCCGAATCCACCTGTGGGGGGGGGGGGTGGAATATGGAGGCTGCGGAGCATGTTTCTTCATTGGAGAGGTTTTCAACGATGCTGTTGGAGGATGGTCAGAATGCTATAGAGGAGAATTTGACTTTTGAGGAGTAGTTACATGCATTAGATGAGGAGATTAACTACTCTCCAGGGTTTTCAAAATTGAATCCCGATTTTCCTAGGCTTCCTTCAGTCACGGTTCCTTTGTTCTCTCATGCCACTTCATCTGTAAATGTGTCAAAGGCAAATCCGGATATCATTGGGAATGAAGTTGGACGTGAGATGGACTCTTTAGAGACTATATGGGCAGATGAATTTCAAGTAGGCTAGATTTATATTAATAAAGAAAAGAAAGGCACACATGGGAGGCCTAAGAAATCTACATAGGAAGAATTGTTTAATGCTGATGTTTCAACTCTTTCATCCCCTAACAACTCTTCTCTGCCTACCTGTAACTCTAAAAGAACTTGGAAATGAGTTGCTGATAAAAAATTAAATTCTTCAACGTTGAAAGGTGTAAGTCCTGACCTGGGGGAAAAGCGAAAAGTGACTAAAATTGAAAGTGCAGAAGATCATTCTGTTGTAGAGGAAAAGAAGCAGAAAATTGAGGTAAACTTAACTACTCAAACAGCGGAGGTTGCTTAGCAATCCCGTTGAGCATAATGAGTCTTTTAAGTTGGAACTGTAGGGTGCTTGGGAACCTTCGAACAGTTAATGCCTTGGCAAAGTTGGTTAATAAAGAAGAGCCCATTATTGTTTTCCTTATGGAAACAAGATTGAAAAAATATTGGCTGGATTTAATTAAGGAAAAATGCAAAATGAAAAATTGTTTTGTCGTTCCTAGTATTGGGAATAGTGGTGGTCTTGTTTTGTTGTGGAAAGAAGATTTAAGGGTAGATATCAAAACTTTTTTCTCAAAATCATAATGATGCTTGGGTAGATGGTGGAGAAATTGGTTGGTGGCACTTTACGGGTTTCTATGGTCATCCGGATACAGCTAAAAGGCATGAATCTTGGGTTAAATTGAAGCAATTGAAATGTACGTCTTCTTTACCATGGCTGGTTATTGGTGATTTTAATGAGATTATAGGTCTTTCGGAGAAGGAGGGTGGTTGTATTCTTCCTAAAAAGCAGATGGAGGATTTTGTGTCTACTATTGATTATTGTGGTTTGTGTGACTTGGGTTTCATCGGGTCTAAGTTTACTTGGCTCTATCAAACAACTAGTGGGGTTCAAATAAGAGAGAGATTGGATAGGGCATTGGCTAGTTTAGAGTGGAGGTCTCTTTATCCTATGGCTAAGCTTCATCATTTTTCTTCTTCGGTTTTGGATCACTCTCCATTATCCCTTCACTTGTTTCAATGACAAAAGAAAAGAAGGAATAGGAAAATTTTCAGGTTTGAATCAATGTGGTTGAAGGATTCAAGGTGTGAAAAGGTTGTAAAGGATGCATGGGAGTGTGGTCAATTGGTAGGATCAGATTGTGTTCTCCAAGAATATTTGGAGCGGTGTAAGGCTAACTTATCCGCTTGGAATGATTCTGAATTTGGTCACGTGGGAAAGAATACTATGGAGCTTCAAACAAAATTAGAGTGGTTAGAATTGCAACTTGTTTCTAACGAAATAGTGGAAGTATTGAGACATACTCAAATTGAATTAAATTGTTGGTTGGATAGAGAGAATGATATGTGGAGGCAATGGTCAATGATTAATTGGTTCCAAAATGGTGATAGGAACACAAGCTTCTTTCATGCCAAGGTATCCGCTAGACAAAGAAAGAATTTCATGCATGGTCTATTAGATGATGATGGGGTTTGGCAAGTTGAAGAGGATAAAATGGTGGAGATTGCAATTGGGTATTATGGGGATCTTTTCTCTACTAGTAATCCGATGGAATTTTCTGAATTACTCTTGGCCGTGAAACCTAAAGTGACTGAAGCAATGAATGATTGGCTGGTTCACCCTTTTGTATAGAGTAAAGTCAAAGGAGCTTTGAAACAAATGTACCCACTGAAGGCACCGGGGCCTGATGGGATGCCCCCTCTTTTCTTCCAACATTTTTGGAGCTTTAGAAGCATGGTGGTCACAAAACGGTACTTGATTTTCTAAACTTTGGTATTTCTCCACCACATTTTAATGATACCCGCATATCTCTTGTCCCAAAAATTAAAGAGCCAAAGAAGATAACTGATTATAGGCCTATTAGTTTATGTAATGTTGTTTACAAGATTGCATCAAAAGCTATTGCAAATAGGCTGAAACGGTTTTTACCCTCGATTATTAGTGATACACAAAGTGCTTTTGTTCATGGAACGTTAATTACAGATAATGTATCGGTGGCTTTTGAAACAATGCACCATAATAGACAGAAAAAAAGGGGGGTAAAGTAGGAGAAATGACTCTTAAATTAGATATGAGTAAAGCTTATGATAGGGTAGAGTGGGTTTGGTTGGAAAAGGTTATGGAGAAATTGGGTTTTGCTAATAGGATAAGGGATTTGATCATGAGATGTGTTTCTATGGTAACTTATTCAATTAAAATTAATGGGGTACCGAGGGGGCACATTATTCCATTTAGGGGGATCCGTCAAGGAGACCCTTTATCACCTTATCTCTTTCTTTTGTGTGCAAAAGGTCTGTTTGCTTTGATTTAATCAGCAGTGGATAGGGGTCAAATGGAGGGTGTGAAGATTTGTAGAGGAGGTCCAAGATTGTCTCTTTTTTTTTTTTTTACAGATGATAGTCTGTTTTTTTGCAAGGCGACATTAGAGGAATGTGATGAACTATAAAGATTGCTTGGGGTGTATGAGAAAGCTTCCGATTAACAATTAAACTGTGCAAAAACATCTTTGCTCTTCAGTAGTAATACCTCAAGAGATGTCCAAGAAGAGATAAAGAATCGGTTTGGTGCCCAAATAATTAAGCAACACGAGAAGTATCTTGGTTTGCCTTCTTTGGTTGGGATAAATAAAAGAACTACCTTCAATGCTATCAAGGAGAAATTGGGGAAAGTGTTG
Organism: Quercus wislizeni; assembly: GCA_023055345.1. Classification (NCBI taxonomy): domain Eukaryota; kingdom Viridiplantae; phylum Streptophyta; class Magnoliopsida; order Fagales; family Fagaceae; genus Quercus; species Quercus wislizeni. The sequence continues at coordinate 19,296,624 of JALGQJ010000007.1, read as the reverse complement.
GCAGGTTGGAAAGAGAAACTACTCTCAAAGGCATGGAAAGAAGTTCTAATTAAAGTAATGCCTCAAGCAGTACCGACTTATACTATGAGTTGTTTCAAACTTCCAAACTTGATTTGTGATGATTTAATGAGGATAATTAGGAATTTTTGGTGGGGACAAAAAAAGGAGGAAAGGAAACTAGCATGGCTTAGTTGGGAGAAAATGTGTGAACCTAAGTGTAATGGAGGAATGGGATTCAAAGATTTAAAATTGTTCAATAAGGCTTTGCTTGCGAAACGAGGCTGGTCTTTTCAAATGGGTGGCAACTCTCTTGTTTATAGGGTTCTTAAGGCAAAATATTTCCCAACTTGTGATTTTATTCATGCCTCGATTGGACATAATCCCTCTTATACTTGGACAAGCTTAATTTCTACCCATAGCCTAGTTATTGAAGGTTTATGATGGAGGGTTGGCAATGGATCAAATATAAAGGTTTGGCAAGATAAGTGGCTGTCACGGGGTTTGACTTATAGTGTCATTTCTCCAAGGTTATTTCTAAGTGTTGATACAAGGGTTGTTGATTTAATTGATTTGAACACATCCAAGTGGAATAATGAAGTACTTGATAGTCATTTTGAACCTCATGAAGCTAACTTAATTAAAAGTATTCCTTTGAGTGCTACTTTACCGACAGACAAACAAGTTTGGGCTGTTACTAATAATGGAATATTCACTGTTAGGAGTGCATATAAATTGGTGGCTTCCTTGTTCAAATCAAAATGCAATGGTACTACTTCTAACGGTAGTCTACTAAGAAGATTTTGGAAGAAAGTGTGGTCATTGCCTATTCCTCATAAGGTGCGTCATTTTTGTTGGCGTGCTTGTTGCTACACTTTACCATCAAAAGCCAAGTTGATGAGGCGTAATGTTATTGCTAAAGATTTGTGTGTGTGCTGTCTGGATAGTGCAAAAACGAATGGTCATATTTTTTGGGGTTGTCTGAAAGCATAGGCGGCTTGGGCTGCTTTAAAGTTACATCTGTTACCTCTAGCTGCTAATATCGTATCTTTCTAGGATCTGTTATGGCATGAATTGATGACCAATGATTCTGGGGAGGAGAAATGTCCACAGTTGGTTATGATTGCTTGGACATTATGGTGTAATGGGAATGAAATTTATCATGGAGGTGAAGCCAAAAATGGACTAGAAATGGCTCGATATGCAACATGTTATCTTCAGGAATACTAGCCTGCCATTGAGAAGCATGACTCCACCACTTCTGATTTGGTTCAACACTTCGACGACAAACAGGAAGCTGTTTAGCATTCAATCTGGACTCCTCCTCCTTCGAGCTTATGCAAAATAAATGTTGATGGAGCTCTTTTTCCCTCAAAGAAGTTGGCTAGCATTGGTGTAGTCATTAGAGATCAGCAAGACAGATTTTTGGCTGCATTATGTAGAAAAATCATAGCTCAATTAGGGGTAATTGAAGTTGAAGCAAAGGCATATGAAGCTGGTGTGTTGTTGGCAAGACATTTGGGGCTGAAGAATGGGGTGTTGGAAGGAGATTCCTTGATTGTTTCTAATTAATGCTCTCAAGCAGGTTTCACAGGCTCCTACATTGGTTGCAGCTATTGTGGAAGGAATTCATGTTTTAGGTTCAGATGTTGGGGTTGTTGGTTATTCTCATGTGCGAAGGACTAGTAATCAGCCAGCCCATATACTAGCAAGACAAGCTCAAAGCCTTGTCAATGATGTAATTTGGATTGAAGAGATTCCTTATTGTATACAACAAGCTCTTATCCATGATGTATTTGGATCTTGATGTTTTGATAATATTTTAGTGTGTGTTAAAAAAAAAAAAAAAAAAAAAACTAAGGGCCTATTTGGTAGGAGTTTTGTGGTTTTGGTTTTCATATAATGTGAAAATTGTGATTTAAAAAGTGTACTAAAAATATGTCTTTTGAGTACTTATAATACAAAAAATGGGTTTGGTAATATGTTTTTATAACATTCTTTTAAAACTGAAAAGATATAATTAGGTGTTTGGTATGAGAATGTGTTTTTAAAAAATAATTGTAACGTTTTGACAAGAACAATGAATTGACTATTATTTTAAGTCAATGAGAGAGAAAAGTCCCACGTAAAACAATAGATCTCCCTTTCTCTGCTTCCTCTTCGCCCTAGAAACCTCTTTGCTCATCTCATCTCCTTTTCTACTCTTCCAAACTTGAAGAATCCAAACCAAACTTGAAGAGTCCAAACTCCCATACATTATTTCTCTCCATGTTAAATAAAAACCAACTAAACATATCAACATGACATGTGCAAAAGCTCTACAAATTTGTCAAAATCATGGTCACTTGATTGTATTCATAGTTGGTGTTATAGCCAACTACCTTTGAAGCTTCCTACAATATTCTTGCAAACCCATTTGGAATTAACCCAAAACAAATCAAAACCCATGCCAGAACAGCAACAAAAAAACTGTCCCCAAATTCCCCAAATTCCAAACCCACACAAAGTTATCAAATTTTTGCAACCTCAAACTCACAACTGTACCCACATCAAATTTTCACAACCCACACCTCAACAACTAAAAAAAAACTATACCCAATCATTCCAAATCATCCTCAAACACCAAACCCCCTCCTTTTATATACCTATTCCCTTCTATTAAAATTGAAGAAGGTCAACACAGTGGAATAAACAGAGTGAAGAAGAAAGTAGGAAAGACTCAAGGGGAGTCCACGCGTAAGAGAAAGAAGAAGAAGCAAATAGAAGTGATAGATGTCAAATTGTAATTGGATGTATTAGTAATTAGTTAGTTAGTTATTTTTGGAGGGAAAAACTATTAGCCTCTATTAGCCCCTGTTTCCATGTATATAAAGCATAGGTGATAATTATTTTGTAACTACTTCTCATTTTCTTCAATCACAGAGTAGATTCAGTTTTCTTCAATCTCTCTCTCTCTTTTACTCTGTTTAAGATGGTATCAGAGCAAATTTTCTGAGATTTCCTCTTTCATTTTCTTAGTTCCTAAAGATAATTTAGTGCTTTGTTTTGCTTTTCTTTTCTCATCCAAGGCTTCCGATTCCACATCATCCTCTCCTTCTACTTCATCAAACTTTTTAGGTAATTCCTTTTGGATTCCACCTAATCTTTCTCATTCCATCTTTGCTACTAAGTAGTTGATAGGCAAGCTTATAAATCCAATACTTGGATCATTGATACTGGAGCAACAAACCACATGGTCCATTTTGTTGCTTAATTGACTTCAATTACCTCGATAGTCCATACATTTGTTTATTTGCCAAATGGGGAAAAGGCCTTAGTCACACACATAGGCATAATGCATATTTCTTCTACCTTAATTTTAACTGATGTCTTGTGTGTGCCTTCTTTTACATTCAACTTAATTTCTGTAAGCAAACTTACAAAATCACTTTGCAGTTGCCTCATTTTTCTTGGTGATTGTTGTTTTATTCAAGACCTGCTCAATGGAGCACGATTGGTCTAGGTAAAACACACAATGGCCTATTTTTCGTTGCAAGATTCAGGTTGTAGATCTTCTACATCTACATTTGCTGCTACTGTCACTTCATTTCTTCATTAGATTTATGGCATAGTAGATTAGGACACCCTTCTCATTCTAAACTCCAAATGTTGAAGCAACTTGTACATGATGTTAATATCAATAAAACTGCTTCTTGTTGTGATATTTGTCATTTTTCAAAATAGAAGAAAATTCCTTTTACAGCTAGCACTCATGTTTCAACTAATCCTTTTGATTTACTTTATTGTGATCTTTGGGGTCCATTTGCTACAAGCACTGTTGATGGTTTTAAATTTTTTTTAACAATTGTGGATAATTTTACTAGATGCACTTGGGTATATTTGCTCAAACATAAGTCTAAAACACAAGTGTATCTTCCATAATTTGCTTCTAAGGTGTCTTCTAAGGAGTGATAATGGATCTGAGTTCTATCTTAAGGACTTCTTTCAATCTAATGGCATTTTGCATCAGTTGACTTGTGTTGATACCCCTCAACAAAATGTTGTTGTTGAGAGAAAATATCAACAGGTTCTCAATGTTGCAAGAGCTTTAAGGTTCCAATCACAACTTCCTTTATGCTTTTGGGGAGATTGCATTTTAACTGCTGTTTACCTAATTAATAGGCTTCCTTCCAAGTCCTTAGGTAAAAAAAGTCCATATGAGCTTCTTTTTAAATCTGCACCATCTTATAATCATCTCAAATGTTTTGGTTGTTTGTGTTTCATTTCAACTTTACCTCATAATAAAGACAAATTTGCACCTAGAGCTAGGAAGTGTGTGTTCTTAGGCTATCCCCAAGGCATTAAGGACTATAAGGTACTTGATCTCACTTACAATTCTGTTCATATCTCTAGAAACATTATTTTCTATGAGCATATTTTCCCTTATGCTCTTTCCTCACAACCTTCTACTTCCTATTTAGATGATTTCATTTTTCCTCATTGTACTTCAGAATCATCTCAATCTATTGATACTGTTAACCTTCCTTCCTCTATTTCAATTGATCCCACTTCCACAATTAATGTGGATCCTATCACCCTGCCTGCTGCACCATCTAATGCAGCACCTGCAGCACCTAGCACCCTGCCTACTGCAGCACCTAGTGCAACACTTGATTTTGCAAAACCTGACCCTATTGCCATTCCTTCATTGAATTCTAATCTTAGCACTTTACTTACTGTTTCACCACTTACCTTACCTTCAGCTTCTAATCCTACTCTCAGAAGGTCCACTAGATGACATAAACCCTTCTTACCTATCTCAGTATGCTTGCAAGTCTGTCAGCACTAATCCCCACTTTGGTCAGCCATATGATGTTTCAAATTATTTGGACTATTCTCACCTTGGCCCTACCTTTAAATCCTTTGTTATGGCAGTTAATTCCACTCCTTCAAACCCTGCCTCTTTCCATCAGGCAGTGCAATAACTTAAATGGAGGGCTGCCATGGACAAGGAAATAGAGGCTTTAGAGGTCACTAACACTTGGAGTTTGGTGCCTTTGCCTCTTGGTGAGAGCCCTATAGGTTGTAAATGGGTTTGTAGGGTTAAATATCTACCTGATGGCTCTATTGAAAGATATAAGGCTAGGCTGGTTGTTAAGGGTTTCACATAGAAGTTTGGTTTGGACTATTCTAAGAATTTTTCACTAATGGCTAAGTCTGTATCAGTCAAGATTGTACTCTCCTTGGTTGTTGTGAAAGGGTGGTTTCTTCACCAAATGGATGTTAATAATGCATTCTTGCATGGTGATTTAGATGAAGATGTGTACATGTGCTTGCCACCTGGCTTTTAAAGCAAGGGGGAGAATGTTGCATGCAAGCTAAACAAGAGTCTTTATGGTCTTAAACAGGCATCAAGACAATGGTTTGACAAATTTTCCAAAACCATTCTTTAAATGGGATTTGTTCAATCCAATTCTGATTACTCATTATTTACTCGCACTCAAGGGACTTCTTTTACAGTGCTTTTGGTGTATGTTGATGATATCTTGCTCACTGGAAACAATCTTGATTGTGTGAACAGTTTGAAGAAGTTGCTAGATGATAAATTTGGCTTAAAATACCTTGGTTCTTTGAGGTATTTTTTAGGTCTTAAGGTAGCAAGGACTGATGTAGGCATCAGCTTGACACAAAGAAAATATGCACTTGAAATTTCCTATGGAGCAGAATCTAAGGCTTTCAAAATATGAAGGGAAGTTGTTAGCAGACCCTGGAATGTACAGAAGGTTAATTAGGAGACTACTATACTTAACCTTGACATGACCTGACATTACTTATGCTATGCATAGGTTGAGTAAGTTTGTTTCAAAACCTAGAGAGCCTCACTTACTTGCTGCTCACAGAATTCTTCAATATATTAAGGGATCACCAGGAAAGGGACTCTTCTTCTCAAGCATTTCTGATTTACACATTAAATCCTTTTGCGATGCTGATTGGGCTAGATGCCCTGATACAAGGAGGTCACTGACAAGCTATGCAGTGTATTTGGGAGAGTGTTTGATAGCATGGAGATCAAAGAAACAAGGAGTAGTTTCAAGATCATCAGCAGAGGCTGAGTATAGGGCAATGGCTAGTGTAGCATGTGAAATAACCTGGTACTTCAATTACTTAAGAATTTAAAAATTAAGCACCCCAAACCAGCTATGCTCTTCTGTGATAATCAGGTAGCCTTGTATATAGCTGCTAATCTAGTCTTCCAAGAGAGAACTAAGCATATTGAAGTAGAATGTCATCTGGTTTGAGACAAAATTCTGGAGGGTATGATTAAAACTTTTCATGTGAATTCAAATGCTTAAGTAGCTGATGTGTTTACCAAATTTTTAGGCTTCAATTCCTTCACAAGATTGACATAGAAGTTGGGTTTGCAAGATATTTTCATGCCAAAGGTGTTGCAAACTAAAACTCATCTTCAAGTCCATGATCTTCTAGTTCAAGACTTGGGGGGGAGTATTAAAATTGAAGAAGGTCAACACAGTGGAATAAACAAAATGAAGAAGAAAGCAAGAAAGACTCAAGGGGAGTCTATGTGTCAAAGAAAGAAGAAGAAGCAAACAGAAGTGACAGATGTTAAATTGTAATTGGATGTATTAGTACTTACTTAGTTATTTTTGGAGGGAAAAACTATTAGCCTCTATTAGCCCTTGTTTCCGTGTATATAAAGCATAGGTGATAATTATTTTGTAACTACTTCTCATTTTCTTCAATCAAAGAGTAGATTCAGTTTTCTTCAATCTCTCTCTCTCTTTTACTCTATTTAAGGCCCTCTCTTTTCAATAACAAACTCTCTCTCTCTCTCTCTCTCTCAAAACTGGTCGGTGATAAGCAAAGCGATTTTCGGTCAGTCTGGGAAATCTTGCCAACCCGAAGGTGTAATCAACTGTCGACAGAGGAGGACAACCTCATAGTGCAGGCTCACGCTATGTACGGTAACAAGTGGGCCACCATAGCTAGGCTCCTCAATGGCCATACGGACAATGCGATCAAGAACCACTGGAACTCTACGCTCAAGTGGAAGTCCTCGTCAATGAGCAACAACACCACCACCACCATTGTACCCACCTTTCCTTGCTCACCGTCAGACCGTTTCCTCATCAAAGCTTCCAAGTTCACCACAAACCTGTTTGAGTGAACTCACCCCGAAAGAGAGAGGGAGGGAAAGAACTGAGTGTGTGTTTGTGGGTAAGCGAGAGAGAGAGAGAGAGATGATTTTATGAAAGAGGGAGAAATAGTTGTTGGTGTTTACTCATTTCAAGTTAGATGTTGGGTCCCACAGTATTCAAACTAATTACAATGATGCCACTGAAAACTGTTACTTAGAGCATCCACAACAGTGGTGCTAAAAAGCCATATTGGTATTTTTAGCACCTCAAATATCTAAAAACCATTAGAGCACTCACAACAGTGGAGCTAAATAGTTATATAGCTATTTTAGCTCCACCAAAACACAAAAATCCACACTACAGCAGTGGAGTTAAAGGTAAAATTTTTACCTTCATTGCTACAGTGCACATTTATAAATAGATCTGCATTGTAGCTGAAAGTTAAGAAATAATAATAATTTTTTATTCTCCCTCTAATTAAAATATTATTTTTCCTTTATTTCTTTCTTTTTCTTTTCTTCTCAGAACTCTCACAACTTTTAACTTTCTCTCTCAACTTTCAAACCTTTCATGCCGCCGCCCCCCCCCCCCCCCTCTGACCCATGCCACCATAAACCTAGCTCTGACCCACCCCTTCCGCCGACCTAGCTTGCCAACCCAAGCCCCAAGTCCGAACCCGAAAGAGAGATGTATGGGTAGAGCGATGAGATCGAAGCATAATCGGAAACCAAAGCACGACAAGGATGCTGACAGCGTGGGCAGCATCAACGCAAGGTTGATTTCCTCATTGAACCCACAGTAACATTAGCTCTAGCTCGTTGTAGAACATCAATGGTAATTAGTAACATCCCTCTTCCCTATGACGCCATGATCGACGATGGCGGGAATTCTGGGTTCATGGGTTTTGGATTGCTAGGTTTGTGTGTTTTCGATATTTTTATTTTATTTTATTTTTGTTTTTGCTGGTGTTTTTGGTTCTTCTTCGCATGAGTTTTTTGGTGTTTGATTTTTTTTTTTTTTTTTTGTGGGTTTGGTTGTGACTGTGGATTATGGTTGAAACGGCGGTTTGTTGGCTGTGTTGGTGGTGGTTTGGTAGCTGTGGTTGTGGTTGTTGTGGGTTGTGTTGGTGGTGGTTTGGTTTTTTTTTTTTTTTCTTGCCGTGGCTTGTGGTTGTCACATAGAGGTTGTTGCTAGTGGAGTGGTGGTGGAGGTGGATGTGGCTGGTTGAAAGGTTTTTGTGGATGGTTGTTCTTGGTTGGCGGTGGTTGTGAATTGTGATGATGATCAGTTTGTGGTGGTTTTTTTAGTGGGATGTATTATTTTATTGTAGTAGATATATTATTTTATTGTGATGTTTATATTATTTTTATTGTGTTGAAAGCTAAAATAAATCCACTGCTGCAGTATGTGAGTAGGTAAAATAGATAAAGTAACTTTTTTGGTGCCAAATAGCTAAATATTTAGCTCCATTGTTGTGGATGCTTTAATGCAGTAGTGGAGTTATAGGTAAAATTTTTACCTCTTCAGCTACAGTGCATAGCCATTTATAGCTGTGCACTGTAGCTCCAAAGCTAAAAAAAATAATATATTTTATTTAACTTTTCTCCCTCTTTTCTATTAAAATATTCTTTTTCTCTCTCTTCCTTCTTAATCTTTTCTCTCTTTCTTTTTGTCAGACCTAGAGTCTCAACCCTCTCTCTTCCTTTTCTATCTTTTCACCATCTTTTCTCTCTTCTTTTCACATGATCGGCAATGGCGTAGGTCAATGGGTCGGCGATGGTTGGTCTGGTTCGATGTTGGTCTGGGTTTGATGATGGGTTTTGTGCCTCTTGGTCTTGTTTCTTCTCTCTCTCTCTCTCGATCAAGCTCAAATGGTGGGTTTGATGGTGGTTTGGAGTGCTAGCTTAACACTCTTGGTCTGAAAATCAATCTCAGATCTGTTGGATTTTTGGCAATGGTTGTGGGTGGTCTTGGCTTGCTAGTTGTTGTTGGGTGGTTGTGGGTGGTTGGCAGTGGTTGTGGATTGTGCCGTTTGTGGTGTTTTTTTGGTAGTAGGATGTATTATTTTATTGTAGTAGATATATTATTTTATTGTGTTGAAAGCTAAAATAGATCCACTACTGTTAGATGTTTTGTAAAATGAGTAGGTAAAATAAATAAAGTAGTTTTTTGTGGTGCTAAATAGCTAAAAAAATAGCTCTACTGCTGTGGATGCTCTTAAAAACTAAAAACTACTTCTAAAGTGCACTCAAACAACGTTACTAGAACAATGTTACCAAATGGCTTCATAATGTTTGAACTCTCAAGATTAAAAACTGTAATTTAAACACTTGTTACAAAATATTGTTACCAAACAGGGTTTTTTTTTTTGGGCACCACCGTTTTCAGCACTTAAATACCAAAAACTGTGATTTAAATGTTGCTACCAAACAGGTCCTAAAGAATTCAAATTAAAAGTGATTGAAACCAAATCTAAAAAAATGTTCAAAACATGCTTTTCAAGCCAAAGGATGCACATCTTTTTTTTGATAATCAAAAGGGGGGGGGCAATCATGTGTGACTCACCTCCTTGGGCATGACCATAAGGGCACCCCCCGTTAGAGAATGTTGAATTGAGCCATAGTTACTGTGATTGGGGTGCCACAAACCTCACCCTAGCACCCCAAGAGAGCTAGCAGTACAGGGTGCAACACATGAGTGCTCCTACCTCCCATCCTCGGTACTCGTTAGGGTTCAAATGAGTGATCATTGTGCATGCGCGCGGGATCCTTACCGCTAGACCACCCCTCTTGGGGCTGCATGCACATCTGATAATGCAAATGATACATGTGCAAATTACAATGCATGAAATTTTATCAATTTTGTGTGAGAATCAAAATTCTATTATGTGTGATTTATTTTAATGCAGAATAAGCCTGTCGGCATTAAGTTTTTGGGATGCAATGTCCCATCATACCATGTCTGTACCAAGAGTGATACTAAATGATAACTCACAAGGCTATACTATATTGTATGTGTTTTAAAAACTTTGTAAAGCATATTATAAGATTTTAGAAATCAATTAAAAACAAAGGGGTCATAATGAGATAGTTTTGGGATGTACTTGAAATCCTATAACATAACCTATAAGGACCATCGTATGATGTATCTTGTTCACAAACCGACTTGGGTCTAGTGCACAGGAATACTGGACTCAATCCTTATCCTTCATTCACTATTTGGATCTCATTACACCTAGGGTTAGAAATAGAAAGCAATGTGGTTTATCAGTTAGTGAGGATAAGGGTCTAAGTAACACAAATGCGTTGTCTGGCCTCACTCAACACCAAATATTTTGGCCCCTACATACTATAGGTTGGCGTTGACGTTTGGTTTGTTGTGTCTGATTTGTGTGCAAATGTTTTTACCACCATATCATCTATAGTTTCAATAGAACCCACAAACCCACGAGTCAGTGCTTGAAACTAACAGTCAAGGTAATAAATTTGATTGGTATTCATAGTACTGGTACATAGTTATGCTCGTCTGTTACCAGTAGAAGAGGAAGCCACATGCTAAAAGAATAAAAAAAGGAAAAAGATGGGTCGTGATGTTGTTGTGGGGTGGGATAGGAATGAGGAAGCTTGGAAAACGTTGGGGCAGAAGATGGTATTGGTGTTGGTGTCTAGTCAATGGGCTTTTCATGGGAGGTGGAGTAATTGAGAGATCATAATGTGATGTGCTTTTTTTTTTTTCTTTTTCTTTTTCTTTTTTTGGTTTTGTTTTCTTAAGAGCGTTTCTTTCGTATGGTGTGTTACTTTGTGTTTTTATATTTATAAACTAAAAACGTGAGTTTTACTCTCTTTTTTTAACCTTTAAATTTTTATCTACCACTTATGTGTCTTAATCAGAATAAGTATGGGAGAGAAATGAGAGAATTTTTAATGGGAAGGGGCCACAACCTATATAGAAATCCTTTATTTTTGGAGAAAATAATATGAAAGACTTATAGAGAAATGTTGATGACAAATTTATAAGATTGAAGTAATTGGAATAGTATAAGGAAGGCAACAATTTAGGAAATGTCATGATAAAATTAAGGAAAAATTATATTTTGCTGCCCTGTGGTATGCTAGAAAAATAATTTATCCACCGTGGTTTAAAAAATGACACTTTATTCATCTGTGGTCCTATCCATTAAAAGTTCGCTACCCACTTGAGGTCTTGCCGTTACTCTAACACGATTTTACTTCAAAACATATTAGAAAGTGAATCAAACACACTAAAACTAAGAGGAATAATCCTGATGCCACTCCCTTCACTCTCTCTCATCGGATTCAGCCACTCCATGAAGACCATCAAGTGAAATTTTCATAATCACTTTTGATTGCCATTCTAATCAAAACCTCTGTGATGAATCTTGAGGAATATCCCTCTAGAGTGAAATTCTAGGTACATTCTCTAACCTAGGTTTTTTTTTTTTTTTTTTTTTTGAAATTTCACTTTTTTCTTTCTTATCAATTCATAGAGAAAGAAGAAAAAGTATGGTTGGTTGGTTTGGTTAAGCTCTTTGTGTTTTCTCGAGAGAACTGCTGGGTTAATCTTTGAAGGATTCATATTTGTGTATTTGAGCTGGGTATCCTTATAAATCCCATAAATTGAAATAGTCTCCAGGTGGATTTTTTAAATCTTTGAATGATGTATGAAAAGCAAAACCATGATGATGACACCAAAGCCAATTTCTTTATTATTCAATTATGTCTGATTTAATGCCTTCTCTTAATCTTTGATATTTCTACCCAGATGGACTCCTTAATTTGCAATAAAATTTTGTCCTGAGTACCCTATTTTGTTTTCTTCCAAAAGTACTTCATTGATCTGGATCTTCTTTATTCAATTTTACCCTATTTTGTCTTCTTCCAAACGGTACTTTATTGATTTGGATCTTCTTTATTCAATTTTATGTTGTGGATTGCCCTCTTCCTAAAGTATTAATGTCTTTTGAAATACTGAAAGATAAATAAATCACTTGTGATCCGATGTATGCATTTAAACATGTGTAGTTGGAGTGTGTTTGATTCACTTTCTAATATGTTTTAAAGTTAAATTGTGTTAGAGTAACAATAAGGCCATAGGTGGGCAATAGACTGTTAACGAATAGGACCATAAGTTGGTAAAATGCCATTTTTTTAAGACCACAAATAGGTAAAGTGTTTTTCGGGAAAACCCCAGGTGGACAAAGTGCAATTTCCCTAAAATTAATAGTACAAGAAAAGCAGTTTGTATGAAATTGATAAAGAGAGTGTTTACAAGTCTTAGAATTGCCAAAGCTTGATTGGATTCAAGCCCTATAAACCTAAAACAACTTCCATCCACAAACCTTTGAATATGAACAACATTCAAAGAACGCAAAGAACGAAGGGTCTCTACAAGCACAAAGCCAAAGATTCATTGCAATTCCATTGTAAAGATTAATGTTCAATTTTCCAATCAAATGGGAGAAAAATTGTGGTCCAATTAAGATTACATTAGAGTTTTACAAGGAGATTGAATTAGAGAGTTTATTTTGTATTAGAATATACAAAGAATTGAACTCATTCATTCTTAAATCAAGCTTTTTATATCTTGTATCACGTATATGTGTCAATATATCGTTTGATTGGTGCACCACTCTCTTTTAATCTCATTGGCTCTCCATATCAAATATGCAGTGAGTGGTACATTTTTTTTTTCCCACAACTTTTATAAAGACCCAAAAAACTTAAGTGATTCTGGAAATACTGCAATTTTATTACATAGGTCATACAAATTGTTTTTTCACCAAAGTAATTCAAATACTTATTTATTATCTTGTTAAAAGTGCTACTAATCACATTCTTTTTTGTATGAGTTTGTTAACTTTTTTTAGTAAAATTTGTTGTAGTTTTAGAATTTTTTATTATAGAAAAAACTATTGATTAATAGAAATCAAACTAAATCACCAATCAGCTTTTGCCAAAAATAGGTTGATTATGGACAATATACTTGTTGCTTTTGAGTCACTAAATAGTATGAAGAATATGAGTACAGGAAATACAGGTTACATGGCTATTAAACTCGATATGAGCAAGGCATACGATCGGGTGGAATGGGGGTATCTTGAAAATGTCATGAGAAAAATGGGATTTAGTGAAAGATGGATTGGTTTGATCATGGTATGTGTGAAAACGGTTACTTATTCCATCATGCTCAACGGTGAACCCCAAGGCTTGATTCATCCCACTAGAGGCATCCGCCAAGGAGACCCACTCTCTCCTTTCCTCTTCCTTCTTTGTACGGAAGGTCTCCATGGTCTCATCCAACATGCAGCAAGTGAAGGGGAAATAAGGGGTTTCTCTCTTTGTCGAAGGGGTCCAACACTAACCCATCTTTTGTTTGCAGATGATAGCCTTCTTTTTTGTAGGGCAACGGCTGAAGAATGTAGAAAAATCATTGACATTCTTGAGACTTATGAAGGAGAATCGGGACAAAAGGTGAACAAGATCAAAACTGCCATATTTTTCAGTAAATCAACCGATGAAGCAACCAAACAAGAAATCAAGGCTGCATTGGACTTACAAGAAATTGCACACTTTGAGCAATACCTTGGGCTGCCTTCCTTGGTAGGTAGAAGGAAGAAGGAAGGGTTCAATTTCATTAACGAAAAAATATGGTGTAAGTTACAAGGGTGGGAAGGAAAGCTCCTTTCTCAAGCCGGTCGTGAGGTCCTTATAAAAGCAGTCATTCAAGCTATACCAACCTATGCTATGGGATGTTTCAAACTCCCTTTGGGTCTTTGCCATGAAATCGAGACCTTGATCAAGAAATTTTGGTGGGGACAAAGGGGGGAGAAAAGGAAGATACATTGGTTGAAGTGGGATGAGTTAACTAAATAGAAAATGGAGGAGGGTATGGGTTTTAGAGACATTGCCATGTTCAATGACTCCTTGTTGGCAAAACAAGCTTGGAGACTCTTAAAAAATCCCGAATCCTTATTTTACAAAGTCTTTAAGGCTCGCTTCTTCCCAAATTGTTCAATTATGGAGGCAAAACATAATGGTGGGGGTTCACATGCTTGGAATAGCATTCTACATGGAAGGGATGTCTTGCTTCGAGGCTGCCGGTGGAGGATTGGAAATGGAAATTCGGTGAGGATATGGCAACACCATTGGTTGCCAAAGAAGCATCCACCGCAGGTTCTCTCACCCATGGTTGAAACATTGGCAGATGCAAAAGTGGCAACTTTGATTGATGAAACGTCTAGACAGTGGAACCATGAGATGATCAATGGTATTCTCACCCCTTTAGAGGCAGAGCTAATCAAAGCAATCCCACTATCACAGTGTGAGGCAGATGACAACTTGTTTTGGCCCTTCACTAACAATGGCATCTACACCTCCAAGTCCGGGTATAGATTCTTGAAAGCTGAAGATCAGTCCGTGGTTGATGAGGAGCAAAGGGCGCATGACAATACACTATGGAGGACAATCTAGTTTGCCTTTATTCCGAACAAAATAAAAAACCTGATATGGAGGGCCTGCCGAAACTCCTTGCCTACTAAGGACAATCTGGTGCACCGAACGGTCATAGATTGCTCGACCTGTGATCGCTGCAAACAAGCCCCAGAATCTGCTCTGCATGCTATGTGGTCCTGCCGAGAATTAGATTTGGTTTGGGAGAATGATGCGTAGTGGCAGTGCGGAAGAAACCAGACCTTTGTGGACTTCAAAGAGCTTCTTTCATGGCTCATCATCAACCAGCGTGACCTATCTTTTTTCTGCACCACGGCTTGGCTAATCTGGACTCAAAGGAACTGGCTACGTCTAAACAAAGCTGCAGTTAACTCTCATCAAATTGCAGCAACGGCAAAAGACCATATTGTCGAGTTTGCACAGACCTATACCACTCCTCTGTTTCCACGAGTTACAACCACTCCCCCTCAAACTAGATGGCGTCCTCCTCATCTTGATTTGGTGAAAATTAATTGTGATGGAGCTACCTTTAAAGAACAAAACAAATCAGGTGTTGGAGTGGTGATCCGCGACAAGAACGGGATGGTTTTGGCTTCAATGGCTAAGCAAATACCTCAACTATACACGGCTCTGGAGATTGAGGCCATGGCAGCTTCCTCAGCACTGTCCTTTGCCTTTCAACTGGGTTTTCACAGAGGTATTTTGGAGTCCGACTCTCTGGTTTTGGTCTCAGCATTACTCAAGAACAGCACTTATCTTTCCACGAATGGTTTGCTGCTGGATGATATTAGATTTTATGCTAGTTTTTTTAATCAATTACTTTATTCTCATGTAAAGAGAGAAGGTAATAAGGTTGCGCATAAGTTAGCAAAACATGCTTTTTGTATTTCAGATTTCTTGGTGTGGATGGAGGATGTTCCGCCACCCATACACTCTGTTGTCCAAGATGACATGGATGGATTTTCTTAATAAAGCATGATGTGTTTCCTTCTCAAAAAAAAAAAAAAAAAAAAAAAAAAAAAACCTAAATCACCATTAAATGAAAGGAAAATTAAATGCTAAAGTTGTTATAAATTTTAATACAAAAACTTTCAAACTAATATGACATGAATATGATTAGTGCCACTTAAATAATATAATAAATGAATATTTGAATCAATTTTCATTTTTAGATGGGTGACACATCAATTTGTAAGAACTAAGTAGCAAAATTTTGTAGTATCATTAGCATCGTTCAAGTGAATTAGTCATATTGAATAGTAAGAATAATGAGTTCTAACACCCAAAAAAAAAAAAAAAGTATAATATAGAATATAAATTAAATTTAAATTGATGGTTCATAAACTAAATATTATTTAAGTAATATTAAAATGACAATTTAAAGCTTTCTTCTTAGGTCTTCAATTAAATTGTCTTGAGTCGGCATTGTCTATATCCATTAAAGAAAATAATCTAAGTTGTCCATTGAGTTGCAATTCTCACACATGTAAGTCTCTTAAATTCAGGGAATAATCCCCTGAGTTATAATTCTTACACATGTAAGAGCACTAGCATCAGGTGTGCCAAATGCCAAATATTTGGCATTTGGCACACCTAACACCAAAATCCACTCATATCAAATCATCTAAATGCTAGAAGATTTAACATTGATGAACAGTATTGTTCCAAATTTGGAACAATAAGGATCCAAATGCTAAAAAAATAATTTTTTATTCTTTTTCTCTCTACTCTCATTATTTTATTCTCATTTTTCTCTCTCCTCTCACTATCTATCTCTCTCTCGTCTACCTCTCCCTCACTCTCAAACCGTCTCTCCTCATTCCTCAGCATCCTCTCTCAGCCTCTCTCTCTCTTTCTCTCAGCTCTTCTCTCTCCTTAACCTCTATCTCTTGCAGCCAACCTGCCAAGTTGCCTGCCTATGCCTCTGCCAAACTTTTCCCAATCTCTCCCACCACCATCTCACCAAGCAATTCAGGTCTCTTTGATCTTGCCTGCCACCATCTCGCCATCCACCATCTTGCACACCGTCTGGATCTCTCTTCTTTCTCTGGTAGTGGTTGTGGCAATGTCTTTTGGGTGGTTTCTGTAGGTTGTGTTTTTTTAGGTGGTTGTTGTGGGTTGTGTTTGGTGGTTCTATGTTTTTGGATAGTTGCAGTGGGTTGTGTTTGGTTAATTTGAGTGGTGGTTGGTTAATTTGAATGGTGGTTGGTTGATTTTGGGTGGTGGTGGGTTTACAATAATGGTGGCTTGTGGTGGGGGTGGCATTGGCTGGTGGCGGTAGTGGTAGGCAATGAGTTGTGGTGGGCTATGGGTGGTAGTGTAGGTTTTGTTTTTATTTATTTTGTTTCTTTTCTTTGGTATTGTTTGAGTTTTTTTTTTTTTTAAGGATATTTTAATGTATTGAATATATTATTTTAATGTGTTGTATGGAATTATAGAATATCTAATGTAAGGTGAATTGTAAAATTATGTGTTAAAATAGAAAAAATAACTTTTTGATGTGTGAAAATAGAATTCTTTTAGAGCAATTGATGCTAATGCTCTAAGGGTCCATTTGGATAGAACTTATTTTGTTGAAACTGAAAACTGAAAATACTATAGCAAAATAATTTTTAAATGTATGAATAGTACCTTGGGACTCATTTTTAATGAAAAAGTTGCTGAAAAGTGAGATTTGTGGGTCCCTATGTACTGTTCATGGGACCCACTGATGTGCTAAAAGGGTTGAAAAGTCAAATAGTGCTACTACTATTCATGAACAGTAGCCGCACTATCTCCTTAAACACGTGCCCAAAAAAAAAGAAAAAGAAAAGGAAAAAGCAACACTGAAAACACAACACTGAAAACGCAACGCAGTAAACGTTATATCCAAACCAACACTAAGTCTCTTAAATTAGCGGATAATATCTACAGTTGAATTGAAGAGTGTGTGGCCTTCAATCTTCAGCCATCAAGATGATAAGAGTGAGATGGAGAAAGTCATAGCAACAGAGCCTTGGAGCTTTAGCAAACGATTAATGGTTTTGCAACGATACAGTAAGGAAATGGACGTAGGTGACATGGAGTTTAGTAAGGTAACTTTTTGGGTGCAAGTACACGATCTTCCAGTCAGATTTCGGACTAAAAGAATTGCTGAATAGCTATGTGAAGTTATCGGCAAGGTTAACATAGGGGTTGATGAAGCAGAAGCAGAGGGAGATAACTACATGCGAGTCCGGGTTAATATAGATATATCTCAACCATTGAGTAGGGGACGAGTGGTCTCACTTGATAGTGGTAAGGAGCTATGGGTGAACTTCAAATATGAGAGGCTCCCAAACCTGTGCTTCTGGTGTGGGTGTTTAATGCATGATGATCAAGATTGCCATCTTTGGGTTGAAAGTGAAGGAAGTCTCTTAGCTGAATCCAAGCAGTTTGGTCCATGGCTTAAGGCAGCACCATTTGTGTCGAACCGTAAGTATGTAGTTAAAGTCCCTGGTTTCTTTGCTAGAAAAAAGGCTGAGGCAGCAAAAGAAAAGCTTGAAACGGTGAAGACCAAGCCTGTGGTGGTGGTCCGAACAAGCAAACAGGCAATGGAGATAGGTAGGCCCGAAAAGAAAAATGTTGAAGTCTCCAACGTTGGAAGCATGGGTCTGGTTTTTCTGGAGGTCCAAAAGCATGATTTAAAGCTGGCATTAGAGAAAAAGGCAATAAAGCAAGCTGGTTTAGGTGAGGAAAAGCAGCTACAGCAAGCTGGTTTTGGTGTTAAAGGGCTGGTATAGCAGGCCGGTCTAGAAAAGGACAAGAAGCTATCAAAAAAGGAGGGAATCAAGGATGACATGATGCTACAACAGACTGGGTCAGCTGAGGAAAAGGTGTCAAGGAAGACCTTTGAAGAAGTAATAGGGGAGCTAGATGAGCAAAATAAACAAATATGATTCAAAAGACTCTATGGCAATCAGCCTAGGTGTTAACATGGAAAAGGAAAATATGGGGGGCCAACATACAATTAATGAAGCTAGCATGCCATGTCCACCAAGTCATGCAACCAATGTGTCCTTAGCTCCAAGAGTACCTTCGACAGAGTTACCATGCTCCCTTGTCAAGCACGGGTACACTGAAGGGGTTCGGAAAAGGATTAAAAGAGTGGGGGTAACAAAAGATATTGGTATGTACGAAGCAGTGGGGGGAAAAAGAAATGGAGATAGGGAAACAAGCCAAATTGAGTTACCAAAACAAAGAAGGGTTTCACAGGGGGTGCAACAAAAAATAAGATATTGGCAGAGGCTGGCAATCAGCCTTACCAGAAGCAATTAGTCTATTATTATGGAACTGTCATGGGCTAGAGAACCCATGTACAGAGAATGAGCTTGTTAGTTTAATACAGGCAAAAGATCCCTTTGTCGTGTTTATAGCCAAAACATAGGCAGACGAAGCAAAGCTAGATCGTACTTTGAGCAAGATTAATTTTGACAAGAAATGGGTGATTTCAAGGCTGAATAGAGGTGGTGGATTAGTATTATTTTGGAAAAATAATATCAACATTGAGGTGGTTGATTCCCATAGGTATTTTATTGATACGATCATCAATGGGAACACCAAAAATGCATGGCGTTTCACTGGCTTTTATGGAGAGCTTGAAACCCATAGGAGGAATGAAGCATGGAGCAAATTGAGAAGTTGAAAGGGTAGAATGAATATCCCTTGGATTTATGGTGGTGATTTTAATGAAATAGTCCGCCAAGAGGAAAAATGGGGTGGGGCGCCTAGAGATCATAATCAAATGCAGCTTTTTCATGATGTGATCGATGAATGCCAATTCATGGATTTGGAATATGTAGGGCCTAAATTCACGTGGGCAAAACATTATGTGGATGGGCATTCCATAAGAACAAGATTGGATCGATGTATGGCTACTACTTCTTGGTTCCAAAAATTTCCAGGAACTAGGGTGCATCACCTCAATTGTATGTCATCGGATCACTCTCCTTTACTGATCAATTTGTCGGGTATGCCTGAACCTAGAAAGAAGAGGTGTTTCAGATTGCAGAAATATGGTTATCAGATCCAACTTGTGGGGATATGGTTGAGGAAGTTTGGAGTAGTATAAGGGATCCAAATCCAAGCATAGCCATTCTTGAAAAAGTGGCTAGTTGTGAACGAGAATTAACATGGTGGAATAAACACAATTTTGGGCACGTGAGAAGGGAATTAGAGATCAAAAAGAAACTACTTGTTTTGGTTGAGAATGAGGCTATGGTGAGTGGAAACAATACCCGGGTTAGGAGCATAAGAATGGAGATTAATTTGTTACAAGACCAGGAATCAAGGATGTGGTGCCAAAGGTCTAGGATGTTGTGGTTATGCAAAAGGGACAACAATACAGGCTTCTTTCAAAGTAAGGCTACAAAGAGATTTAGGAAGAATTTGATCAGAGGTATAAGAGATCAAAATGGAGCTTGGTTGACCGAACATGAGGAAATTAGGCATGTGATGGAGAATTACTATAAAGAACTTTTTTCCACCTCCAATCCGATCCTTGAAGCTGATTCTCTTAAGAAAATTCCATACATGGTGACTGAGGAGATGAATAAGGATTTGATGAAGGAATTTTCAGAAATAGAAGTGAAGGAAGCCTTGAATCAGATGGCACCTCTAAAAGCACCGGGTCCTAATGGTATGACACCGTTGTTCTATCAACACTTTTGGTTGACAATGCAGCATGATGTTACCTCAGCCATTCTCTCATGGCTGAATTCAGGTATCCTACCCGAACCCATTAACCATACACTCATTACTCTCATTCCTAAGATAGCTAATCCTGTACATATGTCTGAATTTCGCCCTATTAGTCTGTGCAATGTCCTATATAAGATTTACTCTAAGGTCCTAGCAAATAGGTTGAAGAAATTTTTACCTTCCCTAATTTCTGAACATTAATCTACCTTTGCTAAAGATAGACTTATTTCAGACAATATTATTGTTGCATTTAAAACCCTTCACCATATGAAGAATCATAATTCAGGAAAACATGGGTTTATGGCTATCAAGTTAGACATGAGTAAAGCCTACGATCGGGTAGAGTGGGTGTATTTGGAGAGGCTTATGGAGAAAATGGGTTTTTGCGCTAGATGGGTCGCTCTCATAATGAGCTGTGTGAAAACAGTGTCGTATTCTATCATGGTGAATGGTGAACCAACTAGGATGATCTACCCTAAGAGAGGAATTAGACAAGGAGACTCCCTTTCTCCTTTCCTATTCCTTTTATGTATGGAAGGCCTTCATGCTCTTATTAAACATTCGGCGAGGAATGGGAACATTAAGGGCTTTTCCTTGTGCAAACGTGGCCCTAAGCTAACCCATTTATTTTTTGCAGATGATAGTTTGCTTTTCTGTAGGTCTATTTTTGAAGATTGCAATAATGTGTTGAAGATTTTGGGTGAATATGAGTCTTGGTCAGGGCAAAAAATAAACAAAGACAAGACCGCAATCTTCTTTAGCAAATCCACCACGGATGAAGCAAAATCAAGCATAAAGAATCTCTTCCAAGTTCAAGAAGTGAAGTCGTATGAGAAATATTTGGGGCTACCATCCTTTGTAGGAAGGGGAAAAAAGGCTAGCTTCAATTATATAAAAGAGGGAGTTTGGCGAAAACTCCAAGGATGGGAGGGGAAATTGCTTTCACAAGCCAGGAGAGAGGTTTTAGTCAAATTCGTGATCCAAGCCATCCCTACTTATGCGATGGGATGTTTCAAATTGCCATTGGGGCTTTGTGATGACATTGAAATGATGATAAGGAAGTTTTGGTGGGGGCAAAGGGGAAATAGGAGGAAAATTCATTGGATCCGATGGAGTGAATTGACTAAATCAAAAATGGTGGGTGATATGGGTTTTCACGAGTTGACTCATTTTACTGATGCCCTTTTGGCTAAACAAGCATGGTGGCTTTTGCATAACAAGGAAACTCTCTTCTACAAAGTTTTCAAGGCTAAGTTCTTCCCTAATCATTCTCTTTTAGAAGCTAAAGAAACAAGTTCGTGGTCCTATGCTTGGAAGAGTATACTACATGGTCGAGATGTTATCCTAGATGGTGCTTGTTGGAGGGTAGGAAATGGAAAATCCATAAAAATCTGGCAACACCATTGGCTGCCCCGAAAACACCCAACTAAGGTGCTATCCCCAATGGTGGAAACAATGGAAGAAGCCACAGTGGATTGTTTAATTGATGAGGGAACTAGAAAGTGGAACGTTGCGGTGATAGGTGAAATTTTTGCTCCACAAGAAGTTGAAGAAATAAAGAATATTCCTTTGGCTAGAAAAGATACGGAAGACTCTTTATTTTGGCCGTTGGAGAATGATGGGAGGTATATTTGTAAGACGGGATATCGGTTCTTGAAAGAAGACGAAGTTGGTCATCAGGTGGCTGTGCAGCAAGATCATGAGAAAAGGCTTTGGAAGAAGGTTTGAGCTCTTGAATGTCCAAATAAAGTTAGAAATTTAATGTGGAGGGCTTGCCATAATTCCCTCCCTTCGAAGTGCAATTTATTCCGGAGGAGAATTATTTCAGAGCAATGCTGTGATCGCTGCAAGGCAGAAAATGAAGACACTGTTCACGCAGTGTGGAGCTGCAAAATGTTGGACGACGTTTGGAGTGTGAATAACTCATGGAATTTCCGGAATCAACAATACTTTTCAAGTTTCAGTGAGCTCATGGTTTGGATTCTCGATCATCAAACTAATCCAGCACTATTCGCATTCACCGTTTGGTCCATTTGGCATAAGAGAAATCAGTCACGGACTCAGGTAGCCTATTGACCTCTGAACCTCATTTCACAATGGGCTCATGACAACTGGGTAGAATTCAAGGCACATAATTCATGACACAGTGGAAACCTCCAGTCCAGGAAATGATGAAAATTAATTTTGACGGTGCCATCTTTGCCGAGGAAAAGAGCTTTGGTATAGGTGTTATTATTCGGGACAGGAAGGGTCTCGTTATTGCATCTATGGCCACTCGGATTCCTCAACAGCTCTGGCCGGTAGAGATTGAAGCACTGGCTGCTAGCAAAGCTCTTGAGTTTGCTAGAGAGTTGGGTATAGCAGATGCCGTACTGGAGGGAGACTCTCAAGTAGTGATAATGGCTTTGAATTCAAAGAACACTATTTTAGCTTCGTTTGGTTCACTGGTGCAGGACTCCTTAACTTTATCTACTGGTTTTTCAAAATTGTCCTACTCTCACACTAAGAGATATGGCAACCCAGTTGCACATAATTTGGCTAAGTTAACAGTGAATTTGACAAATTGTGTAATATGGATGGAAGATGTTCCATCCGATGTATTGTCTTCTTACCAGGCTGATTTAGCTGGTATTGCGTAATTTAAAGCACCACAGTGCCGTTTTCTCAACAACAAAAAAAAGAACTCGGTTGATGATGGGTGTGCCAAGAACGTTATTCCTTTGCCAAACTTGGATGGCAAAACCCTAGCCAAGGTGCTAGAGTGGTGCAAGTTTCACTTGGACATGAAAGACGAGGAGGACAACAAGAAAGAAGAGAAGGAAAAACTTAAGAAGTATATGAAGCTGAGTTTCTTGATGTCGATCAAGATTTTCTCTTTGATCTCATCATGGCTACAAACTATCTCAATATCAAAAACTTGCTATAGATTTTTGTTTTCTTTTTCTAGTATTTTCTTTTAATTTCCTATGTTTGCAACTTATGAGCGATTAAGTTAATTTCTAGTGATTCTGAATTTGTGATTGGGTTGGTGAAGGTTTTGATCAATGTATTAATTCCTCTGGCTTTGTTTTTCCTTTTTGGTCCTTTCAATTCTTTGTTTCTTTCAAGCCAACACTGTATGATAAAAGTTCACGTTCAAAATTGGAACTCCTAGGGCCCAATCAATTTTAGGCATATATAAACTGTGGCTACCAAATTTAAAATTTTAAAAAATCTTGATTAGGTTATTGTTTCAAAGAACAATTTGGACACGGGCAAGGATTTGTTGCAAATTAAGTTGCAGCAACTCCTGCAAAAATGTACATGTGTCAATACCTCAGATAGACACCTATTCAGATTTATATTTAAATAAAAACTTCCTTGTCAAGATTGACTTTTTCACCAAATGGGCACTTGACATGTGTGCATTTTGCAAAAGTTGTTGCAACTTAATTTGTAGCAAATCCTTGCCCTTTGGACATGGAAGCTCGATTGAAATCAAGATCTCATGTAGGATGGAAGTCATCTCAAAATTTTATGCTTCTTAAAAACTAAAGTAATCCACCATAATGAATTTCTTAAAAATTCATTTGTTAGAGAGATAAATAATAAATAATGGCACATGTTGATGCCAATTGCAATTTGAAAAACTGAATAATACTTCTGAATATTACATTCACTCTCAATTGGCTAATCTTTGTAACCAGTGCAGACCTTCTTTGCACAAGCTTTGCACAAAGTATTCAAGCCCAAAGCTCCACTAGATAACCTCTCTGGTTTTTTATGTATACGAATGTTTGTAATTGTTGGATTTTTACCTCCTCCCTTCACCTCCCTCTTACGTACATATCTAGTCCAATATTTTCTCCAATACATATTATCCCATTAATCACCACAATTTAAAATATATATATATATATATATATATATATATATATATATATATATATATATATATATTCTCTTAAGAAAACACAAGATAGAGAGAGCACAGAGTCACTTAAATGAAGGCACATAAAGAACCCATAGGCATTAGTAGTTATACATATTCAGTATCTGTCAAGGGTCAAAGTATAAATAGGGATTTTTTTAATCAATCGGATGGTTATCTTCATGCTTGTAAGCGAGCCATCATCTCACATGAACTTTATCTAGGAGTAGATGTCTCTTGTAATTAATCAATACGGTTATCAATTTAGGCTTTGTACTTCTGTAATTCAGTTGATTTTGTATTTGTACTCCTTAGTATTTTTAATAAGAATATCTGTTTTGTTCCTAATTTATTCTTGAATTAGACATTTAAGTCCTATTTTGTTAATCAGTGACCGGGCATAATCCTTTTGGTGTGAAGTCTTGTATTGCATAGCATAAATTTAGTGTGAGCAGTTTGAAAAAATTGGCTTGCACACCAAACGCCATTATTTTGAAGGGTTTTGTTAGTTCAACAATGTCATGACATAAACTAGACCATTTATTATGAAAAAATGGCTGAAATTAAAAACTTTATATGATAGAGTAACTTAGGAACCTTAAAAGATCTTAAACCGGATATTAATTCATAAACATACGGATTTAACAGGTTGTTTTATAACACAACCAACAATACATGATAGTTAATTGCCAAACCAAGAGCTCTAACCACATAAGTTTTTGGTAGGAGATATGATTATCTGATCCTTTGGAGATAGCTAACAGTTTCTTGCCTTCCAAATTTAGCCTATGGGTTATATTATTTCTTGCCACTAAGCTCCTTGAGTTCAATGTTCATGGCATTGATGAAACATGTTGCTTCCTTTATTGGTAATTCCATGGCTTCTTTAAGCCTGCTGAGTTCCATGCAGTACGCTTCCTGTCCATTGAAAATGTTCTCATTATTGCACCCTTTTTTATTAATTTTTTTCACAAAGAAAAACTCCTGCATGCCTATTTTTATGAGAAATTCTTCCCCCCAAGAAAGATTGTATAGATTATTATTATTGTTTGCTTGTTTAGACCCCTTAAAACATATTAGTTTAACCTAATGAATTAGCCAAGTTAACATAGATTTATTATTCAGATCTAGGTTAAATAGTGAAAGATCATATCATGCAAACAACAGAAAAGTAAATAACACACAAATATAATCACCCAAGAAAACCAATGAAACGAACAGTTTCAAGGTAAAAACCTAGGGAGGATTTGACCTAACTATCCTCAAGGTGAACAAATCCACTAACAGAGAATTGAAGTTTTTACAATAAGATTTAACCTTAAATCTATTGCTACCTCTAGTAGTAACTTACTGATACGACCACATGTAAGCTCCAAATCCACGAACTCTTCTCTCTTGGATTTGCAGCACACAAGCTCCCACGCCTATGACTTTGAGATCCCGCTCAAAGGTTTCAGATCATCGCTTGTTGATCTTGCAGCAACTTGATTCCACCATCTCTTGATTGTAGATCTTGTTCCAGTAGATACTTGTAGAATTAGAAGGCACAAAACCTTTCAGATCTCACAAGAGTAACTCACAAGTCTTCCAAGAACTTTCAAAACGTAGTTAACGTTTTTCTTTTATACTTAGGAATGTTGGAATGAAACTCTAAACATTTTCGCGAGCTTGGACCTAATTTAAATTTTGCAAAAATTATTTTTCTGCGATTTTCTATCAATCGAGCCTAATCTTCAATCGATCAAGCTTCACTGAAAATTAATTCTTTTTCCTGTAGCTTGAATATTCTTGAGACTTGACTTGAAACACTTTGAGCAATGTCTAACACTTATTCTAGACATGTTTTTGTTTTCGGTTTGCCAACATATACAAATTAGGACTCTAAACGTTTAATCCTAAATCTTTAGAACCTAACAGTCTCCCCTTTTGGCAATCTGTGACAAAACACACATATATATGAATTGCTCAACTCACGAACTAGGCCAATTTACAAAGTGTTGCCCTAATACAATTCTATCACAATCCACTAACTATTAGTTGCTAGAATAGACAATAGTTGAGAAAGAATTAACCTGTAAATTCTTGAAACACTGAAAACAAAACATAAATGCATGTGTGAAAATTACAATATAAATCTAAAATCAAAAAACTAAACTTGAATTCACAAAACATAAAAGATAGACAAAATATCAAATGAATAATCATCAATTAAACCATCATAGTTAATCATAAACCATCAATGTTTGTGAAACAAGAACAAAAGAAGAAAACATACATACAAAATGATAAAAAAATACATCATTATAAATACATCACATCATCAACTAGCATAAACTACTCCCCCTAAGTACAAAAACTCTCTCTAACTCTCCCCCTAAGTACAAGAGCAACATATATAAACCTACACCCCCTTTTGGTAAGCATTGCCAAAGGCAACCATCAAGGATTAGAGGGTGGAGGAGTTGGAAATGTACTCCTATACTTAGCAAAGTCAGCTCTCAAGGCAGCAACCTCAATGAGTAGCTCATCAATAAGCTGTCTATGAGTTGCCTGAGTAGTCATAAAAGTCTCCATCATGGCTCGGAGTGAGAAAGGAGGAGTAACAGTAGGATCATTAGTCTTAGCATCAGCAGCAGGATCCACAGTAGCAATAGGATCCACATGAATCTCCTTAGTAGGGTCCACAGCCGCAGTTTGATCACTAGTAGTAGGAGCAACAGTAGAAGCTTCCACTCTAGGTCGCTTCGAAGTACCAGTGCTTAGTTCAGCATTCTTCATCTGAGCTTGTCGCTGTCTAAGTAAAATGGCTCTTATAGGGGCAGTGATATGAACTAACTGTAGAACAGGAAAGGTTTTTAACTCTAGATAGGTCAACACCCTATACATGAATACTAGAAAGAATAGTTTATGTGCTTTAGATTTACTCCCAAAGACCTCAAAAATGGTCTAAATGATAGGGAAGATGTTATGACAGGCTATCCTAAATAAAAGATAGTTAAGCTCAATAAACTCACTTGAGTTTATCCTTGGTTTAGATCCCCAAATAACTGATCTTCCATAGAGTAAAGACATCACATCATTTATAGGAGGAGACTTAGTGTATGGATATTTAGGTCTACGAACAAGAGGCACACCAAGAGCTTGAGATACTATCTGCTTAGGTATCTTAAACTCTTCACCTCTAATCCAAGTAGTCAAGTAATGACCACCTGAATCCCAAAAATGAACAGAGAGATTCGAATAGAATTCTTTGATCAAGGCAGCAAAAGGGGGATGAGAAACATCACACAAAGATAACCAGTTCCTAGACTCTAGACTCCTGCAAATAGAAGGATCTAATTCATCTAGGACAATATGTCATTCTCCCCAAATAGACCTATACTGGGTTAAGCTCTCAAAAATTTCCTCATTCCTAGTTGTTGGAAACCTAACCCTATTAACCTGAGTAGGAGCAGAGGAGGATGTTTTGGTTTTCTTGGCTTTGGTTTTAAACTTTCTACCAACCTTAGGAGCCATATCTAAGATCTAAAGAAAGGGAAGAACCAAAACTAGAAACAAAACCAAGGGCAGACTGCATTAGATAGAGTTAAAGCATAATATTGAGAGAATTTTCAAAAAACTATATGATGCATGATCCATAGACACATATGATGCATGATCTAATGCAAAAAACAATTCAATTTTGTCCCAATTTTGAAAATTGACCAAGAAAATTTGAAATTATGCAAAATCCCCAATTTTGGAACACTAATTTTCCAAAAATCCATATATTAATCAATTGGACATCATAACAGGTATAAAACATGTTATAATAACTCAATTAAACAATATCACAAGCCAATTTCAATTAATTTCACCCAATTGAACAAAATCCCCAATTTCTGAAGAACACAAAAACCCTAATTTCGAAATTTTGCTCAATTCATGAAAATTTTGAAATTAAAGTGATGGAAACATGTTTAAATGATGCATGAACAAAAACCCATCCAACAAATTGGATCAAAACACTCAAAAACATCAAAAACTCCAAAATTCCTTTGGTTCAAAATTTTTGAAAGATTTTATGAAAATGCATGTATGCATGTAATTTAATCAAAAAGGAAGGGTAAAAAGGTCTTACCAGATGTTAAGGAAGAAAACCCTTGAAGCTTTGACTCAAAAAAAAAAAAAAAAAAAAAAACTAAGAAGGAATCGAGAGGGATCGAAGAGGAAGACAAAAACTTTGAAGAACATTGTTCTAATTCCTTTTTATTTTTGAGAAAAAATGATTTTTGATCTGTCAGAAGGAATTGAGCCAAGAATCGAAAAAGCTTTAAAAACAAGTTCTACTGATCGAGAGGAATTAAAGCAGGAATCGAGTCAAGTAGAGAGTTTTGGCCTAAAAACTTTTTTTTTTTTTTTTTTTTTTTTTTTTTTTTTCGATTGGTCGAAAACAGGTTCGATCAATCGAGACTTGAAAAATCAGAAAATTTTGAAAACCAAGAAATTTTCTGTAGAAACACTTTTTAAAAGAAGATTTTATGATATGAAATGCATGTCAATGATTCCAAATGTTTTCAAAAACCACTTTCACTTCAACCAAATCAATTTTTATCAAGATTCAAAAAATTTCTACCTAAACCCCAAAAAGAGTATTGTTAGGACATATGTGATTTAATGTTAGGAACATATGTCACTATTTTATGTAATTGGCTAATCCTTTGAAAAAACGCACTTTACTTGTAATTTGGTAGATCTAGGATGTGT
Organism: Quercus wislizeni; assembly: GCA_023055345.1. Taxonomy (NCBI): domain Eukaryota; kingdom Viridiplantae; phylum Streptophyta; class Magnoliopsida; order Fagales; family Fagaceae; genus Quercus; species Quercus wislizeni. Next base: position 19,267,648 of record JALGQJ010000007.1, on the reverse strand, counting down.
TCAATGCTTCAAGAAACAAGGTTTCAAGTTCAAGTGTTAAAGTCATGCAAGTCTATCCAAGAACCAAGTTAGAAAGCATTGTTCATTAAAGCTTGACAGCTAGCTCGACAGCTAGCATCTATCAAGACTTAGAGAGTTGTCTGAATCCCGTGGCTCGACAACTGCTCAACAGATACATATCTGTCAAGGTTTATGAAACTCAATTTTTCAGGATTGTTTTTCATCCAATCCATGCGTATGTGTTTGGGCTTTCTTTTCTCACAATCCTAAACATATATAAGGATTATTTTAAGGACCATAAAAGGTGACGCACAATTGCACAAGAGCAAATTTCACGAGAGTGAAGAAGTGTGACCAAAATGATGATGATGAGGCATCTGAGGCATCCAAGGACAATGATGACTCCAACAACGATGATGATAATGAGGATGAAGATGCTAGCTCTTCCAAAACTGACGAGATGTCTACTTGATAATCTTACCATTTGTCACTCACGACAAAAAGGGGGAGTAGTTTTGGATATGAGAGCAGCCATACTTAGGGGGAGGGTTAGTATAGGAGATTTTTGTTAAGGGGAGTGTGTACATTAAGGGATGTAGTGAGGACTTGATGTATCTTTTTCTTTTCTCTCTATCCTAGATACATTATATCTTGTAAATTGGTCTTGTGACCGTTTTGACATACATTGTACTTATGTTTATATTGATGTGTGTTTTTCACCTACCTTTACATGTGTTGTTCTTTTCTACCTTTATACACATGTTTCTTATATTATGTATGCAATCTATTATTTCTGTTTCACACTAAGATGCCTTGATGAGATTTCTTTAAAGTGTTTCAGAAATATAGTTTGTCAAAGTCTACTTGCCATAAACTCTTTTCTTGCAAAGTTTTTCAAGAGTTTGTGTTAGGATAGATTATATTGTATTTAACAAGTGAATATGAGTTGAGTGATTTATGACTTCTCTCATATGTTCATTTGTTGGTTGTGGTTTTGTCACAGATTGCCAAAGGGGGAGATTGTTAGGACATATGTAATTTAATATTAGGAACATATGTCACTATTTTATGTAATTGGCTAATCCTTTGACAAAACGTAGTTTACTTGTAATTGGGCAGATCTAGGATGTGTTTAATGCTTCAAGAAATAAGGTTTTAAGTTCAAGTGTTAAAGCCATGCAAGTCTGTCCAAGAACCAAGTCAGAAAGTGTTGTTCATTAAAGCTCGACAGCTAGCATCTATCGAGGCTTAGAGAGCTGTCTAAATTCCGTCGCTCAATAGCTGCTTAATAGATAAGTATCTGTCGAGGTTTATGAAACTCAGTTTTTCAGGACTGTTTTTCATCCAATCCATATGTGTTTGGGCTTTTTTTTCTCACAACCCTAAACATATATAAGGATTATTTTAAGGGCCGTAAAAGATGATGCACAATTGCACAAGAGCAAATTTCACAAAAGTGAGGAAGTGTGACCAGAAACTTAGTTTGCCCTAGTTCTTAAAGAAGCTGCTTTGTTTTTACACCGTACGGTTTTGTGATCAAGCAACTTCATGATCTTCATCGAGTGATGAACAGAAGAACTTTGCAGCCAATAACCTTCTCTAGTTGGTGATTAAATTCACGTATTGGGATCCGCACAATTGGTTAGTCACGTACTGGGAGCCGTGCATTGAAAGGAGAGATTGTCACTACAAAACAAGTCCAACTGGGTATTGGGGTAAGGGTTCAACTGTAGGTTGGTATAAGATACTGTGATTCCTTTACTTATAACCGTTTGTTTTGATAATGGTGGATTCCCGGGGGTGGTGATCTTAAAATCATCCGGTGGGGTTTTTGTCGTGTAGGTTTTTCCCATTTGTAAACAAATCACAGTGTCAATTTATTTTCCGCTACATACTTAGTTTAATTGGTGATTTGTTTTTGCTACCATGTGCTTTGCATGTTAATTTGATTAATTAATAAACTTGGCTAATTAATCAATTAATTCATCACAAGGGGTCAATACGTTTTTGGCCTATTAAGTACTAAACATTACAAGAAGCAAAATTTTAGATGACCACATTAATTAACACACAATCACATGTATAGTGTTTAACAAAGATTCGCGTGTGGTGTATGCAACTAGGAAGTGTATGAGATACATAAAAGGTGATATGTAGATAATAATTAAACAAAATTTCTACAACATCAATCACATTAGTTTAAAAGTGACTATCTCCTAAATAACACGCTTGCAATCATGTAAAAACATTTTATTTTTCTTTTTGCGTTTCTTTTTCTTTTTCATCTGATTTTTCTTTTGATTTTCTCATTCCTTTTTAAAATCAACACCTCGTTTAATCTTGCTATGCAAGTGCTACACCTTACCAAGCATAGCTTTTATAATTTGCACACAAGTGTTCATGATTGGCGAGTAACAGTGATGAGATGGTTATTTATGCCTTTCTCCTAAGATTTTTTATTCCTTACAATCAAAAGAATGTAACATCAAAATCAAAAGCATGTGTTTAAAAACCATAAACAACTCACACAATTTAAGCACTACATAGCACAAACTGGCAAAGTGCAAAAAAATAGCTCATCATGAAATGTAAATTTCATAAGGCAACCTCAATTACACACTTGAAGATGTGTAATACAAAAATATTATTTTTAAAAAAAATATATAAAAACAACCTAAACAAACCTAGAATGAAATGCATGAATGTAAAGCAAAGGAAAATCTTAATGAAAAATATTTTGGTCACAAGGAATTGAAAGATTAAGCACAAGGACCATGGATATCCAAAGAGAAACTAAGGACATGTGATAACACCAATCACTTGATGAAGAGACTCAAACTTACTCCTATCAAGAGGTCTGGTAAAGATGTCAGCATTCTGACGTTCAGTAGGGACGTACTCAAGAGCAACAATTTTCCTTTCAACAAGATCCCTAATAAAGTGATATCTAATCTCTATATGTTTGGTCTTAGAATTTTGTACCGGATTCTTAGAGATATCAATAACACTAGAGTTATCACAATACAAAACCATAGTATCCTATGACAAACCATAATCACCTAAAAGCTTTTTCATCCAAAGAAGCTGTGAACAACAACTTCCAGTAGTTATATATTCTACTTCTGCAGTTGACAGAAAGACATAATTTTGTTTTTTACTCATCCAAGCAACTAAATTAATTCCATCATAGAAACACCCACCAATAATGCTTTTCCTATCATCGTCATTACCAGCCCAATCAGCATCAGAATATCGAGCAAGAGAAACATTTGATTCTTTGCTATAGAACAAACCAAACTCACTAGTCCTACTCACATACTTAATTATTCTTTTAATAGCAGTTAAATGTGACATTTTAGGATTAGCTTGAAATCTAGCACACACACCAACACTAAAAGATATATCAGGCCGACTAGTAGTTAAATACAATAAACAGCCAATCATACTTTCATATAAGGTAATGTCAACAGGCTAACCTGATGGACCAATCCTCAGTTTTATGTTGGTGGCCATTAGTGTTCTAGCATGAGCAGCATTCTTAAGTCAAAATCTCTTGACAAGATTTCTTGCACACTTAGCTTGGTTGATGTAGATTCCTTTGTCGGTTTGCTTCACTTACAATCCCAAGAAGTAGGTAAGTTCGCCCACCATGCTCATCTTAAACATTTTCTTCATTTCATCTGCAAAAAAATTAACTAAAGTGTCATTAGTAAAGTCAAAAACTATATCATCCACATAGACTTGTGCCACAACTAAATGTTTCTTATCCCTTCGAATGAAAAGGGTACTATTAGCATTTCCTCTTTTAAAACCATTCTTTGTAAGATAAGAAGTTAGTCTGTAATACCAAGCTCTAGGAGCTTATTTAAGACCATACAGTGCTCTCTTCAGTTTGTAGACATCATTTGGTCTATGAGGATCCACAAAACCTTTGGGCTACTTTACATATACTTCTTATAACATTCCATTCAAAAATGCACTTTTCACATCCATTTGATAGAGTTTGAAATTCAAGTGACAAGCAATAGCCAAGAGTATCCAGATAGACACAAGTCTGGAAACAGGTGTCAAGGTCTCATCAAAATCTACTCCTACTTGAGTGTATCCTTGAGGAACAAGTCTAGATTTGTTTCTTATGACAATTCCATGTTCATCAGACTTGTTCTTGAAGATCCATTTGGTACCTATCACATTAAAATCCTTTGGTCTAGGAACCAATTTCCACACATCATTTCTAATGAATTGATGAAGCTCTTCATGCATGGAGTTTATCCAATCAACATCTTCTAGAGCTTAATCTACCTTCTTAGGTTCTACTTGAGACAAATAACATGAATGTGTGATAACATTCAATGTCATTGACCTTAGATGCATGTTGTCATTTAGGCTTCCCAAGATGTTGGTGGTAGGGTGATTCAACTTGACCCTTGCAGATGGGCCTTTCACCAAAGAAGTTGATGTGCTTTGTTGTTCTGGAGGGGTATTGGTCTCACCTTGTTCCTGTATCCTCTCCCAAACTGGTGTTGTTGGTTTAGACACAGCATCCTTCAGAATTTGAAATTCTTTATCATCAAGTCTACTAACATACTCCTTAGGTAGAGCATCTTCAACTTCTGTAGGTTTGTCCTGGATACTTTGAATCACTTCAGAATGATCTTCAGCACATTGTTCATCATTAATCACAACATTAGCAGATTCCATTACGGTTTTGGTCCTGAGATTGTACACCCTGTATGCTCTACTTGATGTAGATTATCTAAGAAAGATCTCCTTATCACTTTTTGCATCAAACTTTTCAAGATTCTCACGATCTCGAAGGATGTAGCACCACAACAAAATGTGTTTTCAATGACGAATTTTAGTGAGGAAAATTTTTTTGTCACAAAAAAGTACCATACAGTGACGAAATTTATATTTCGTCACTATTTATAAAAAAAATCAATAACATTTAGCGACGAAAATTGGATTTCGTCACTATATGTTGTGTTGAACCATGGGCGCCAAACGAAAATTTTAGTGCAAATTAAATTCATCTACAATGACGAATTATTTCGTCACTAAAAGTTTAAGTTTTTTGTGACGAAAACTTTCATCACTAAAGGTGATGCTGATAACACTATTAGTGGCGAAACACATTTCGTCACTGAATATGACAAATAGTGACAAAAATAAGTTGTCACTAAAAACAAAATCATAAAAATCAGTATTATTATCAGTGACGAATCAAAATTTCATCGCTTTAGGTGGCCAACAGTGACGAAATATAAGTCGTCACACTAAGTTTTATTCTAAATCAGATTCAACCCCTCTTTTTTTTGTTTCACTTCCCACTCTTTCTCCTTTTCCCTCCCTCACCCGATTCTCTCTATTTCCCACACTCACCCGATTCCCTCACCAAAAAAACTTCAACCGACGAGCTCGACGATTTCACCGATACCGTCAGCGTCACCGACATCGTCAACGGTATCATTAGCGTCGATGATTTCATCGGCGAGCTCACCGACCCAGGAACCACCGTCGCCTGAGCTTGCCGACCCAGGAATCAACGTCGCCGTCGCCTTTCACCTGACCGTTCACCTTCCACCTGACTGTTTGCCTCCTTCGCCTCCCACTTGACCATTCGCCTTCCACCTGACTGTTTGCCTTCCACCTGACCGTTCGCCTTCCACCTCTCGCCGTAGATCTCGCCTTTAGCTTGACCGTTCACCTTCCACCTGACCGTTTTCCTCCCACCTGACCGTTCACCTCTCACCTCTCACCGTCGATCTCGCTTCTCGCCTCTTCGCCGATCTCCCTCAGCATCGGCTCTCAAGCAGCTCGAAGACACCGTCACTAAAGGCGACTCCTCCTCCGTCGTCAAGTTGCAGAGCGCCATCAAGTTCAATGGCGGAGGTCTCTCTCTCTCTCTCTCTCGCGCTCGCTTTTTTATTTTTATTTTTATTTGTTTTGATTTCTTTACGAAATGTTAGGATATTATGTTGGTTGCTTCATTTGATGCTATTATATGTTTGGATGATTTAATTGTTTTTAATAATACTGTTGTGAATTTATGAAGCTTTTGTTGTGACTTGTGAGAATCGGATTGTTAATGGAGTATATCTTTTGAGAATTTTTATTAATGGATGTTGATAATTATTGATGCAATCAGTTTAATAAACAAAAGTAAAATCGTTAGGATATTGATGCAATGAAATCATAACGTGAAATTGTTGCTGTGAGTAATTAACAGTTTGAGATCTTCCTGTAGCTAAAGAGTAAAAGTCAAACTCTTTGTACAAGAATTTTCCTGTTTTTATTGCATTTTCATGTCTTTAGATGATCAAAACTTAACCCAATTTAATTTTCCTCATGGGCATTGTCTATATCATCATGTTACTGTTAAAAGTTAGTCATCCTTAACTTCGTTTTACCTAGAATGATTTATTTTCCTTGCAGGTCATATCAACCACTCAATTTTCTGGTAGAGCCTAACTCCTGCTTCTGTAAGTTTATGTCTTTAGCTCTTTTTTTTTTTTTTTTTTTTTTTTTTTTTTTTAATACGATTAAGAAACTTCTTATACCAAGTTCTTTTTATACATGGCAGGAAGGAGGTGGTGAGCCCTCACATGGTTCCTTAGGTTGGGCTATTGACACTAATTTTGGTTCCTTGGAAGCTAATTTTTTTTCAAATCATTGCTTCTTTTTTTTTTCTTTTTTATATTTATTTATTATAGCTAATTCTTGCTGTTCATCTGTTGATGAGGCTTGTCGTCATTGTCATATTTTTGCTTGTCAATTCATCTCCTTTTATTTATTTAATTTTTTTTTGAAATGTTTACCTTCTGCTTGTCAATTACTCTCCTTTTATTAATTTTTTGGAAATTTTGGGTAAAACTATTGTAGGTTGAAGCTGAAGATATCTGAAGCTTAAAACTATTGTAGGTTCCTTACTTCAGTTCTTCAAGGTTTGCTTAATGAGATGCTGTGGTGTTTAATGGTTGAAAAACTATGGAATTTGAAAATTAATTGATGTGAAATTTGGAATGCATTCCAACTGCTAGCATATTAGGTTGCAACTACTGTTTGTGAGTGTTATTTTTTGGTGCAGGGGCTAGTGCCACCAAATTGGGGTTAATTTGTTTTTTTTCTTTTTTTCTTTTTTTGGTTTTATATGTATATTTATATTTTTAAGATGGTGTTTGATTAATTGTTATACACGAAGAAAACAAAAGGGATTGGGATTGGTGGTGATGGATCATTATTGTTGTTGTTGTTATTGACATATGTTGTTATTGTTGATGGAAATATTTTATTTTATTTCCATAAGATCTATTTAGATTTAATTATATATTTGTTTATTTTTAATTTTATTTCCTTAAGAAAAGAATTTAAACAATTTTTATTAACTTGTTTTCCCTTTCCTTTCACCTATTATTTGTTGAAAATATTGTCTTCTTGCTTCTTGGTTGTTTTTGTTGTTTCAGTTGTGAAGTTTAATGGTGTTTCTTAGGAACATATGAACATATTGTGTTTGGTAAGCTTTTTGGCTTGACAATTATGAAGTAATATCTGTTTTCTAATTCAATCTTTTTTATTGTCTCTGGTAGTTGTATCATTTTCAAGACTGAAGTACTTATAAATTTAACTTTTCTTTTGCAGGCTAAATATATATTGTTTACAATAACTTTGGATTTTTTCTGAAAGTTGTAAGATTAGCTTGAGTAAAGTAAATTCTAATTAAAAACTTATAAAACTCTATACTTGTGATGTTGGAAACTGGATTTGTGGTGGTATGTTGTGTTGGAGCAAGCGGGTGGCTTGCATGGTGTTTTAAGGTGGTTTAAAATTCATATTGGGAGTGTATATTTGTGTGTGCAATGTATATTTGTTTAAGTATTAATAAAGATTTTTGCATTCATGAATAAGATGAGGTCCAAGATGAGCGAGCTAAGGACCAAAAGGCACGAACTAAGCTAGATGAGGTCCAAAAGAATATTCTTAACTTTTTGAGGAGCAAGGGTTATGATGATGCTCTTACTTATGGGAGTGGTTCAATTTCAAGTTAAAACACTTTTTGGTTAGTACTTTATTTGCTTTCTACAACTTATACATTAAGTGTTGTGATTTTAATTTATTGGTGTGGTTACTCTTAATGCATTGTTAGAAATGGTTCTTATAACATAGTTAATGTTTTTACTTTACGATTTTAAAGAAGTATTGTTTTTATATTTGTGCAGATTTCTTATTAGTGGCCTTTAGGAGATTTACTTTTGGCATTACTTGAAGACATATGAGGACATCTTCCGTTAGTTCTAAAATAGGGTTTAGGTAGAGTTATTGTATTTATTGCAAAGAATTATTGTATGGAAGGAGTTTGAATTAGATACTTGTTTTATTTTTTATTTGTGGAATGTATGGATCTTTTTTATAAATGTGTTGTTGAAATAAATGTGTTATTCAAATATGAGGTTTTAATAATGTAATGACAGGTTACAGATTAATATCAAAGCCATGAAAAAAATAAAAACAGAAAATAAGTTTTAGTGACGAATTTTTTCATCACAAATATAGCAACAAAAAATTGTTTTAGTGACGAAAATTTCGTCACCAAATATAGCAAAATTTTGTAAGAAATGATTTTAGTGACGAAAAGTTTCGTCACTATATGTGCTTGGATTTTCTTAAACATAGTTTTAGTGACGAAATTATTCGTCACTAAATATGATTTAGTAAACTAAAGTGTTTTTAGTGAAAATATTTTCATCACTGAATAGTGTTTTTAGTGAGGAAAACATTTAGTGACGAAATGTTTTCGTCGCTAAAAGTTTTTTTTTTTTAAATCAAATTGGACTTTTAGTGATGAAATTTTTCGTCACCAGGACTTTTAGTGACGGGGCTACAGTGACAAAATGAGTTTCGTCACTGAAAATACATTTTGTTGTAGTGTAGCACTCACTACCAAATATTCTGAAGTATTTTTCGATTGGCTTTTTCCCTATCCAAAGTTCATATGGAGTCTTCTTAGTATCTGGTCGAAAGTACACCATGTTTAGTGTATGACATACAATGTTTACAGCTTCTCCCCAGAATGACTTTGCCATAATTTTGGTATTTAGCATGACTCTGTCCATTTCTTGGATCACTCTGTTCTTTCTTTCCACAACTCCATTCTGCTGAGGTGTCTTGGGTGCTGAGAACTCTTGCCTTGTTCCTTGATCATTGCAGAAAGATGCAAGCCTAGAGTTTTCAAACTCTCTTCCATGATCACTTCTAATGTGAGCAATCATAGCATTCTTCTCAATTTGCAGCTTCTTGCATAGATGTATCATCTTGTCTAGAGCTTCAGATTTGTCTCTCAAAAGACTTACCTAAGTGTATCAAGTGAAGTCATCTACAACAACTAGAATGTACTTCATCCCTCCTAGACTTTGAACTCTGGCAGGACCCATTAGATCAATTTGTAGCAACTCTAATGGTCTAGATGTCTGAACTTCACTTATGGATGGATGTTTGGATTTCACTTGTTTACCAATTTGACATGGTTCACATATACTTTTCTCAATCTTCTCATATTTTAGTAAACCTAGAACAGCTTCACACTTAGATATTTTTTCAATTTGTTTGTGACTTGCATGTCCTAACCATTGATGCCATCAGTCCACCTGAATAATTTTTACACTATAGCACTTGTGACTGATGCTTGGAGTTATGCCATATCAATTATTAGCGGTCCTTATTCCAACACAAATGCAATCACCACTATCATCAAATATTTCACATTCATACTTGGGGAATAACACATTCATTCCATTATTACAAATCTGACTAATACTCAACAAATTAGCCTTTAATCCATTTACATACCAGACATCTTCAAACACTGGCAATCCTAGGATGTCTACAGTTCCAATACCTCGGATGACTAATTTGCTTCCATCTGCAAATGTGACAGTTCCATTCTTTCCTTCAAAAAGTGTTTTGAACAAAGTTTTGTTACCTGTCATGTGCTTGGAATAACCACTATCCAAATTCCACAAACGAGTATCATAAACTTTTAAGGCAGTTAAAGCAGTATAACAGACATAGTTATTGCAGCATGTAGTTATACCAAGAAATTCAAGAATAGGGTTAGCACATTTCAAAAAGATTCAATTTTCAGTCTAATTGAATGTAAAGGAAAGATAAGAGAATCCTTGACAGCAAGGATCAAGGATGAACTCAAGGTAAACTACCTAATCAAGAGCTAACCCGTTTTGATACCACTTGTTTGTTTGCTTAGACCCCTTAGAGCAAATTAGTTTAAACTAATGAATTAGCCAAGCTAACACTTAGATTTATTATTTAGATCTAGGTTAAACAGTGAAAGATCATATCATGCAAACAACGAAAAAGTAAATAACACACAGATGTGATCACCTAGGAAAACCAATGGAACAAACCATTTCAAGGTAAAAACCTAGGGAGGATTTGACATAGCTATACTCAAGATAAACAAATCCACTAACAGAGAATTGAAGTTTTTACAATAAGTTTTAACCTTAAATCTATTGCTACCTCCAATAATAACTTATGTACTGACACGAGCACGTGCAAGCTCCAAATCCACAGCCTCTTCTCTCTTGGATTTGCAACACACAAGCTCCCACACTTATGACTTTGAGATCCCACTCAAAGGTTTCTGATCACCGCTTGTTGATCTTGAAGCAACTAGATTCCACTAGATCTTGATTGTGGATCTTGTTCTAGTAGACACTTGTAGAGTTAGAAGGCATAGAACCTCTCAGATTTCATAGGAGTAACTCACAAGTCTTCTAAGAGCCTTCAAAACATAGTTAGGGTTTTCCTTTTATACTTAGGAATGTGAGACTGAAACTCTAAACGTTTCGCGGGCTTGAGCATGATTTAAATTCTATAGAAATTATTTTTCTATGATTTCAATCGATCAAGCCTGATCTTCGATCAATCGAGCTTCACTGAAAATTAATTCTTTTTCCTACAGCTTGAATATTCTTGAAACTTGACTTGAAACACTTTGAGCAATGTCTAGCACTTATTCTAAACATCTTTTTGTTCTCGGTTTGCCAACATATACAAATTAGGACTCTAAACATTTAATCCTAAATTTTTATAACCTAATAATTATTTTTATTTTTTGGTAAATAGAAGTATATATACTACATTTTTCTTGAAGTACTATCCCCATTATAATGCTCTAAAAAACTTGGTTAAAGAAAAGCACATTAGACGCTCAGAATCACATCAATATCATAAATATATGGGTATGTTTGTAGGAAAAAAAATTATGAGATAATCTCAGACACACATGCTATGATAGAGAAATTACCATAAGTGGAATATGTGGACTTGAGGATCTTCCATTGAAGAAAGCTGATCAAACCTTTGCCTTTTGAAATGGTTTTGGTATTTTTAGTTTCAGTTTTAAATCAAACTCAGTCAAGGTGGATACATGCTATGATAGAGTAGTCTAATAAAATCGTCTCATGAAATACCATCTCAGGTCGGAAGAAAAAAGATACTTGACTGCGGAGAGGATAAGGGCCATACCATGAAGTGACCAAGGTCCGACGAATTAGGAGTGCTTTCTCCCCAGAGCTTGGAATAGGCTTGCTGATGTTCTACTGCATTTGTTTCACCACATCTTCTATTTCACCTAATAACACCTTGCATTATTCATTAAAAAAGAAAAAAGAAGAAAAAAATAGATGTCCACTTCACATTAGTATACCATCAGCTCATGGAGTAAAATAAAGCATTATTTTGAATAGCTAACTTAACATATCCAATTATCCATCGAACATTATTATTTTGGCCAGTCATCTTCTTCTTTTCCTCTTTTTATTATTATTAATTTTTTTTTTTACGTTTTTCTGACTGATAAAGAGTAAAATAAAGCATTTGTATATCGCATTGTTATTTTTCTAATACAAGAAGCTAGAGTCAAATGTTATAACGTTCATAAAAAAAAAGTACAAAAACTATAACAATTATTCACAGAGGTGAATTTTTTTTCCTACTTGCCAAAAGGGGAGCTATATATAAGATATAAGCTTGACTTAACACCTACAAGAAGAAAGTCACACACACACATATACATACATGTGTATATATATATATATATATATATGGCGTTTTTTCTAGGCCATTAGACTAGTCTCTTTCCAAGTAGGAAGTAGTCTATATGTAAGAATGTACATTTCGAATATTCCTCTCAAGTGCGACATATTTAATTTTGAGGTTCTTTCCACTTCAGTCTAGGTAAAGGGAAGAAGGGATTTTCCAGATTGTCCTGTCAATTACCTTTGTCCCCATAGGCTAGGCCACAATTTCTCTTAATTACACCACATGGATCTTCATATCAAGTTGTGGAAATTTCATCTACTTCATAGTTTAGAATAAATTTTAAAGGGTACAAATTACTACTCCTATTTCTTTTAAAATTTTATATTTGTGACAATTTATACAGTATTGGATCCAAAAAAATTAAAAAAATAAAAATAAAACATTCTAAACCAAGAAATGGAGAGGATCGATTCTGACAATAAAAAATTAAAAATCCTTTAAAAAAAAGGGGGAAGAATAGGGAGATATAAATATCTTCAAACATTTCATGTGACTATCTTTCAACAACCCAAACAAAGGATGGCCTATATGATCATCCTCTTAAAAAGCTCTTCATCTTCTTCTTGATCTACACCAGTGTTCTCTAGGACCCTAATACCACCATTCTTTGCACTCTGATCCTCCATCTTTTCTTTTGGCTAAATCTTTGATCCACCTTTCTATCTCTCACTCACTTCCTTTCCCATATGAGACTAATTTAATAGCAAGTTGTAATCCTTGGCTTGGAAGAGAATCAGCATGCATATATGTGCCTACGTAAATGATCATGATAAACTTTACCAAAAAAAAAAAAAAAAGATCATGATAAAAGGTAGGGAGTCAGTAATAAGCTTTTTTCTGCTTCCTCTTTTTTGTCCCGAAAGGAACCTTTCATGGCTTCCCTCGATAATAGCTCCTCTCAAGTACCTGAATTTTTTACTTTCCTTTTTACCTCTATTTTAGCTCTATATTAAAAAGGTCATTGATACACAGGGGCGTAGCCAGGATTGAACACTTGGGGGACCGAGTTGTAACAGAAATTTACTAAATATAATTTTGAAGTCTATTGGATACAAAATTATCAACTTTCATATATCATCATATACTTGAACATGTTGGGAATTCAACCGAAATTTCAAACCTGAGAGAAACAAAAAAATAGAGAAAAAAAAAAACGCCAAAAGAAAAACAATCACATGCACAAGACAGTATTTACGTGGTTCGGCAATTTTCCTACGTCCACAGAGTTGCAGGGATTTCACTATTATAAAAGAAAATTACAATGTGTGGTTACAGTGTTTTTCTTTCTCAAAAAGAACAAGATGACAAAACCCTAATCACAAAAAAAAACGGCTTTTATATCCTCCGCACAGAATTCACAATGAGCTACAAAAACGGACCAAAAATTTTGTGTCGGCCCAAGCCTCTGCTCCATGGACTAAGCCTTAGTAAATCTCCCATTCTTCGGGTCAGGTCGGGTCATCAATCGGATCAAATCATGCCTGACGACGATTTTTCATAGAATAAAATTCATCCATTATCATCTCTATAGTGAAATTCCCTGCAATTTCCTTCTCTATATAAACTATCATATTATCTGCCAAAAACTCATCCTCCATTCTATTGCGAAGTCTTGTTTTTAACAACTTCATAGCTGAGAAAGCTCGTTTTGTAGTTGCTGTAGAAACTGGAAGGGTCAACATAAGACGAATAAGTCTATCAATCAAAAAATAGATATTAGACTTTCCTAAAATTTGTAATTCCCTATATAGCTCGGAAATTGTACTCATATTCTGAAAATCTGGATGTTTTATCACATCAAGCTCATAATGTTGCAATTGAGACTCCAAAAGTTCTTGATGTTTTATCACATCAAGCTCATAATGTTGCAATATGGATGTTTTATCACATCAAGCACAATATGAAAGAAACGCTCTTTAATAAAACCTTCTTTATCAACAAATCTCAAAATGATGGCCATTTGCTCTCTCTTTGACTCATCCCGGGCTTCATCAACAAGAATGCAAAATTTTGCATCCCCAATTTCTTCACGAATAGCATTTCGCACATTACTAGCAATAATATGCAAAATCTCCTTTTGAATTGTGGGTGATGTATATTTGGCATTTCCTGGAGCGTTTTCCAAAACAACACTAGCTACTTTGTCATTGAAAGTTGATGTGAATTTTATCAATTCAATAAAATTACCCCTATTTTTTGAATCAAGACTTTCATCATGACCTCTAAAAGCACAAGCTTGGAATGCTAGCCATCGAGCACACTCTACTGAGGTTTTGAGCCGCAACCGATTATTCTCTAATTCTTTTGACGTTTGTTTCTCAATTAGCTTGTCAATATGTCGTGAATAATTCTTTAAATCCTCGCAACATTGCACAGCAATTTTATGTAGGGAGTTTGGTTCTTTCCCAACATGACGAATTAAAGGACAATTCATTCCATCTTTCACCTTTTTCCAATTATTAAAACCTGTTGAAATGAATACATCTTATCCGGGACGACCTATTGGTTTCTTACTAAAAAGGTAGCAAGGTAGGCAATATATTGCATCCGTTGAAGGTGAGTATTCCAACCAATCCTTATGTGACTTAAACCATGAAGGTTGAAATCGATGACGATGAGTATCATCATTGTATGGATAATCTATATTTTCAGGTTGATATGGACCTTCTATGAGATAAGCTCGTCGGATTTCATCTTGTTTGTTGATAGGAAATTCACATATTTGTTTACGTGATCTTGGATCACGATCTATCTCTTCAAATTGAAGTTTTGGACATTTGGAGGGATGTTCATCAGGCATTGAAGTATTAACATCTGTTTCTACAGCCACAGGTGTCCTAATTTATGAAGTGCTAACATCTTTTCTCTTAAAGAATGCATCAATTGTTTTTCGTTTGCTCATAATTCTTTTAGCTTTAAGAATATGACTCAAAAATTAACCTTAAAAAAATTTAAAAAAATAAAATTTTAATTAGAAATTTTTACTTAATTATATGAATGTTATTCATACTTAAGAAAAAAACAAAATTTCCACTATAATTTAAACAGTCAACCCATTTTTAATACAACTTTAATTAATAATAACCCCTCAAACAAAAACAAAAATAATTAATTAATTTTTCTTTTATAATGTATTGGTTAATTTAATTATATAGCTTTAATTATTGTTGTTTAGCGTAACAATAAACTATATTGCTTTAATTTATTTGTCATTAATTATACAATTAACTAATTATAGTATAATAATGATACTGTAACTAAGTAACTATCTATTGTATCCATTAGCTAATGGACCGCAACTAAAATAATATTAATCAATAAAAGTTGGATGGTGAAGTCCTTTAAAAAAAAAAACAAAAAAAAAAACACTGATATTATTTATATTATATGATTTTCAAAAAAAATTTAAATTGTTTTTTTCCAAGTTTCAATTCCAAAATTGAAATTTCCAAAATTGAAACTTGGGTAATATGTGAACACAAAACACACAAACACACCCACCAACAAGCCCAACCCAACACACAAACACACCCACTGACCCACCAAAAATAAAAACACTTATAACACACAAACACACAACCCACAAACACACAACACACAACACACAATACAAACATTGTTGTGGTTGTACAACAGGACCCAAAAAAAAAAAATATATATATATATATATATATATATTGTTATGAGTGCTGTCACACACTCACTGGACAGCCAAATTATTTATAAAAAAAAAAAAAAAAAAAAAAAAAAAAGGTCAGCCAATCCGCGCAATCAAATTCTCACACACTCACTGACTCACACTTCCACATCAAAAAAAAAAAAGAAAAAAAAAAGAAAAGAAAAGATGCTGAGGGAGGCCGGACTTATAAGCATATTCCATTCTTATTCATTCAGACTATAAAAGACTAAAGAGATATAAAAAAATAAAAAAATAAAAAGACTAAAGAGACTAAAGAGATATAAAGCATATTCAGTGATATAAAAGACTAAGAGGCTAAATTTTCTCCAAAAAAAAAAAAAGACTAAAGAGTAAAGAGAGAGAGGGTTAGAGAGAAAAATCTTGAGGGAGGCGGAGGCCGGACTGTTGGAGGCGGAGGAAGCAACGGCCAACGAGGCTCACGGCTCACCGGCGCAGAGGCAGAGGCACAGACGGCAGACGGCAGAGCAATCTACGGCGTGCGTCTACGATGTCGATGCGATGAGGCCCTCCGTTGCGAAGACGACGACGAGGAGGTCGCTGCGGCGACGACGACGGCGACGGACTCCGTGGGTTACTGGGTTTGTGTATTGGGGATTTTTTTTTTTTTTGATAAACTCCTCTGTGCTCTATCCTCTGTGTTAGTGTGTTTGGTTTGCTAATTTGCTGAGTTCTCTGATTTTGGTTTGCTTTTGTATTGGGTAATGGGGATTGATCTCTGCCAGGCCAACGACGTGATGGGATTTTTGCATGCGCCGGCGTGATGGGTTCGATTTCTATTCTCTATTTTTTTTTTTTTTTTTTTTTTTTTTTTTTGTGATTGAGAATCTGTGGGCTTGCCGTGAGCGAGCTACCTGTAATGGGCTCGCCGTGGGCTTTGCTTGCCGTGGGCTACTGGGCTTGGACTGCTTGGTTTTGTTTTTTTTTTTTTTTTTAAGATTTTAGTTCAAATTTTTTTTGGGGGGTTTTTTTTTTTTTTTTGGCTTGAAAGTAGAACAGATTACAGATAAATTTTTTTTTTTTTAATTTGATGGTGTTACTAATTTTTGATCGAGGGCTGGGAGAATTTGTGAGAAATGGGTGGGGGGGCCGGCTGTGAAATGTTGGGGGGGCCTAATTATTTTTTCTTCATAGGCTAATGGGAAAAAAAAAAAATTTGCAGGGGCCACGGCCCCCCCAAGCCACTATGTGGCTCCGCCCCTGTTGATACAGTTTCCAAATTGAGTTTTCTACTGTTTCCAAATTGGGTCTTCGATCTACTTTGCACGTCCTTATGATTTCCCGTGCATGAATAAACCTGGTAGGGTTTTGAATGAGTTTTGGTTTTAGTTCACGTCTTGAAATGTGACTGAATAAATTAGTTACTTAAAATTTCTTAATACTAATAATGTTTACAAAAATCGTAGATTTACTTTAAATCTATTCCACCGTCATTTGCGTCCCCACTTTCTTATGCATAGAGTTAGCTTAAGTTTTTTTAAGTGTACTCATTTCATATTTTCATGACATTTTTTGTGATAAAATGTCAACTTTATTGGTGTATTTTATCATTGTAGTAGTGGGTTGAGTCTGGGTAAAAGATTATTCAATGACAATAAAGTTTCGATATGCTTTAAATAAAGAGTTGACACTCCTTTGCCCCCATTATCTTTTGCACCAAAATAGATCTTTTAGTAAAACTCATTTCATTGAAAAGTAGATATTCGAGGTTTCAAAACGAACACAAATTTGACTCAATTTAGATTTAAAGTGATATGGCACAGTTATGCTAAACCCGAGAATCTCGCTTGAGCAGGAATAAACTTCAGTCGAGCAAAATTGCTACATGAAAAAAATATGATTTTTATTAGAAAAATTGTTTGGTCTCAGATTTAACCCTACTTTTTATTCCTATATAAAGCACCTTATGCAAGACAATAAGCTATGCTAGAGCTAAAAAAATCTTATTGTCCATTTCTTCCTAACTTTATCTTGTGAGTACAGAAGAGAGCTTTCATGAGAAAATCCTTCTATTTTGTATCCATACGTGTGATTAAAAATTTTAAACAACATAAACTACATCAAATCTTCAAGATGCCTAGAAGTGACCAAGAGATTAGTTTGCGATCAGTAGATCGACTTATAGCAACAAGTAACATCAAAGGTACAAGGTAGGAGTTTACAGTTGTTAGAAAAATCGGAGAGCTCGGGTACCTAGTCTAATTACGTGCATGGGAAGTGGTGCAAGTAACCTACGTACCACAGCAACCTTCAATAGTAGACTCGTTGAGTTAGTATTTGCCCCTGGAGTGTTTAACCCTTTTGGGTTTTCACTAATTAAAATAATCATAATTGTCTCTATGTAAGTGTGCTGGTTATTTATTATGTAAGTGTGCTGGTTATATTGATTTGAATCTTTACTAAATAATTCTAATTTTAACTCTCAGATAATTCATTAAAAATAATAGTAAGCCATTGTAGGGGTGTAAACAACATTTTTCATAGATTCTAATAAATAATTTGGATGTTATTTTGTGTTTTAGTCTATAATACCCTTTTTATGGACTTTGTAAACACAGTGTTCAATAAAATTTTATATATATCGAATTATTAATACTGGTCATGTTTTGATTAAATATAGTGCTTACAACATTTAAAACTTATGTTTAAATGTGATTATATAGTATTTTAAATTTAATATCAAGTAATGATAGGTAAAGTCTACCTAAGTACAATAAAATAAAAATATTAATAAAGAGTACAATAAATTAAATGGATGGTTCATGTTGCATTTTCCAATCTGAATGGAAAATGTTTGGAATAAAGTTTCTAAAAATTAATATGGTTTAGATTTTATATTTTTAAACTGGTTTAGGTTCAGACTACTTTAAGATTAATGGAAATTTTCTTTTTTTCTAAAACCCAATTTATTGTTATTCTTTGAAATGAAAGACTGCATTATTTCTTATATCACTTTCTAAAATTATATATATGTGTATATATATTTATTTATTTATATAATACATAGCTAAGAAAGGAAAATATCAAATTTTTAAATAAATACTCTGAGTTATATAAACACATACCTTGGTAGAACGGATCACCTATTTGCTGGATCTTGCTCTTTGATAGCTTTTAAAAATCGTCCTTGCTCTTTGCTCTCCCGTGGAATCCACACTCCAAAATTTTAATTAGGGCACTGTAGTTGGTTTTACCAAAGAGAGATATAGTCTATTTGTGAGAGCACTAACAAAACTATACGTATGTTCGCTGTTCTCACAATATTCACTATTGGTGATCAATTATCTGACTGTTATAGGAGTATTTAAATACCAGTAGAGATCCACCCACTATTTGATGAGTGGTCCTTAAAAATACTCAACCGCTAAATTTAAATTACTCCACTACTAATCTTAACAACTCATCAAGATCAATCAGTGTAAATTTAAACTTAAATTGAAACTCACTTATTAGATAATCCATGTGGAAAATTCATGGGCCACGGGTTATGGGTTGGGTCAAACCCAACTCAATTTCTAACATAAATAATAGATAAAAATACAAAGTACATCCTTTAAGTTTGACCAAAATTCATTAGGTCACCTAACTTTGCTTTCATTTAATTGAGTCCTTTAAATTTCAAGTTTATTCAATTAAAACATCTCCATCAACTTCTATTAATTTTCTTTTAAATTATGGAAAAATATTTTTCAATAACTAATTGAATTTTTTTTAATTTATAATTTTGAAGAAAAAAAAGTAGACACTTGGCAACATTCAATGAAAGTTGATGGAGATGCTTTGATTGAATAAACTTGAAACCTAGAAAACTCAATTGAACAAAAATAAAATTAAAGGCTAAAAGCTCAATAGTAAAACTACTACAGCTTGTTTAGACTCCCAAATAAAAAAAATTATGGCTTAATTGCTTTTAATCTACTCAAATAAGTGCAAAATAAGAGTAAACAAAGCGCAATTAATTGAGACTGCTACCTAGTACATAGACATACATAATTAACAATTGAATATAAAGAACAATGAGTGAGGGAAGAGAGATGCAAACATAAGATAACACAGCAATGTGTTATCGAAGAGGGAAACCAAAGTACTCGGCGTAAAAACCTCTCCTCGGCTCTCTAAACAAATCAATCTACTAGTGAATATGTTGGTATACAAGGATTACAATATAGACCCTCCAAGCCTAAACTACCCTATGTACTTATATCCTCTGAGTCCTAGCTACCAACAGGCTT
Source organism: Quercus wislizeni (assembly GCA_023055345.1). Classification (NCBI taxonomy): domain Eukaryota; kingdom Viridiplantae; phylum Streptophyta; class Magnoliopsida; order Fagales; family Fagaceae; genus Quercus; species Quercus wislizeni. The sequence continues at coordinate 19,247,599 of JALGQJ010000007.1, read as the reverse complement.
CTTCGAGCCTTGTCTTCACTAAATTTCGGGATCTCGCAATTAGCTACATTTGCATCCACCAAACAACCTCTCAAAGAGTATGGAATTAGAGAGGAAGGAGTAGAGGAAAACTAAGAGAAATGTGTAGAGGATTGTGGGTGTACAATCTCCAACTCTCAAATGGATTTCTAAGATTTTCTCTTTGAAATTCCCCTTGCAATTTCGTGGGTAATGTGGGTTTATATACTGTGGATAAAGAAATGAGTAAATCACACAAAACAGGTTGGCAGTGCATCTCATAAGTCATGTCACAAGTTGGCCAAGTCACAAGATGCATTCAGGCACTTGACTCTTCAGCTTCCCAGTTGTGCCTTTCACGTGACCTTTTGAGGGTTGCACCACTCGTGAGTTAGTCGTGAGATGCTCTGTTCTTCACCAATTTCACACACTATAGGGTATGAACCTATAGTGACGTTTATAAAATGCTGCTCTAGGCAAAAATTTTATTTTTTAAATTGGCTATAGCAATGTTTCAAAATGCCATATAGCCGGCAACCACCAACAAAAAAAAAGCGGAAATACATTTTTGGTCCCTACCATCATCTCACTAACAAAAATATCCTATATATATGGCAGATGGACATGTACTGTTAGCACAGTAAATACTGGTGTGCCATTAAAATAATATATTTTAAAAATTATTTAAAATTTTAAAAATGTCACGTCAAAAATTTAATTTAAAAAAAAAGCTACTTCAGATAAAAATAATAATAAAAATTTCTAACCTTCTTTTATAAAAAAAAAAAAAAAAAGAATTAAATCAATGTTTTTTTTGGAAGAACGTGAAGAACTCCCACTCCTTTTCTCTCTATGCGTTGGTGTGTGTATGTTTCTTTTAATTCTTTCTTTTCTTCCTTCCCCTTCCCACTTCTTTCTCCTTCCCAGATTCTTCCTTCCCACTTCTTTCTTTTTTCTCCACGTCTTTCTTCTTTCTAGATTTCTTTTCTTCTTTCTTTTTGATCTCTCTCTCTTTTCTTATTCTTTCTTCCTGATCTCTCCCTTTTCTTCTTCTTTCTCTTCTTCTTCTCGATCTCAGTCTTTGTCTTTGTCTTTGTCAATCTCCAATCGGTGTCTCTCTCTCAGTGGGTCTCTCTTAGATTGGTGGATTCATGGATAACTATCATTCTCTCGCTCTTTATCTCTCCAATTTCCCTTGTGAAACAAAGATCGGTGGTTGTGGTTGGTGGTTGTGAAGCGGTGATCCATTGGGTCCAGTGGTGGTTCGTGGGGGTTTATGGTTGGAGTGGGTTGTGGGTTGTGGGGTGCGTTGGTGGTTGTGAAGCAGTGATCGGTTGGGTCCGATAGTGGGCCGTGGGGTGGTTGGTGTGTTTTGATGTATTCTGTTGTGGTATTTCGATTGAGATGTTTTGGTGTTTTGGTTTAGTTGTTCTGGTGATTGCTAGGTTTTGGTCTCAATTTGAAGATTGCTATGTGTGTTTTTCATGTTTAATGATGTGGCTTTTTTTAATATTTAAAATGTTGATGTGCCATTATTTAAATACCAAATAACAAATTTTATTATTATATTAATGGCCACATCAGCATTTACTATGCTAACAGTATAGTTCATTTGTCATTAGGATATTTTCATTAGTGAAATGACAGTAGAGACCAAAATGAAATCGTTTTTTGATTTTATGGACTAAATGCGGTAAAATTAAAAAATAGGGACCAAAGTAGAAATATGGCCAAAATGTAGGAACCAAAAATGCATTTTTGCAACCAAAAAAAAAAAAAAAGGTAAATTGCAAAGAAAATAATTAAATTTCTAACAGTATTAAAAAAAAAAAGAATAGAAAAGAATTAAATTATTTTTTATTTTTTATTTGGAAGAACATGAAGAAATCAAAAAATTAACCTTGCCAAAAAAATTAAAAAATCTAAATTTTCTTTTCTTTTCTTGCATATTTTTTAGCAACCAACCCATAAAATCACTCAGATTTACAAAAATACAAAGACATGCCCCAAAAATTTACAAACACAAAGACATTCAAAATGATTTTCTTATGTGTTAAAACCAAATACAAAACTCAAACCTGGATTTTCAGCTCCCATGTGCAACCAAACACAAAACTCAACACATGTTTTCCTATATTTTCTAAGAAATCAAATATGAAACTAAGAGTACAACACAATGAATAGAACCCCATATTTTCATAAACCCATTTGTACAACATTTGCCATGATGTCACAAAACCTAGAGATCTGACGACAAGTAGGGACAGTCTTGAAAGCATGGATTTGCGAATCAGTGGTGTGGGTTAGCGGTGGCATGGGGCGGCACGGGATGGCGGGGTCTGATGGTGAGTTGACGTGAGAGAGAATGAGAGAGATTTAGAGAGTTTAGAGAGTGAGAGTTTGAGAGAGTTTTTTTTTTTTTTGGATATTTCATAATCGAAAATGACATGAATATGTCACTATTTGAATTATTTTTTCCTTTTTTTATAACAAAATATTTTGGAATATGCCACTATTATTTTTTTCCTTTTCCATTTATTTATTTATTTTTATAACTGAATATTCTGGGAATATTCCACTATTATTTTTTCTTTTCTTTTTTTAATTTTTTTGATAATTGAATATTCTGATAATATGCCACTATTTGAATTATTGTTTTATAAACGCCACTATAGCTCAATTTATTTATTTGTTTATTTTTGGGTTGCGCTTTTTCTTTTTCTTTTTTTGTTAGATCTATAATGGCGTTTTTAAAAAACATTATTGGTCCTGGAAAGACCCAAGACCTATAGTGGACTATAGCTCAATTTATTTATTTATTTTTTTTTTTTTGGTTTATCTTTTTCTTTTTTTGGCAAGATCTTTAGTGGCGTTCATAAACGCCACTATAGCTTAATTTATTTCTTTATTTATTTTCAAGTTGGGTTTTTTTTTTTTTTTCTTGGATCTATAGTGGCATTTATAAACGCCAATATAGCTCAATTTATTTATTTCTTTCTTTATTTTCGAGTTGGATTTTTCTTTTTTTGGACCTATAGTGGCATTTATAAACACCACTATAAGTCCTCAATTTATTATTATTTTTTATTGGACCTCTGGTGGCATTTGAAAAATGCCACTATAGACCCCTATAAAACCCAAGACCTATAGTGGCATTTATAAATCGCTGCTATAGGCCCTTGCAAATGCTGTTATATACCCAATGTTTTAAAATGCCATTATAAAGCCCTCAGAACATGGCTATAAATAAGCTATAGCGGCGTTTTAAAAAATCTTCACTATAAGGTACCTATATTGGCATTTTTTAAGAATGCCACTAAAAAAAAACTCCACTAGAAGTAGCATTTTTTGTAGTGAAGGTTTTATACTAGGTCTTAAACTTATCTTTACTATAGTAGATTGGTTTTTGGGAAGGTGTCCCCCCATGTTTTTTACCAGTGAAACTATTTTGTTTCATTAGTTTTCCTAAGTCATTATATCTTATCTTATTTACTATTCAACTGTGCATGATATTGATATGATATTGATGCTTGTTTGTTTGACCAAGGACTATTCATAAAACCCTCCTCATCTTATTCTTGATCTACACCACCGTTCTCTAGGACCCTAATACCACCATTTTTTGCACTCTGATCCTCCATCTCTTTTTTTTTTTTTTTTCTTTTTGGCTAAGTCTTCAATCCACCTTTCCATCTCTCACTTGCTCCCTTTCCCATATTAGGCTAATTTTATAGCAAGTGGTAACCCTTGGCTTGGAAGAGAATCAATATGTATATATGGGAGAAAATGGGCAAATGCCCCTTTCAAAAAAAAAATCCAGCACCTTGCCCCCTTTCCCAAACTAATTAGGGAAATGTCCCTCTTTTGAAACTCGATTTTCTCAAAATTGAGTTATAAAAAGAAAAAAAAAAAATTCTAAAGCCCTATAGTGGCGTTTTAAGGAGCCTATAGTGATGTTTTAAGGACCTATAGTGGCGTTTTGTAACTTGATCTGCATGAAGTTGAGTTACAAAACACCACTGTAAGTCCTTAAAATGTCACTATAGGATCATTAAAAACGCCACTATAAAGCTTAACTCGATTTTGAGAAAACCAAGTTTCAAAAAGGGACATTTCTCTAATTAGTTTAGAAAAAATGGCAAAATGCTGGATTGTTTTTTTTAAAATGGCGAACGCCAATTTTTTCTTGTATATATGTGCCTACGTAAATGATCATGATAAAAGGTAGGGAGTCAGTAATTAGCATTTTTCCGCTTCCACTTTTTTTGTCCCGAAAGGAACCTTTCAAGTACCTGATTTCTGACCTTCCTTTTTACACCTGTTTTAGATCTATATTGAAAAGGGTCATTGATGCAGTTTCCAAATTGGGTTTTCTACTGTTTCTAAATTGGGTCTTCTACTTTGTGGCAACGTGGTTCAACTAGAAAGAACTTTAAAAAAAGTTCCAAATGTCTTTTTGTAGGGTTCTAAAACCCAATGGACATTGCACATCGTTATCATTTCCCGTGCATGACTAAACCTGGTAGGGTTTTGATTCTTTTGAATGAGTTTGGGTTTTAGTTTACGTCTTGAAATGTGACTGAATAAGTTTTTTTTTTTTTTTTTTTTAGGAAGAAGTCAAAGTAATTTATTAAGGAAAACCCGATAAATCGATTTGAAATACAGAATAAAATTGTGATGGAACATCCTCCATCCAAACTAGAAAATCTGGTATGTCTACAGCATATCTCGCCAGACTATGAGCTAAACAATTGCCTTCCCTCATTGTATGAGAGTAACGCAGCTCATCAAAATGCTGGGACAAATTCCTTACATCCTCCAAAAGTAACCCGTATGGTACCAAAACCATTCCATCCTCCCTTAAACCCGAAATGACTGCCATTGAGTCTCCCTCCAACACAACCCTTTTCACACCTACATCAGATGCAAAGGACAGAGCCCACACTGCTGCCAAAGCTTCGACCTCACAAACTCCAAGCGCCTGATGCACCACCTTCGAGCATAAAGCAATTACTAAACCTCTGCTGTCTCTAATAACCACTCCACGACCAGATTTCTTCTCCATTGGGAATATCACACCATCGAAATTAATTTTAAAAGTACCTGATGGGGGAGGCTTCCACGTGCACCTCGTTGGTTGAGTGAGAATGGTACCTAAATTAAGACTGGCCTGTCTTGCCTGGAACTCAGCTAACCAATTTTTTGAGAGGTAAGCGATCTGATGGATGGCATCTGCGGGTTGGATAAGCCGTACACGGTTTCGCTGGTTCCATAGGGACCAAACCGTTACTGCAAACAACTCCAGCATCTGTGTGTGTTTGGTTATCCATGATAAAAGTTCTTTAAAGGTTAAGAATTGCATGCCACCTCTAAAGCTCCACCGTTCCAGATCAGCCCAAACCAAATCAAGCTCAAGGCACGCCCATAATGCATGTAGTGAATCCTCTGTTGTAGCTCGACATCTCACACATAAGTCATCCTCTGTTATTTTGCGCCGAAACAGAGAGTGCTTTGTTGGCATGGCTTCACGGCACGCCCTCCACAACAACGTCTTCACTTTTTGTGGCACGTTCATGGACCAAATTTGCTTCCAAACCTGTTTATCTTCATTTGTTGCTGAACCGTGAGGTCTCTCCAACATCTCTTCCTCCAATTTTAAGAACTTATACCCTGACTTACAGCTGTACAGTCCGCTGCTTGAAAAAGGCCAGAACAGGTTGTCTTCCGGAGCAGATCGGCTTAAAGGAATTTGCTTGATTAGCTCCGCTTCTTCTTCATTAAATAAACCCTCCACCATCTCAACGTTCCACTGCCTAGTTTGTGGGTCAATAAGGATATCCACAGTTGAGTTTTCAAAATCTACTATTGGACAAACAGATAACAGGGGAGGATGCTTCCTTGGCAGCCAGTGATCCTGCCAAACTCTAATTTTTTTTCCATTGCCGACTCTCCACCTCACTCCCTGTTGGATCACATCCCTCCCAATGAGAATACTTTTCCATGCATAAGAGCCCAATCTTGAATCCTTAGCCTCCATAATCATCATATTTGGAAAAAACCTTGCCTTGAAGACCTTATAGAAGAGAGTATTATGGTCATGCAAAACCCGCCAAGCTTGCTTTGCAAGGAGTGAGTCGTTGAACAAGGCAAGATCTCTAAACCCCATACCACCCACTGCTTTTGATTTAGTCAAGTCTTTCCATTTTACCCAATGGATTTTCCTCCGGTCACCACGTTGACCCCACCAAAACGTTTTTATCATAGCTTCAATCTCATTGCAAAGGCCCAAAGGAATTTTAAAACATCCCATTGTGTATGTTGGGATGGCTTGGATGACTAATTTTATCAACACTTCCCTTCCTGCTTGTGAGAGTAGCTTCATTTCCCATCCTTGAATTTTCCTCCATACCCTCTCCTTGATGTAGTTGAAACTTGCTTTTTTTCCTTTCCCAACAAATGAAGGTAGACCCAAATATTTCTCATATTGCATAATTTCCGGAACTCCCCAAGCTTCTTTGATATAATTCTTCAATGCTACGTCCGTTGCTTTGCTAAAAAATAGGGTTGTTTTGGTTTTGTTTATTTTTTGTCCCGATGCCTCCTTATGATCATTCAATATATCTAACACCTTCCCACACTCCTCCATGGTTGCCCTACAAAAGAGAAGACAATCATCTGCAAAAAGCAAATGTGTTAGTTTTGGGCCTCTCCTACATAAGGAAAAACCCTGGATATCCCCATCCATCTCTGCTTTTTTAATCATCCCATTCAACCCCTCCATGCAAAGTAAAAAAAGAAAAGGAGATAATGGGTCTCCTTGCCTTATCCCCTTTGTTGGGTGAATCAAACCACTAGGCTCTCCATTTACCAAAACTGAGTAAGTAACAGTGCTCACACACACCATAATAAGCTTAATCCAACCTTCATTAAAACCCATCTTCCGCATAATTCCTTCTAGGAAAGACAACTCTACTCTATCATAGGCCTTGCTCATATCTAGTTTATTGGCCATATAGCCATGACTACCAGAATTATATCTTTGCAGGCAATGTAAAGTCTCAAATGCCACCATAATGTTATCAGAGATTAATCTATCCTTAGTAAAAGCATATTGGTGTTCAGAAATGATGAGAGGTAGTATTTTCTTCAAACGGTTGGCTAAAACTTTGGAAAAAATTTTATACAACTCGTTGCAAAGGGTTATGGGGCGATATTGGTGAACATGCTCAAGAGAATTTCTTTTTGGGATAAGTGTAATAAAAGTATGGTTAAGGGGAGTAGGTAAAGTACCTGAATTTAACCACATCAAGATGGAGGAAGTAACATCATGGTTTATCGTATCCCAAAAATGTTGGTAAAAAAGGGGCAGCATTCCATCTGGTCCAGGAGCTTTTGAAGGAGCCATTTGTTGCAAAGCCACTTGAACTTCACTTGCATCAAAGGCACGGCTAAGTGAAGTATTCATCTCTTCAGTAACAACATTTGGTACCAACTCCAACACCCTCGCAAAACCATTGTGTCCTGATGATAAGAAAAGTGTATTAAAGTAACTTACAAAACCTTGTGCTATATCCTCCAGATGGACATTCCAATTACCATCACCATCTCTAACACCCTCAATCAAATTTTTCCTATACCTCTTCGTTGCACAACTATGGAAATATTTCAAATTTTTATCCCCTTGTCTTGCCCATAGTAACCTCGACCTTTAGGCCCACATAGTTGCTTCCCTATTCCTCAACACTTCAATGTCCTTCTTCAATTGCCTTACTCATGTATTATCCCCACTAAGGACAGCCACACCTTCGGCCTTGAGTAGTAAATTCCTCAACTTATCCAATTCCCTCCGCACATTCCCAAATATGTTCCTATTCCACCAACTCAGATCCCTACCACACATCTCCACCCTTTGTAAAATTCCCTCACTAGATTCAATGGTATTGGAACTATGCCACACTGCTTCAACAATTTCATTACACCCCGGATTAGAAAGTTGCATTTGATTGTGAGGCCTAATTCCACCTCCCACTTTCTCATCCTGCCTAATGATCTCATTAAAATCCCTAACGCACAACCATGGAGTATTAGATTGAGAGTTGAGGTACCTAAGTTGATCCCATGCTTCAGTTCTTCTTGTTGTCTCTGGTTCACCATAAAAACCCGCCAAACGCCATTCATTATATGAATCCTTGTTAATGACTGAATGAATATAATACTTCGAAGAACCCACAACTGTTAGATTGATCGAAGATTTCCAAAATAAAGCCAATCCACCACCTCTCCCTTCCCTAGGGACCACCCATTGATGATCATGCTCAATACTTCTTCGTACAATCTCTAGCCTTGCATCATCCGTAAGTGTCTTGGCCAAAAACACTACAGAGGGATCTTTTACCCGTGTAATTTCCACAAGCTCTCTACCTGTACGTAGGTTCCCAAGCCCACAACAGTTCCATACTAAGCAACCCATTGCTCCTGGCAGGGCTGATGATCAGCCTCCACCAATATAAATAATCCTTCATCATTTTTCTGAGAAGCTTGATACCTCTTCAATGGCACTTCTGAAAGCTCACTTGAGACCTAGGATTGAATGGGCCGTTTTCTTCCTGTGGTGAATAGAGTAGGTGGGATTTCAAGCACTGTTGGAGGTCTGTTTATGTTGGTCCAAGAAGGGAGAATACGGCCTTGAACATGAAGCCCTATCAGGCACGTGAGGAGGAAAGGCTTCATTTGGCTGACTTGGACTTGTTTCTTTTAGTGAATCACGTGACTTTGAGAGCCCCAATGTATCCGGACTCAATCCTGACCTCTCTGACTTTTGTGACTCTTCATTCCTCTCATTTAAGACCGAATCAATTCCCTTTGAGCAGCTGGACATCCCATTTAAATTGGGATTTAAAGGCAGCGAATATACTGAGCATGCATGATCAGTGGGATTAATTCCCTTGTTGCCATTACACATTGAATGCGAAACAGTTCCCTGCCTAAAACGTATACTGCCATTTGGATTGTGCTCCTCTTCCATCGGTTGAGATGTCTGTTCGGCCTTCATACTCATCTTCCTCGTGGAGTAGTAACTTGGTACCACAATGGTATTTTTTCTGAAGACTAGAAATGGAGGAGCACGAAGGCAGGGACCGAACTCCTTTTGATCATTCCTTAGAGTCCCCTCGCTTTCAATCCAAATCTCGCAATCCTTATCATTGTGCGTAAGTCGACCACACCAATAACAGATGTTTGGCAATCTCTCATACTTGAAAGAAACCCACACTTGCTTATCATCTTTCAACTTGATAAGTCGACCTCTGCATAAGGGCATTGTGATATCTATTGAGACTTTAACACGGATAAAGTTGCCTCCATCGTAAACCTTTGAATTTGACTACTTGATCACTTCACCCACCCCTCCGCATATTTTTTCCGCCGCCTCAATGGTCATGTACCTCAATGAGAGTCTGTGGACTTGTACCCAAAAGGTGGTACTAATAATGGGAGTCCGCATACTTAAAATTTCTTAGTACTAATAATGTTTAAGATTTACTTCAAATCTTTCCCACCGTTATTTTCTTCCTCTCTTTCTTATCCATAGAGTTAGCTTAGGTTTTTTTTTTTTTTTTTAGAATACTCATTTCATATTTTCGTGACTTTTTTTTTTGTAATAAAATGTCAAGTTTATTGGTGTATTTTATCATTGTAGAAGTGGGTTGAGTTTGGGTAAAAAATTATTCAATGACAATAAAGTTTCGATATGCTCTAAATAAAGAGTTGATACTCCTTTGCCCATATTATCTTTTGCACCAAAATAGATCTTTTAGTGAAACTTATTTCATTTAAAAATAGATATTCGAGGTTTCAAAACAAACACAAATTTGACCCAATTTAGATTTGTAGTAAGTGATATAAGGTCATTTGAAGATGGCACAATTATGCTAAATTCAAGAATCTTGCTCGAGCAAGAATAAAATTTGGTTGAGCAAAACTGCTACGTGAAAAAAATTCTGATTTTTAGTAGAAAATTGTTTGGTCTCAGATTTAACCCTACTTTGTATTTCTATATAATGCACCTTATGCAAGACATTTAGAGGTAAGGAAGATGGCTATATATACTAGAGCTAAACAAATCTTATTTACCATTTCTCCCTAAGTCCATCTCGTGAGTACAGAAGCGAGCTTTCAAGAGAAAATCCTTCTATTTTGTATCCATACGTGTTGTCAAATTTTGTCTGGTCCCGATTAACGCATCAAAATAGTGATTTAAATCTCAAAAAAGGGTGAAAACCATGGTTTTGAAAACCAAAAGTTGGGAACAATTTGAAGAATCCTATTTACCCTATTTGGACAATAGAACAAAAATCCAAAGTCAATTTTGTCATTTCTGGCATAAATTAAACTCAACACTGACCTAAAACCGTAACCGGGAATAGTTAATATATTTAATTTTTTATCTGACTGTTCGATCGAAGTAAATTTCGAACCATCTTGTAGATCATGATATTCCCTTCAAAACAATAGTTCACAGGCCAAAATCAGTGTTAAAACGGATGAGATATCAAGGAAATACCAAAATCCTAATTAAATGTATTATTATTTTCTAGTCAAACAGAGTTGTTTTTAGACCATTTTCGTGCAAACAACTGCACCGATTCAGCAACAATTGGAGCAATAATCCTAAATAAGATTGAAGTATGATGTTTCATCTGCCTTCCATAAAAAAGGAATAGATGATATCTGCCACAGATTGGAAGAAAAGAATTTTTCAAGAATCGTGCTAAAGAATTTTCTACACTAGGTCACCTCCCTTCCAAACGCAATATCTCGATGACCATGCCTTAAAATAATACAAGATTAGGACCTATGGAGACTACACATCTAGACCTTTCTAGAGACACTATATTGAAGAAATCCAAGCTTAGGAATGCCTCCAAATGGCAGCACTAAGATTGGACTAGAACTAGGAAAAAGACGAAAAAGAAAGTGTAGGGAGCAAGGCAAATATTTGGTGAGGTGTTGCAGCAACACCTCACCTAATCGTATGCCCTTATGTGGTTGGGTGAGGGGTGTTGCTAGAACACCCCATTCAAAATGTCTCCACCTATAGACACAACATTTTGTATCCCTTACAACTTGGGCCCCCATTCCTTAATGATGTTAGAACTTCAAGGCCAAGGTTGGTTTATGGCCCAATCAGATGAAAATTGACTCGAGGAAAGTTTTTATGGAAAATATAATTTACTTTTGGGAGAATAAAATTATTTTTGGAAAAGAAAAGCAACGAAAACCGTAGGTGTAGGCACGCATACACGCATTTGCGTACGCACACTCAAGCTCTACGTACACATGCTCTATGCATGCGTACGCATACATGAGCATGTGTATACTCTACGTACACATGCTCTATGCATGCGTACGCATACATGAGCATGCATACACATGCTACGGTTCCAAAAACTATGTAAGGTAAATTTTTTGCATTTAACTTGGTTTGAAATGAATCCGACATCATCTAGGAGCCGTCCTAAAACCCTATTTTCGACCATATAAAGCCTTAAAAGGCACTTTTTTAAGGAGGACAGATTCCAGTGGGAAAACACATAAGATTCACTAGAAAATAGTGAATCAAAGAGCAAGTTTTTCCATAAAATATCCTTAAGTCAAATTTTGCTTGATTGGGATCTTTTTTGGTCTTGATCTTTGAGTTTTAAGTTTACTAACTTGTTTCTGAATTAGTTATGACTAGATCGACTGAGGGAAATGGTCAAAATCAAGCTCTAAAGAGTTCTAGCGTTGAGGTATAGTTTCTAACTTTGACTCTTCACTTTTCTTTGGTTTTCTTTGTTTCTTTATGTTTTTATATGTGTTTATATGTTTGCAATATGTTTGTTTAGTCTAGGTTTACTTTGTGTTTGTGTTTAAAGCATGTTAGGTTGGTAGATTCTTGCTTTCTGACTTTCTATTATGCACTTTTCTGGGTTTTGTGTTCTGAGTGTATATGTACGCATGCTCCGTGCATGCTCACACATACTCAAGTTATACGTACACATACAACCAGGCTGTGTACGCATGCCCCATTTATGCGCATGAATGTCTCTTCCTAGAAACCCTAATCCTTTTTTGCTTGTTTTCCTTTTGTTTTATTCACATGTTACAGCATCTATTTAACCTGTTTTATCTATCCTCAAGTCTTTGTCTCTCTGTCAAGCTTTGTTTTGTCTTATTTCTTTTATGCTTATTAGGGTTTTAGCTTGTTTGGATGTCATGAACATGCATATGAATATGATCATGCATTGATGTAAAGATATTGTGATGCAGTGAGGTAAATGAGGTAAGCCATGCATTATCATATGAACATGCATTTTGGTTGATGAATATGATATGGGTGATGAACATGATATGCTTGATTGAATCCCATGCTTTTGATGTTTAGATGCTATAAGATGTTTATCCTAATTTGCCTTATGTTGTTTCTGCCCTTGGAGATATATGCTTACATGCCATGATAGGTGAATGATTAGGCTCGGGATGATTATGCCATGTTGTATGTCTTAGATGCATGCTAGTATGTGTGAGAATTAGAATAACATATTAAACTTACCTTTAATGAGATTAAGATTTGGAACACAATGAGTGGAAGCCAACCCATGGGACGGGTGAGGTTGAGTGCCTAACACCTTCCATCCCCATACCTAAACTCCAAACACGTGCTTTAGTAAAGATTAGTCCTTCCACGAAGGGTGCTATATTTATGGTTCCTAGACCTAAACTAGGTGGCAACTCCATTTACACCCTCCACCATGGTCCACCCAAGGCCAAGGTATACACACCCAAATGCGAGGATAACCTATTACAGGCACGTGCGCCCACACCACCTATAAATACCCCACCCCCCTTTCTTCAAAAAATCACCAAAAACAAGATCAAGAAAAAATAGGAAAACTCTCTCTCTCTCTCTCTCTCTCTCTCTCTCTCTCTCTCTCTCTCTCTCTCTCTCTCTCTCTCCTCTTGTCTCGTTCTCCTTAGCCTTAGTTTTTTTTTCTCTTCCCTTACAAAACCGCTCTAAAATTCCAGTCCTTTCTTCTTTACCTTTATCTCCATGAAGCATTAGGTGAGTAGGTAAGTTTTGTATTGAAATGGATTAGCTCCTCCTATGGCTATACTCATTTCTTTTCATTTTCTCTTGTAAACACTCCATTATATATATAAAATGCTTTACTTTATAAGTCTATTTATATTCTTGTTCTTTACTTATTGCTCTCTATTTATTTATTATGTTCTTTATTGCTTTCTCTACACGTAAAAAATTGTTTTCTACCATTTTTCTTTAATTGTCTTCTCACTTGAAAAAACAACCCCAACATCTATGATAAATCTTCATATTGCTAACTAAATGGTATGCGATGGCCTTGTCCATGTGCATGACCAACCTTAGTAGGAAAATGAAGCCTTATCATTGATGGGTTTTTCCTAAATATGTTCTAAACTTTTTTCCTAGGCATAATATGGGTATGGTTCCCTGAGGATGGTAGAAGTCTCTAAGACTCCCAGTTCTCATTATGGAAAAGGACCCATAAGCTAGGATGTGGCAACATTAGATCTTATTTAAGAAAATTTTCTTTAAAATAATTTCTAATAAACCTTTACATTATTGTCTTGTCTTTAAATTCCTTTACATTTCAAGCACTTTATTTTATTGTCTTGTATTTAAATTGCTTTACATTCTAAGCACTTTATTTATTGTTTTCTCTTTAAATTCCTTTATATATAAGTCTTTAAATATTATGTCATTTATTTATGCACTTTTATTTTCCATTTTTACTTTCTCATGAGTAATAGGGTTTAAGGGTGCTAGCACCACAAACCCTAGATTACAATAGAGTAAAAAACTAGGTTAAACAAACCTCTAAAAAATTTGTTTTCCAAAAAATAAAAATGATTCCAATGGCCATTCCTTTTTTCCAAAAGAAATATTTTCAAAAAAAAAGTTTCTTTCTAAATCCATAAAAGCCTTCCAAAGGGACATTTTTCAAATCATTCTCCAAAAAACCATTTCCTTTCTCTTTCTCTCAAAATGTTCTTAAACACAAAGTCTTGGTCATTTTTCATTAAACTTTTGGAAACCCTTTTTTGAATTCCTCTTGATTAGATTCTAAACTTTGTTCCTAAGCATAACATGGGTATGTTACCTAGAGAATGGTAGAAGTCTTCAAGACTCCCATTTCTCTAATTGGAAAAAAACTCTTAAGCGTGGATGTGATAAGGTTTGAAGTTTAGTCAAGGGGAGTTCTTCAAAAATTGAGAAGGATCTTTCTTAAAAATAAAATTTTTACACTAAGCTCTTTTTTATAAACAAAAACCCATTAAAACCATGGTTTTCAATAAAACCATGGAAACCATGGTTTTTAATAAAAACATGGAAACCCTTTTCCTTTCTCTTTCTCTCAAAATGGTTTTCAATAAAAAAACCATGGAAACCCTTTTCCTTAAATAAAATGGGTCTTAAATCTCTCTTAAAGTCTTTAATATCCTAAAATAATGAAGAAAAACCATGGATTTTCTTTGAAATCAGGGAAACCCTTCTTTTGGAAATCTAACTCTTCCCACAAAAAATGCTTTTACATTGTTGTATGTGCAAGTTAGATTTGAGCTTATATAGAAAAGTGAAATAAGTTATCTAACAGTACATCTACATAAAAAACCCTGAAAAGATGCTAAATTTAACATGACACTCGAACAAGAAAAAGAAAGTGATGATAGGATATGAAAAAGACGCACATTTAAACAAGAAGAAGAAACTGATTACTAAAGAAACACAGGATGTACGCGGAAATCCCTAAAGAAGGGATAAAAAACCACGGTTCGAGCAAGAAGGTAACATTCTTGCTTTGCTCTGCTTGTATTATGTGTAAAAAGAGACCAATTTCTTACAATCAAGTTGTCTTTCTTTCCTATCAACTCTCTACCTTCTTCTCAAAATATCTACTTAGGTTTTTGCCCTAATAGCACAGTTGCATTTTCCTCTTATACTCTGAGGAATATGGCTGAATACAAGGACAGGTGTCAAGATATTATTTTCTATTTTGGACTTTTTCACAACTGTGATATTATTTGATGACTAGAGGATAAGAACTTCACCAACATGGCACTGGGACCCGTAGGTAGGTGACTTTGCCACTGCTTGGGAGAGAAGTCTTGGACATTGACAAGGACATTAGGAGTATTGTGATTGATACACGTGTCTCTAAGATGACCTGTCATGCATTCAACTAATAAGGGGTGTCCTCATAGCTTCTAACCTTAAAAAGTCACTATCTCCCTTTTTATGAGTGCTTGAGTACCGTGTTAGGTGCAAATCTTACTTCATTCCCAAGGTAGTCATGCATGGACCAAGACAAAATCCCTTAGCCAACGCTTCCTCTCCCTTTACTCACAGCCACTCCACATGTAAGGTCTAGATTCAACCACTTATGCATTCTTCCATGCCTTAGTGGTGTTATGTATATTAGCCCACTAATTGTCAATGGCGTTTAATGGTGAAGGCCTTTGATAGTCACATTGGTTCAGGCATTAACACTCTAGTAATCATGCCTTGTGACATTCGAAAATGGACACGTGGCTCACAAGGGTGTTTCTAGCCGTTTTGGCGCCTCTTCATTTCTTGCGTTTTGGCAAACAGAAATTACTCCTCATAAATGTCATGTTTCTTCACTTAACTACAGTTGAGGATTTAAATAGGGAATGTTTCTTCTTCAACCTTTATTCTCTTTGTATCTTTCTGATTTTTCTTCCAGAAAACCTCAACCTTCATGAACAAAAATGTCAAACCCCTCTTCTGCTGGTTACAACTCTCCAAAGCACTCCTTAAGCTCTTCTGAGAGTCTTCCAATGACCATCCTCCTTCCCCACCACCAAGTCTTGTGCATCCCCCTCTCCCTTTTCCTATTCATCCTTTGCCTCCTCAAGTTTTCATTCCCGAAGAGGTCACTTCCTTCAACTGGAGCGAAGACGAAGAAGAAGACTCAGAGGAACTTCGGTTGAAGGACTAAGAGGATGCTAAGGAGGTAGTGATTGTTGCATTTATGGCTGCTCCCATCATGCGCAAGAGAAGGCGAAGGATTTCTTGGTCAAGCTTAAAGTCCAATGCTTCAATGCTTGCTGACTCTAAGGAGTCAGACTCCTCTGACAGCTCTTCTGAAGGCTGCCCTAATGATTCTGATTCAGAGGATGGTGAAGGCGAGGAGGACAAAGAAGAAGAAGAGGATGATGATGATGAAGAGAAGATGGAGTATCAGGCTTCAGATTATCCCCAAGAGGACTCTGGGGATGACTCAAATGCCTATGTGCTACGGTTTCCTTGAGTTGTTCTCCATCAAACCTATAATTGTCTTCTTCTTTTTTTCTTTTTTTATGTTTGTTTTGTTTAGCTATCTATTGGCTTAAGTTGTAAAAAAGAAACTATATCTTTCTTATTTTGTTATAAATTTGTGTTTCTTTTTTGTACCTAGGAAAGAGGTGATAGGCCATAAGGGTCAAATCATGTAAATCCCTCTTTCCTGTTTTGTAAAAAAAAAAAACTTTAAACACAAAAAATATGAAAGAAAGGAAAGTTACTTTATTGCATGTTTACTATTTTCTTTTATGTTTATTTTATTATATATAAAATTCCTACACAACACATAAAAGGGTAAACATGTCAATTAATAAAATGTGAAATGCAACAAACTAAACCATACCTATTGGTGTAGGGTCATGCCTTTACACTTTAACTGTGAAGGCAATTTTCTTAATTTTAGCATCATTGACTATCATCCCTTGTCAGGAGCTCAATTTCCTCCCTATGCTAACATGTGTTAATATTGAAAAGGTGTCTCCCTTTCTAAACCATTCTCTTTTGGAGGGAAAATATTAACTTTTCAAAGCATAAAAGGAAAAGAAAATATTTATATTCCTTATTTCCCTCTCTTTTTCCTTTTCTTCTTCTTCTCCTTTTTCAACTTGAAACCAAGAATTCTTTTCAAACACCAAATCATAGGTGTAAAACGTGGCTTCAGATCTAGTTTTGCCAAATTTGCAGAACCTTCCACTCCAAAAGGTAACAAACCCCTTCTAGGAGGTGATGAAAATCCTTCCATAGAAGAACAATGGATTATTCCTCCTTTCTTTGAAGATTATCTGCATGATAAAAGTCTCGAATGGGATTCAGCCCCCTGTTATAAAGACCCTCCCTACACGACATGTGCGGAACCTGATGATCTTCTAACTATGGATTTTGTGAAATTTTAAAGTACTCGCAAGTGTACAAACCGTAACGAAGTATAGTTTGACAAGAACGAGGTCAAACCCACAGGTACTTGAATGAATGTAGGAAAATTACTTAAACCTTAACCAAATTAATTCTAATCTAGTTTAATAAAAATTGGTTTTTCTGAGATTAAATAAACTAAGCAAATAATAAAATTAAGCAAATAGTTAAACTAAGCAAAAGATATAAAGCAAGAAAAAGATGTAATAATCAAGGGAAAGGAATTAAGGTTTTGAAATTCGCCTTGTAAGTCACATCAGCATATATTTATGATCATTAATTTTTCTCAACCACTACATGATAATCTAGAAATCAATCTTGCTACCATGAAAATATTATCATTAAAACTTCTATTTAAATATCTAAAGTATGTTCTTCTTCGCTTCTTAAGTATAAAATCAAATCATCAATTGTATCCGTAGCCAAACAAATCACAAGAGATATCCAATTTTAAAATCAAGAAATAATAAACCAAGCATTCAATTAATTAAAATAAATCCTAAATCATGAGAAAAACATTATTGAACTCATATTTAGAATCTCATCTTAGTCAATTGATATGAAGCAAGAACAATTTAAATCATTAAACAACAACTATTGTGGGAAAAATTAAATCACATAAATATTATTGATAATTCTTAACAACGTTTCATCCTCAACCCTAATTGAAAATTTAGGTACTCATAGTAACTGAAAGTAAACATAAAAATAAAATACTAAACATTAAACTAAAAAAATAATTAAAACTAATTGTCATGGTAGAGGTAGCCGCAGCTCTCTATACATTCAACCCTAGCACTAGCCTTGGCCTCCTCTGAATTTTTCCCTAAAGAGCCTTTAAATAGGTCAAGGAATCCTATTACAACTTGAATTCCCGTTTGGAGAAAATCCCAGATTTTTAGACTTCACTTAACCAACGATTTTGGCCCATTTAACTTCAGAATTCGGACTTTTGGTAAACTACAAAGTTGTAGCCCTTTAAGTTGAATTTCCAGCCCAACTTGAATCATCTCGATTGGACATCTGAGCTGAAAGTTATGTCAAAACTACTAACTGATGTGCAGGCTGGAATCCTAATCCGAATTGGACTTGGATTTGATGCAAATTTCCTTTGATTCCCTACTCCAAAAGGACTTAAATTTAATTGCGTTGGCCTTCTTTAACTTCATCATAGCCCTTGTAAAATTAAAGTCCATTAGCTTTCTTCTTTGCACAAATCCACTTATTTAATCTGGATTTATGGCCTTGAAGCTTGATATGAGCAAGGCATATGATAGGGTGGAGTGGGAGTACATGGAGAGAGTGATGATAAAAATGGGTTTTCATGCCATGTGGATACAATTGATGATGAGGTGTATCACTACAGCCTCTTACTCGGTGCTAATTAATGGTCAGCCCCATGGGCATATCACTCCAACACGTGGTTTGCGCCAGGGAGATCCATTGTCCCCCTATTTTTTCCTCATGTGTACTGAAGGTCTCCATGGTTTAATTAGTAAGGCAGCCCACAATGGTGACATTCGGGGTGTCTCTCTTTGCCGGAGTGGACCTAGGATCACTCACCTACTCTTTGCTGATGATAGCCTCCTTTTCTACAGAGCTAAGGAAGAGGAATGTCAGAGCTTGCTTGAAGTGTTGGCCAAGTATGAGAGAGCTTCTGGATAGCAAATCAACCGTACTAAGACCACTAATTTCTTTAGTAAATCGACCAATGAAGACACTCAAACAACAATTCAAAATTTGTTGGGTGTTAATATTGTTCGGCATTATGAGAAATATCTTGGACTCCCCTAATTTGTGGGCTGTAAAAAAAAGGAAAGTTTCACCTATATCAAGCAACAAGTGTTGGATGACCCTAGTGATTGTACAACCAGACCCTACTCTACTTTAAAGGGTGGACTTCATTCATTGTTCAGCTCCTTAGAGAACATTTCTATTTCTCGTTACAGAGATACCCCCTGGTCTGAGGAAGAACTCTCTTTTGTTGTTTGTGCTTTTCCTTCTCATCTTCAAGCACGCTTTCAAGATGAGTATGAAACTCAAACCTATAATCCCCATAGGTTTGCCCGCCAATTTGGTTTTTACCAAGGCATACGAGGACATCTCTCTACGTTAGCTTTACCTGCTGTGGTGGCCTCTCTAGCCTTTAAAAGAGAAAATCTCATCAAGATTTTAGTATCAAGCCCTAAAATCCCCTTTACTTCCCCCATCAGAACTAGACTGCCTTCACCCAAGTTTGAGTCATGGTGGTCTGACATTAAAGAACGTGTTAGGAATTTTAGGGAGAGTGGTGCCCAACGAATGGACGTTCCACCTATCTTTCAGGGGGATTTGACTTTGAAGCCCCTTCAAAAAGCCAAACCTTCAGGCACTAAGAGAAAGAAGAATGCAAAAACCCCTTCTAGCAAGAAGCCTAAGGTACTCTTTTCTCTATAGTGACTAACTCCTGTAACCTCTTCTATTAACCCCAAACATAAGTAACTTTTCTTCCTTTCTCCATTTTTGACCTTTGATAGGTTATAAGCTCTATTCCTCAAGCTTAACCTAAAGCAAGAGTCACTTCTTCAACCCAAGAGGTTTCTGTACAAGAAACGATTTCTAATGAAGATATAGAGTCTAACACTAAAAGGGATGATTCAAATTGAGTGTATGTCAAAAATCCCCAAGAGAAAGAAGATTTGACAGAAGTTGCTTCCAAGGAACAAGAGGGTGAAAGCACCCAGATAGAATCTAATCCATTTCTCTCATTGGTTTCTCCCAATTTGAGAGTAATCTATTCTTAATTACTCTCCAAATATCCCGAAACCATGAGGGATACCAGTAAATAGACCTTGTCACTTAGGAGCTTTCTCTTATAGTAAATTGGGTCTATCATATCCCAACTGCAATCAAAGGATAAAGAGGGTTGTCTAGCTCTTCCCCTTGAAAATTTTCTTTCCACACTGAGTGGGGCTGAGAGCCTAAGTGCCAATGTCGGCTAGTTAAAAAGCCGCTCACTGCATTGAAGGACTTAAAGAAGGTGGGACCCTCTGTTCATGCTTCCTTATCCTCACTTCGTGAATTAAGAGTCAAGGAGACCTTATGTATCAACAAAGTAAAGGAAGCAGAATTAACTTTACAGGTGTGTGTCACTTCAGTCACTCAGCTCCAGGAATCTATCAAAAGACTTCAAGTGGAATTAACACCCCAACAAGAAGCAAGTTCTACCCTTCAAACTCAAATAGAAGGTGTCACTGCAGAACATAACTCTTTGAATAAAGAGATTGAGAAGTTGGAAGGCGAGCTAGGAGCTCTGAGCGATCCAGACTTCTTTCTTGAAAATTTTAGTTCTCTCACAAACATTTTCTAATTTTTCAAGTTGTGATATTTTATGGTCTTGAAAAGCCATGGGGTTGTATTATAAACTTACTATGCCTTATTTCACCAAGCTATTTAGACTTTGCATGCGCATTATGAATAATAGCATATGAAATAACTACATATAAGCCTTTGTTTAAAATAGTGTGAATTTTGTAAAACACAAAATCAGTTTGACATGATCGCCACAAAAAAATATATTTTTACAGGATTAAGCATGATACTTAAGGTGAGCTCCGCTAATGGGGCTATACGCCTTTATACCTGCTTGATCCTCTAGCCAATAATGTCCTGTTGAATGTACTTCTACTATGAATGGGCCTTCCCATTTCGAAGAAAACTTATGTTTGATAGCTCTAGCAACTCCTCATACATGCAAGGTAGCTTTCCAAACAAGTTCTCCCACTTGAAATTTTCTTTCTCTAACTTGGTCTTCATGCCTAGCCTTCATGTTAGCCTAGTAAAGGCGATTATGAGAAGCAGCTTTATCACGCATTTCTTCCATGATTTCCATAGTGTCTTCTCTAGGTATCCTTGCAATCTCTACCAATTTTACTGCTGGCATTACTAAATCTATTGGGATAACAGCCTCTGTGCTATAGACTAGAGAAAAGGATGAAGCTCGTGTAGCTTGTGATTTGGCTGTTCTATGAGCCCACAAAGCTATAGGCAGCTCCTTCTTCCACCCCTTTCCATTTTCCTTAGTCATTTTTCCGAATATCTTCAATAATCTTTTGTTAGAGGTCTAACCTTGACCATTTCCTTTAGGATAATAAGGTGTAGATGTCATGTGAGAAATGGAGTACCATGTTGTTAAACGGCGCACATCCTTGTTCAGGAATAGTGTGTTATTGTCAGAAATAATTTTGTTGGATACCCCAAAACGGCATATTATATTCTCCCTTAAGAAATTAGCCACTGAGCTACCTATTGCCTTCTTCATAGCCACAGCTTCTACCCACTTAGTAAATAGCTCAGTGACTACCAATATCCATGCACATCCTTCAAAATGAGGGGGGGGGGGGGGGGGGGTTATAGGTCTTATAAAATCCAGCCCCCAACTATGGAATGGATGTGGAGTCATAGTTGGATGAAGACATTGATGGCCAATGTGTATTTCGTCTCCTCACCTTTGGCATTCTTGACATTTCTTTGCAAAATCTTGGGCATCCCTTTGCATTGTGGGCCAATAATATCCCTGGTGTAAAGCCATTTGCCATAGCTTTCTCCCACCAGGGTGTCTTGTTGGCTCTCCCTCATGCAGGTCTGAAAGAACACCATTGACTTCTTTTGCAGGAATACATATCATCCACCTCCCTTGGAAGCTTCTTATGAATAACTTCCATCTACCACTTTAAACCCGATCACATATTTTCTCAGCTTTTCTCTTTGTACCTGATTAGCAAGTAAAACACCGTGTAAAAGGTATCTCAAGTATGGATCCTGCCAATCTTCTTCCAACAGTTTGCCATTAAGCACCTTTGCTTGATCTGGAGGAATGACAAAACAAGCTTTACAACTCTATTGTTCTTCTTTAGCATCATTAGCCATTTCTGGCCAGAAAATCCTCAGCCTTTGTAGTCTTCTATACATGCTAACATCGAGATTTGCACCACAAATATCATAGTGCAATCTGTGTAATATGTTCGGTCCCTCCTACCTTAAGACACACTTCATCAACAAACCTTCTGCAACCCTAAGAAACAAATCCCCATTGATTCTGAGGAAATCTTTCATACTTGCTGGTAGTTCTAACCCAACATACTTCCCTCGAGTCATTGCTTTCATTAAGGGTTCTCGTCAATCTTGAGGGAGACACAGCTCATCCTGGGCTAAACCAGGTTGCTTCTCAACTCGGAGTGTCATCTTTTCTTTCTTCAATACAAACTTAGTGGCTAGGGTAGCTAGCGAGTCAGCGAGCTTGTTTTCATTCCTATTTACCACCTTGTATTCTATGAAAGTAAAGTGTTCCATAATCCTCTGCACTACAACTCTGTAGGCAGCCAAGTTAGGATTCTTTACTCCATAAATTCCCTCAACCTATCTTATTACCAACTCAGAATCACCAAACACCTTCAACCTTTTAATGCCTAACCTCCTGGCAGCCTTTAGCCCCACCAACACGGATTCATACTCTGCTTCATTGTTAAAGCAGGGTAAGTGTAACTTATAGGCAAACATGTACTCCTCCCCTGGCGACTTTAAGACTACTCCTATCCTTCCCCCTTGAAATGTAGATGACCCATCGAAATACATTAACCATTCTTGCTCTTTTGTCACCAGAATTTGCTGTTGGGGAGGTGAAAAATCAATTGTCCCAAGGAAAATAGCAAGCAGATCAGCTACTGCCTGGCCTTTGATGACAGTTGGTCTTATGCATTCAATATCAAGGCACGATGTCAGGATGACCCATTGTGCCGTTCTCCCTGACAACTGAGGACATGTCAAGAGATACTTCACAAGATTGCTCTTAATCGCCAACTGCACACAATGCCCTAGAAAGTAATGATTGAACTTCATCACAGTAAAGACTAGAGACAAACATACTTTCTCAACAGTTGAGTATCTCAACTCTGGTCCCTTCATAAGTCGACTAATATAGTATACTGGCTTCTCTACCCCTTCTTGATTCTGAGCTAATAATGCTCTCAAGGATTGCTCCATATTAGCTATATACAACAGCAAGGGTTTTCTAGGTATAAGGGCTACTATGGTGTAGGGATTCACCAATATCGTTTGAATTTTCTTGAATGCCTTTTGACATTGATCGTACCATACGAAAGTCACCCCTTTCTTTGTCTATTCCATAACAGGCTTTAAGATCTCAGCTAAACCTGGAATGAATCTTCTTAAGTAAGAAATTTTTCCCACAAAACTTCTCAACTCCTTTAGTGTTATAGGGGACTGAGGGCAGTTATTGCTTCGGCCTTGGTAGGGTCCAAATCAATCCCTCTGTGATGAACAAGAAATCCCAAAAACTTCCTTGAAGATACCCCAAAGGCACACTTGGAAGGGTTCATCCTCAAGTTATGCTCCTTGCATCTTTCAAAAACTTGTCTCAGATGCACCAAATGCTCAAGAGGATAATTGCCTTCACCACATGATCATCAACATAATCTTCCACCTGCTTATGAAGCATATCACCAAAGATCAAAGTTATAGTTCTCTAGGATGTTGCACCTGCATTCTTCAATCCAAAAGGCATCACCTATAGAAATAGTTTTTGAAAGATGTCTTGAAAGCAGTTTTCGAGGCATCTATTGGATCCATAAAGATCTGATTATACCCACTATAACCATCCATAAAGGAGAAACATTCATGACCAGCTGCTGCATCTACCAGAATATCAACATTAAGAAGTGGGAATTCATCATTTGGGCAGGCTTTATTGAGATCCCAAAATTCCACATAAATTCTTATTTGACCATTTTTCTTCTTCACAGGAATTTTGTTGGCTAACCAACTTGGGCACTTAATCTCTTCAATGAATCCTACCTATAAAAGGTTTTGTACTTCAGGCTTTATCTTTTCCTCCACATCCAAACAATATTCCCTTAGCAGTTGCTTCATAGGTTTAGCATTAGGATCTACCTTTAACTTGTGCGTTACCAAGTTCAGGCTCAAACTTGGCATTTCTTGATAACTTTAAGGAAAAATATCCTTGTATTCCCTCAACAAGGCTACCAGCTTTCCTCTCTCTTCTTCAGACAGACTCTTGCTAATTTTTACTGGCTTTTCACTTTCTTCTCCATCATTCAGATCAACCTTAACGAGTTCTTCTTGTACATTCTTAACAACATCGTGCATGCATTCAGGGGCTTCTTTCACAAACTCCTCAGCTACATGAACTTCCTTTGACTGTTGTGTCAGATTAAGGGAATTAGGCTCGCCATCCTCCTCGTCCCCTTTCATTAATCGTTAGAATTCATATATCACCCGATCATTAGGCCCGACAACCCTTCTTATCCTGGAAGGATATTCTGGTTCTACCACTTCACCATCATCTTCTTCCTCCATTTGCAAAGCAATAGGAATAAAAGGAAGAATTCTATTTTCACCCTCAGGCTCATACTCTTGATATAAAGCTACCTTAGCAAAATAAAGCTCTGCTCTGTCAAAAGGCATCTTGGTGACCTCAATAACTACTTGCTTACTCCTCCAAACGATCTTTATACATTGATGATATATGGAAGCCATTGCTTTGTACACCTTTAGCCATGGACGGCCTAAAATGATGTGGTAGGATGTACTCCCCTCCATAACATGCATAAGAGTGGGTGCTCGAATTGGTCCAATCTTAAGATCCAAAGACACGTGCCCAAGGGTACTCTGTTGTAAAGCTCCTATTCCTGCTACTTGTAATGGTTCTAGAATAATTCTTTCCCTCAGAATTCCCAAGGCATCAAAAGTTAGGAGAGGTAAAATATTGGTGGATGCACCAATGTCTATTAATGCCCTTTTGATTTGAGATGTTCCCAAAAAGGCAGTCACATATAAAGGCCTATCGCCATCAACAACTTGATTGACTAGATCTTTATTAGAAAAGGTGACTGAATCCTTTACTTCCTGATATGCCACTTGCATCAAACTTCCTTCAACCGCGGCCACTTCATGATTCATTTTCATCACCCTGGTTAAAGCTTGGGCCGCCTCTCTTCTAGCCATTGGCCTGAGACCTATTCCTTCAAGAAAGGAGTGTATTTTATCTTCCTGCTAAATTCTCGTTACCATCTCTTCATCTACCAAAGGTGGATGTGTTGAGCAACTGCTAACCATGTCCTCTGCTTCTTCTTCCATAAGATCCTCATGACCCATGAAGAAAGTCATTGCTACCTCTAGTCTACGCATCCTTGGGTCAGCTATCTTCCTTGCCTTGATAACCAAATCTCCCTTGGCTACCCTATCATGGAAAATATTCCTCAAAGCATAGCAGTCCATGGTATGGTGATCACATCTCTTGTGGTAGCTACAATAAAGTGGATTTTGTTTTTCCTCTTTTGTAGGTTCATGCTTGCATTCAAGCAGTGTCACTGCACCATCTTTCACCCAAACTTCTAGGATGCTATACAACTCTTTAGTGGACACAGTGAAAGGAAGGAGAATACCACCTCTCTCCCTCTTCTTTCCTTTGACTACCTTCCTAGGATCTTCTACCATAACAACTTCTACCTTCTTGTTCTCCACAGTTGTCTTGGAGCACTCATAGCTTGTGAAGTTGCACCTTTTGGAGCACTCATAGCTTGTTCTTCTTACAGCCTATACAAGCCTTGTAAAACTAGAAATCTAAAGATTCTCTAGATAAGGCTGGTATTTATACAACATACCTGCGATACAAACATCCACTAGCCTTTCTTCCTCCACAGGGTCATAACACAGCAAAGAGAGATCCCGAAACCTACGAAAATATTCCAACAACCCCTCAGACACCCTTTGCTTCTTGTGTTGCAGATCTGACAACGTGAGCATTTCTTCCAAAGTAAAGAACTTTTTCATGAACTATGTTGCCAAATCGTTCCAACTTAGAACTAACCCTAATGCAAGACTGGTATACCAAGTAAAAGTTCAGCCTTTTAAGGACTTAGAGAACTCTTTAAGCCTTAACTCGTGGTTGTGAGAATGTGCCGTTAGCGCATCTACATACCGTCTGATGTGCTCTTTATTGTTCCTTGTGATGCCATCATACTTAGGAAATATAGGAGGTAGGTAATTAGCAGGGTAAGGCCTCCCAGCTATTTCTTCAAGATAAGGAGGTCTGGTGTCAATGTAAACAGCACTCTCCATCTTCTTGGCTTCGAACAAAATAACATGTATATCTTCCTTGATCAGATAAGGAGATCCTTGAAGACCTTGATCACCTTAAGGGGCTTGAGGTATGGCTGTCTCCTGACGTAGGGACTGGAACTTTGCCCACATAGTAGCCTGAGAACACTGAAAATCTTCAATGGAAGCCATGATCCCCTTGGTCTCATGATGACCAACCTCACTTGAGGATTCTACGCCCTCATAATGCATGGATATGTGATTTGTACTTTATTATGACCGATGGTTTTCACCCACACCAATCAGTATCCCGGTAACCATCTTCTTCCTCGGAGGTATGGAGGAAGTGACAACAAACAAAGGTATACAACACACTTAAAAGGAAAATAACTAGAGATCCCTAGTGGAGTAGTCAAAAATGTATGTGCAAGTTAGATTTGAGCTTATATAGAGAAGTGAAATAAGTTATCTTACAGTACATCTACATGAAAAAGCTTGAAAAGATGTCAGCTTTGACATGACACTCGAACAAGAAAAAGAAAGTGATGATAGGACATGAAAAAAATGCACATTTAAACAAGAAGAAGAAACTAATTACTAAAGAAACACAGGATGTACATGAAAAACTCTAAAAAATGGATAAAAAAAACCACGGTTCAAGCAAGAAGGTAACATTCTTGCTTTGCTCTGCTTGTATTATGTGTAAAGATAGACCAATTTCTTACAATCAGGTTGTCTTTCTTTCCTGTCAACTCTCTACCTTCTTCTCAAAATATCTACTTAGGTTCTTCCCCTAATAGCACTGCTACATGTTCCTCTTATACTCTAAAGAATATGGCTGAGTACAAGGACAAATGTCAAGTCATCATTTTCTATTTCAGACTTTTTCACAGTTATGATATTATCTACTGACTAGAGAATAAGAACTGCGCCAACGTGGCACTGGGACCCATAGGTAGGTGACTTTGTCACTGCTTGGGAGACAAGTCTTGAACATTAAGAGGGACATTAGGAGTATTGTGATTGATACATGTGTCTCTAAGATGGCCTATCATGCATTCAACCAATAAGGGGTGTCCTTATAGCCTTTGAGCTTAGAAGGTCACTATCTCCCTTTTTATGAGTGCTTCAGTACCATGTTAAGTGCAAATCTTACTTCCTTCCCGTAGGTAGGTGACTTTGTCACTACTTGGGAGACAAGTCTTGGACATTGAGAGGGACATTAGGAGTATTGTGATTGATACATGTGTCTCTGAGATGGCCTATCATGCATTCAACCAATAAGGGGTGTCCTTATAGCCTTTGAGCTTAGAAAGTCACTATCTCCCTTTTTGTGAGTACTTCAGTACCATGTTAAGTGCAAATCTTACTTCCTTCCCAAGGCAGTCACGCCTTTAGCACAGACTAAGACAAAATCCCTTAGCCAACGCTTCCTCTCTCCTTACTCATAGCCACTCCACGTATAAGATCCAGATTCAACCACTTATGCATTCTCCCATGCTTTAGTGGTGTTATGTACAATTACCAAGCTCTTTTCCTTAAAATCATCACTTTTTTTGTACATCTAAGAAAAACCCTTTTCCATAAAGACCAAGAAAATTCCCTTTTTAGGTCTTTTCCCAAATTGTGTAAACCTTAGTTTTTTTTTTTTTTTTTTTTTTTAATTCCAAGTCTTGGTTTTCCCCTAAAGGAAATTACCCCTTTTTAAGGTAAGTGTTTAAAGCATTTTTCATGTACACTATTATGCATTCGGTGATCAATTATCTTACTGTTATAGAAGTATTTAAATACCAGTAGAGATCCACTCACTATTAGATGATTGGTCCCTAAAAATACTAAACCACTAAATTTAAATTACTTCATTACTAATCTTGACAACTCATCAAGATCAGCCAGTGTAAATTTAAACTTAAATTGAAACTCACTTATCATATGATCCATGTGGACGATCCATGGGCCATGGGTTATGGGTTGGGTCAAACCTAGCTCAATTTCTAACATAAATAATAGGCAAAAATGCAAAGTACATCCTCTAAATTTGACCAAAATTCATTCAGTCCTCTAACTTTGCTTACATTCGATTGAGTTCTCTAAGTTTCAAGTTTGTTCAATTAAGGCATCTCCGTCAACTTCAATTATTATTTTTTTAATTCTGAAAAAATATTTTTCAATAACTAATTGAATTTTTTATTTTAAAATTTTGAAGAAATGAATAAAAATTTGGACACTTAATGGCAACATTTAATGAAAGTTGATGGGGGTGCTTTAGTTGGATAAACTTGAAATTTAGATGACTCAATTGAACAAAAGTAAAATTAGAGGCCTATGTTAGGGTCATGTGTTTTGGTATTGTCAAACCATGCCAAATTATGTGTCTTTTATTAAGTTTTAATGTGTCTTAAAATTGTAATTAAAGACCAAATGGAAGATACAAAGTTTGCTCAAGAAAAGTGTATTTTCAGCACATTTTCAGCATGTACCTCAATACTTCCTCGATACATAGCTTAATACTTCTTGATCTATTGAGAAACCTTCTACCTCCTCAATACATCAAGCTTCGTGGATCAGCAAAAATTAACAACACGAAAAAGCCCATAATTTATTTGTTTGAAACCCGAATTAAGATCCGTTTAAACTAGTATTTAAAAGACATTACAAGCCATCTATTAGAAGACTTTTTAGAGAGATAAACACTCTTTTTATGCGGCTAGGGTTTCGTAACCAAGTTTTCTCTACTTCACCATACTAAAGAGTTGCAAAGTAAATCTGAAGATTCCATTGGTGAAGAAGCTGAAGCCATAGCAACCACCACAAACTTACTGTTGTGAAGAAAACTTCAAGAGGTTCTTGAAGTCAATTGGAGGTTCCAATTGTGATTGTGGGTGGAACGTTCAATTATTGGAGAGCTCCTCTAGCTTCTTTCTCCTGCCGCTATTGAAAAAGGCGGGGGGTAGGGTTGTTAGGATATAAATAGATCGCTCTTTCTTGTACTGAAAGAGGTTCAAAGTTTTTGAAGTGGTAGAAGGTTTCTACTATAAGTTCATTTACTAGGATTGTAGAATCTAAGGACAAAGGTTTTGTACTAGATCTTAAGCTTATCTCTACTATAGTGGATTGGTTTTTAGGAAGGTGTCCCCCCAGGTTTTTTATTGAGAAACTAGTTTGTTTCATTGGTTTTCCTAGGTCATCATATCTTATCTTATTTACTATTCCATTGTACATGATATTGATGTTTGTTTGTTTAACCAAGGACTATTCATAATAGATCTAATTAACAACTTGGCTTTAAAACTTGTTAATTCTATCAAGCAGGGTTCTAAATTTTCCAATAGCCTAAAATGAATTTTGATCAATTTAAAAAATACAATTTGCATATGTACCTAAATAATAACAAAAAAAAAAAAAAAAATCTCATAAATATGACAATATGATGGCAAAAAAAGTTGAACACGACATAGCAAGAATATGAAAACAAGAATCATGGATGCTACATATTAATAGACGTACAAGAGGAATTACAACAAGAACCAAAACCTTTATCCCAACAACAACAACAAATTATATATGATAATTAAGTATAAAATCTTATTGAATAAACTTATCCATAAAATTCAGATTCAATTATATAATATCATATTGTCATGTTGCTAAAGATACATACTGTTATAACTTATTTTTAATTATTGAAAAATGACCTATTGAAAAAAGTTATACACAAAAAAATAATAATAATAAAATAAAATATTTATGTTTTACTTTTCACAAAAAAAGTCTCATATTTTTTAAAAGTGCTGTTTTCAAAATGCCATGCCAAAGTGATGAGATGACAATTTTATCACGAAGATATACAACACCACACACTATCTTATAAATCAAAAATTCCAAACGGAAACTTAGTTTTTCTTGAAATAACCAATAATTTTATGGCAGAAACTCCATTTTGGTCCCTACATTTTGTCCCTATTTCCATTTTAGTCCTTACTTTTTAATTTTACCGCATTTAGTCCCAAAAATAAAAAATTGTTCTCGTTTTTGTCCCTACCATTACCTCACTAACAGAAATTGTCTACGTGGCAGACGGAGTGCACTGTTGATACAAAACCGAAGTACACTATTGTCTCCTCTGTCATTGAGCCCGATCCTAGTCATAAGAGATGAGAGGAAAAGAGAGGAGGAACTGCCACTCATTGAGCTTGATCTCGACCCTAGTCGGACATAAGTAAGAAGAAAGAGCAGAGGAGGCAAAGGCAGCTTAAAGAGGAAGAATTGCCACCTCAGATCTGGCAGTTTCGAATCTAAGAAACCCAAAAACCAAAACCAAAACCAAACAACCACCAACAAACCAAGCCCAAATAAACCCCAATCACAGTGGTGGGGAACTTGAGGTGAAGGAACTAAGACCCATTGCCGTTCATGGTAGTGGTGGTCAACGACAAAGGATTGAAGCTGGAGAGCTTTAGTGTGGGTTTCTTGAGGTGGAATGGAAGTAGAGATCAGTGGTGGTGGATGTGGTGGTCGCAAATCAAAGGTTGGTAGTAATAGTGGTGGTTAGTGGTTGCGAGAGGGAGGAAGAGATTGTGGGTGTTGTGGTTGTGAATTGTTTTAGGTATTTTGAGTTTGTTAAAATCTAGGGATGTGCTGGGTTGACCAATGATATTTCGAGTTTGTTCAAAGTTGGGTGGGAGTTGTGTTTGTTATTGTTGGTATGGTTGAGGGATTGAATTGGGTTTGTTTGTTGTTTGGTTTGGTTGAGAAATTGAAGATCTAATATGGGTTTGTTTGTTTGAAGATCGTGTTCTTATGTTTGATTTTCTAAGTTTGTATGAATTTTTTAAGTTTGTATGAATTTTTTGTGTTTGTGTTCTTGATAAAGAGTTTGTGTTCTTGTGTGTTGTTGATAAAGAGGAACTAAAATCTAAATTAATGTGTTTTTAGTTTTTAGTTTTCTTTTTTTCTTTTTTCTTTTGTTGAATTGAGAAATTAATTTTTAAAATTATATGCTAACGTGGATGTTTAAATAAAAATTTAAAAAATTAGTTTAATGGCGTTGTCAACATTTACTGTGCCAATAGTGCACTCCATCTACCACATAGATAATTTCCGTTAGTAAGGTAACGGTAAGGACAAAAACGAGATCACTTTTTTTTTTTTTTTTTTTAGGGACTAAATATGGTAGAATTAAAAAGTAGGGACTAAAATGGGAATACGGTCAAAATATAGGAACCAAAATGGTATTTTTGCATAATTTTATATATTTTAGAAAAATGTTTTTACTAACTTATGTCTTTAGGACATTTATTAATAAATTATTTTAGAAAATATTTTATTAGAAAATGAAAAAGTGATTGTTTGTTTTTAGACCCCTCAAAACACAATTGAATTAACCTAGTAAATTAGTCAAGTGATTACTTAGTCCAAATTTCAGATCTAGGTTAACACAATCATATAATCATATCAATGTAAAGTGCGAAATATAAAGAACACAAAGATATGATGACCTAGAAAACCACACCGATAAAAACCTAGGGAGGATTTAACCTAATTATCCTCAAGGTAAACTGAATCCACTATGAAAGAATCGAAGTTTTACAATAGTGACTTAGACCACTAACATCCTATTGTTACCTCATGTTGAAAACTTACTGACACAACCATGTACAAGATCCGAGACCACGAACTCCTTCTTTCTTGGATTCTCTAGCAAGTACAAGCTCCCGCTTGTGTATCTTTAAGCTCGTTAGTGCAGCAACTGAATGATCATCAAACTCTCAATGAAATCTCCTTCTTGATAATCCTAAGCATGTGTGTAGGCAACCACCTCTAGATTTCACAAAAGATTCACACACACAGCAAATAGAGCAACTCTCAAAACGTGGTAGGGTTTCCTCTTTTATACTTAAGACAAAACATAAAACCCTACACATCAAACGGGCTTAGGCTGAGTTGGAAAATTCTGCAGAAAACCATTCTGCCTGAGTTTCGATCAATCGAGTCTAATTCTCGATTAATCAAGCCAGACAGAATTGCACAATAAATTCTGCAGTAACTCGATTCCAACTTTACATAAAACGCATACCCTTTGAGCAAGTCTAAACAAGACTAAAACCTGTTTTTATCATGATTTGCCAACATTACAAATTAAAGTTCTAATACATTAGTTTCTAATCCTTAGAACTTAATAGTGATTAACTTTTTTAACATTTTTTTTTTTTAGTTTTTTATAAAAAGTTTTTAAAATGGATGATTAATTGATGCTCTAAAGGCATACATTAACCAAACTATTAAAAAAATATTATTTGGTACCTTTTACCTCTTCATACTTATATAGTAACATATTCATTGTTAAAGTTAAACATGAAAGACACGTGATATGTTGGCCAAGTTCAAGGAGTATGGAGAATTATCCCCAAAAAAGAAAAGTTTAAGCAGTATGGAGGATGTGCAGAGAACAAATGTACTGTTTATATACTGTTCACGGGTCCTACGATACTATTTATATATTTAAAAATTATTTTACTACAGTATTTTTAGTTTTCAACAAAATAAATTGTATCCAAACAAACCCTAAAAAATCATCCATTTGGAAAAATTGTTAACGCAATTGAAATGACGTCACTCGTAGCTACAATTCTTTTGTGGACGGTAACCAAGAAAAGTTGGTATTTTGTCCACTAGTAAGCTATTGCACGTAAAAGTAATGTTTAGATCAAAATCTAGACAAAATGAAAGTTTATATATCTCAACTGTCCCTTGCAAACAGCGAGGTCCCCCCAGATTTAGAAAAATTATAGACTAGCATTTATATCCAAGAAAAACAAAAACCTTGAAACAATCCTTTGGACAATTCACAAAACCGGATAACAAAAGAACCTTTAAGACAAACAAAATTATTCACAAATTCAAATAACAAGAAAAACCTTTAGACAAACCAAAAATACCAACAAACAAATCACAAATCCAATCTAAACATTAAAAATCTGGCCCCACAACTTATAAAACTAGGAAAAACAAAGACATAAAACTGCAAAAAAAAATAATAATAATAAGACAAAAAGCTGCAAAAATAAGACAAAAAAATAAAAATAAAAAAATAAATTGAACAAGCTTTTGTTAACAGGCACCATAAGGTGTCTGTTAACACAACCCACATAAATACTAACAAGTAACAACACAAAAAATCACAAATCTTGACAAAACAAATCTTTGATATGATATTTTCTCCTCTTTGATATCCCTCCTCTCTCTTTTTCTCGGCATTATGGTATGACTTGTGGGACTAGCCAACTGCTCTGCCTTTTCTTAATTTTTAAGTGATAAAGCCATAAAGGTGGAAGATTTTATTTCAAAAGCTATTACTCTATCGGTGAGAATGATCACAAGTAGTCACGATATCATGGGGCATTTGATGATTGTGCTCATATATATATATATATATATATATATATATATATATATATAAGCAAAGCTCAGAGAAAGTTCAATTAGAATTTGAAATTAGAATCTAATTTTGCGTCATTTGTCTAAATTTATGTGAGGGCCATATCATAATTATCTATTTAAGTTTGTACCATGTGTCCACTTAAGTTTTTTAATATTTGTGTCAAATGAATTAATGAATGCAAAATACTAAGAATCTAATATTAATGAACTATAAATTTTTTTTTTTAAAAATCACATATACTCAATAAAAATCATCACACAACAGAGATCACCATACGTTCTATCTTATTAAAAATTAGAAGAAAAAAAATGATCATAAGTAGTATTGAATTTAGGTAAGAATTTTAATATGTGACTAATTACATTTACTTTAAAAAAATCATTTAACTAATTATTTATATTTTTATGATAAAAACTGTTTTTAATTTTAAATGTATCTATACGTATACATGTGTTATATGCTAGTTATCAATATATCATTATAGATATACTACCCTCTGAGCATGCGCTCATGCGCATGCTTAGAGACTCTTTTATTTATTTATTTATTTTATTGGTAAAAGTTAATAATTTGCATCTATTATAATTTAGAAATATATAATTTTATTTTTCAAACAAATAAAAATGATAAGTTTTAGAGATAAGCAGTAGTTGTAAATTATTTTTTGAACGTGAAGGGGAAAAAAATCCTAAATTTTAGGAGTTCTCTTTTCGAATTCAAAATGAAATTTATTATTTGATATTTATGACCCTATTTCTAAATGAAGTTACCATTTATTAATGAAGGTATTTTTAAACCACATAAAAGTCCAGTTGAAAAAGGAGAATCTTCTTATATATAGTATAGATTAGCTACATAATAAAGTGAAAATAATAACTAAAATTTATTTTTAAAAATAATTAATTAATTTGAAAAGATTAAAGAATTGGTCCAACCCCAATCCAACCAAAGAACCTATAAGTTTAGAACCACTCTCTTTTCTTTCTTTTTTTCAATTCTTTGGTCAATTATATTTTTCAAACCAAGATAAATTCCTACCATTTTTTTTAATAATTCGATAGTTATAACAAGAATGAGTGGGGATTTGAACCTTCGTTGAACATACCAAGAAGTTTCAGTTGAACTACAAAGCAATTGATTATAAATCCCTATAATTAATATGACTTTTCCTTAATCCATAGATTATGGAAAGCCAACAACAATTTTTATCTTCTCACAAAAAAAAAAAAAAAAACTACAATGTTTAATGTTTTTAGAGAAAAAATGCAACTAATTCTGGAAATGATGCAACATTGCCAACCTTTGGTGTTGACACACAGGGACGGTTCTACCCTTTTTTTAGCTTAATACTTTACTTTATTCTTAAAAATATTTTTGCATACCCTAACTTAAATCTCATACACCCTTACTATAAGTATTTCCAACTTTAAGAGTACGAGTAAGTGTTTGTGAACTGTAAGTGTCACTCTTTATTATAAATTTATATTATATGTGTATGAGTGTGTCTAAAATTAATTGTGTGTATTACTTTTTGTTATGAAGTTATTTGTGTGAATAATAATGTGTGTGGATATTTATGTGTAAGTATAAATATAATATAATTTTATATAATTTAATAATTAGGAAATAGAAAGGGTTTTTCACATATGTGTGTATTGTTATCATGTTATAATTACATGATAACAATACATACAAAAACTTATGGTTGTATAAGAGATCTGGGGTTCAATCCCCACCTACACCAAAAACTAATTGGTATCTTGGTCTGATGATAAAGATCTATCATCAGGAGTGAACGCCATAGGTTGAAACTCTCTCTAAAAAAAAAATCAAAAAAAAATTCAAGAAGAAAAATTATAAAGTTAGTAATTGTTCGAGCATTTTTTTTTTTTTTTGAGTAAATTGTAATACTTATTAGAACAAACACAAAAATAATAATAGTGTTTTAAACCAGGTTTATAATATATTACATAATTAGAGTACGACTATAAAAGGGTCTAACCTTTGTAGTTATAGAACTGGAGTTATAAACAGCGGACACTAGACACACACAACTAATGTGGGACAAACATCCCTATTCTTTTTTTTTAATAAACAGTAATATTTATTAGAACACACACACATAGTGTGGTTAGGTAGACACATAGTATATTATTTTATGTATGAATGAGTGTAGTTATGTATGTCAATGATTATTGCAAAACCAACAAGTTAATTTTATTCATTTAGTTTAAAATATTTTTATAAAAACAATGACAAAAATTAATAGATAATAAAAACGGAATAAAAATAAAAATTTTAGAAAAACTTAACAAAATAAAATGATCATAGCTACTCACATTGGCAATAAATACTCATAATGAATTATCATATAACAGTTCAAAATTTGAAAACTTGTAGAAGGAAATTGTAAAACTTCATTCTTTTTTCTTTTTTTTGATAACTTGACATATTCAAGTTTTCTTTTTAGAACAAGACTTAGGTACAGCACTTAAATGCTATTCCTTAGGTTCCCCTTTTAAAATTTTGCCATATGGA
Organism: Quercus wislizeni; assembly: GCA_023055345.1. Classification (NCBI taxonomy): domain Eukaryota; kingdom Viridiplantae; phylum Streptophyta; class Magnoliopsida; order Fagales; family Fagaceae; genus Quercus; species Quercus wislizeni. Next base: position 19,211,210 of record JALGQJ010000007.1, on the reverse strand, counting down.
TTTTTTCTCATGAGATGGAAGTGTATTTTTAAATTAAATAGTCACATGATTGAATCTTAAGAGGAGAAACTAAGGAACTGCACCTAAAGGCGTCAATGTTCAACCCAACCCATGAACACGACACGAACTCGACACGGATTTTTTCGGGTTAGGGTTGTGGGCCTTAATTGGTTTGGGTCAGAGACGGGTCGATCTGAAAGCAATACGATAAGAAACATGTCATAAGTGGGTCAACCCGCATAACCCAAAATAGACACGTTTGACGCGCCAATTTATTTATATCAACCCGAAATGACCCATTTAACACAATCCATTTAACTCATATAACAAATAAATATTTATTTTATTTTAGATTTGTCAAATACCTTTTATATGCAACATATATTTTAAATTTAAAAAAGAAAAGCGAGTAATTACAAAAATTTACAAGGGATATAATTAAAAATTGAAACTTTACAGACCCTAGAATCACTAGTACTTTTTTTTTTTTTTTGGAATAGAACTAACACAAATGAAATTGGATGGGCTTGTAGAAGATGTTATGAATTTGGACATTAACAAAGAATCTATGGATGATAATCGTGGTCATAGTCAGGATTAGTCTACTGTTTGCTTAAATTCTTTCAATATTGATACTTAGCATTTGGCGAGTTCCAAGAATATTATATTTTTGTTGAACTATGTTATTTTTTTTTTTTTTTTTGTTATTTTGAATTTGGGTTGAAGTGTATGCACTTCTTTTGGAGTGTAAAGAACTTATTTTTAGATGAATGTTATATTTTTGTTGAACTATATTATTTTGAATGTGGGTTGAAGACTTGAAGTGTATGCACTACTTTTTGGGATGTAAAAAAAGTTATTTCTAGATAGATGTTATATATAATATTATGCAGGTTAAAATGGGTTGTATTACATTTGTGTCAACCCAACACGACTCATTTATTAAACGTGTCAAATGGGTTGGGTCAGGTCAACCCGCCATATTAACAGGTCGGGTTAGGGTTGAAGGATCATGACACGATTATTAAATGGGTCGGGTTAGGGTTGAGCCATTTAGCCGAATACCCCTACCTCAACATGACACGAACCTGACACGCTAACCTGAATTGACACCACCTAAGGTACTACACCTAAATTTTGTCCTTCTTTTTATTAAAAAATTTTTAATTTAAGTTTCTTAATGACCCCCTAAACAAAATTTCTAGAGCCACCACTGTTGACATACCAATTTTTGAAAATTTTCAAATAAATAATTTTGGACCTTCTAGATTCAAATTCTGGTTCCATTCCTGAAAGGAACGATCCAATCAAACCTCATTCCCACATGTCTTATGGTTTCTTAAGACCTCAAGACTTTGAAAGATTGACCGTCAGTGAACTGTATGAGACTACAAAAATCAAACGCTCATTTGGGAGGGACGCGTTTCAGCTTTTTTTTTTTTTTTCCTCTGCACGCGTTTCAGCTGGGGGACAGAAGTTACTATTCACACTGTGTGGTTACTATTCACACACTATTTCGTACTGTTCATGTACTGTTCACCCACTTTTCAGCCACTTTTTCATTAAAAATGGTTCCCACGACATTATTCACACATTTAAAAATTATTTTGCTATAGTGTTTTCAGTTTTAAGTTTTTAACAAAAATAAGTTGTATCCAAACAGACTCTCAATGTTTAGTTTAAGATGGTACCCTAGATTAGAAGAACAATATAGTAGAGTCTGAGATTGTACCCTAGATTAGAAGAACAATATAGTAGAGAGTGAGAGGCTATAAGGTTTGTAACTCTAGGGTGATTAGCTGCTATATACAGAGGATAAATAAATTATTAAAAAAAAAAACCCCTTTTTCCTCACATAAATAAGATAAAAGTTAGGAAATATTTTTAGAAATTTTTTACGGAAAAAAATAAATTAATTGTTTTGACGTTTTTTTTATATTTTCCATAAAAGTAGTGTCAAAACTTACCTAAAATAATTTATTAACAATTACCCTAAAGATACACATTAACAATGCCCTATAAATTATACCAATTTATAGCCCACGTTGATTAGTTGCCCACTTTGGTGCCCTTTAGGCCAAATAGGGCTGCAAATGGGTTTTGGGTCTCCTAGCAATGACTCCCTAGATGGAGAATACATTATGGATAGTCTGCCCTAATTAAGATATTAATATGAAATCACCACTTAATAAACTACTAAGGAAAATTAAGAAAAACCTCAAACTTTATTAGGTTTCTTTGATATATTAAATTTGGATCAAATATGAAAAGAAATACATGATTATGGTCTTAAATATAACCTAAAAGATAAAATTCAAAGAAAGATTCAATAATGGAATTATGGAAAAGTACAAGTTAAGAACTAATTTACCTCCATAATTTGAGTTTAGAAATTAAGTTACAAGATAGGAAGGTATATGACACCCACCTTACCCGATCTTAAGACTAATATTTTAATGTTAATGACCATTATAAATGGTTTAAAATTATAACACTTCAAATCATTGCACATTCACACCATTACCGTGAAAATAAAAGCAAGATTGAATTTTTAAAAATAATAAGAATAAAAGCAAGATAATAACAACGAAAACCAAGAACAAAAAATTAATGAGTAATATGCTACATCTTTACAAATAAATAAATTTTCATCATAACAATAACAAAAGGATTGAAACCAAATCTAAAAAATGTTCAAAACATGCATAACCCTACTTTAAACATGCTTTTCAAGCTAGCTAAAAAAAAAATTTATGAAAATATATTATTGTGGGGCTAAGGGCCCAAATCACGTGTTGGGCCTTGGGCCTTGACCAAGAACTGAGCAGTCCGAGGACGAGTGAATGGTAATGAATGGTTCAAGCCTAGAACCCAATGAGGGAAATACATATGGGAGGATGGTCTAAGGATGAATATCTCCTCGGATACGATAAATACGTATCAAATACATGTTCTAACAATCATGATGACCTTCCAGGAAGCTCCAGTGATTAATATGTGTATCATGAACATCCAAGGATGATGGAACCTCAGAAATATCTTGGGGAAAGCTGTTACCACCGCATTGAATGCACTGCAGCTACTTTTTTAGCCGCATTTATGTTGACAAGACCCCTGAACAGTGTTGTCTTGACTATCACAACTCACAAAAAAACCAGAGAGGCTGTCTGATGGAACAGACACTCAAGTGAAGGCTCAAATGATCAACAAGTGTAGGATCAAGATGATCCAGGGAGGGATATATAATGTAAGAGACCCTCCATGAGAAAGGGATCGGAAAAATAAAGAAGAGAACACTGTAGCAATCTAAATTATCTCTATATCAAATCGGGAGCAATTTATACAAGTATGACATCCTTGGACTGAAGGTCCATTGATAACAGAACCTCCCATTTGTGTTTGATTGCCATTTAATTTAGCACTAGCCGTTATCTAACTCATTAGGGCCTAATTCTTTGATCCACCCTTTAAAAATTTATTGTACTGGGCTCATTAGGCCAAGATCTCATATATCTTGAGCTTGGGCTGTAAATCGTGTCCTTACAATTATGATACATGAAATCCATGAGCATCTGATAATGCAAATGATGCATGGGCAAATTATTACAATGCATGCAATTTTATCATTTTGTGTGAGAATCAAATTTCTATTTGAAACCCATTATTACGTGTGATATATTTCAGCACCGAATAAGCCTATCGGCGTCCGCATTAAGTTTTTAAGGTGCAATGTCCCATCATACCATGTTTGTACCAAGAGTGATACTGAATGCTGACTCACAGGGCTTTACTAGAGTGTATAGTTTTAAAAACTTGGGAAAGCATATTTTAAGATTTTAGAAATCAATTGAAAACAGAGGGGTCATTATGAGATAGCTTTGGGATGTACTTGAAATCCTATAACATTACCCATAAGGACCATGTATGATGTATCTCGTTCACGGAACCGACTTGGGCTCAATGCACACAAAAACACTAGACTCAATCGTTATCCTTCATTCACTATTTGGATCTCATTACCCCTTGGGTTAGAAAGCAATGTGGCTTGTCAGTTAGTGAGGGGGTCTAAGTAACACAAATGCATTGTCTAGCCTCAATCAACACCAAATTCCCCTACATACTATAGGTTGGCAACGAAATTTGGTTTGTTGTGTCTGATCTATGTGCAAAGGTTTTTACCACCATATCATCTACAATTTCAATAGAACCCACAAACCCACATGATTCGATGCTTGAAACTAACAGTCTAAGGTGAAAAATTTGATTGGTATTCACAGCGGTACTTAGTTATTCTCATCTGTGACCAGTAGAAGAGGAACCATATGCGAAAAATAGGAAAAGACGGGTTATGATGTTGTTGTGTGATGGGATAGGAATGGGGGATGTCTTGAAAGTATAGTTTGGTGTGGCACATATGCTGCTTGATTGACATGGCAAGATCTTGTGTCATCGACATGATACTGATGAAGAAACTAAAGCTGACGTCTGGCATGGCAGAACTACTAAGGCAGACACGATCCTGTGTCAATACTTTGCATAGAATTAAACCATAATGTGAACAATATGTAACACTATTGTGTTTATTTTTGTTTTGTGTTTTGTGTTTTTTTTTTTTTTTTTTTTTTGAGATGCTTGAGAGTTGAGACCCATGCGTGTTTGAAGTCCAACCAATGGCAATTGTGAAACTTCTTGCGTGAATCACTCCGCCATATGCGAGTTTAAAAGTCAAGGCTTGCACTTTGTATGCATGTAGACAAACTTTCCCTCAGTGTGGGCCATTTGAACATTGAAGAGTGTTGGCCCATGTGTTTGGTGACCCATCTGGCATTCGGAATTTTAAATGAAGCCATTTGTCCGCCTTATTCCCCCACATCTAACAACAATGCTTCTTATCCACACAAAAAAAACACACACACACACACACACATACACACCAACAATAATGCTGGTCGAAGCTATGTATGTGAGTGTGGCGAGGGACCAGCTGTGAGACCGATTGTGATGGGTAGATCACTAGGTGTCCGTTTGGATCACGTCTGCACTTCTACGTTTCTATGTTTTTACCTTTTTTTTTTTTTTTCCAGCGCCTTTTACACTGTTAATGAGACATGAACAATGCATTAAGACAAAACTACAGTGTTTTTAATAATAAACAATAACTCAGAAATTATTTTTTTATTATTTTTAATAATAAATTTTTAATTTTCAGTAAAATAAGCTGTATCCAAATACATATTAGATCTGTAAAGTTACCTTTGACCGCGGCTGGCTTTTCATTTACCGATGTATGGTTGGTGAGATTGATGTTGCCGTGTGTGAGAACATTCACAGGGCCAGACCATTTGAGGTCTTTTTATATTTAAATATCATTTAAATAATATTTCATTTATTTTTTATATTATAATTTTTATTTCAAATATATTATTAATTCTTATTAATTATTAAGACTAATTCACTTCGAATGAGTTAGTAATACTTACTATGTAGGTTTTACAAACTGACGTGTCACCAATAAAAAAAAAAAGTTATTAAAAACTTTCCTTTATTATATTGTTCGTCATAAAATTTATATTAGTTTTAGCATTTTTCATTTATTTAATGGTGAATTGGTGATTGTGTTGTATTTCTATTAATTCATAATTTTTTTTAGTGGAAAAAATGTTAAAATTACTGCAAATTTACTATAAAAAACTTACAAACTAATGTGACATTTTAATAAAAATAAGTAAATAAGTATTGAATTACTTATTATGATCGGTGACTTATCAATTTATAACACATCTAAGATTAAAAGAAAAGAAAAAAAGTTGTAAGTAACTCTCTATTTTTTTAATTTTTAAAAAAAAAAAAAAAAACTTACTGCCCCCATATTTAACGAAAATTATATCTTGTACCCAGCATATATGTCAGGTACACCATATACGAGCTCCATATTTAATGGGGCTTAAGACAATGGCCTACGCCTCGGCCAGCCCTACTTTCACTGGGTTGTACAAAATTTAAGTGAACAACAACTTTAATAAAGGACATGGTTGGGTTATTGCCTAACGGTAGAAGTCCTAGATCCTCTTTTGTGAATCAGCAACCATGGGTTCATGTTGATGAAAAAGTAAGTGGATTGTAAGAGTTTTTTTTTTTTTTTTTTTGCTCGTTGTGAGCCAAATGCAGATTTGGCTCTGATACCATATGAAAGTTGATGTGTGATTATATGATAATTGAATGATGAGTGAAAGCACGAAAAAGAAAGCAGAAAATCTTTGATGACTATATATTATATTAAATTATTAAGCATATGTTTACAATGAACCCAATGTAAGGTTTATATGCGAGAGAATATTTGAATAACTCTAGGCTAACCATAGACTAACCTAAGGTTAATATGCTTGTTCTACAAGTACATGAGCTTATAATTTACTTGGGTCACTTGAGCCATAATATATCTAACATTATCTACTACTTTTGTTTTTTATGAATTATCTACCATGTCTTCATCAAGTTAATTTTTAATGGGAAGCACCAAAATTTGTATAGAAATCCTTTATTTTCCAGGAAAATAATATGAAAGGCTTTATACTTGAATGTTGATGACAAATTTAGTAGATTGAAGTAACTGGAATAGTATAAGAGCATTCCCATCAAAGAATGCAAATATTTTAGCTTTTAACATCTTAAAATCCTACTTTATTTATTTTAACCTACCACTTTACAATACATCCAACATCAAAGTTTCTATTTTTTTAGCACCTCATTTAAATATTCTTTATTTATTCTTTATTTAATCCTACCTGTATCTCTCTCTCTTCTTTAAAACAAGAGCAAAGAAGCCATCAAATACCAAATGGTCCAAACCTAGCTACCTCTTCTCAACCCAACAAACCCACACAGCCACCACCATGGCACCACCGCAGGAATATTAAAAAAAAAAATCAGCCACCCCACCAAGAAACCCAAACTACCATTAGCCACCACACCCAAAACACCAAACCTACCTATCTAGCCCAACAAACCCACACAACCACCACCAGAATATTAAAAAACAAATCAGCCACCCCACCCAAAATCCTAAACTACCATTAGCCACCACACCCAAAAACACCGAACCCATCTATCTCTCAACCCAACAAACCCACACAGCCACCATCGGAAAATTAAAAAATAATAAATAATAAATAAAAATCAGCCACTCCACCCAAAACCCAAACTACCATTAGCCACCACACCCAAAACCCAAACCCACAACCCAAAATCATTTACCAGCACCACCACCACATCCACCAAACCCATGACTCAAAATCAACATCCACCATCACCACAACTAACAAAGTAACCAAACCAACCATCTCATGCCACCACTGAGAGCAAATAACGAAAGAAAGTGATAGATATAGAGATGGGTGGAGGGGAAGAAGAGAGCATTGAGAAAAAAGAGAAAGAAAGAAAAATAAATATTTTTTTAAGAAAAGAAGAGAGAGAATGGAATAAAAAATTAATATTTTTTATAAGATTATAGCTACAGTAAGTTGTTATCTTTGACAGCTTACTGTAGCTTAGATGCTAAAATTTTTAAGTTTAGCATCTTTGATGTATCATGCTTTTGTTGTTTGTATTGCTAAAATATAAATATTTAGCATTTAAACAGCTTTATTGAGAATGCTCTAAGGAAAGCAATATTTCAAGAAATGTCATAATAAAATTAATAGAATAAAAAAAGCAGTTTGCATAAAATTGATAAAGAGAGTGTTTACAAGTCTTAGAATCACCTAAACTTGATTGGATTTAAGCCCCATAAAGCTAAAAAAACTTCCATCCACAAACCTTTGAATATGAATAATATTCAAAGAACGCAAAGAGTGAAGGGTCTTTACAAACATAGGGAGTTCATCGCAATTCCATTATAAATATTAAAGTTCGATTTTCCAATCAAATAGGAGAAATTTTTGTTCCAATTAATATTACATTGACATAATTCTTAAATCCAAGAGTTTTTCGAGATTGAATTAGAGAATTTATTTTGTATTAGAATATAAATACAAAGAATTGTATTCACTCATTCTTAAATCAAGCTTTTTATATCTTGTTAGTTGCTACACGTACATGTGTCGATATATTGTTTGATTGGTGCATCACTCTCTTTTAATCTCATTGGCTCTCCGTATCCAATATGCTGTGGAGCTCAATTATTTCTAATTAGACCATGCTTATAAAGCAAATGAACTTGACTGGGACAATTAGGTTAATTTCTTCGCAATCATTCTGCACGCTGCAACTCGAAAACGCAATTTCACATCAATCAACCAATTTGCACTCTGGAAATGATAGGTAGATGTATGTGGGAAAGTAATTGGTGGACATGGACAACTCAAGTGTGGATGGTTCCATCATGCTTTTGTAATTTAAACGTCAATTGAATTATTTTACCATACCAAACATCCAAAATATGCAATTCCTAGTCCTAATGACTGTTGACTAAGCATTAATGTAAATATCAGTACCTTTCAAAATTCAAAGTATATGTAGCATTATATAAAATTAACTTGTAACCCATGCATATGCATAGATACACTTAAAGATATACAATAAAATACAAAATATAATTCTCATATATATATATATATATATAATTGGGAGTAGTTTGGGTCCAGTTTCTATTGGCACTAGACCCGTTGAGATGGTGACATGTGTCTATTTTTGAACATGTGTCACAATTTGACCGGGTCCAGTGCATTGGAAACACTGGACCTAATCTAGACCCTATACAATTTAATATTATTGATAGTTATTTTTATATATGGTTAACTTTTTAAAAAAATTTGTAAAGATAATATTACGTATAAAATGTAAATTTTCCTTTTTTTTAAAAAAATATTGTTAAGCACTTTTTTTTTTTTTTTTTTTACGATTCATTTATTCTAAACTCTTTGGTTTTGTACTTAATAACTCATTTGGATAAATATTTATGATATGGTCCCACATTTAATTCTAAAATTAAGATATAAAACTCTTTAAAAATAAATAATTTAGGACACATGGCACAAAATTGAAACTCTAATTTGGAATTATAATTTGAGTTTCTTTCAGTTTTACCTATTATTATATATATAGACTATAAGAAAATGAACAATCCAGAAGAATAAAATCATAAATATAAGATTTTAACTAGTTAAAAGGTTTTGACTCCTGTTAGGAAAAAAGTTGCAATATATATATTGTAACCAAACTCATTCATTGTGGCCCAGTCAAAAAGGAAAAAGAACCCATGATGGATTTTTTTGTAAGAAAGTTTTAATTTATGACGTCTCCTTTTAATAATAGTTTTTTATTATCAGATCAAGATACCAATCAATTTTTTGGTGTAAACGAGAATTGAACCACAGATCTCTTATTTAACCATCTAAGACTTTACCAGTTGAGCTAATTGGAGCCCACACCCCTGATAGATTTTTTTTTTTTTTTTTTTTTTTTTAAGAAGAACCCATGATGGAATTCAATGACCCATTTTACCTTAAAGTTCAATTTTTGCCCCCTAAAATCAAAGTTCAATATAGGTATTTGCTATTACTATTACTAGCTTGTAATCTCATGTATGTATATGCATGAATACACTTAAAAATATACAATTAAATGCATTGTATAATTCTTACCTATATAATTTAAATATTATTGATGGTATTCCTGTATTATGTTAACTCTTAAAATAGATTGTAAAAATATTATTTGGTAGAAAATGCAAATTTTCCATACTTGTTTATTTTATTTTTTATTTTTTAAAATTATTACTTCTTAATTTTTGTTAGTGTGAAACATTTTTTTTACTATTCATTAATTTTAGACTCTTTATTTTTTTGTACTCAATAACTCTCTTGGATAGGGGTGTTTGCAGTGCGGTTTTGGGTCATTTTTAGCACCGCACTTTATGGTGCAGTTTAGCTAAAACCATAACCGCACCGTACCGCACCTCATTTTTGCAGTCACATGTGCAATGCGGTACTGTGCGGTTTAGAGTTTAGCCAAAATCATAGCCGCACTGTACCTTATTTTTGCGGTCATATGTGCGGTGTGATATTTAAGATATGTTTTGAACGATTTGAAATCAATATATTTTTCAAATTTTGAGCTTTTCCTATCCAGCACAAAACTAATTTTTCCCTTTATTTTGGGCCAAATTCTAAACTATTGAACTAGTTCTTCTTTATTTTGGGCCAAATTTTAAACTATTGAACTAGTTCTTCTTTATTTTGGGTTGGCTTTCCTAATCAATACTTGTTAGGGCTATTAAACTTTTTTTTTAAACTAAGGTTATTAAATTATTAATAATATATTTAATATTAAAAAAATAAATATATTAATATATAGAGAGGGTGCGATGCGATGCGGTTTTCTTATTATAAAACCGCAAACTGCACTGCACCATGCAGTGCGATACACTGTTACTTACAATGCAATAATGCCATTTTGTGGACCGTTTTGGTGAGGTTTGGTAAACTCCCTAATTTAGATGGATATTTATGATATTATCCCATATTAGGTTCCAAAATTAAGAAATAATAATTTAGAAAACATGATGCAAAGTTGGACTTAAATTATAAAATTTAATTAAAATTTCTCTTAGTTTTGGTTATATATAGATTAGGTTGTAACCCATATCCACTAAAACATTCAATAGTAATAATGATGAAGCAGTCCTATGCGAGTATTGTGAGTAGACCTTATGGCATCAAAGATTCAAAACTAAGAAAATTAATTTAAAAGAATAGCGCAATTCGACTTTAATATAATTAATATATAGTATATGATTACTTTTTTTTTCCTAATAAAACAAAAGTGAAAAGAAGAAGAAGGTATATTTAGGTCAAAAGTCTAGTAGGAAGAAAGGTATTATGAGATGCTTATTTTTGACTGATTGGGCTACTAATTCATTCTAGGAAAGCATGGCGAACGAATCGCGACTACTCACACTCCCAAACAAAGGATCCAACTAAGAAAGGGAAAGAAAAAGTGAGTAGGAATCGCATTTTATGCCATTAGAGTGAACAATCAAAATGAATTTACATTGGGAAAGGAAAGACAAGGACTTTGTAGCTAGGCAACTACTCCATTGATGAAAAACAAAATGAATTTAACATAATGAAGAGACTGTACTTCAACCATTTTCATGACAAAGGCAATTAGAATTCCTGTTTGAGAAGGACATCTCAGATGTAAAAACTGAAGCAATAGGACCAAACGATAGGGCAGAGTAGATTACAGGCCTACCCAAAAAAAAGTAAAATTTACTAGGAATTTGGAATTATTCCCTCAAATATGCGCCAATTAGTTGATGATTTTTGGGTCGAAGTCTCACCCAACTTGATACTCCGAATAAAAAAGTAAAAATCACTCTTGTTTTGTCAATTTTAGGGTTCGTTCATTTTGATTCTCATAAAATCAAATTTGTGTCAATTTAGTATTTGATTTACGTATATTTACATGAATAAATTCTACGTTCTTAAAGCAAATTCTCTCCGAAAGCAATAATTTTAAACACCGTCTTTTATTAGCCACAAACAATGACTGCTTTATTACCTTTTTATAAATGAGATTGATTTAACTTCTTAAAAGCTGAAAACCCATTTTATAAATATCTTCAACAGTTCAAATTATTTAACACTTGAGTGACCCTTTTTTATTTATTTATAGTGAGTGGCCTTTTCTAACTGTGCCGAAAGTCATTTTATTTTGAGATATACTACTTTTACGAACTTTGATTCAAAAACCCTTAAGAAAGTTTGATCTCCGCCATTAGTTTTAAAAATCTAATTACAACTTTTACAATGTCATACGACAAAAAAGTACATATTAAAATCTATGAAAATGTTTAAAATTAGAAGTTTGTGAAAAAGCATTTTAATTGAATGATATTCCTATAAAGTCATATTTTGATTTTTGACACCATAAATTATTTTTTGTTAGGTTATAATCAAAAAAAAAAAAAAAAAAACAATGTGAATACCTTTTGTGTGGACCAAGAGCTCAGTAACCCCGGCCCACTTCATATAGGGCCCAAAACCCATGCCAAGGAAAAGAAACACCCAAGGATGAGCAAAGAGAGTCCCAGTTGCCAAGAGACATCGCCAAGGACAATCCTGTCCTAAGCCAACCGAAATCATAAGAAAGAAGAGCGGCACGCCCTTAAAGACAGCCTTCCCGGGCGTCCTAAGCAAAAAGGACTAACACAGTAGGCCAACCTTGGAGGTATGGTGGATGAACAATTCCAGGAAAAGTTGTCACATCCGCATTAAATGCCCACAGCTGACGATCTGACCGCATTAATGAGGAAAGGACCCCTGAATAGTATCACCTTGGTTGCTGCAACTCACAGAAACTTGGAGAAGGCGGCAGATGAGACAAGCACTCAAGTATCGACCTGCATGATCAACAAATGGAGGGCCAAGATCAATGGGAAGGAGATATATAATGTAAGAAACCCTCCAAGAATGGGGGATCGAAAGATTGAGAGGAAAAAGACGGTTGTTGTTTGTATCATCCTGGAGAGCTTTTATAATCAAGCGCTGGAGAACCTAGAAGAAGAACCACTCCTCGGATCAAGCCCGAGGATAAAGTTTCACACCTCCCCCCACATGTTTGTTATTCAAACCTACTTACAACCATGTCCAGTTGTTGTAATCCTCACTAAAGCCCAATTCTTGAATCCATTCTTTACAAATTTATTGCATTGGGCTGGTTGGGCTTGAGTTTACTCACATAACAGTAGAAGTACTCAAACCTAGTTCCTACACTTTTCATCACTCACGGTTATTAAAAGCATAAAAGATGAATCAATTTTATCATATATATGTGTGTGTATATATATATATATATATATATCATGTTTAGATCTCTTGGTTACTCTTGCCATTTGGGAAAGAGTTTACATTCAAAACAATTTTAAAATTTTTCCCATCAACCCACTACATGATGCTTGAAATAATCATCCATGTGTACTTTTAGTCACATACTTATTTTAATGAGTCATGTGACTTTTTAAAATAATACATGCAGATAGTCTTATAAATCTTTATATAGTGAATTAGAAGAGATTTTTCAAACTGGTTTGGAGGAAAATCTTGTCCAAACTAAAATATAGAATGGATTGAATTGCAAGATAACTCCAAATCAAAAACTATTAGATCAAATAAGCCCCTGAAAGCACTGAGATCATGGTACAATTATCGTCCTTTATTACTATTGCAATACTCTAAATCTTGTGTCAAATCACCTCATTAAACATCTTATGGGTTGGGTTTCCCCTATATCAATTCCAAAAATAAAAATTCATCACTAAACGATACCATGGAGTTTCTATATGTTAGAATAAATTAAAATAAATAGAAAAGAATATGCAGGGATTATGTGATTTGGCTTAATGAGCTACATCTACAAGGGAAACCTTTGATGGCTACATCTTTACTATACTAAATTATATGTTTATGTACAAATAGCCCAATGCAAGGTATTTATGGAATGCTAAACTCTAGACTAATTATACATTAAACTATAGTTAATAAACTTGTATAACAAGTAAAATACTTTACTTGCACACCAAGTATTAGGCTTGTGCGATCGGGCTTGATATTTTTAAACAACCCCCCCCCCCCCCCCCCCCCCCCCCCCCCCCTCTTCAAAGTCAAGGTGGAAGTTTGAAGACAACTTAAGTTTGTAAGGTAAGTTCATAAAGATAATTATGCCTTAAATATGCCTCAGAGATGACCATGAATGATTGAAATGGATGGAGAATGCATCGTGTAGAATAAATTTGCAAATTGTTGATAATGATAGCAAACAATAACAATGGATGAATGCCAAAAGACAATGGTAGCCTAAGAAGGCTGCATCAATGACCACGGAGGAGATACTATTGCTTGAGGATGGCTACTTTGAGGCATGGAGATCATTGGCAAAGAACGATGTTATGATGAAGCATATTAATGAGTCTATGGATAGCGCATAGGTTGAACCCACTGAGAATGATCAATTTGTGTTATTTAGGAGCCTTAAATGAGAAAATATACCCCAAAATTGGGATCTATGCGAAAACCAAAATACATATGATACACATAGTTAGAAAAGTTAACTGTGGTCAAATAGGTCGCTTCAATCTAGTCAATAGTTTTGGTCTACTATCAGTTTCAGTCAAAGTGAATTGAGCCTAGCTAGCTTGGTTCAATAATTTAGACAAAGGATCGGTTGTATAAAAATAAAGAGGGGGAAAGCACGCATATATTACATGATTAGGCCTAACGATTTATGTTTACAAAGGAAAACTGATGACGACTATATCTTCAATATACTAAATTCCATGTTTAAAATAAACTTAATGTGGGGTATTTATAAAAACCTTAACCCTAAAATAACCATATATTGAACCATATTTAAAATACTTTTTGCATACACACCAAATATTGGATTTGAGGTTTACCCCAAAAAAAAAAATATCGGACTTGATATCTTTCACAGTATATCTGATCAAAAGCTACAATATCAATATGTAAATAAATGACACAAACCCTTATTTTGTTTATCCAGCTTTAGTATGATATGTGAGGCAAATATGGACTAGTAGACTTTTTCCCATTGATAGGCTAATATGCATGATGTTGTATAAACTCTCTTATGTTTAAATAATACAATCCCTTTTTATCAACCAAAAAAAAAAGGAAAAAAAATGTTTATTAATTATTAGGACCTTAGGAGTACTCATTTATCCTTAAAATTTAAAACCAAATCATGCACATTGGCTTCAAAATTAACTCACAATGAAATAGATGTTTCACCAGCGTCTTATTAGGCAATAATTCCATTACAAGCAACCTCTCTCTAGCTTCACAGCAACAACATCCAATTAGATTTGCTAGATTCTCACTCCTCCAATTCCCCACTAGTATCACTTCCTAGTTAACCACATTCGATTTGTGTGTGTGTGTTTGTGAGAGAGAGAGAGAGAGAGAGAGAGAGATATTTCCCCATAATTTTTTATCTTCTTCGTCGATCCTTACTTGTCTTGGCCTTGCTGTTGTAGCTCTCTTCTTCAGCTTCAATCTCCCTCAACCCTTTCATTATGTATGGTTTGACATCCCAATTTCATCCTCATGTGTGTACTTGTGAGTTGTATCACACAAAAGGGTTTCCCTCCCCTTCCCCCTAAAATGAAGATCATGCAACATTCCTAGCTAGTATGCTTCAAAAATATCTTCTTACTGTCAGTGTTTGCTATATGTCAAATTTTTATATCCATCACTTAACGATAAAGACTACTTTAAAATAATAACAAAAAGTTAAAAGACTAAAATAATAGATATCAAACATTAAAAAACATTTAAAATGTGAGACAAAATATTAGGGGATGTTTGGTACAACAATTTAAACAACAGTTTTTAATTTTTAAATAATATTACACATATTTTCACATTTTTTTATCCATACGATATTTTAAGAAATACAAATATAATACCAAACCGACCTTAGTGATCCAAATTGTACTTGAACGTACACGGGCCATGCTTGACTATTTAACTCGAAGGGGAGATGATGATCCTGGCTCATTGTCCTACTCCATTGTCATCTCAAGATGTACCCAAAGCCCACTGATTGTTAACAAACCTTGGTTTTAGACAGTGGTGTGGGTATTACCATTAGTTAGATCAGTGTCTACGTTTTAGTTTTGATCCAACGAATGAAATTGCTTCCCAACAGAAACCTTATCTTGCTTTAAGAGATGATGATGATAGTACACAGTATTACATACAGCTATTGTGGACCCTGCCCTAGACTTTTTTGCAAATTTAGGAAAATGTAAAATGACAACTGAAATCACGTGTCCCAATCACAACCTTACACGAAGACCAGTGAGCTTAGCTTATCCGTGCTTATCCACTTCTAAAATGGTTCAATAAGCTTTTTTTTTTTTTTTTTTTTTTTTTTGGCTGAGAATAAGCTTTGTTTTTACTTTATATATATTATCACATCAATGTATATTTATTTACTACTAAATATTGTTTTTTTAATACAAACACAATATTCAATATTGTGACTTGCTTGGGGTCCCACATCGATGACAAGCGGATAAGCCAATGTGACGTCCAGCTGTAATTGCATGCTGGGGCTCCAACTCCAACATTTTTTTTTTTTTTTTTTGTTTCATTACTTTCCATATGTACTACCATTTTAATTTTTCTATTCTTGTGTTGGTTGACCAATAGTAATTTATTCGAGTGTCTTTTTTTTTTTATAAAGTATTTTTAAGTAGGAGTGCAATTGCATTCAGCAAAAAAAAAAGAAAAAAGGTAGGAGTGCAATTGCAATGAGTTGATTATTAATCATTTGTGGTCGTTTTCTTTAATTTTAAATATAGGCTATTTAGGAATGGAGTTCAACAGTCAAGTTCTATCATCTCTTTGAGTTTCTTTTATTAATACTTTTGAGCTAGTTCAAATTTTTTTGACATACTTTTTTAATTGAGCATTTTCATTGTTAATTAAACGTAATTTTTTCACTGTCTAATGTTGACATAATTTTTACAAGTGTTCTCAATTCTCTTTCTTTCTTTTATTTACTTATTTTTTTTTCGTGGTAAGGGACTGCTTTCATTATTAACTAAACTCAGTGACTAGCATGTAAGAAAAAAAAGTTGTTACTTAATTATGATATTTTTAAAGTCATTTGATGATAGAACACCGTGATAGGAAGATTAAGTAGGTAATACACACACACATACATATATACACACACATATATGAATATATAAATATATTTATATATATATCTATTGTGTATAATTATTTTGAAAAATACTAAAAATAATATGCATAAAGTCCCCACCTAACTATTGTCATGGATAGGCCTTAACTTCTGCTCAAGTCAGTGAGCAAATGATGATTGTGTTGGAAAATTATTTGCATCTCATACAAATTAAGTGCAGCGAAAAACAGAAAGAAAAAACCTAAAATCTATGTAGTATATTTGAAATCTCAACAACTTGATTTTGGAATCCAGTTGATATTCACTTCAATGACCACATAATTGCTTGAGAGAGTGGACTCTCTTTGTTGAAAACCAACCCTAGCCGTGTGCCTCCTTGGTTAAAGTTGAAAATTTTGATTTTTCTTCTCTTTTCAGACATGTAACCACCTCTTTTCTACAATAAATGTTAAATTTAGATTTGTATTCATGCATATACACACACATATAGCATGCAACGTATAACATGTGTATATATATATATATATATATGCATTTTATGATACCTTAGTCTCATATAACATGTATTCATTATGTAACTTAAAAGTAAAATATTAATTTATTTTTATTATTTATTTTAAATAAATTAATAAAATAATTATTTAAATATAAATTTTGATTCAACCGTGCATAATGCTAGTGAGAGATAAATACAAATGGACTACTTGAGTTTAGTTTGTTTGCATATTGCCTAACAATGATATAAAATTTAATAATTTTGATATTATTACGAAAGAAGCCAAATTAGGTGACTAAAGTCCAACTTTCTTTTTAAACCACAACACAAGTGGGTAAGGATAAAGAAAATATATTCCATATGCCTAATCTATAATCATCCTATTACAAATCTAGTCATCTACTGTGGGTGAATATATTGCCCCATCATTTATAATTTAAAACCCTTAAATAAATAAAACAAAATATTAACAGTTGAATAAACTTTAAAATATAAAACATATTTTATTTATATAGATGTGGATAAAGCTTTTTTTGTTTGGATACAAATAAAACATCGTCGGTGCTGTTAAGTGTTAACCTCACCATAAAATCCACAAAGTCGAGTTTTTACTTAAAAAAAAAAAAATTTAAATAGGTCTTATTAAAAAAAAAAAAAAATTATAATAGGTTGTCGCAAATATCCTATAATCAGGTCAAAACAGATGACACGTAAGTCGAGGCCTGAATTTTCGTTTCTCTCAATGAAGCGTGGACACCTCGCCACGTAGCCTACTAGACCTAAACAACCCAATAGCCAACCGCCAAGTGTCACGTCCCACGAGCCAGACAGCTAATTCCCGACAAGGCTAATGCCTAAATGGGTCCCACCTCCCCCAAGTGCCTCGTGGCGAACTCATCAAAGTCCAAAGCGATAAGAACGGAGGTATTATCCTCTGCTTCTCATATCGAAAATACACTCTGAATTTGTGACCGTTGGATCAACCACCAAAACCAATCCAACGGCCAATGTAATATTAAAAAGCTTTATTTTTCTCGATTTTGGTAGAAACTATGTTTGTTGTTGACTCCTTTTTATAAGCTGTCTCTCACTTGGAGCTAAAAAGTGAGTTTAGCGTGTTCCATATGGGGGAAGGAAGATAATGATCACTCAGCAAAAGCTCCCATAAATAAAGCTACCAAATTGTTGGTTACTCAATTTTTATTTTTATTTTTAATAGATTGGATTAGATTTAGATATTTTCTTTTTTGGTCTTTGCTAGTATTTGCTTGGTATTTAGCTCAAAGGAGTATAATTTTCACACCAACCCCATTACAAAAATGGATTTTCATTTGCAACATGTGGTAATTATCTTGAACTGTTTTTGAGTTTTTAGTATTTGTCTTAGTTTTAGTTTTTTTTTTAAAAGTATAACAAACAACTGTGGCAATCTCAAAGTAGTAGTAACTCAAACTCAAAAGTTTGGTTGTAGTATAGTGTGTGTCTTTGGTAGCTGTATGTGATCTGAATCTATTCCATTCCTTCTTATCTGGATAGCTAGAAACTCAAAGGTTTGTTTTTCTATCCCTTTGTTTTCATTCAGTTCTCAAAGCTTATCTTCCAAAAAAAAAAAATAATAATAATAATCTTTTTGTCCGTTTTCTCTCACCAATTAAGTTGTTTCTTATATACTCCATTAATTGCTGCAGATTCTCTCTAGTCACACTATGTGAAAGCAGTAAAGGTCTCAAATTTTTTCACATTTGTGGTGCTGTGTTTGTGGTTGAAAACAGCTTTTGTGGCATTCTTTTGTTACTGGGTTGCCTTGTGAGAGAGTTGGAATTTTTTTCCAAAGGGATTTTCTTTTATGTGGGCATAGTGAAACAGAGTTTTGATTAGGTAAGGTTGTTTTGGTGCTAGAATCAATGGTGTCAAAATCTTATTCAAATCTATTGGAGCTTGCCTCGGGTGAGTCTCCAACCTTTGGCCTCATGAGCCGAAGAATTCCGCGTATTATGACGGTAGCCGGCTTGATATCTGATATAGATGATGACAAGTCTGAGAGTGTTTGCTCTGACCCGTCTTCATCGTCGGCTCTGAGAGACCGAATCATAATAGTGGCTAATCAGCTCCCTATAAGAGCTCAAAGGAAAACAGATGGTAGTAAGGGTTGGATTTTTAGTTGGGATGAGGATTCACTTTTGCTTCAATTGAGAGATGGTATAGGGGATCATGATATGGAGGTTATTTATGTGGGTTGTCTTAAGGAAGATGTTCACCCAAATGAACAAGATGAGGTCTCCCAAATACTGCTTGATACCTTTAAATGTGTCCCTACCTTTCTTCCACCGGATCTTTTCAGCCGGTACTATCATGGCTTTTGCAAGCAGCAATTGTGGCCTCTGTTTCATTACATGTTGCCTTTGTCGCCGGACCTTGGTGGTAGGTTTAACCGGTCATTGTGGCAAGCATATGTGTCGGTTAACAAGATATTTGCAGATAGGATTATGGAAGTGATCAACCCAGAGGATGATTTTGTGTGGGTACATGATTATCATCTGATGGTCTTGCCAACTTTCTTGAGGAAAAGGTTCAATAGAGTCAAACTTGGGTTCTTCCTCCATAGTCCATTCCCTTCATCGGAGATTTATAAGACACTGCCTATTAGGGAAGAGCTTCTTCGGGCCCTTCTGAATGCGGATTTGATTGGGTTCCATACTTTTGATTATGCTCGACATTTTTTATCCTGTTGTAGTCGGATGCTTGGTCTTACCTATGAATCCAAGAGGGGATATATAGGCCTTGAGTATTATGGTCGGACTGTTAGCATCAAAATTCTTCCAGTTGGTATACATATGGGCCAGCTACAGTCGGTGTTGAGCCTCCCAGAGACTGAAGAGAAGGTTGCCGAGCTTCTCAAGCAGTATTGTGAACAGGGTAGAATAATGTTACTTGGGGTGGATGACATGGACATATTTAAGGGTATAAGTTTGAAGCTTTTGGCAATGGAACAGCTTCTTATGCAGCATCCAGAATGGCGGGGCAAAGTAGTGTTGGTACAGATAGCCAATCCAGCGAGGGGCAGAGGGAAAGATGTGAAAGAGGTTCAGGCTGAGACTTCCTCAACTGTGAAGCGGATCAATGAAACTTTTGGAAAACCAGGGTATAACCCTGTTGTCTTGATTACTGAGCCGCTTAAGTTTTATGAGAGAATTGCATATTATGTTGTTGCTGAGTGTTGTTTGGTCACAGCGGTGAGAGATGGGATGAATCTCATACCGTATGAGTACATAATCAGTCGGCAAGGGAATGAGAAATTAGATAAAGTATTGGGACTGACACCATCAACCCCAAAGAAAAGCATGTTAGTTGTCTCTGAGTTCATTGGGTGCTCACCATCTTTGAGTGGAGCAATTCGAGTGAATCCCTGGAATATTGATGCGGTGGCAGATGCCATGGACTCTGCCCTCGAGATGGCTGAGCCTGAAAAGCAGCTCCGGCATGAGAAACATTATAGATATGTCAGTACCCATGATGTTGGGTATTGGGCTCGTAGTTTCCTTCAAGATTTGGAGAGGACGTGTCAGGATCATGTGCGGCGGAGGTTCTGGGGTATAGGATTTGGATTGAGTTTTAGAGTTGTGGCACTTGATCCAAGCTTCAGGAAGCTCTCAATGGAACAAATAGTGTCTGCTTACAGAAGGACTACAACAAGGGCAATCCTTCTAGACTATGATGGTACACTAATGCCTCAGGCTTCCATTGATAAGAGCCCAACCTCAAAGTCCATTAATATTATTAATAGTCTGTGTAGAGATAAGAACAACATGGTTTTCATTGTCAGTGCTAGAAGCCGAAAGACTCTTGGTGAATGGTTTTCTTCCTGTGAGAATCTGGGAATTGCAGCTGAGCATGGCTATTTCCTAAGGTGAACTAGTTAAATTTTGAACATGATTCATGTTTTGAGTATGTTAGAAGAATATGTAAATTATTGTTGATTGATGATTGTGTTTCAGGCTGAAGCGAGATGTGGAGTGGGAAACATGTGGTCCAGTTGCAGACTGTAGTTGGAAGCAGATCGCTGAGCCAGTAATGAAGCTGTATACTGAAACAACTGATGGGTCCACCATTGAAGATAAAGAAACTTCACTTGTCTGGTCTTATGAGGATGCAGATCCAGATTTTGGGTCATGCCAAGCTAAGGAACTTCTTGATCATCTCGAAAGTGTGCTTGCTAATGAACCAGTTACTGTTAAGAGTGGACAGAATACTGTGGAGGTTAAGCCACAGGTATGAATCCTATATACTTTATCAGTTTTATTCTTTTATATATATATTTTTTTGCTTACTCTTCATTTTGTGTCAGCCAAATCTAATGTGATTATCATTTTAGGAGTGCAACTTTTGCAAATTTGATCCAACTGAAACTCAGCCCAAGCCCAAATCCCAACAGTTAAAAAAATTGTTTACTGCCTACTAGCATGAGCTGGAGTTGGTTTGTTTATTGTTGGGGATTGGTTTGAAGGAGAGAAAGGGAGTTTTACCTTTTTGGTGTACCTTGTGAAGTTTTGCTTTATCAAATATCTTTGTCACATCACATTGTCCATCATCTTTTAAAGAATGAGGTCTGAATGGATATAGTCCCGAAACAAGTTTATATTAGAAAGAAGTATTAAACGGAAAAAAAAAAAAAAATTTATTAGAGATAATTTATATATAGCATCAAAATTTAAAAGTAAGGTTAGGCCCCTCCTGTTAGGAATGGTATTTATTGATATTATTGAGTCTTTCTTACTGCTATTAATATAAGCACACAATCTATAAACTATCAGTGCTTGTTTATGTTGAGTATTGTGAATTTCACGTATTTTTCTTGTGAGCCATATGTATTTAGGACTTGAAAATTTGTTATTCTGTTTGGTGATTGATTATTTTAGAACTGAAGAACTTGACTTGGTTCAAATAAGAATATGCAATACATGTGTTATATGCAGGGTGTTAGCAAGGGACTTGTGGCCAAGCGTCTGCTTTCTATCATGCAAGAAAAGGGACCGTCCCCCGATTTTGTTCTGTGCATAGGAGATGACCGATCTGATGAAGACATGTTTGAGGTAATCACCAGTTCCATGGCAGGCCCATCCATTGCTCCCAGGGCAGAAGTGTTTGCATGTACTGTTGGTAAAAAACCCAGTAAGGCTAAGTACTATCTTGATGATACGGTGGAAATTGTTAGGTTGATGCAAGGTTTGGCTTCTGTTTCAGAACAAACTAATTCTGGGTAGGCTCAACATTGACAATTGAACTGTCTTTGCGTCTTTCATTTGTATGTTCGTAATTGTAAAAATGTAGGCTGAGAGGTGTATTTGACGTTATCTTCTTTTATTTTGTTGGTTTTCTTTAATGTTGTATATTATTGTAGTGTTACTAAGAAGAGCTGTGCTACCAGACACTCGTGTTTGTTCTCCATCTAGCTAGTGAAGCTGTTCATATGTTTCTGTTGTGAAATATGAGCCGTCTCCCATGTGCGTGCAATCGGTAAATACACTCCTATACGTGGAGAAACTACCGCTTGACCATTGCATATGCTACATCACGGTATTGGAAGCCTGGGTTTATAAATTACTATTTGCTAAAAATAGTTTTCATTCTTTTTAATGCTTTAATCTGAATTGTTGGTACTCTGACTATGTGATACACACACGCAACAGCAAGAAGCGGTTTGCTGGTTCTACCTCATCTAGTCCTCATTTTATTGGTTTATAGATACACTTTTATTTTTGGGATGAATCAATGGTAACTTCTATTCCAAACACAGAAAGAGGAGTCATCAAAACTATACAAACAAGGGGATGGGCAGAGTACACCTTGTTCTTCGAAACAAGTTACAATCAAGATGGGACATCATCACACCCCAAGACAAATAACCAGACTCTGACTAAAACAAACACAGCAACCTGTTTTTCAAATAGAAAAAGCTCTTATATGGTGACCCTGTCCCAAGCCAACAACAGACACCCTTCCAAAGCAAATGTGGTTTATACATTTTGATAGTTGCAAATGAATGATGGGAACAATAGTTCAGAAATGTTTAGAATGCAACAGCCTTTAGAATGAAAGGTTTGATAGTTGATACCGCAATTTCTGCCGAGAACTATATTTGAAATGGTTACTTCATGTGTTACTATCTATATGGAGAAAGTATCTCCTGCATCTGTCCTATACAGCATCAAGCTATTTACAAATAGCAGCCCTCATGCCTTTTCCTATTAGATGAGTAGTGCCCCAACCAATCAAGTCTCTTCCCATTGGAAAGGAAGGTCAGCAACAATGCCAAGTCCCAACTTGTTCTCCAAAATCTTTTTCAAAAAAGAAAGATGGTTTTCCAATGTCACCATTGAAACCACATTTGACCATTTTTTCCATGGTGGGAAGTTTATTTCTTATAATCAATGATCATCCACCCATTGAAAATCATGCCTTGGAATGGTGAGGTTGAGCCAAAATTGCTTCTACCACTTCACCTCAGATTCCTAATTCCTCATTTCATTCCATGTACACATGAATTTACCATACTTAGTAGCACCCCTCACAGGTGCTTATCCTCATTCTTAAGCTCAATTAGGAATAAATTTACATGGATGGAGACAATCTACTTTTTTTTTTTTTTTTAATCAAGACAATCTACTCTAATCTTCCAGGCTTCCACAGCCACATTTTGACCTTAGGTATGGAATCTACCCTTGCATCTATCTTCCTTGCTGCATCGTACACAACTCTATGCCCATATTTAAAATAGAGAATTCTGTCCAGGTGCTGGTAACATGCCGTAGGAATATATTCTTCCTATACCCTACTTCATACTTCAACGCTTGATCTTGGAGTCCATTGGCCTAATTGATTTAAGCCATGGACAAAGCAATATTTTTGGGCTTTTTGAAAATGATCATTTTGAAAAAGATGGTCTTTTATGTCTTTAAATACATGTTTTCAATTTTTAAACAATATTACACATATTTTCACACACTTTTTCATTAATATATTTCTAAAAAATGACAAATAACATTACTAGAACAACGTTACCAAACGGACCAAAACTTTTTCAAAAAGGATTTTTAAGAAGACATTTTATTATTGTCTTTTTTTGGAATTTGGAGACTAATAGTTTCGTTTATGATTTTTTTTTTTTTTTTTGGTGGTTTTCCTCGGAATGAAGTATTCCACCATTTATTTTGGAAAAAGTTCCTTTCAAAAGATAGAAATTCCATGGATATTTCGAAAGATGAAAAGTTCCACAATCCATGTATGGGGTTTGGAAAAGGTGCTTTCAAGGGAAAATTCTAGGGTTTTATAGAGGATTATTCTCGAGAGGAATAACTCATGGATTTTTGAGAAAGTAATTTTCAAAGGAAAATTATGTGGGTTTTTGAAAAATCATTTTCAAGAGACGAGAAAATTCCATAAGCTATGGAAAATATTTTTAAGAGTAAAAATCTTATGGATTTTTGGAAGTAGTTTTTAAGAGGAAAAGTTCATTATTCTTTAGAAAGTTATGGAAGAAAATTCCATGGATTTTTGTAAAATATTTTTCGAAGTCCACAGGTTTTTGGAAAAGTATTTTTTAAACGAAAGTTCTACAGACTTTTAGAAAGTTGTTTTAAAGAGAAAAAAAAAAAATCCATGGGTTTTTTAAAATTCCTTGGAGTTTTAAGCAGGCATGTTCAAGAAATGAAAAATCTCATGAAGTTTTAGAAAATCATTTTTTAAGAAAATAATGGGTTTCATAGATTTTTGGAAAGCAACTCACTCCTTAAAAGCATTTTTTGAAAACAAGTATTGAAAATTTGATTTAAACTCTGTTTTTTGCGAAGTAAAATATTTTCATCATTATACGGAATTTGTTTTGTTGTAAAATATTGGTCAACTGTAAAATGCTTTCGGTCAATTATAAAACTCAAGTAAACCTAAGGCCAAAAGATGTAAAATGTTTTACCAAAAAATAACAGTAAAAATGTTTTACCAAATTTTAAGAATTAACCATTGCTTCCCACTACTCCAATCTCCCCATTGCCGCTCGTCGTTGCTTCGATCTTTGTCAATCTCTATGATCGCATTGCTTTGCTACTCCAAACTCTCCAATCTTGTGAGTTGAAAGCTTCTTCTTCTCACCATTTCGTTTATTTTGTTTCTTTATTTTTGCCTCTCAATCTGAATTTTTGGGTGATGGCTCACAGTGGCACTAGTTCTGGTGGTGTTGGAGGTGGTGTTATGGGAGCGTTGATGGTTCAATGAGCTTGACTATGGTGTTGGATTTGCTGAGTTTCTAAGAATTTATTTATTTATTTATAGATTTGGTACTTTTTCCCTTATATATCTGTATTTTGAATGAATTTGAGTCTGGGTTTGATTCATTGTTGTGTTTTTGATTAAAGGAATTTGAGTTTAGATTGATTCTAATGAAAAGAATATATATATATATATATATATATATATATATATATATTAATTTTATATATATTATATAATTTTACAAGGAATCAAACACAAGAAATTGATTTTCATATTTTCATATACCCAACTAAACACGGTAATATATTTTACGATGAAAAAAATTTTCGGAAAAAATTGTCATTATAAATTATTTTGGATTTGAAAATATGTTATTTCAAAACCATCGGAGCGTTATTTTAGAAACAATTTTTTTTTTTTTTTTGTTGGAAACAAAACTTATTTTTGAAAACAAGTTGAAAATCATTTTTGGAAGTGATTATGGATCAAGCCTCATTGATATGTGGTTGTAGGGATTTACATTGATAACTACGAAACTAGCATGAAAACGGTAAACCCATACCCATACTTGGAGAGTAATCACAAGGGAATAATAAACTAAAGTTTGAGTAATAATGGCCATAAACTAAAATCAACTACACACACATCTTCATAAGCATATATATTTAATCTCAACATTCAGACATACCCATTAACTCAATCATGCACATTCAGTCATGTGTTCTTCAAATTGTACTCATGCATGTACATATTCTTTTTTTATTTTTTATTTTTTTAATGAAAAAAATGAGTAACAGGCGACTAACTTGACAATCCTATTTGGGCGTGACCATAATAGCATCTTACTCACTGGGTCCAAGGCCTTGTTGAGGTGCATGGGGACCATAGTGAGCTATAGCTTTCCAGCCCCATGAAAGACATTAGTGAACCTTGTAAAGTTGAATTTATTCAACTATGTGTTGGTTTTATTCCATGCCAAATTTACTTGTAATTTAGCATTTAGAAACTCTATATTTATGTGGGAATAATGTAAGGATTGTATGTGAGAGAGTGTGAAGATTTGATCAAGAGTGTGCAACAAGAAAGTGACTCGCGATTGACTCACAAGTGGAGTGGTGACTTGCCAAAATGAAGCACACGTATGAAGCATACAGGAAGATGAAGAGTTAGGACAGCTGGATCACTACAGGACAAAAAATACAATTTGACCTAGTCTGGTAACTAGTGATTGGAACTTGCGACTCATCCCAGTCCTGAGTGACTTGCCAGTACACCTTGTTTTGCTGAAAAGTGACATTTCATCTCATATCCTACTATAAATACCCTTATATCCACAAAATTTAGAAAGCTTCTAGAGAGAATTTTGAGAGAAAAACTCTAGAAAAAAACAAGATTAATTCATTCACAATTTTATACACTTGATTCTCCAAAAATCTCTACTCTCATCCTTTCCGTTGTCATACCCATGAGAGGATCATAAGACAAATCCATACCTCACCAAATTGAGAATAGTGAGGAGGTTCTTGGTGTTTAGGAAGTAGTTCAAGAGAGAACCAATTCATTTTGATTGATACAATGGGCTAATTGTGGGATCTGATAAGCTAGAGAAAACACAATTTGGCGTAAGCTAGTTGGAGCAAGAAGTTTGGAGGACTTAGGTGCATTTGGTAGATTAGGCTTGGAGGATCTATTGCTATTCGTTTATCTCAACTGATTTTCTAGTGGATCATTTACCACTTGGAGGGCAGCAGAGAAGTTTTTCGTCAAGTTCTTCAATTTCCTCTTCGATAACACGTGCCGGTGTTATCTTGTGTTTGCATCTCTCTTTCCCTTACTCTTAACTTTTAATTTCTATTGGTTGTGATTAATTATTGGCTTAGAGTAGTTTGTTAATTTGGGTATTGCTTATACTTTATATTCCACACATATATTATTTGAACATAAGCTTGTATTGAAAATTTTGTATTTGGGGGTCTAAATATTCGCAAGTGTTTTATACACTAAATGAGTTTTCAAACCTTGAGTTACTAAGGGAGGTAACCCAAGTGAGTCCATATTTAGACTCGAACCTTTTGGACCTCACATTTAGCACATCTTGTGCATCACCCAAGACTACTAGACCACACCCCTTAGTGGTGCATGTACACATTCTTTATACCCATCATAAAAGGAGATTAACTACATGCTAGAATAAAATGGATTAATTGATTCATGCATGAACATATTCTTTTTTCCTTTTTTAAGGACATGATCGATTCACTCAAAACCTTTTTTTTTTTAATTTTAATTTTTTATCTTAAGAATCATATTCACTTAAACTTGATGTTCATTAATTCATGACAAGATTTATTCTAAGAATAAAATGGGTACAGTATTAATACCAACTTCGTAAGTGATATCCATGTTTAATAACATGCATGGACGCATTCAATTATGGTCTGTTTGGAAGTTTAAAAAATGAGAGGGAGTAGAGTGGAGGGAGGGAGAGTAATTCAATTACCTTGTTTGGAAGTTTTTTAAAGAATGAGGGGGAGGAGTTTGGAGGGGTTTCAACCACCTCTAACCCCTCATTTTTAATTCTCTCAAATTGGAGAGATTTGGAGGGAGAGTAGAGTAGATAAATTATTGACTAGATAAATTTTCTAATTTACCATTTCTAAATTAATAATAGACCAATGTTGCAAGTCCATTTTCAAATAGAGGTAAATTTGTCTATTTTAGTATGGAATTCAAGTAAGTACTACTTGGCTCATCGATAATCGATACAATGAGCCATATGGCTGAATCTGTCAACTGATTCCAATTTTAGCTTTTCTTAGCTCAAACTGTAGTCCTATCCTTCCTCAAAAAAAAAAAAAAAACTGTGGTTCGATTTTCCTAGTTTTGAGATAACAACTTTGCACACTTGGTAAGAGGCCTTCCCAAACTCTATTTTGCACATTCTTGTACCGTTGGAAAGCTTGTGTAACATAGATCTTAAAGGAGTTTAATTATTTTAAAAGGAATTTAATTATCTTTCATATGAGCTCAAGTTTGAATCGATTAAATGGCTGGATTTTTGGTCAAACTTGTTTAAAGTGTTTTGAAAGATGCATTTGGGTGTGATAAGATGGATATTGGTGCCTGACTGAATTTTTGAGTTTGCTTCAACAACCGCTCAAGCTTGGTCAAAGAAGGTAATTGTGAAGCTTTTGCCTACAATTCATGGATAGTGAAAGTCTTTGAATGAAAATGTTGCTATAATATATGATTTTTAGAAGTGGACCAAACTAAAATTGGATATATTTCGGAAATTAGTCGTACAATTTCACTAAACTTTAGACCCAGCCAATTGGAGTATACATTGGACCAACTAGTTTTCTCTATGACTACCTATCAACCTATTTGTGGTTCTGGGCCTAGGCACAAAAATATAACTTGACCACAGTAATAAAAATTGTTAAGTATATGAAATTTGACAAAATATGTATATGATTTCAAGTCTAATGAAATTTATTATTATTATTTTTAACTTTATTGCAAAATATAAGTAATTTAAAAAAAGAAAAGAAAAAAGGTATTGAGTAAGTTCCAACACGCATGAAAGGCTTAATGCTTTGGATATGGAATTTAAATAAGGGGAAAGTTAGGGAGTGCTCTAAGATATTGTTTTAAGAGTTATTTATAAAAAAAAAACATTTTCCATGAAAGTTATATTAAAACATTTCTAAAGTAGTTCATTAATTTACTTTTAAGAAACCCATTAACTAGACCATTTAAATAAAAAGAAAGGGAAAATAATTTATGAGAATGACATTAACAAGGCTAGGATGGGGTCATTGATACGAGGTTAATGAAGGAGGGGATATCGGGGGAAGGGAGATGGAGGGAAGAGCACTAAAGACTTAGGGGGGGGAATTGTTTATTTATTTAATCTTTTAAGATTAGCCAACTGCTGCAATATATATTTTACGTGATCTATTTAAATGGTCAGTCAACACTGTCACAATAGATAGTTATTACAACATCAGTCAGCTAAAAATCTGCCGCAATAAACACTATTGCAGCGGTTTTTTTTAATCGAGCTAGTAGAAAACGTATAAAATGTGTGTGTGTGTGTGTGTTTACTCTAAACAAATCAAGCTTTGACTCTGTACTTTTA
The DNA here is from genome assembly GCA_023055345.1 of Quercus wislizeni. Classification (NCBI taxonomy): domain Eukaryota; kingdom Viridiplantae; phylum Streptophyta; class Magnoliopsida; order Fagales; family Fagaceae; genus Quercus; species Quercus wislizeni. The sequence goes on along the minus strand of JALGQJ010000007.1, from coordinate 19,181,574 downwards.
TCTGCATAGCTCATTTATTCCATCATATTTACCAGTTGTGTTTAGTTATGTGACACATTATGATTGATATTTCCATGGTTTTAAAAACCAAACCAAGAACTGAACCCTTTTTTTCAAAATTTCCAGTTCAACCTGGTTTTAGGGGTTTTTATCACTACTATTTTTCTCTTATGAGTTGTGGTGTCAATCACATATTTAGAAATTGCATTCTCTAGTATTTGGGACCATTTGGTAATGTTGTTATAGTAACGTTGTTTGTATTTTTTGAAAAATTATGTAGATAAAAAAGTGTGTGAAAATACATATAATATTGTTTAAACATTAAAAATTGTTGTTAAAAATACACTACCTAACACCCCTTTGGCCTTTTACGTTGTCCTAGCACCATCGAAACTCTGATTACCACCATTGAAAAAATTATACTTTTTTATTTACAAAATATCTTTATTTTCATATTTTTAGAAGTATTTTATTTGGTCAAGAATGACTTGAGTAGGTCCTTGTGAACCCCATAAGCCTTTGATTTCCAATCATCTCATGACTCATGACTCATGATTCACAACATGGCGAGTGTATGAATATCGAAACTTCCCGTCTGGACAGAATAAAAGCATCTTCAGTTAGACAATAATGGAAGGTCCCACAAAATGATGTCTCCATATCTCAAAAATAATCCGTTAGAGAAGAGTAGATGTTTATCTCATTTTATTTAAATTTTAATTTGTTCCATCTTTTTCTTGAGAAATTACTTACTCTTACGAAAGAAATACTATAAAAAATAAATTTATTTGTGACGACCAAAGTTTATCATTAAAGTACAAAAAACAGTAGCAAAAATTTATTATGGACGACAAAAAAAATATCGTCGATGGTCGTTGGCAAAAGCTATATTTACTTATAAGGCTGTCACTTAAACTCATTTTCGACCACAAAAGGTTGTCGAAAGTACTCGGTATTTCCCGTTGAAAATACAATTTCATACTATGAAGTTAGATGACCAAATATATTTAGCGACAAACTTGGATTATATTAAGGGTGTATTTAGATACCATTTATTTTATTAAAAATTAAAAACTAAAAACTAAAAACACTAGCAAAATAATTTTTAAATATGTGAATAGTACCGTAGGACTCAGTTTTAATGAAAGTCTTGTTAAAAAAAGAGGTTTATGGGTCCTATGAACAGTACATGAAACTCACTGGAAAAGCAAAAAAAGGTCAGTGTACATTCAAAAAAAAAAAAAAAAAAGGAACGCCAAAACGCAGACTCTGGGTCGGTTTCAACTGTACCCAAATGGGTACTAAGCATTCATCTTAGTCAGTTTGGCCACCAACCTATGTACCCATTCCTCCAGTCATTTAGGAATAGAAGTCATCCTCAAAAGCAATGTCCCATATCTTTCTTCACATCAGTATTTATTGTGCCTCACAACAAACCTTCACACTTAATGTTGTGGGGGCCAATAGATCTCATAGGTACTATTCACCTGGAAAAGGGCTGGGCCTATGGCCCAATACCCAGTCCAAGAATAAGAGCGTATCCGAGGACGATAAGCTAAGGAAGAAATGAAAACTGTACTATAGGAAGAGATAAATAATATTTATGGAGGACTTAACTGTGTCCGAGGATAATGACTATCTTGGAACCTCTGTCCGAGATGGCCAAGAACCTTCCCAAATCCTAAATATAACATATTAAAGGGACTTTGTAACAAGGGGATGGGTAAATACCAAATAAAGAATAAGGATGAGGGATAACAAATATCTGTAAAAACTGCTACCTCTGCATTAAATGCTATCCAGCTAACTCTCTGGCCGCATTAATGTGGAGGTGATGCCTGAACACTAAACAAGCAGTGTTATAACTAATAATAGAAGGTTCAAGAAGGTGTGAGATGGGACAGGGAAGCTCCCAACTCCTGACTCACACGTGGATAATGAATATGGCACAAAAACCATGATATATAACAGGAAACAAGAATAAAAAGAAGGAGAGGAAGAAAAAGAGAGAAAAAAAAGAGGGAGGTTGAAGAAATACAACAGTAGAAAGAAAGGAAGAACCCTAAACCATTGATCATACTATTAGGGCACAACCGATGATGCTTTTTGTATTTGTGTGTGTGTAACTCGTTCCCTTTAACATAATTAACCAATATCTTTTCCTTAGATTCAAGTTAGCTTTTTTTCCCACTCTCTACAAATTTATTGTTCGGGCTTTTTGGGCCTAAATCCATTCCTGTTTTGGGTTCGAGTCAAAACTGGCCCTTACAAATGTCATTGAGCAATGTCTCATTTTGCTTATAGAATAGGAGTTGTTGCATACGTCCCCTTAATTGAATTAAGGGGACAACCAGTTAGCAAGTCTTGAGAGGGGGAAGGGGGGTTTATCGCAAAATGATTCATAACATTCCTATAAAGACTCTTTATTCTGTAGAGTAAGGTATACAACCCTTGGCACTGTTACAATAATAGTGTTATTACACAATTTTCATTTCTCTCACTCTCCCATTAATTTATTGACTTAACTAACAGAGCCTCCTTGGCCAACCTTTGGGTTTATTAGGATTGAATTGAGATTTCCCTTTCTTAACACGGTGTCTTTCAAATTTCAAGAATGTTCATCACTATTTGGTCATTGACAATGTCTTGTTACGGTTCTGACTCTTCTTAAAATTTTAGCCCCTACAATAGGGGGTGAATCTAATGCATGTGTTAGCAAAATAAAAACACATAACTATTTTAATTACATCCTGAATCCTGAATGAAATCTTGACTTCAAAAGCTAAGAAAGTTATATAGCTCCCTTTCTTAAAGTCCTTTGGGGAGTCATTGTGTTGTCAATTTTTGGCCAACCAAGGTAAGTTTGCCCATACCCACCCACACGCTAGTGACATCAATGTCCAATAACGATGGATGAGCAACTAGAATGAAATTCTATGTTAGTTTTTTTATCTTTCACACTGGCCCTCTGCGTAGTCAAGAATCAAAGTGTAAATGGGTCTCCCATTAGTCTGTTTAAAAGCCAGACCCATACATAATCTCCATTCTCTCAATTTGTATTTATCAGATTCTTCCAAACATTGACGTGTCTTGGCACGATATCAAACGTGTGAAGCTATCTTAATACGTTTTCTGGTAAATTATTTTTAAATCTTATATTATAAAGGTAGTTTCAAATTAAACCATATAGTTTTAAAAGTTTTAAATTAAACCCTGAAATTTAAGACCGTTAAGCACTTATAAAATTGAACTTTATAATTTTCTTAATTTTAAATTAAACCCTGAATTTTTAAAATTGCATGAAATTAAAATTGTTCTTTTTGAGTTTGATCTGGACCTAAGACTTCAAGATTTATTTTGAAATTAAGGAAATTATAGAGTTTAAGTTGTAGCAATTTTAAACTCGAGGTTTATGTTAGAGATATCTTAGACATATTAGCCCAATATAATAGGCGCAAACCCACTTCTACTTGTACTAGTAGTTTAGAGTTTAGTCACCTATATATACTCATGTTATAGTTCATTGTAACACAGACTATTGTACTATACTCTTACATAATAAAGATGTAGTCCTTAAGGGATTTTGAACCACGTAACCCTCGTGTTCTCGATGTTCTTATTATACTTCTCCTTCTGCATCTACTCTAATATATACAACATGATATAATACTTCATATTGCTAATATATTTAACAGTTTAATTTGAAAATTTTGAAACTATATAGTCAAATTTGAAGCCATCCTCCAATGTAATTATTCCCTTATTTATTTATTTATTTAAAAAATATAAAAATAATTAATTGAAAATTTGACCTTCACAAAATTCGGTCATACAATGGAAAATCGCACTTTAATTTGTCTTTTTCGTAGTTTGAACTTTTGTAATTAAGAAAGAATGGTTTACTTTTGGGTCAATGGTTTTAAAATATGATAAGGATGAGAATCTGTAAGCGTAGGTGCTTCATGGCCTTTTGTTTTTGTCTTTTTATTTTTCATTTTTATTTTCGGGATGTAGCTTCAGGACCATTTGTGTTTATACTTTAAAAGAAGCTACTTCTTCCACCTCCAAATTATCAAAGTATTCAAGTCATTTCCTACATATGAAAACGAGTAGGGCGGTCAATTGACATGACCAATTCCTTCACTTGATAATTTCCATAAAATAAAGAAAAATTATTAGGTACTTTCGAAGTACCATAAATGTGTACTTCCTACTCTTACATAAATGATAGGTCTCACAATAAATTTAATTAGTGTGACCCACCATTCATGTGAGAGGAAGAAATACGCATATATAATACTCCAAGAGTGTACAATAATTTTCCTTCTATAAAATTTTTTTTTTTTAGAATGCGGTTAAGGTGTTCCTTTCCTTTTTATGATTTTCTCGCCATTTATTTATTGCTGTTTGACTGCAATTTTAAAAGTCTCATTTCCTATACTATTGCTTACCTACAAAGAAAAATATACTGGTTTATATATGGCACAAAAGATGACAACACCCAGCTTTAGGGCATGTTTGGTAGATGTATTTAAAAACTGAAAATTATTATTTGAAAATATTTATGGAAATACATGTTGGTGAAAAAGTGTGTGAAAATGCATGAAATGTTGTTTAAAAACTGAAAATAGTTGTTTGAAAACACAAACCAAACACCCCCTTAATTTCTAATTTCTATTTTCTTTTCTTTTTTGAGAATCCAGATTTATTACATTCTGCTAGCAATAAATCTATTTTTAACTTCAAAAAAGTTTATGTACACCAATAATTTCACGAAACATTTGACACATTAATAATATGTAAGAAAGTTAGGTTAGTAATGAACATACATGAGAGTTGGTAAAAAACTTGTCAACTCAATTATTTTGAAAAAAATTGCAAAAATTACACTGTTGCTGTCGATAACTTTACCCAATCTCTTGGAAGCAGCGGAACTTTTAGCAAGAGATAAATTAAAAAAAGCATTTCCGACAAGCAATGCGAAAAGTCAAGCCCTCTCCTTGTGAGCATAAAAAATAACAATAATAAGAAAAACTGAAAGCTGTAGTTAATTAACTCACAGCATCACTCAAATACTAGTTATATATTAAATTATTAATAATAATTTTTATGATACTTAACTCTGCTCTTCTCTCCCTCCATTCAAATTGATCCATATAGTTAAATACCATTATTATTTTTAGATAAGTTAAGTATTATTTTTAATACTAGTAAGAGTAATGTTAAAGATACAAATTTTTTTACAAACTTTTTTATGAACTGTTGATATGGTTAGTGGTTATTAGTAAAGAAAAAAAGTGATGTTAATGACGGAGCTAAATGAAAACCAATAAAAAGTTGGTTACATCAACATTTTATAAAAATGCTGTAAATAATTTGTGTTTGTAGTATTATTTTATTGATAAAGGTGGATGTTCACTCTTGCATTTTTATTTTTTTTTGGAGAAATTCACACTTGCACTTCAATCATCTTAATACATTTTTTGCTAAAATATTATTTTGATTCCTAAAATTTATCGAAAATTTGTTTTTCATTACTTAATTATTAAAAATATTTCTCTTTTTTTCTTTAAATTTTACAAAAGATCTTTTTTTTAAAAAAAAAATCCATAAACTATTATAAAATTCATTTTTTGGCCTATATTTTTGTCACTAAACTATTAATAAAACTCTTTATAAAGTTTAGGGCAAAAATTTTTTTTTTAAGGTTTAGAGACAAAAAATAAATTTTTAGTAAAATTTAGTGGCCAAAACAATATTTTACCGTACAACATTTACGAGACTTACATACTTACAGGCATCTTTTTGTTTTAGCCAGGGTTCAACTTGCTTTAATGGTTTAAAATATTAATTTATTTTTATTTTTTCTTTTATATAATTTTTAAATAATATAAGTTAATAAAAATCAACTCATGGAAAGTAACAAACTTAACATCGAACAATAGGACGGTTGAATTTTAATGAAACCACAGGAAGGTTATTAGTTTCAGCCACATTATATTTTGAATTATGTGGTATTCAGGTATTGCCCTTGCCCGTTCTAAGTTCTCAGTTGACGTTCAGCTTAATGCCATATCTATCAATCTCCCTTACCACAAAAAAATGCCGCCCTTATATTGTTCTTTTATTCCATTTGCCTCATGTGAAATGAAAGCGAGGCGTGTTCATTGTTGAAACTAGATTTTTTTCTAGAACTCTGTTTTCTAGCGTAATCCGTCAGCGATTGACTATTATCTTCACATATAGGTCGATCAGTTTTTTTTCTTTGCCATTTACTGTCAGTCATATAGGAGTAGTGACAAAAAACTGTGGCACAACTCACAAGGGTTTTGTCTTTTGTGTCCATGGAATGGATTCTCTCTATTGAAAGATGGAAAAATTGACACCAAATTAGTCATAACCAAAAAAATCAATATAAAGAGAGATCGAGTACGGTCAAAGTTAATCTGATCAAATCATATATCAAATGAAACTTCCTAGACGAGTTGTACGTTTTCACATTCTCTATTGAAACGTACTTATTATAATATAATAAATTAAAATTGAAAACGTAACAATTCTTGACAATGTCAAATCACAACCTTGTTCTCTTCCCATCTTTCACCTATATTATTGCCACCAATTACAAACACAAAAGGAAGAGAGAGAGAGAGAGAGATATGGGTGAAGAAATAGTGAAGAGAGCTCTAAACAGCTTAGGGAGAGGATTCGACTTAACTTCAGATTTCAGGCTCGATTATTGCAAAGGCAAAGGAAGATTGGTCCGTCTCAATGAATCGCAAAAAACACAACTTCAAGTCCCTGGTTTTGGCACCTTCAATGATGTCTCAATTGATATCAAATGTGACAAAGGCGATCGAACTAGATATCAATCTGACATCCTCAGCTTCGATCAGGTTTACATATATTCTTATTACCTTTCTTATAATTAACCATTCTTATAATTAACCAATAAGAACAAAAACCAAAAAAGCATGGATTTTGCTAATTTTTATCATTGTTGTTATTGTGATTGATGTTGTAGATGTCAGAATTTTTCAACCAAAGTTCTAAAGTTCCTGGGAAAATCCCATCCGGTCTTTTCAATGCCATGTTTGGTTTCCAAAGTGGTTCGTGGGCAACTGATGCAGGCAATACTAAGTTCTTGGGTCTTGATGGTTTCTTTATCATACTATTCAATGTTCATATTGATCGATACCCACTCGTTCTCTCCGATGAAGTTCGTGATGCAGTTCCGACAACATGGGATCCCTGTGCTCTTGCAAGGTAGAGTACGTATTATTTCAGCTATTCTAATTTCCAAGATAGTAATTTAGCATTAAGTATTCATTTGAAGTTTGGTTTCTTTTTCGTGTAAGTTTAAAATGGAAAAGGACACGAAACTAACACAAATGATCACGCGCCATTTGAGTGTCCCATTTCTCACATGCAACTTTGTTGGATTTGGTTCACTACTTTCTAACTTCAATGCTTTTGTTCTGCTTTTGCTTTTTAAGGTACAAACTAATTAAATTGAAATACTTTTTCCCAGAAGTAAGAACAATGACCAAGAGAAAAAAGAACAAAGAAATGTTTGTTTTCAAACAAAGACAACAACGAATTGTAAATGAAAGATGGTGGAAATTTGAACCAAAACTTGGGTCAAAACACGTATATTTTAGTCGAGGTCGGATTAGAATTTTTCATGAACCAAACTCTGAACCCGTTCACAAATTTTTATTTTGGTTGGGTCCTTAATAATTAGGCACGTATCTTTACTTTGCTTACCAATACCGACAAAAACTGGTTCAAAGTTGTACAGAACGCCAATCCGCAAATTCCATTGGGCCCATACAAAGTACCATTCTCCGTCAAGTGGGTGAAAGTTTAGAATTTAGATAGTGTATTTGCATTTTGCAATTTAGGCTCTATTATTCAACTAAGTTGAGAATCTGACTGAATAATTAAATTAACAATCATACAGTTGAATAGTGAGCGAGTATCATATTCGAAACTTAGGATATGTAGTTTTTATCAAAAGATTGCGACAATATATCTACTCTTTGTTTAGTCATTATATTAATTTCTTTTCCTTTTTTTTTTTAATTTTTTTTTTTATAGAAAACACTTCAAGTTCTACTTTTTTTTTTATTGTTAATTTTAAACCAAAAGGTTGGTTTTTTTTTTTTTTTAAATGAGAACCAAAAGGGCTCTTTGATTATGTTCCATGTCGACATTATCTCTCTCTCTCTCTCTCTCTCTCTCTCTTATTTTTATTTTTATTTTTTGAGAAATAATCAAACAAACATACAAAAGAGAGAGAATAATGTTCTAAACTTCTAATACAAAAATACACTAATCTATGTTGACTTTTCTAACAATAATACTACAAATATCATAACATTTTCACAACTAATTGATGTGGCATATTATGATTAATACAATATTACTTTTATTGGGATTACTATATACATCACTTTTATTGTACATCGAATATAATTTATGACTTCAATAATTGAAATATATTGTATCATAAAACTTATTACTTTGTGTGCTTTTTTTGGACTTTCTAAAATCACCTAATCTTTTAATTCATTTTTCCTTTGTAAACACGGAAAAAAAAGTATACATTTTGATGAATCTTCTTGACATATGAGATAGGAAGAGAAATAGACGAAACCACCCATAGAGAAGATGTCAATAAGACAACTCATACGCATGCTAGTCATAATGATCAAATCATAATAAAAATAATAGCATGGCTAATCATTTGGTACACACAATTTTCTAACTTCTATCAGTAACGTAGACATTTATCTTGTTTGACCAATAATTATTGATTATAAATTAGAATTAGTCCATAGTAGTTTAGTAAAATGTCAATACTTATCAACCACGTTAGGAATTAGCTGTCTGGACAGGTTGAATGATCTTTGTTTACATGATATAATAGCATAAAATTGAGATATAACATCTACAGTTTGGAGGTGTTTGAGTTGGAAAAACGTTTTGAATTTAGAGAGAGTTGGTCACCCAAATAGAAAAATGATTAAAAAAAAGTCTAATGTAGACAGTCACTAGGATTTTATTCATATTTAATAGATACATTATATGCTTATTAGTTGGCTCTTTGTTTAGTTTATGCTTTCTTAATCTGTAGAGAGATAATGTGTAAAATGAAAATCATTGACTTCCAAGACTATTTCAACATGGATTGTAAGCCTGCTCAATGAAATTGGAAGTTGTAAAAGTTGTAACATTTGTCAAGGAGCTCATTTTCAATAAACTAGAGCTTAAGTTATGTGCAATCTTATTATTTTAATTCATTGAGTTTTCAATTAAGTTTTGCCACCTCAACACTGTGTGTGAATGGCCAATACACATTTAAGCTCATTTTGGAGAATGAGAAATTGGGATATGTTCTTTTCTCTTGAGGATGAAACCCAAAAATTGTGTTTGTCAGGGTCATTAAAAATGATTTTGGTTTCACCAAGTTGTTTTATATTTTGTTTTTAGAATATTGTTTTATGCTGAAACGGACCTAACATAATTTTAGGGACATAATTGGAATTGAACTAAAATTAAGGAAAAATGGAGAGGACTACTAAAATTTCAAATGCTGTATCACTATCGTGGATAGGAAGCGGATTAATTGGAGTGCAAAATTACAATCCTCTCCCTCTAGAGATATTCTATTGCGTTGGCTGCTGTTTGGTGACAATCAAATTAAATATTAATTGGACATTCATTTGCCAAATTTCCAGAATGTCAAAAAGAAAAAAAAAAAAAAAAACTCTCTCTCTCTCTCTCTCTCTCTCTAATGAACTATTCTAAAAAATAAATAAACAAATGGAGTGAACTCTAGTGAATTGTGGAGTTGGCGTGCTTAAGCTTTAGTTTTTTTTTTTTTTGGTCATTGTCTTTTCTAATGGGAGTGTTCACAGTTATTCAAAAGTTTGACTATTCTCTCACCAAACAATTACACGGAAAGATTTCTTGGAAGTGGTTCCAAAATGCTAGTTATGAGTTTTGAATTCAAATTTCATGAATCTTATGAACCTTTGACTAGACCAATCCTTTGGGATTTATACCTTAGTTTAATTTATATGTTTGATTACTCATGAGATGCTAAATATGATTTTCTTTTTGGATCTCTTCCATCCAAACTGGTAGAATAGTGTCATTTAAAAAAAAATTTGGAGTGAACTCTAGCTATTGGAATGGAGTGGTCGTGTTTTAAACCCTAGTTATTATTATTATTTTTTTTTCTTTTCTTAAATGTAAGTGTTTAGAGTTATTTAAGAGTTTGACTATTCTCTTAAGTATACATCAGATAATTAAATGAAAGGATTTCTTGGGGCTGGGTGGTTCCAAATTATTAGTTATGGGTTTTGAACCCAAAATCTCATGAGGTTTTGAGAATCATTGTTAGACCAACCCTAGTTTAACTTATAAGTTGGATTCCTGAGCTGCTAAATATGCTTTTCTTTTTTGAACTTTTCCCTCCAAACTGGTAGAACAATGTCATTCTTAAAAAAAATCACACATACAACATGTTTAATCCAAGACAGCTTAATTAGAATGTGGAAGGGCTACTTAACTGGATAGGTTGGCCACAATAAGACATGGTATCCTTTACATAGTTATCTATAGGGTGGAATGCATGGTTTCCTTTACTTACATTTAATTATCTAGATTTAGATAGTTAATATTTTTATTTTATTTTTTAATTTTAATAAATATTCACAGATTCATTGAGAAATATGGGACCCACATAATTGTGGGGTTGAGCATTGGTGGCCAAGATGTAGTGTTAGTTAAGCAGGATACGTCTTCGGAGTTGGGGCCAACAGAGCTCAAAAATCACTTGGATGAGCTTGGAGATCAGCTGTTTACTGGGACATGCAATTTCTCCCCGCTGAACTCCAAAACTAAAGAGAAGGTTCTAATTTTTGTCTCCCACCAATAGAGCATTATCATCACAATTTCATTTTGTTTTTGTTTCGGTTTTGAATTTTAATCTTGTCAAAATGGGTGCTTACAGAATAAATTTCTTAAACTAATTGCAGGCACCGCAGGCTTTCAATGTCTTTGTTCCCCAACCTGTTGCTTTCAATAGCTTCTCATCCGTCAATACAAAAGATGTAGGTCCAGTTATTCCACGAGTATCATTCAATAATTGTTTGAAAACAATGATGAATACATGAATAGTGATAGTACAAGAATCACCAGACTACATTAATCAATTTGATGAAGAAAGAAAAACCAAAACATAAATGCTTTTTAGCACAAACTAGACACTACCTATTCTAGGTACCAGGTATTTCGCTATAACATGTAACATTGTTAGAAATACCATACATTTTACTAAATAAATATTATAAACTTTTGTGTCACTAAGCATAAAAAATTTATACAAAAATTTATTTATTATGTTATTGGAATGGTACTAATTGCCAAGAACATGATAATTCAACTGGTTAATACCTCATCATCTTTGCGAGTAAAGATAAACTACCAATATGTCATTGCTTTTCTATACAACGCTGGATTATTAATATTATCAATTTATCATAATATTAACATTGAAGTAGATGGCTTTTGCAGGGAATCACTGTTATATGTTACAAGAAGGGAGGTGATCCATCGGTCTCAAGCCATTACGAGTGGCTTCCAACAGTTCCATCAATGCCAGACGCAATTCACTTCAGCTTCATCCCCATAACTTCTCTCCTTAGAGGTGTTCCTGGCAAAGGTTTTTTATCCCATGCCATCAACCTCTATCTTCGATGTAAGTCTTCAACTCTCTCTCTCAATCTTCCTTTTAAAGCAAACCCTACATTTTGGGTTATTAAACTGAAAAGGCCACAGGTCCACAGTCCAGAAAATCTGGGCCTAACCGATATGGAGCTCATAGGGAAGTTGGTTGGTACATTATTGTATGCACGATCAACTTAATATTATCCAAACCACTTGAGTTGGTATTTTTTTTATTAAAAAAAAAAATAATATAGACACAATAATTATTTTACAATTATTGAGATGGTAGTTTGTAATTAGTGTAACATCACTTGCCACATGAATCACTCTAACTACATTATTATTGTACACTAATTTCATCGTGTCACTTTAGTAGTAAAATTTGTCGTGGTTTAGATTTATTATTTTAAAAAAGAAATTTTTTTATTTTTTATTTTTTTAGCCTAAACAAAAAAGATATTTAGAGAATGCACAAGACAGTAATATCTTGACATGTCATGGAACGAGTTGAGTTATTTTTTTTGAGAATCAGATCGAGTTGAGTTAGGTTGTTGCTCAACCTGATCACGTTAAATGTTAAAACATCTATATATGGTGGTTGGATGCAATCGAGATAGAAAATGGGGGACATGTGATGGGCAACGATGATTGGAAAGGGGAGGATATTTTTATATCTCCACCAAATCTAGGTGGAAATATCTAGATCTAGAACCTCCTCAAAAGCCTCCGTTAGGTTGGTTGGCTGTATCAAATTTTTGTGTGTGATCAGCAAAAAAAGTAGTCAAGAATCGGGTTAAATCGGGAACTGATCTTTTTTTGATTTTTTGATCGTTCTGGTTTTTTAAAACCATGATAATAGGCTCTTTACCATCTTAAAACACCATGAACTTTTGTCTTTTTTTTTTTTATTTTTTTATTTTTTTTTTATTTTTTATGTAATACAATAATACTAATTGATAATTAATGACTTTTTGAACTTTGTAGATTTCATTTCTCGTTCATTTTTTCCCCTATTCTTTTTTCCTTGTGCTGTTCATCTAATTCTTGTCCTTTATTTTGGCTGTAGATAAACCTCCTATCAGTGATTTACAGTACTTTCTTGACTTCCAATCACACAAGATTTGGGCTCCCATTCACAACGACCTCCCACTGTCTTCTGTCACAAATAGGGCTGCTCCATCATCGACCCTCCACTTTAACTTGATGGGTCCTAAGCTATATGTAAACCCTAATCAGGTATTTTCTTCCTTCACGTGCAATGTTTATGTCAATTAATTTCATGTATCATAACTAGGAATTTAATTGGTATGCCATGACTCAACAGGTTACCGTAGGGAAGAGACCTGTCACAGGGATACGCTTGTATCTAGAGGGCATGAAATGCAACAGGTAAATGTAAATGTTAGCTTGAAATTCATTTTCCTTCTCAATAACTCAAGAGTAAGTTATATCAATTTTCACAAAAGTTAAAGATAATAACATTTTTAACGATGAATGATAAAATGGTGATGATCTTATATGAGAATCAATAATAGCTTACCAATTTAGCGGTTATGAAAAATTTTGTGATCCCATACTTGATAATGATTAGAAATGACCTGTATCTCAGGTTGGCCATACATTTGCAACATCTATCAAATACTCCAATGATGCTTGATAACAAGATAGATGAAACATCAATATGGCGAGGATCAGAAGATATTGCCGATGATCGATACTTTGAAGCAATACAGAGAAAAAAGTTTTCCCATATAAGTACAGCGCCAGTTAAATATAACCCTGGTTGGACCTCTAACGAAGATGTTGCCTTTATTGTTACAGGAGCTCAACTTCTTGTAAAGAAACACGACTCAAAAAATGTCCTTCATCTTAGGCTCTTGTTCTCTAAGGTGTCGGATGCTTTCATTGTGCAATCAAGTTGGACACAAGTATCTTCTGGGTTTTCCCAAAAGTCCAGTCTTTTCTCTGCTATAAGTACTTCAATTTCGGGCAGCCCGTTGAAAGAGAAACAACCAGCTGTGGTGGTGGATTCTGGTGTGTTTCCTACAGGGCCTCCAGTGTCAGTACAAGCACAAAAGCTTCTAAAATTTATAGATATGTCACAGTTATGTAAAGGTCCACAGGATAGTCCTGGGCATTGGTTAGTCACTGGAGCAAGGCTGCAATTGGAGAAGGGTAAGATATGTTTACATGTTAAGTTCTCGTTATTGAACATTTGTTCATGACAAAAGAAGATATAATCAAAATTAAGAGGAAAACACATCCAATTTTACATTCAATTTTACAACATGCTGAAGTAGTCGATTGTGAAATTGAATATAAAATTGGGTGTATCATAAACTTATTCGGATAAAAGTTTATGTGGGAATGCGATGAGGAGCCTAATTACAACAATTGTAGTGTCACGTGAGTAGGAAAGTGGAACACTATACCTTCAATGTCCTCATCATGCTTTCTTAAAGTAATGTCACATGTACAAAAGTACAAGGTACGTGCTTTGTTAAAGTAGAGAGGCCCCGGTGGTTGTCACACCTATTGTATAGAAATTCGATAGTCTTCGGCCAAATTGTGAACACATTTAATTATGTGAAACACTGACAATCATTACTGTACATTCTTATTATTTTTTGGTTCTGTTTTCGTTCAATTCGTTTTCGATTCCTGTAATTTCACCAATATTATATAAAGATTTTACATTTGTGAATTTTCTTGTGCTCAAAATTTTTATTATCATCCAATTAATAATGGACAATAGTTTCATTAGCAGCAAACAATGATGTATTCACCAAAAGCATTGTAACTCAATTGAAATATTTTTGAGAGAATATGTTTAAACCCTTTAAACCAGATTGTTTAACCTAATATATTAAGGTTGTGTTTGTTTTGGCTTCAAATCACTTCCGAAAATGCTTTTCTATAAATGCGGGTGTTTGGTTGTGCATGAAAAATAAATTTTCCAGAAAATATTTTTAGTTGACCGTGTGTTTTAATGGCTTTGACCCGGAAATTGGTTTTAGTCAAAATTTTCACTTCAAACCATTTTCGGACTCACGCGCAAAGAGAGAGAGAGAGAGAGAGAGAGAGAGAAGAGAGAGCCCAGATCACGCCACGAACCCAGAGCCCAAATCACGCCTTCGACTTCGCCGATCTATGAACCCACGAACCGATCTTCGACCTAGAGCCTTCAACCCATGAGCCTTCGACTTTGTCGGTGACCCAGAACCTTCGCGCTACGAACTCGCTAACCAATCTCTCTCTCTGTGTGATTTTGATTTTTTGTGTGATTTTGATCGACCCACGAACCGATCTACATTTCTGTGTGATTTTGATTTTTTACTTTCTCTCTTTGATCTTTGATTTTTTTTGTTGTTGTTGTGGCAGTGTGGGTGGTGGTGTTTTGGTGGTTTTCCTGTTGTGTGGTGGTGGGTTTTGTGTAGGTGGTGGTGGTGGTGGAAAATAGCATTTTTCAGAATGTTACCAAATACATGAAAATATTTTCTAGAACAATTTTCATAATGCAACCAAACACTTGAAAATATTTTCCTTTCCCGAAAATAGCATTTCCGGAAAATATTTATTTTTTGGAAAATATTTTACATTGAACCAAACACAGCCTAAGTGATTACTTAGATTAATTTTTAGATATAGGTTAAAACAAATAAATTATATCATGTAAAGATGCGAAAAAGTAAATAATATTACGATATGATTACCCAGGAAAACCAATGAAACTAACCCGTTTTAAGGTAAAAATCTAGGGAGGATTTGACTTAACTATACTTAAGGTAAATTAAATCCGCTATAAGAGATTCAAAATTTTTACAAAAGATTTAACCCTAAATCTAATGCTACCTCATGTAGTAACTTATTGACACAACCACGTGCAAGTTCCGAATCCACGAACTCATTCTCTTCTTGGATTTTCATCAACACAAGCACCCTTGCTTGTGACTTTGAGATCCCGCTCAAAGGTTTCAGCAACACAAACTCTCAAGTTTGTAATTCTAGGACCACCCTTAAAGGTTTAAATCATCAGCTATTGTTGATTTTCTTGTAGCAACTTCAAATCTACCGGATCTAATGATATGAGAATGATTTCCGGTAGTGACTTAGATAGAGGAAAGCACAATACCTTTTAGATCTCACAAGAGCACATCCAAAGTCTCTCAAAAGCTCTAAAAACATAGTTAGGGTTTTCCTTTTTATACTAAAAGTGTTTCACTTGAAACCCAAAACGTTTAGGTAGAGTTTGGGCTGAAATAGAATTCTATAGAAATTTCATGTCTACAATTTTTGATCAATCAGATCTAAATTTCGATCAGTTGAATTTCACTGAATTTGAATTCTTCTTTCTGTAGGTTGTATGTTCTTGTGTTCTGACTTGTAACATCTTGAACATTGTCTAATCAAACCTATAGATCTAGGAATCTATATCTAGACAAGTTTGTGATCACAATTGCCAATTGTTCTAAAGTCTTAGAACCTAACAATTTTGGTACAATTGAAATATATTGGTGTTTTGAGTGGAGAAATATAGGGTTTAAATTCCCAACTTCCTTAACTATCAAATTATTGACCAAAAAAAAAAAAGTAATAAGAAAATAATGGTGTATTCAGCTCCAATCTTTGTCAAGGGGCTTACTCTATTAACATTTATAATGATTTAGAGAAAAGCACTACTCACATTTATGTTATATTTCAAAAGAACTACTCTAGTTATAATTAAGGCTCTTTGTAATGGTTAATAAAATTTAGGCCACCTCATTATATACCTGATGTAAGACTCATTATATACCCACACAACACAACACAAATTCAATTAATATTTAATCAATTTGGGGCATTACATCAATACTTTGAGGTGGTGAAAGTATAATTTCCTCACTAGTTGTAGGGGAAAAGTTTGTGCATTGGTGAAAGAGGAAAAAGCAACAGCTTTTCTTGCAGGGAATCGTCCACCTTAAACAACTTGAACTTGCATTGCATCTTAAGGGAAAGTAAAATTTGGTTTGGGGGCTGATCACCACCTTGACTCGGTTCTCAGCAAAGGTATGTTTTGGATTGAAGATTGAAATAAAAACACAAGTCAAGAGATAATGAGTAACCTGATTAATGGAAAGCCAAAATGATTCTTTTCTGGGAGTGAGGTATTTTATTATTTATTTATTTATAAAACAAGTGTCACTTTTTGAATAAAATTTCTCTGCCACAGTAAAGATCTCTTCAGATAATTTCTATATTATTCAATGTGATTTTTACAGGGATGT
This sequence comes from Quercus wislizeni, assembly GCA_023055345.1. Classification (NCBI taxonomy): domain Eukaryota; kingdom Viridiplantae; phylum Streptophyta; class Magnoliopsida; order Fagales; family Fagaceae; genus Quercus; species Quercus wislizeni. The sequence goes on along the minus strand of JALGQJ010000007.1, from coordinate 19,164,568 downwards.
AGAGCCTCCTCTATTATTCAATGTGATTTATAGGTCCATGATTGTCATTTAAGTAATCTATATATATAATAATAGGTGAAGTTAAGAGAAACTCAAATTAGAATTTTAATTTTGCGCCATGTGTCCTAAATTATTTATTCTTAGAGAGTTTTATTTCTTAATTTTAGAATCAAATGTGGAACTACATCATAAATATTTATTCAAGTGAGTTATTAAGTACAAAAACTAAAAAGTTTGTAAAAAAAAAAAGTGCTTCATAATAATTTTTAAAAAATGCATAATTTACAGTTTATATATAATAATATTCTTACAAAAGTTTTTAAAGAGTTAACAAAATATAAAAATAACTATCAATAGCATTTGAATTATATATATATAGGAATTATATTATGCATTTTTTTTTTTAAAGTTTTAACTTATGACGTCTGCTCCTAATTATATTACGCATTTTATTGTATATCTTTAAATGTATTCATGTATATTCATGAAGTTAATTACAAGCTAGTCTCTAATGATGATCATGTCGTCACTCGTTAGTATACAGAAGAAGAAGAATAGTGCCATTGTTTGTGCAACAAATGACATGGGCAAAACCATATATATGTATAGGAATTAAAGGTATACCCAAGGAAAGAAACTGTGGATGCGGAAAATAAATTCCGACAGATTATAATCAAGTAGGCATATCATCTCAATAATTTAATAAAACAAATAATAAGCATTTGATCTTGATCAAACGTGCATGTGCTATGTGTGTAAACTCTCTCATGTTCATAAATTTTCTCAAATATCTATTTATTGTTGCTGTGTTATTTTATATAACCAACAAAGAGTTTTTGTAAAGTGGCAAGTCTTAAAACATAAACTGTATTAAAAAAATGAAGAAGATGCATGGTAGCTAGTTTGAGACACTTTTGATAATGCATTAGCCGCAAGCTACATCTATATGGTACCCTTAAAGGTTTGGTCACAATCAATTAGTTCCTTATAATTGCTTAAATATGGGCTACTACTTGATCGATATGGGCCGCATGGGCTCACATCTTGGATCCTTAGTAAGAGCTATTGTAATTTCCTTCATTCAAATATTTCAGACTTCCACACCACGTTACCAACATGTTGCTGATATCATTTATATAAGGGGTATGAGAACTTTATTTAGTCAATTTAAGAGGATACTCAAAAGAGCTCGTCACAAATAAGCTGTCTGTAAGCACTTGTATAACTCACAGATTTTCTTAACATGTGTAATCTTATGGGAGATCCAATGCAAATCCATACAATACTAAACACACATGCTCCAATTTGTTGCCAGACTCACATTCCAAATCCTTGGTATGAGAATGAGACACCGAATGCAGATAGTAGAAATCACTTTGCACATAAAAAGATTAATAAAAAAAAGACAAGAAATGACAACAACTATCATTTTTTTTTTTATATTAAAATATTTCAAATTAAGGTAAATCACATGTTTGGCACATGAAGGTAGGATTTTTTCTTTCTATTCGAACATTTAAAAACTCCTAGTATTAAAAGACTGCGAAGACTCTTTTACCAAACAGTGTGCTAGCTAGTTAAATTGTGGGGTTGAAAACTTAAAAGCCTTGAGCCATTTCACTCCACATGCATGCATTTGATGCAAAAGCGTGATAGCACTGCCACTCATATATAAATGAACTAAAATGACGCTGCCATATGTACTTCTCTTTCAATTTGGTACAAGGATTTTAGGGAAGTCTATGTATATACTTGGAAGTGTTACTAGATTTAAGTGAGAGAAGTCTTGACACCAAATTTAGTACGAACTTTATAATGCATGCAAGTTATTATTATTATTATTTACAGGAATTTAGGTGCACAACAGTATAAAACATAAAAAGAATAGGGTTTACCACCAATGAACAGTCCACCATATGGAAATATGTACATATGTGCAATAAATTATATCCTCCTTTAACATAGAAAATCGATTTTCAATTTCTTTATGACAAGCTTCATAATTACAGCCATTATGAGTTTAATCTAATGAATGGCAAAACGGTAACAAAGAAACAAGTCAAGATTTCAGTAGCAAAACCTGCCACTCTTTTATAACTATAACTAATATGTTGCTCGTATGATGTATGGATAATGTTATAATGTTTCATGTAAATTTTTTTGGAGAATGTTAGACATATATTATAGCATATTTGCTACAAAACTTTGTTAGTAATGAGTTTAAGTAATTAATGAGCAAAAAAAAAAAAAAAAAAAAAAGAAAAAAAAAGACAAAAACAACAACAACAACAACTTTGGTGTAATATTATATAATAAAAGTTGATAAAAGCATATTAATTCATTTTATATTATTGATCTTTATTATGTGATGTAATAAAGAGCTTCATTACGAAATCTTTATTTTATTTTATTTTATAATTTCTTCATTTCTTTGTTATTGTGGTATGGCGACGCTTGTAAAGCTTGTTAAGGGGTATATTATCATCATCTATTTCTTCATCTTCAACGTTTGAAGTTTGGTTCGTCCCTATTCGTTCAATTTTTGAGCTTTCATCACTTTTTCCTTTTGTTGCATTATTTGTGTTAATCACTAACGAATTGGCATTGGATCGGAAGACTCTTGATTGGATCTTACAAAGTTTGGACTTGTGGATTTGTTGTTGCTAAGATTTTTCTTAGGTATTTGCATTCATATTAAATTTTAGTGATATGACAGTTTTTGTATGTTTATATATATATATATATATATATATATATATATATATATATATATATATATATATATTGTTAATTTAGGAATAGTGTAGCAAAAGAGTTAATATAGCATATTGGATTGTATATATATATATATATATATATATTTTTTTTTTTTTCTTCTTCCATACCTTATTGTCATTTGAAGGTGCATAAAAAATCTTAGCAACTAATTAATTTTCAAAATTATCATTCAGATTGAATTCATTCAAATGAATTAGGAAAATGCATTTTTTTTCCTAAAATTTTCTTCAAATAATGTGGGATTCCTTCTCCAATATCAATTAGCATATGAGGAATTTAATATATATTATGATCAATAGTTTTACAATAATTTAGTAATTTAAATAAGTTGTACCTCAGTTTGTTTTCGGCATTTATTTAGGATTTTCTTAGTATCTTGATCAAATATTACAAAAGTTGTTTTGTCAATTGCATTAAAAACTTCAATTCGAATCATGTATCTTAAGTAGTTTGTAATTGTATATATAATAGTTATAGTGAGATAAATATATTATAAATATCTGGAGAGTATGTAGTTAATGTGAGTGCCTTTAACCTTGGGATAGGGAGATTTGTTTATGTTTCACATTTTGCACACCAAAATGATCCTGATTGTAGGTTGACATTCTTTCCGCAAAGCATGCACGAAATGTAATACCAATCCATCATTGTATTAGTGTTGCTTATTGTTGCAATACCCTGGCAGTTTACATCCTACAATGAACTTTGAAATTAATATGTATTAGTTTTTTTAATGTAAATAATATGATGTATTATTATTTTTTCATGTAAATGATGAGTATAATTTGAAATGGTTAGCAAACCTGTTTTGTAGAATTTTTTATTCTTTAAAGATAAATTCTCTTATGAGAATTTTTTTGCACATATTTTTGGTATTTCTTGTATAGGATCATGTTTTTTACCATTCCTATCATTGAAATTTTTTAAAGAAAATATTATGTAAATGGCATTTTGTGAGATAGTACATGCTAATTATTTGACTTTTTTTGTTATTATAAATTTTAGAAATATGCAATTGTCAATTATTTCAGCAACCTTAGAAATCTCAAGATTTATATATATTTTTGTTGCATTGGTTGATGACAAAGAGAATTTGCTTGCATAAATTGCATAGAACATTCTTAATAGACAAAAGCATATTGAATTGAAATTGAGAAAAAAAAAAAGAAAAAAAAAAGGAAGACATGATTTTATGAGAATGATATTTTCTAGAAGTATCATTTATACGTGGGGGAGGAGGAAGAGAGTTTGTAAGTGTGTAAGAGTTATATTTTTGATTTACACGTGGAAAGAGTCAGACTTAGATCATAATATATAAGGTAATAACTGGGTTTTGACTTTTCCTAAGGTTTGGTCTATTTTTAAGAGTAGTTCATTTTGTAGAGAATAACATCAATATATATATATATATATATATATATATGTATATATATAGGCTGAAAGGAGCTTCGGATCCTCTGGCTTAATTGCTGAAATTCCAGAGAGTTAAATGCTTTTACTAAGGGTGAAAACCTTTTTCACCGAAAGCAAATAGTAACTCTGGAAAGTAATGTCGGGTACTGTTCATGAATGGTAACTTTTATTGTTCATGAATAGTGTCTTGTCTTTTGTCTTTTAGTGGCGGTTGGATGCGGGTATTGTTCATCAATAGTGACTGGTGCTGTAGATGAATAGTAACTTGCCTGAAATTTTGTTCTGAATAGTGACTGGTGCTGTAGATGAATAGTAACTTGCCTGAAATTTTGTTCTGAATAGTGACTGGTGCTATTCAGGTTAACTTAATCACTATCCAAATTGTAACCATCATAAGGATCCTGAGAGTCCAGGAATAATGGGTCGAAACGACAGTGATTAATAGAAGTTTCTGAAGAGGCAGGAGAAACCTTCTCCTGACTTTAGTTGTTCTGACTGGAGAAGCAATTGCTTTGCAAAATCTTTTAATTCTTTGCTAGATTTTCTAGCGACTTGGATGGAGTCTAAGCTAGTCTGAGATCTTGATTTCTGAGCAATAGCTTTCTGAATTGGAGGAGGGAAGTCCTTATGGAGCTGACTGATGACTTGATTAATCCTAAGGCTATCCTACCACTTTATTGAGAATTCCTTGTTTTAATAGATTTTTATAAATTGCATAGGACCACATGCTAATCCAATGGATCCTGTATTTGATAGTCATATGCAAAATTGTTAGAAACTGGGAATTGTGTTTGTTGGCTTGAAACCTGGAGCTAAAATACCTGAAGGCATCCTGTAGGGGTTCGAGGAAGATCTAGGGTACTGATCCAAACATTTCCCACCACTTAAGGAACCATGAAGGTATTAGACTGGAGAACTTATTGTCAAACATTAAGAATCATGAATGATCAAAGTTCTTGTTTTGGTAGAAGAGGACTTTCTCAAAGGCGTCCATATAGTCATAATAACTATAATAGAGATTTGAACTTGTGAGAGATTTGAGATCTGTGAGAGTTTTGAGCAAGGAGGGGTGCCTTGCCCATTCTTTGCTATTAGCAAATCCTGTGATGATGAACTTGTGGTAGAGGACTATTAAGGGGTCCCCTTTGTTCATGATGTTTTCTATTCGAGCAGACTTTTGTTGGACGAGGATGCTCTTATAGAACTTAATATTTTTCTCTGGGTGCTTTGGGAGGAAATGTCATTCTGGGGGCAAGCCTTCCATGGCCATAGCCAATGGATCCCAAATATGAACTAAATGGGGTTCAATATAAAAGATGTCCTGGACGAAGGGTTTCTTAACATAAGAAGACCTTCCTTTTTTGGATGGGTAGAAAGAAGGCTTTGGGGACTGTATGGGGGCTAAAAGGTTCTTCTACTATGTATAGGGTGATTGCCTTAGTTGTTGGGGTGCCTAAGGCTGAATTGTAACTGGGTTGACCATGGGATGGCCTTTCGTAGTTTGGTTTTAGGATTGTGGAAACCAAATAATGGTTAGCTATGGTTGACAGGGGGACTGGTACTAAATGGCCAGGGCTCTTTGCCTGATTAGTACCACCAGGGGATTGCTGTTTAGGCAACTTTGGGGGTTAGGGTTGTGCTGATCTCTTTTTGGACATTTTGGTTTGGACTTTGCAAAAACTCATTGGTAAGGAAATCAGGGATACTGTTTTGGGTTCCTTCTATGAATTCTATATCAAACTCAAAAACTAAAAGGATGGCTTGCCAACATGCAAAAATTTGTTTTGATGCAATGTTTTGAACATCTTTTTCTAAAACATGTTTTGCAAATTTACAATCAATCCTTATTAAAAACTTTTGATTCAAAAGATCACTTTGAAATTTTGAAATGCATAGTACTATAGATAAAATTTCTTTTTTAATAGTACCATAATTAATCTGAGTGGGAGTCCATATTACCGAATGGAAACAGATGATTTGTTTAGGGGAAGTGGAATTAACTCGTTGGAGGAGAATGCCACCATAACCTATGTTAGAGGCATCTGTCTGAACAATCTTGAAGGAATTGACTGAGAGAATTCCTAAGCAAGAGAGAGTCTTGACATATTTTTTGATTTCTTGGATGACTGCTGTATGAGCTAGAGTCCAAGGGGATGGATTTGTTCGAAGTCTATCAAAGAGAGGTTTGTATTGCTGCCTGAGATTTTGATAGAAATCTGAAATGTAATTGAGAGATCCTAGAAATCTTTGAAGCTGGGTTTTATCTAGGATCTGATCTGGGAACTTTTCAGCAAATTGGATAGCCCTATCTATAGGTTTGATGACACCATGATGAATATCAATCCTAAGAATCGAAACTTAGTTTGAAAAAGTTTGATTTTTGGGGCTGAAACAACAAGACCATTGAGCTTGATGGTATGGAGAAATGCTCGTAGGTGCTTCCAATGTTGATCCAAGGATTTTGAAAAAAATGAGTACACCATCGATGTACATAATTGCATGACTGGAGAATGGATTGAAAATCTCATTCATGATATTTTGGAACTCAGAAGGTGCATTTTTGAGACCAAAGGGCATCACGTTCCATTTGTAATGTTCAAAGGGTGTGGTAAAGGCTGTCTTGTACCTATCAAACTCTCTAATTTGTATCTGCCAAAAACCACTCTTCATGTTAAACTTGTTAAAAACTACTGCTCTGCTAAGCCTATTGACTTAGTCTTTTTTGTTGGGGATTGGGTACCTTACCCATTCTAAGACTTTGTTAGGGGGCTTGTAGTTGATGACTAGCCTGGGGACACCTCTTTCTATCTCAACATTTTTCTAGACGTAAAAGGTTGGACAAGACCATGGTGATCTAGACTTTCTGATTTTTCCCTTTTTAAGGAGATCCTCTATTTTTGCTCTACAAATATCCATGAGTTCTTGGTTCATTTGGATAGGTCGAGCTTTGGTAGGGATATTCTTTTCCTTAAAATCTTTGACATAAGGAAGAGTCACCTCGTGTCTCTTTCTATGCCAGAAAGCTGTGAGTAGATCAAAGTAGACTTCCTGCTTAAGTTTTTCTTTGAACTTTTAGACCTCAACTTGGATGTCTTTACAAGTTAGTTATTCCTTAGCTTTCTTGTATTTTAAATCATCCTTAAGGTGCTTAAGATGCTGAGTATTGGCACTAATCAGGTTTAAGGTCTTGGAGACTGAAACATCCTGGAGGGAACTAATTTCTCTAAGTTCAGGGCTCCTAAGGAATTTAAACTTGATTGGCTGGCCAAAGGGATGGTTAGTAATTCCTTCGTTATCTATTATAAAAGGATATAACAAACACATGAATGAGTTTCCTAATATGACCCTATCTGTCATATTCTTGACAAGGACAAATGTTGTCTTGAAACATGTGTTGTCTTGGCAAACATGGGCTTTTGGGATTTTGAATTCAATTTGCATTTTTCTGCCACTTGTTGAAGTTATCTTTCCCTGGTCTTTCTAAAGTACTTGGAGGGAATGATTCCTTCTTAAATGCAGTTGAGATCAGCTTTTGAATCTATTAGAGCAATAACCTCAAATTCAAAATCTTTGCTGATGATAATCCGGACCTTGGAATGCCATTTCTGGAAGTTAATCCTACTGATGGTTTCTAAGAAATTCTGGGCTAGTTGTTCTAAGACCATGTCAGCTATAGGGTTAACTGATTTATCTTCATCATCAGAAGGGTTCTGAAATGAAGGACCTTCATCATTGCCTTGATGAGAAGTGTTTTCCAAATGTTTTAATCTCTGATCAAGGAAATTGTGATCAACTCTAAGAATGGTTAGTTTCTGCTTAAGGGTTCTAACTTCAGATTTTGTTTCCTCGATTTCCTTTTGAAGGTCGTTGACTGTAACTTCCTTCTTGTTTTTGGTAAACCTATTGTAGATTTTTTCTAGGTCTACTTTGGGTTCTTGAATCCTTGGTTCGAGTTTACTAGTTTCCCTAACTAAGGTTTTATGGAATTTACTAAGCTTCTGAGCTTTGATGATAGGGTCTTCGATCTGTTCTATGGGATCTAGGATAAGCTATTCTTGCTTGTTGAGAACGTTGATAGTTTTGTTCCTACAACAACTATCCTTGCATGCTATAGGGGCATCTGGGCCACTAGAGGTACTTGAGGAGGCTTTAGAGGGTTCAGAAGATGACTGGTTTAGTTGGTAGATCTCATTGTCGTAGGAACTATCGGATGACTCACTTTCAGTGTGGTCAAGTTCAAGGAGTTTGAGGATCTCTTCTTTACCGATTTGGTCATTGACAAGGGTGTTGATAAGAGATTTGGCCTTATTTCTACACTCTTTTCTGAAATGACCTCTTTTTCCACAATTAAAGCATTTTGCTGGATGCTCTTGGTGTGGAATTTCCATGTTTACTTATGGATCTGGATTTCTTTCCTTTTTTATAGAAATCATTATCTTTGAAGTGGCTATACTTCTGTTTTCTATAAACTTGGATGCTATTCTTTTCCTATGGAATTTCTCAGAAAAACCTTTCTCTCTGTGTTTGGATTTTCTCTTGGATGGGGTTATGGGAGGTAAACCATACTGTGTACAGAAGTTTCCTACTTCATACTTGGCTTTGCTCTTGCTAGCCTGGCTTTGGGGCTATGGGGTTAGGTTATCATAATCACCTTTATCTTCAAGCTACTGGATCTAACCTTAGATCTAAAACAGGGTATACTCATAAAGATGGTTGCCTTCTTGTGCAAACGCAGATAAACTTTTCGCCAAAGAGTCTGGGTAAGCCATTGATAAACTTCTTCTTCTAGAATGGAGAATTACAATCGCTTCCGTGCATGACTCTAGTGGTAAAGACATCTTCATATCATCGGTAGTCGCCAAGGGTTTTACATCTAAGGTTACTCTACTGGTCGTAAATCCTAGATGTGATGTTGCTAGGTTTCCTTACGAAGTGTTTCATGATCGTATAGATCAAAGATTATGATAACCTAACCTATGGAGATATCTCTAGTACCATTCGTAGTGAAGGAATGAAGATGTGCAGAGATATGAAGATACAAAGCCAGGCTAGCAAGAGCAAAGCCAAGTACGAAGTAGGAAACTTCTGTACATAATATGGTTTACCTCCCATAGCCCCATGCAAGAGAAAATCCAAACACAAAGAGAAAGGTTCTTCTAAGAAATTCCATAGGAAAAAGTACAGCCACTTCAGAGATAATGATTTCTATAAAAAAGGAAAGAAATCCAGATCCACAAGTAAACATGGAAATTCCACACCATAAGCATATATATATATATATATATATATATATATATATATATATATATATATATATATATATATATAAGCAGAGATCTCTTGTGAAAGTGTATGAGGTCTTGCTATATGACGCTCTAATTTTGCATTTAATACTTTTTTTTTTTACCTCTTTTCATTAAGGTTATTTTATTTTATTTTATTATTCTTTTACTGTTACTTAGAAGTTCATGTTAACTTATTTTTCTATTATCTCATTAATCTATCATTAATTGTTTAAGCTTACATCACACATTTCTCTTTTTTTTTTTACATCTTTTAGCATTTCCACCATTTTACTAATAGTAGTAACTAATCAGATAAAACCATGGGGAGAGATGGAGAGATAGAGAGACCCAAATATGTATAGATTGATTGATTAAAAAATTCATCTCTCATCAAAAGTCGTGTGGTATGTGTCCTGGGAAAGCCATTTTGGTGTTCTTATTGGAAACATATATTTGATGTAATAATAATCATGAACCTTGGAAGGATAAAAGAACTAGCCAACCACTTTTCATGGCGGCCACTTTAGTATTATTATTTTTTTTTTTTTGGGGTTTTGTACCTTAAAACCAGCAAAACCCTAGAAGGGTTCGACCCATAGTATGAGTCTCGTACTTAGTTACTAGCTACTAACAATCTGAGTTCAGAAAGGAACAACATAGTCTAGTGGATCGTTTTAATGTTTTATATTACATGAAAGCGATTAAATGTGTTGGAAAAGAATAAATAGAAATGATAAGAGAGGAAAGAATTTTTAATTTAATTAATTAATTAATTAATTTATTTATTTATTTATTTTAAGTCTGAGATCTGATACGTAAACACTTTGGAGGCACTCCATAGATCAAATTATTCCATTATGTTTTATATATATATATATATATATATATATATATATATTTGTTGTCATTTAAGATTTGAATGAGCTGCTGAAAACAACAGCTGTGATTTAGATTATATCCTTTGCAATCACCACAAATGTTTAATTATCGTTTATCCTCAAAAGAACAAAAACAAAAATGTCTGATTTAAATAACTTTTGTATTTAGGGATCCAAAGACTTGTGTTTATTATTTTTATTCCCACAAAAATCAAAAGGTCAGGAAGAGGGCACGGAACATATGATAATACTATATGAGCTTCCCATCTTGTCATTTTTCGCTGTTAATTGATCTGAAAAACTACATCTTTTAGTTTACACTTTACATCATTGCTTACCTATCAGATGCAATATAAAACTGTGGTCCATGCAATAAATCGGAGTATATATATATATATACGTACAGTGGTCCACGCAATTAATAAATTTAAAGACCTAGTAGGTTTCCGTACCTATTTAATTTTAAAAATAATGTTTCATTTTATCACATGGACAAGGGTTACTCCTTTTTTATGGAAAAGAGGACTTTCTTGAATTGAGAAACAAAAAACTATCAAAGGCTAGCTTTTTTTCAGAACAAAGGGGACAGCTACCCTAATCAAAAGAATCAAAAAATTCACAAGTTAGAGACCACTTAGTTAGGAAGTGAGCTGTCATATTAGCTAGCTTAGGAACCCAAAAGATAGACACATTAGAATAAGTACTCCTATATTCATAAAAAAACGATTAGGTTTTTCTAAAAAAGAAAAAAGAATAAGTACTCCTATGATCTAGGTTACTTCTAGCCTTTAAAAAAAGTACTCCTATGATCTAGGTTGATGGTTGCCTAGCACTTAACATTTTCTCAAAAAGAGGGAAAGAGTAGAGTGGAGAGAAGATTGGAGCATCGAGGCAAGAAAGAAACTTTGATAGATGTTTTTAAACATCCTCTAATTCAGCCTTAGGAACAAGATATAAGTAAAAACAGAGTCAACTAAAAAGAGAGAAAACAGCAACAAGTTAGAAACATGATAGATGTTTCCAAACAACTTGTAATATATAATCTCACCCATCAGCTGAGAAATACACCGTTTGGTTGCTGATTTGCTGAGAAAAAGTAGTGAAACAGAAAGAAAGCATTGTATCTTTGGATTTTAAAATTTTAAATACCAAAAAAACTACACTCAAATTAACAATTTAATAACGAAAAAAAAAAAACAAACCCATAAGCTAGACCAAAATTCATTTTCTATTGGTTAGGATTTATATGCTCAAGGGTCAAAGATGATTTTTTTTTTTGAGTGAAACTTATTTCATTGAAAAGTTGACATTTGAGGCTTCATAATGAAAACAAATTCGATCAAATTTGGATTTGAAACAAATGAAATATAACAATTATTTGAAGTTGGCATGATTGTGTTGAATCATAGAATTTCGATAGAGAATTTCGCTGTAATTTGGAGTTCGAATTTTGATGAAAGAAGGGCTTCCACTATGTGTTTATGAAATTTTGTGTTCCTATATAAATCAAAACTAAAAACAAACATACACATATATATAGAAAATTAGGCCACAATTTGTGCCATTCAGTGACAAAACCTTTTGACTTCTCCTTGTGCTTTATAGAAAAATTATTATTTGTTGTTGCTCATCTTATGATCTCAAAGAAAGTGTTTGATTTTGCGAAATTACAAAACTCTATTCCAATAAGTTTACTATAGAAAAAACCTTCAAGGAGGTGCCTTTGGTGCTCTAGAGGTTCTGGTTCGTGTGGAGTAGATTAATCGGAATTGAAAGATTCCAAATATTTTGGAATTACTGCGGTGGAGAGACAATCGAGTCATTTGCAGAGATTGCATATAGGGTTTAAGTTACAAAGATTTTGTGAAAGTCCAAACTATTTGTAAATATTTCTTCATAGTAGATTTTATATGGGACTATCTCATAAAGTTTCTATCGGCTAGCCAAATATTTCCTCAAGTCAAATAAAAAGTTATTTTGTATTATAAAACGGATAAAAGTTACAATATATATTGTAACTTGAACTCAATTTTATATATATATTAAACATATAAAATTTTGGGTTGAGAAATTCATAATTTAAAATAGTTACCAGAAGCACAACAAGTATTTATTGTTCTCACCAACATACTTAGCAAGCAAGTTATCTGGAAACTCCGTTAACACAATGCATTTTGATGATGCCAAAATCGTCAGTAAGTCACACAATCATCACGTGCTTAAGACAATATCTGCACAACACACATAAAGAAGACCTTAAGAGAGTACTGGTGTGGTACTATCTGAATACCCTCAAAATGTCAAATTAGAAAACTTTCACAACTCTAGAGTGCTAAAACTGGGGTAAATTATGCGTACTTTGGTTTGTGAGGGTTTTGAGGTTTTATAGTAGCATTGGGTTGACATCTGTTCCTTGGCATAGAAGGCCTTTCCTTGTAGGGAAGATCTTCATGAATGTGTGTATCTTACAAGATCCTTTCCTTGTAGGAATCCCCTTGATCAGGGTTAATCATGGGGTACAAGATGTTTCCTTATATACTCATGTGTGGAGTCCAAGCAAGGCTATGTCAGACCCATCAGAGGTTTACTTATCCATTTAAGCTTCCTTCCTTTAGCTTCTTATCCCCTCAATGCATTTTGGTGGTCTTATTCAGGTGTCATTGATCTCGAGGCACAGCCATCGGCCTTGAGGTGGAATTGTCGACTTTATGATATCGCCATTTATGTCTATGAACGCATAAGTAAGGTTGACAGGTTCACTAGGGCTGTCAGCTTTGCCTTATGTGACCGAGCTTATCAAACTTCCAGAAATACCTTTATCAGCTGCTCCCTACTCCATAGCTTCGTCGACTCTAGCTTATGGGTTATGGAGTTTGATTTGTAGCTCTTTTTTTTTTTTTTTTTTTGAAAAAAGAAAAGGGGATTTATTGATGGTTCCTTGAGTAGCCATTATTAAATCCTAGAACATATGGTACAAGCTAGTTGGCCTCGTATCTGAACAAGAGCGTCGCTTCATCTCCCATGCATTTTTCACCTTATATATATCTCACCTCCTCTCCTCATTTCTTTCATTTCATCATTGCTGATCTTAAGAGAGAGAATTCATCATTTTGTCTACCTTGCTTCTGTCAACTTGCTAATCTCATCGCCTTTGCTGCCATCATCTTGTTGAGGCTGTCACTTCTCAAGGAATCGTCTACTAACTTTGTAAGCACTTTTCTTTTCTTTTTTCATTCTATCTTTTATTTTCATTTTTTCTAGTTGGTCGTTAATTTTTTAGAGAGGTCGTCAAATTAGGTTCTTAGAATACATCTGTCACTTGTAGGTGAATAGATGTCTAGAAAAGCGACGAGTGAACAGTCATTAGTCCGTGAGGGGGCGGGCTAAGACGAAGTCTTCCAATCAGGTCACAAGCTCGAGGAGAGCTTTTCTTGGTTGTTAGAAAGGGAAACATCCGCCCATTCTCCTGACAACGAAGTGGAAAGTTATGGAAAGGAAGGTGAGGAAGAGAGAGAAAAGGGTGAGGATGAGGGTGATGAGGGAGGAGAGGAGGGAGAGGATGAAGAGGACGAGGGTGAAATTGATGGGAGAGCCTCTGAAAAATGAAGGTCTGGAAGCCCCAAGGATGGCCATACTCGTCAATTTATTCTCCCCAAAATGTGGACTGTCAACGACTTTAAGCTGACGATGACGGCCAATATCTTTAAGAATTTACGGGACTATTATCAAATTCTCGACCATATCCCAACCGTCTCCCTAGGAAGTTTGAGAAGTGCTACTCGAAGAAGATCGCGGATGTTGGCATGTATGATGCCATGTTTACAGCAGGATTAAGGCTACCACTGATGGCATTGCATCATCAGTTGGCCAATTTTCTTGGACTATTCATCAGCTAAGTTGCTCCCAACGCTTGGAGGATATTCATTGGAGTTGAGATCCTGTGGGGTTGTGTTAGTGGTGGGAATCGTTAGCTTTTGCTGGATGAGTTCTTTTGGTGCTACAGACCCTAGCACGTCATCTCGTCTCAAGGGATATACCATTTTGTTGTGCGGAAGAAGGAGCTTAGACTTGTGTCAGATATGCCTAATTCTAATAGGAATTGGAAGGGCAAATATTTCTTTGTCCAGGGGATGGATTGGGTATGCCATCCAGAAGAGTGGGTTACAATGCCTCATGGCTTCGACAATACTTGGGGTATTGTCAAAGATTCAAGTTTAGCGCGCTGTCAGTTTTCCCTTTTTACTTCTTTCTCTGTTTATTTGTTAAGTATTTAATGTTGTCATTCTTCTTTTTCAGCTAGTGTTCGTCCATGCATAACTAACGAGCAGGAGTCTTTTATATGATGGGTTCTTGAGATTCCTTTTGAGGAATGGAAGTGCAGGGACTTAATCACTCTTGATACTTGCACGCCTATTGTGGTGGTTCAAAGCCAACACTTGCAACATGTAGGTTGAATAGTTCTTCCCCTATTACTTATTTCTTTCCGTCATTTCCTTGCCGTCTGTGTTTAACTCCTTTCCTTTGTCCTTATAGAAATGGAGGCGGCAAGAATGAGGGCATCGATGAGGGCATCAGTTGTGGTGCATAAGAAGGAGGAGAAGAAGGAGAAAGGGAAGGAAGGAGTGTCCTCGTCGGCCCTTAAAGTCATCGAGAAGAGGGTGCCTAAAAGGAAAGCTAATGGGAAGGAAGACCATCCTTCTAAGAAAGCATCGGTCATCCTTGGGGAGAAACAGCCCAAGAAGCTGTCGCCTCCCAAGTCGAGCCATGTAATTGGCAAAGGCTTAATGACGATGTCGGGCCCCGTCAGCTAGGGAACCCGTCGTCTTCTTATGCATAAAGGATACGCTGTCGAGATGGTTGAATTAATCATCAAGGACACAGACGTGGATCCTTGTGTTGAGCAAGAGATGGAGGACTTGGGAGCGTCAGGTCTTTTTGACTTTGACTTCTCCAGGGTATGTTCTCCTCCTATACAATTTTACTTTATTGTTTATTCGTTAGTTGATGATTGTGTTCCATTTCCAGGCGTTGGTGCACATGAAGGCGCTCCAAGATAGGTGTGTTGCCAAGTGTTGTGAAATTTTAAAATACTCGCAAGTGTACGAACTGTACTGAAGTATAGTTGGACAAAAATGAGGTCGAACCCATAGGGACTTGAATGAACATAGGAAAATTAATTAAAACTTAACCAAATTAATCATAATCTAGTTTAATAAAAATTGGTTGTTTGCAATTAAATAAACTAAACAAATAATTAAACTAAGCAAAGATATAATATAAAGCAGTAAAGAGATGTAAATAATCTAGAAAAAGGAATTAAGGTTTTGGAATCCACCTTGTAAGTCATATCAGCATATATTTATGATCATTAATTTTTCCCAACCACTACATGATAATCTAGAAATCAATCTTGCTATCATGGAAAATATTCTCATTAAAATCCTTATTTTAAAAATCAAAAGCATGTTCTTCTTCGCTTTTTAAGTATAAAACCAAATCATCAATTGTATCTGTAGCCAAACAAATCACAAGATATATCCAATTCTAAAAATCAAATCATATATTGTATCCATTAACAGACAAATCACAAACGATATCCAATTTTATAATCAAGAATTAATAAACCAAGCATTCAATTAATTAAGACAAATCCTAAATCATGAGAAAAACATGATTGAACTCATATCTAGAATCTCATCTTAGTCAATAGATATGAAGCAAGAACAATTTAATCATTAAAGAACAACTATTGTGGGAAAAATCAAATCACATAAATATTAATGATAATCTTTAACAAGGTTTCATCCTCAACCCTAATTATAAATTTAGCTACTCATGGTAATTGAAATAAAACACAAGAATAAAATACTAAACATTAAACTATACAAATAAAATAAAACTAACTGTCATGGAAGAAAACCAAAGAAGTAGCCGCAGCTCTCTATGTTCAGCCCCCAACTCTAGCACTAGCCTCCTTGAATTTTGCCCTAAAGAGCCTTTAAATAGGTAAAGGAATCCTATTACAAGCACGGTTTTGAAACCCGGACCGGACCGTACGGTCCGACCGGAAAAACCGTGAACCTCTCATCATCACGGTTCTTTAAGCTTAAGAACCGGTCTATGTCAAAAAAACAGGAAACCGTTCGAACCACGGTTCAACCACACGGTTTTGAGAACCGTGATCAAACCGCTTCTCACAGTTCCCTTTGAATTTGAACCTAAAAAAAATAAGAACACAGAAAAACAAAAGAAAAAGAAACACAACTGTTGGGAAGAACAAGCCGATCTGACTTTGCTTCACTCTCAAAAAACGTCTCAAATAATCCAAAAACAAAACAAAAAACAAAATCCAATTCTTACAATAAAGTTGAATAAAAAAAAAAAAAAAAAACAAGCCGATCTGACCCAGTCTGGTGGTGGGAAGGAGGATGAATGGCAGTGGGGCGGCGGATGAGGTAGTGCTGGTGAACGCTTCATCCTCTGCAGCTGTTTCTCCTCCTCCTTCTTCTTCTTCTTTCTTCTTTTTCTCCTTCTCTTTCTTTTGTCCGTCTCCACTTTCTCTCTTTTTAGTTTTTGTATTTTTTTTGTATTTGTGTTTTTCCAAAGCCCCTCCACGTCCACGTGATTACATTGGAAAGGCAGAAGACTTTCAGCCATCCATTTTTTTCACCTTCCCAACATGATGTGACAACTCCCTTAATTGTTAAGTATTTTTAATTAATATTTACAACTTTTTCAAAGAAAAAATCTAATACCCAAAATTTGTCTCAGCTTTTTTTGGTTGTAATCCTGATGAGAGAGAGAGAGAAGGGAATTGAGAAAAAATAATGAGTTTATATATAAATGATAGGTATTCAAATTTACAATTATGTCCAAAAAAATATAAAATTGTGTGATTTTAAAATTATTTTAATTTAAAACTATTAAATAATTTAAAATTTTTATTTTATTTAATATAATATAAGTGTCCTTCTAATTAGTATATTATTATTACTATCACAAGTTTAACTAATCAACATATAAATAAATAAAGAATATCATATCTACCTTTACTTAGTATTTAATATTTTTTATTTGTTTTGGGAAAGTTATGATATAAAAAAATACATTTTAAAGATAGATTTCTATATTTAATTTAATTATTTTAGTTAATTTTTATATTTATACTAATTTAATATAATTATTTATATTTAAATAATTATTAAATTAATTATGACGTCATCACGGTTCGATCCCGGTTCGACCTCGGTCCAACCTCAAAAACCTTGAACCTCTCCCTTTTACCGTTCATTGAACGGTCCGGGTTTCAAAACCTTGATTACAAGTTGAATTCCCGTTTGGAGAAAATCTCAGATTTTTAGGTTTCAATTAACCGAAGGTTTTGGCCCATTTAGATTCATAATTAGGACTTTTGGTAAACTACAAAGTTGTAGCCCTTTAAGTTAACTTTCCAGTCCAACTTGAATCACCTCTATTGTACATCTGAGCTGAAAGTTATGCCAAAAATACTAACTAATGTGCAGGCTGAAATCCTAATCCGAATTGGAATTGGATTTAGTGCAAATTTCCTTTGATTCTTTGCTCCAATTGGACTTAAATTTGATTGGGTTGGTCTTCTCTTGAATTCTTGCCTGGCTGGATTTAAGTTGGCTTGATTCAATTGGCCTAGCCCCACTTTGCATGTAAATCCCTTGTTACCTACAACACAAAGATATTATATAATCAATCACAAAATAACATAAAAGTAAAGCTAAATACGTAGATATGTGAGTACTTTATTGTATATATTTCATGCACATCACCAAGGAGGGGGTAATCAGTCGTCTTAGGAAGCGCAATAAAACCTTGACCAATGAAAAGGATCAATACAAGGATGGCCTTCATCCTCTTAACAAGGAGGTGACGAAGTTGAATGAGAAGTTGAAGGAGGAGACCCATTAGCGGAAAAAGGAGCAAAAGGTGCGACCTTGGAGAAGGAGCTTACGGCTCTCTGCGGGCAGGTAGAGTTGGTCAGGGCTGACACCATTATAGAATTCAAGGCTTCACAGCCTTTCATTGACGCCTATGTTGTCTACTATGGTGACAGGTTTGAGGATTGCTTGAAGCAGGTCAAGTCCGACTACCCACACTTGGATCTATCCAAGGTCACCATGGATGATGCCTTACCGTCAACCTCTGCTAGTGACCCCATCATTGAGGAGACCGACGACTCCATCGAGTCAAAGCGAGATCCAAAAAATGATGGTGTTGTTCTTGCTTAACCTGCTGTAGAGAAGTCTGTCACTCCTTTGATCTCGTCCATTGAAGCTCCTTAAGATGCTGAAAACCCTACTCAGGACGCCCAGGATCCTCCTTCCAAAGACTACAAGAACCCTCCAGTTCAGGATGTCTAGGACCCCTTGGTTTAGCTTTTTATTTTTTAATGGTAATTTGTTTTGTATTTCACCTAATTTTCAAACAATATTATGAGCCTTTCTATTTTTGGGCCTTGCTTGTAAATAATTTATTTATGGTACATTGTTATTATTTTATATCCATCACTTTTAGCATATTTTTTCCATATGTTCTTTTTTCTGAGATATGCGTATGTCCGTCTGGTTCTGTGTACATGTGTTAGGATGTACTTGTCTCCCAAACGACTTTGTGGATATTTGGGGTGAACTTGTCTGCTTTTGTGGATTTGTTCACCTTTAGGCATGACAGTGAACTAGTTCTATTTGAGGACCTAATAACAAATCCATCCACCTGTGGGCTTCATAATAACCTCGTCCACTTGTGGATTTTATAAATTCCCCCACTTGTGGACTTGATAATTTTAAGGCATCCTCACGGGATGAACTCATCCACTTTGTTGACTTAATAATGAACCCGTCCACTTGTGGACTCGAATAATGAACTCGTCCACTTGTGGACTTAAATAATTTCAAGGCATCCTTGTGGGATGAACTCGTCCACTTGCGAACTTAAATAATTTCAAAGCATCCTTATGGGATGAACTCATCCTCTTGTGGTCTTAAATAATTTCAAGGCATCCTTATGGGATGAACTCGTCCACATTGTGAACTTAACAATGAACTCATCCATTTGCGGACTTAATAATGAACTCGTCCACTTGTGGACTTAGTTATAAAAGTAGTTTTGTAGAGACAAAGGTCATATCTGAATAACTCCTTTTATTATGATAAATGTGTGCATAAGTAAAAAATGGTTCTTAAAAAGGATAAAAACCTGCCCTTTGGGGCTTAGAAAGTATTGTAGGTAAAAAGAAATGAGGAGTGTCGCTCTTCATGCTGTCATCTATTGGTAGTATTTTTTGAGATTCTTGGCGTTCCATAGGCAGTGTAACTTTTATTCGTCTAATGTATCCAGGTTATAGGTGCCTTTCCTCTACCATAACGTGACTCTGTAGGGTCTTTCCCAGTTAGGTCCGAGCTATCCCTGGGAGGAATCTCTCGTGGTGCTTGTTACCTTCCTTAGGACGAGATCCCCAACTTAGAAGTCCCTATGTCTGACTCTGGAGTTGTAGTGTTTGGTCATGAGGTCCTGGTATCGTGTTAGTCTTTGTTTAGCCGCCTTCTTGACTTCGTCCAATAAATCAAGCTATAGACGCATGGCCTCGCTGTTCCTTCTTTCATCATAGTTGTCCACCCTATAGCTTGTGAGTCCTACTTCAGCTGGGATAATGGCCTTGCTTCCGTGTGCTAGTCGAAATGGCATTCATAGTCTCCTATAGGTGTTCTGGTTGTTGTCTTGTATACCCATAGTACGCTTGGCAACTCTTCTAGTCATATACCTTTTGTCCCTTCAATCCGATTCTTGATGATTTTAAGCAAGGATCGGTTTGTGACCTCAATTTGTTCGTTGGCTTAAGGGTGGGCGGGGCAGGAGTAGTGGTTTTTAATTCCCAATTGTGAGCAAAATTCCCTAAAAGAGTCGTTGTTGAACTACTTCCCGTTATTTGAGACTAAGACTTTAGGGATCTCGTATCTGCAGATGATGTACCTCCAGACAAAGCCTCACACGTTCTTCTCTGTGATGGTGGCCAAGGCTTCAACTTCTACCCATTTGGTGAAGTAGTCTATGCCAACTCTTATGAATTTCAGCTGTCTCATTGCTATTGGGAATGGGTCTATGATGTCCAATCCCCATTGAGCTAAAGGTCATGGGGACGTCATTGGGGTGAGCTCTTCTATCGGCTGTCTAATGATGTTGCTGAACCTTTGACATTTGTCGTAGGCTTTGACATATGTCTGGGCATCCTTCTGCATAGTAGGCTAGTAGTATCCTGCTCGAATCAGTTTGTGTACTAACGACCGTGATCTTGAGTGGTCCCCGCAGATCCCTTCATGGACTTCTCTCATTATATATTTCGCTTTTTCGGGGCTTAAGCAACTTAGGAATGGGCGGGAGAAGCCTCTCTTGAACAAGATGTCCTTTATCAAAACGAATCATGCTGCTTGGATCTTCAGCTTCCTTCCGGCCTCCTTACTGTTAGATAGTGTGCTGTTTTCAAGTAGGAGGCTAAAACTGTGGTCCAGTTGCTATTGGAACCTATTTCCTACAAATCGACGGAATCTATTAATGGTGAAAACTGAATAAAGGAAAGTACCTTGCCGAGGATGATCATGTATTCTGCTAATGTGGTCTTGACAAGACGGTCGGCTTGCTCGTTATCTTCTCTTGGGATTTGAACAATCTTGGCCTGTAGGTCGTCCACCCTTTTCTTTACTTGCTCCAAGTACTTCTTCATCTCTTGCCTTTACATTCGTAATCACCATTCACTTAGTTTATGACGACTTGGGAGTCACAATGAATAACCACACTCATGGCCCTTGTTGCTTTTGCGAGATCTAGTTCTGCTACTAGAGCTTCGTACTCCGTTTCATTGTTGGTCATAGAAAAGTCGAGACACACCATACATTCAATCTCGTCTCCTTTTGGAGAACGAAGTACAATACTCGCTCCGCCAGCCTGTTTGTTGGATGATCCATCCATATAGATACTCCATTGAGGATACTCTTCTGCTCCCTGGCCTTTGGTGTTAGTGAACTCCGCAAGGAAGTCAGCGACCATTTTTCCCTTAATGGTAATACACGGGCAGTACTATACGTTGAATTCGCTCAACTTTATTGCCTATAGTGCCATTTGTCCGGCGGCTTCAGGATTGCTCATTGCTTGCCGTAGGGGATTGTCAGTCAAGATGACCACTGTGTGGGCCTGGAAGTACAGTTTGAGCTTCTGGGCTGCTGTAACCAAAGCAAAGGTGAGCTTCTCCATCCGTGGGTACCTCTCTTTTGTGCCATGGAGTGCCCAGCTGGTGTAATACACAAGCTTTTGCACCTTGTCTTCTTTTCTGACCAAGGTCATATTAATGGCAGCTAGGGATATAGCCAAGTAGAGAGACAGTTCTTCCTCTAGTTTGGAGGGTCTCAGTAACAGTGGGAAAGAGAGGTAGGCCTTCAGATCCTCCTGTTGACATTCACTCGTCCACTCAAAAGATTTTTTCAGCGTTCGGAAGAAAGGTAGACACTTATCTGTTGCCTTTGACACGAACCTATTTAGTGCGGCTACCTTGCCATTGAGGCTTTATACTTCTTTCACTTTCTTTGGGGGTGCCATCTCTATTATGGATGGGATCTTATCTGGGTTGAGTTCGATACCTCTCTGAGACACCATGAACCTTAGAAATTTCCCAACCATCACCCCGAATGCACACTTGCTCAGATTGAGCTTCATGTTGGAAGAGCGAAGGGTGTCGAAGGTCTCCCTAAGATCATCCAAATGATCTTCCTCCCTTTGACTTTTTACCAGTATGGCGTTAACGTAGACTTGGACATTTCTTCCAATCTGGTGTGCAAACATCTTGTTTATGAGCCTTTAATATGTTGTGCCCACATTTTTGAGGCCGAACAACATCACTTTATAGCAGAAGAGGCCTTGGTTGGTGATGAACGAAGTCTTTTCCTGATCCGCTTCATCCATTTTGATCTGGTTGTAACTAGAAAAAGCATCATGAAGCTTAGTGATTGGTGTTGAGTCGTAGAGTCTACTAGGACATCAACTCGTGGGAGGGGGTAGCTATCCTTGGGGCATGCTTTGTTTAGGTCTGTAAAGTCCATGCACATCCTTCACTTCCCTTTGGCTTTCTTGACCATCACCACATTCGCCAGCCAGTTAGGGTAGTACACTTTTCTGATGAAGTCTGCCTCTTGCAACTTGTGGACTTCTTCCGCTATAGCTTGGTCTCGTTCTTGGGTGAACACCCGTTTCTTCTGACGGATAGGTGGAAAGGTGGGTGACATATTCAACCTGTGCACCATGACTGAAGGGTTGATCCCAGGCATGTCTTCATGGCTCTAGGCAAATACATCCTGTTTCTCTTTAAGAAAAGTCATGAGTGCTTGGCGGACCAGCGGGCTGGCGAGGGTATTAGTCTTAGTCGTTCGATCTGGTCTGGAGTTGTCGAGAAGTATCTCTTCAAGTCCTTCAATGGGTTCTGCCATCGTCCACTGCTCTTCTATATTCATTGTCTATAGATTATTATCCATCTCTAACATTGCTATATAGCACTTACATGTAGCCACTTGGTCTCCACGTACTTCTCCTACTCCGTATTTGGTGGGGAATTTAATCATTAGGTAGTAGGTTAAAGTTACGGTCTTCCACAAATTGAGAGTAGGTCGTCCTAGGATGACATTGTATGCGGATGAGTAGTCGACAATAAGGAACGTGACATCCTTAGTGATCTGCTAAGGATAATCACCAATCGCTACGGGTAATGTGACTGCGCCAAGGGGGAATACTTTTATCTCTCCAAATCCAATGAGTGGGGCGTTGGTTGGAACTAGCCGTTCTCTATCAATCTTCATTTGTGGAACTCCAGGTAGTAGAGGATGTTAGCGGAGCTTCCGTTGTCAACCAGAACCCAGTGTGTGTTGTAGTCTCGTACCTTTATGCTAACAACGAGTGCATGTGATGTGGATGGTGGTGACGTTTAACATCTTCCTCTGAGAATTCAATGATGGGGTTGTCTATCCGCGCCATCTTTGGTACGAAGCCCATTAGCTGGACGTTCTGGATCATCTTGAGGTAAGTCTTACGAGCCTTTTTTAATGAACTAGAGGCCGCTGTGCCTCCCACAATCATTCTTATGTCTTCTACGGGTGGCTTGGGATGCTCGTTCTCTCGATCGGCAACCTGCTTCTGTGATGGGTCCGTTCTTTCCTTGTTGACGAACCTCTACAACTTCCCTTGTTTAATGAGAGCTTCTATTTGTTACTTCAAATCGTAGCAGTCAGATGTGTCATGGTTGTGATCATAGTGAGAGTGACAATACTTGTCTTTGGACCTCTTATTGGGGTCCCCCTTTAGCTTGCCGGGAAATCTTAAGGCTCCTTCATCCTTGATTTGCATCAGGACTTGATCGATCAGGGCAGTCAGTGGGGTAAAGCTTGTGAACCTCCCTGTGGGGGGTTTGGAGTGCCTATCCTCCCATTGGTCTTTGGTCCTTGTTGTCTTTGGTCCACTATCTTGCCGTGCCTCCTCCTATCTTTCCCTCTTTTTGGGCTTCCCTTCTCGGGCCAACAGTGCGTCTTTCGCGTTCATGTACTTCATTTCCTTGTAGAGTACATTCGACATAGTTTTTGGGTTTTTTTTGTATAAGGAAAATAGAAACTTACCCTTTCGTAACTCATTCGTGAATGCAGCCACGAGTATCTTGTCGTCAGTTTCATTGATTGAGAGGGCCTCTTTATTAAAGTGGGTTATGTAAGACCTCAGTGTCTCATCCTTCCTTTAATTAATGTTTATCAAACATGTAGTGGACTTCTTATACCTGTGTCCCCTGTAAAGTGTGAGGCGCTTAACTCCTTAAAGGTACTAATGGAGTTGGGCGTCAACCTGCTGAACCAAATCCTTGTAAGGTCCTTTAGCGTAATGGGGAAGGCCTTGCACATGATCTTGCCCACCACTTCTTGCAGGTGCATCAATGTCTTAAAAGACTCCAGGTGATCTAGGGGGTCCTTGGATTCATTGTAGGTCTCCACTTGCAGCATGCAAAACTTTGGTGGAAGGGGGAACGAAGTGACAGAGGCGGTGAATGGTGAATTAGTTCGATGGACCAACTCGTTGAGGTTGCTTGACACCCGTCCTCTTGAGGACGTTCATCATGAAATCCATTCGTTCCTTTATCATCTGCATCTTCGCAACCATGTGTGGTGGGGCTGTTTTCACGGTGGATGGACAGCTTGTGTCCTGTCACTACTGTCTACTTGAGGCATTGCTGCCTTTTGGCCCTTGTTAGTCCCTTCTCTTAGCGCTTGTATCTTCTTAGTCCTCCTCTTGAGTGTTAAGCCCTACGTTCTTTTAGCGTAATTGCTCCTTTAGGTCATGGTTTTGTTGGTGAGATGTTCTATGACCGCGATGAGAGTCTAAACATGTCTTTCGAGGGCAGTGGTACATGTTTCGTCCCCTTGATTATTGTTGGTGATCGTCATCAAGCGAGTAAGTACCATGAAACTCTTTGTCTGGGAAGTGGTAGTATGGCTTACAAATGAAAGCTTTCCCATAAACAGCGCCAATTAATGATGCCAAAAATGTCAGTAAGTCACATAGTTCTCATGTGCTCAAGACAACATCTACACAACACAGAAAAAGAAGACCTTAAGAGAGTACCAGTGTGGTGCCGGTCGAATACCCTTCGAAGGTCAAGTTAGAGAACTTTCACAACTCTAGAGTGCTAGAGCTGAGGTAAATTATGTATACCTTGGTTTGTGAGAGTTTTGGGGTTTTTATAGTAGCATAGAGTTGTCATCCGTTCCTTGGCATAGAAGGCCTTTCCTTGTAGGGAAGATCTTCATGAATGCACGTATCTTGCGGGATCCTTTCCTTGTAGGAATTCCCTTAATCAGGGTTAATCATGGGGTACAAGATGTTTCTTTATATACTCATGCGTGAAGGCCAAGCAAGTCCATGTCAAACCTGTCAGTAGTTTAGTTATCCCTTTCAGCTTCCTTCCATCAACTTCTCATCTCGTCAATGCATTATGGTTGTCTCATTTAGGTGTCGTTGGTCTCGAGGCGCAGACGTTGGCCTTGAGGTGGAATCGTCGGCTTTATGATATCGTCGTTTATGTCTATGAACATAAGTAAGGTCGACGTGTTCACTAGGGCCATTAGCTTTGCCTTATGTGACCGAGCTTATCAAACTTTCAGAATTACCCTTATTACATTTCATCTTTTATTGCCAAACAAATGCATTTTCAGAATATGATCAAATTGAACTTAAAAATCATTTCCAAGAAATTAAATAACAAAAGAAAAGAGCTAGATATAAAGATATAAAGAAGTTCAATAAAAAAACACGAGATATTTTCCAGGTGTATATGTTGAATGAGAACAACC
The DNA here is from genome assembly GCA_023055345.1 of Quercus wislizeni. NCBI lineage: Eukaryota > Viridiplantae > Streptophyta > Magnoliopsida > Fagales > Fagaceae > Quercus > Quercus wislizeni. The sequence goes on along the minus strand of JALGQJ010000007.1, from coordinate 19,138,813 downwards.
TGATGAAAATAAGGTTACATGTTCAAAATCAAAGATGAGGGTCTTGTTTACCTAGGCTAAAATCAAATTCGGCTGGAGTCGGGGTTTTGGGTTGTGAAAGAGCTAAAACTACATAAAATATTGGTTAGCCACTTCATTGGAGTGCAAAGAAGCTAGGTCGAAAGTCGAAACTATTATTGGTTTCTTCTCTTTATTTCTATGATTCTCAAAAGAAGAGTTGGACAAAGAATGAAAAATTGGTATAAACAAACTATTGGTTACGGTACGATCACTAGACTTCAAGTCTATGGACTAGTGGAGTTGGCTAGCTTTAGGCTCAGTCTTCGTAGTTTTGCTATGATAAAATCTTGAAATATAATGATCGTACCAATAATTCTATCACAATACCTACTGTCCCGTTCTGTTGCTGCAAATATTCTTTTGGTTACTTCTATGATCCTACCTTAGAGTCTGCCCAATGACAGGTTGACAGGCCCAAGAGAGACTCATGTTTGGAAATGATCAGGGTGAGATAATTTTTGGATAATCTTATTCGTTTGTACGTATAACTCTTGAAAAAAAAGAAAAAACAAAAGGAAAAAAAAAAAAAGACAAATAATTCCTAATATATTGAGTGGCAAAGCATGGTCTGTGCATGTGTGAGCATTTTAGAATTTACAATTAGATAACATCTTGGAGAAAGCGAGAAAGGTCGGTGGGTGGTGACTGCTTCTTTAGTGTTCCATCATATCCTGGCTTGGTAAAGGTATTCTCGGTCTGAAATGTATAGGAAAGTGGAGTTATAATGGAGCTGAACATTGGCCGGCGTGGTTGGCATAGGGAAAGATTTTTGGGCTGTGTGGACCTTGTTAGTGTTAGGATTTAGACCCCTGATCAAACAATGTTTAACTTAATTTTATAGTCAAGTGGTTAATTAAGTTTGTTAGGTTCTAAGATTTTAGGAACTAAATGTATTAAAACTTCAATTTGTAATGTGTTGGCAAGTCACAATCAAAACTTAGTGTCTAGATTAGGCTGCTCAAAGTGTGTTTATTTGTAAAGTTGGAATCGAGTGATTGTAGGATTTATTGGACTAAATCTGCAAGATTCGATAATTAGACTTGATCGATCGAACCTCGTGCATATTTTTTTTTTTTGCAGAATTTCCAACTCAATCCAAGCCCAGTTTGATGTGTAAGGTTTTATATTTTACTCCAAGTATAAAAGGAAAAAACCCTAGCTATGTTTTAGAGGTCTTTGATGTGCTGTGTGTTGAATCTCTTGTGAGATCTAGATGTGTTTAATTTCATACACACTTAGGGTTATCAAGATCAAGATTCATGTCAAGAACTTGGTGATCGCTTTAGTTGCTACATAAAAAATTTAAAGAAGATCTAAAACCTTTGAGTGGAGTCTCAAAGTCACAAGTGAGAGTACACATGGTTGTAGTGGATCAAAGAAAGAAGTAGTACGTGGACTTGGAGCTGTCACATGGTCGTGGTAGTAAATTTTCTACACGAGGTAGCAATAGGATGTTAGCGGTCTAAGTTCTATTGTAAAAACTTCAATTCTTTCATAGTAGACCTGTTTTACCTTGAGGATAGTTAGGTTAAATCCTCCCCAAGTTTTTTACCAATTTGGTTTTCTTGGGTTATCATATCGTGTGTTCTTTATTTTTCCAAATTACTTACATGATATGATTAGATTGTGTTAACCTAGATCTAAATAATTTATCTAAGTAATCACTCGGCTAAATAACTAGGTTAAACAACTTGTGTTTTAAGGAGTCTAAAAATGTACAAGTGGTATCAAAGTAGGTTAGCTCTTATATTTAGATCCTTTGATCTAAGAGTTGATCCTTGACTCTTGTTGTCATGGAATACGATCACTCTCTTGTGATCCCACCTCACTTTGATGGGAACAACTATGCCTATTAGAAAGTAAGGATGAAAGCATTCTTGAAATCTATTAATGAGAGAGTTTGGAATTTCGTTGAATACGGATGTGAGAAATTGACTAGTCTTGTAAGCGAGTGGTCAACTTCTCAGAAAGAAATAACCGCTTTTAATAGCAAAATCATGAATGCTATTTTTAATGCTGTTTCTATGGAGAAATTCAAGAGAATCTCAAATGTTGAGGTTCCTTCTACTGCATGGAATATTCTCCAAATTATGCATGAAGGCATAAAGGCAATTAAGATTAACAAACTGCAGTAGTTAATTACTAGATTTAAAAGTATTAGAATGTCTGATGATGAATGTTTTGATGAATTCTATGCTAAACTGAATGATATTATTAACTCTGCTTATAATTTGGGTGAAATTTATGATCAACCTAAGATTGTTAGGAAGATACTTAGATCCTTGACTGAGAACTTTAGACCCAAAGTGTAACGACCCAAGGAAAAGCGCTAGCCACATCTGCGCTATACCTCAAAAGGACTAGTCACAATTGAAGCTCCTTGCAGTTGTTAATAAAGCCCAGTTCAACCCAGTAAATACCCGATGTGGGACTCATTACACACCCACACACATCATACAATCAATCAAATTGGGGCATCACAATCTCCCCCACTTAAATCCCTAACGTCCTCGTTAGGGCCCACTTTGTGGGGTAGTGCCTCTGAGCCCACACGGGATTACTGGGCTGGCTCTGATACCATATGTAACGACCCAAGGAAAAGCGCTAGCCATATTTTGCGCTATACCTTAAAAGGACTAGTCACAATTGAAGCTCCTTGCAGTTGTTAATAAAGCCCAGTTCAACCCAGTAAATACCCGATGTGGGACTCATTACACACCCACACACATTATACAATCAATCAAATTGGGGCATCACACAAAGTGACTGCCATTACTGAAAGCAAGGATGTAGACTCCATCCCTGTTGATGAGCTTGTAAGATCTTTCCAGTCCTATGAGCTGGACCTACTTAAGACAAACAAATCTAAATCAATGGCTCTTAAGTTAGTTGATGGTAATGGATTTGATGATGATCTCTCTTCTACAGAGATTGCATATCTTGCTAAGATCTTTAGAAACTTTCTTAGGAACAACAACAAAAGGGCAATAGGTAAAAACAATGTTGAACCTAGGAATTTTAAGAGGAATGAACCCATTAAAGTGAACAATACTGATAAATCTAAAGAGAAAGTAGGTCAAACCTCTAATAATTCTTTGAGTCAACAATGTTTTGGTTGTCAAGGGTATGGTCATGTGAAATTAGAATGTCCTACATTCTTGAGATCAAAGGATAAAGCTGTGGCTGTAATCTTTAATGATGATGAAGTTTCTAATCATGAGTCTAGTAGTGATGAGGATGAAAACTTCATTACTTTCATAGCTATTGCTATAGTTGATGAAAGTGTTATGGTTGATGAAAACTCTTCTGATGGGGAACTCTCTGAGAATGCCGATTTGCAAGAAGCCTATAATAAGCTTTGCAAGATTGCTGCAAAGGATGCTATGAATGTTGACTTAGGTTTAAAGAAAATTCATTCTCTTGAACTTGATAAGAAAAATTTGTTGTTGAAATTGTTTGATGCTAATGAATTGATTAATAATGTGAAGACTGAAAACATGTTGTTGCTTGATAAAGTCAAGAATTTGAAATTAGAATTATCTGTTGCTAGAGAACAAAAAAATTGGTCTGCTAGTTCTAAATTTGATCACATGTTAAGTATTCACAAGTCTCCCTTAGACAAAACTGGTCTAGGTTTTGAAAATAGCATCTCTATGTCTAAAACTTATTCCACAAATTTTGTTTCTTCTTCTAAGCCCTCCAAGAGTGAGATTGTTAAATTAGTAGAAGTTACACCATCTCCTAGGAAGATTAGGGTTGATCTTAAAGAGTCTAAGCCTAAGAATCCTACTATTTCTAAGGATAAGTTGCATGATAGACCTTTATGGGTTTGTCATTTTTATGGAAAGACTGGGCATATTCGTTTAAACTATTACAAGTTGCAAGCTGCAAAGCGAGCAAATAAGTAAAAGTACTTGTGCCTCAAGCACAAGATCCTATCGTACTTATTAGTGAGTTGGTAAAGGCGTTAAACTTTTATATCAATCCTGGAGTTGCTCATCATTCTAATATGAATAATAAATCCAATCTTAGAGTTGCATCCAAAAGGTTTTTGATACAAAAGGCTTAATCTAATTGAGTCTTTTTGACATGGTCCTTGTGTTTCATCTCAATATTCTTTGTAACCATTCTTTTTTTTTTTTTTTAAAAGGATTTGCATTGCATAACATTCATACATTTCATGATAGGTTGTTTTTGTTATTCCCTTTAAATTTTTTTTTTTAAAAAGGGTAATGGAAGGAAAAATGTGTTTTGCATTATTTCCCTTGGACTTGTAATTAAGGTTGGCCATGTTATCTTTACATAACATGTTTGTATACCTTGTTTAGCTTGGATAAGCTTATTTTACTGCACTTTGCTAGTTTTAACTATGTAGTGCATGTTGTGTGGGAGTTGTTTATAGTTTTTGATCACTTGATCTTAATTCTGAAGTCATATGCTTTTGATTGTTTGGACTTGAACTTAATGAGGAAAGCATAAATAACCATCTCATCACTGTTTACTAGCCAATCATGAACACCTTAGTGCATATCATAATATTTTGTGCTCGAAAAAGTGTAGCACATGCACAAAAAGAACATAAGGTGTAGCTTCAGAATAAAACTAAAATTGGTGTGTACATTATCTGGTTAATCAAATATTTTCACATTGAAATAAAATTAGTGTGTACATTACGAGGCAAGAAACTTCCATGATTGTAAGCTTGTTTTCTAGGAGATGTGAGAGTTATATAATGTAACTTTTTAGGTGATAGTCTCTTTCAAACTTATGTGATGAATTTTGTAGATATTTTGATTGATTAATATCTACATATCACCTTACATGTATCTCAAGCTATTGTTAGTTGTACATACTACACAAGTTAGTCTTTGCTAAACTTAGTACATGATATTGTGTGTGATCTTGTTATGGCCATCCAAGATTCAATGTTCCGTGATTTTAATGCAAAATATGTTTAATGTTTGAGTTTTAAGGACAAATTGGTTGAAAAACTTGTTTTTGGAAGATCTAGGTTGAATTCAAGTGTTTTTGAAAAACTCTTAATCTCATACTCATGCATTTCATTTATAAAACACTGTACTTTGAGGAGTTTCTGTATTAAATTGTTTTGTTTTTCAAAAATTTGAGTTTTCCAGATTTTCAACCGATCGAAGCTATTGCTTGATTGATTGAAAATGCGATAAAATTTTAGGTTTGAATCTACCTGGCTCGATCGGTGCTCAATTGATGTTGGATCAATCAAAACTATTTTTTGATCGACTGAATCTAATTTTCAACCGTTCGAAATTTGAACAATGAGTTTTTTAAAAAGGTTTTCTCTTCACGTGCTCTTCATTTTTTTTCAAACTTTTTCAAAACCTTTCTCACTATTCTTTCATCGACCGATCCAATCTAAAAATTTTGTCGTTTTCTACCTCAAATCTTCAAGGATTTTTGTCTTCAAGTGCTTGTAAGTCTCTTTTACCCTTTCTTTTTCAATTTATTCACATTTTCATGCATTTTCCTTGAAATTTTCGAACTCATGATTTTTGGGGTTTTTGAATTTTGTGTTGTTTTTATTCACATTTGATCATTGAGTTTTTGTCTTTAGATGGTATAAACATGATCCTCATGCATTAATTTGATCAATTTTGTGAATTTGGAAAAATTTGAAATTCTAGGGCTTGAAACTTTATGAAATTGGGAATTTTGTTCAATTGGGCTTAAATTGGTAAAATTGACCTGTGTAATAGATCCAGAGATACATAGGAACTTTGAGCCTAGGGGCTGGTTACCATTGTTAGAGGTTGAGCGCCCTCCTCTTGATGCCTTGATTAGAGAGTTCTATTCGAACCTCTCTATCCACTCCGATGATTCCAACACTTAATATGTGATGAGTTTAATAAGGGGTGAAGAGTATGTCATTACTCCTTCTGTAGTGGCCACTGCTTTTGGTGTACCTTTGGTACAGCAGCTTGTGTACCCATACATTGAGACCCCTCCTCTTGATGACATTATGTCTTACATTACCGGTACTTCCATTAGTTGGGGTACTGATCCTCATGTCACCTCTCATGAGCTTACTGAGCTCAACTATTTATTTTTCTGAATTTCTTGTCATTCTATTTGGCCTATCTCTCATTTGCACACCATTCCTATTAAGAGATGTGCATTTTTGTATGCACTTGTGACTGATGCTCCTATGAATTTTCCTACTCTTTTCATTCGATCTCTAGTTGAGGTTCATAGGAGTAGTTTTAAATCACATGGCCTTTTCTTCTCAGTTTTTATTCATAGGATTCTGTTACATTTAGGTTTAGAGGATTTTCCCACGTCTAAGCTCGTACATATTATAGCTCCCATAGGTGCCACCTTTCTTCGACAAAGAGCAGCTCAGATGAAACCTAGCTCCAAACACCCTAGAGTCAAGTCTTCTACAAGTGCATTTAGGCCTCCTACATTTGGTAATCTCACTGCTGAGGAGTATGTCAATCCTATTGCCGCTGTTGATCCTCCACCTTTTTTATTGAGCGATGCTTCTCTACAGAGTATGCTGGACACTGTCATGACTGTTCAGGCGACGCATGGACAGATTTTGGTGGATGTGCTTGTTGAGCTTCAGTCTTTATGAGATGATTTGGAAAGTGCTAGACATTCTACTCCACCTCCACCTTTTGATGATGAGTCTTGATTACCCTTTGGCAATTCGTCACAAAAAGGGGGAGTGTATATGCAAGTTGAGTTTTTGTTTTAGAGCTAGATTGTATTTAAGAGCTTCTTTGATGTATTTCTTTTCATTTGGCTCATGATGTATTTATTTTTTATGGGTTGTATATGTTAGGGGGAGACACTATGTTTTATGTTTCTTTTATTGTTTCTTGTTACACATGTGATACATTGGTTATTGATTTATATTATGAGGTTATTCATGGTATATGTCTTTTATTTTCTGTTTTGTGAAATCAAGAATTTTCTTTTGGTTTACTTGTATTTTCCATACATGCGTTTATGTGTTTGTTGAGTGTTTGAGGAATATACAGGTTTATTTAGTTGTGCTGCTGTCTACATTGGCAACTGATAGATAGTAGTTAGATTGAATTGTTTTTGGGCATTTTAATTTTTAATGGGCTGTTTGTAACTTTAAGCATTTTAATTTTGTGATGTGTTTTGTCACGAATTGCCAAAGTGGGAGTTTGTTAGGTTCTAAGACTTTAGGAACTAAATATATTAGAACTTCAATTTGTAATGTGTTGGCAAACTATGATCAAAACTTAGAGTCTAGATTTAGTCTGCTCAAAGTGTGTTTATTTGTAAAGTTAGAATTGAGTGATTGTAGGATTTATTGGACTAAATCTAGAAGGCTTGATCGATCGAAAATTAGACTTGATCGATTGAAACTCATACAGATTATTTTTTCTGCAGAATTTTCAACTCAGCCCAAGCCCGGTTTGACGTGTAGGGTTTTATGTTTTACTCCAAGTATAAAAGGAAAAACCCTAGCTACGTTTTAGAGGTCTTTGATGTGTTGTGTGTTGAATCTCTTGTGAGATTTAGAAGTGTTTACCTTCATATACACTTAGGGTTATCAAGATCAAGATTTATGTCAAGAACTTGATGATCGCTTCAGTTGCTGCATAAAGAATATAATGAAGACCTGAAACCTTTGAGTGAAATCTCAAAGTCACAAGTGGGAGTACTTGTGGTTACAATGGATTAAGAAAAGAAGTAGTCCGTGGATTTTGAGATGTCACATGATCATGGTAGTAAGTTTTCTACACTAGGTAGCAATAGGATGTTAATGGTCTAAGTTCTATTGTAAAAACTTCAATTCTTTAATAGTTGATCTATTTTACCTTGAAGATAGCTAAGTTAAATCCTCCCCAGCTTTTTTACCGGTTTGGTTTTCCTAAATTATCATATCGTGTGTTCTTTATTTTTCCGTATTACTTACATGATATGATTTAATTGTGTTAACCTAAATTTGAATAATTTATCTAAGTAATCACTTGGCTAAATAACTAGATTAAACAACTTGTGTTTTAAGGGGTCTAAAAATGTACAAAGTCAATTATGTAAGCCTTAGGTTAAACATAAATCATACATATCATGCATTGAAAAATATAAATAACATAAAATATGATGATTCAAGAAAACTAATGAAACAAATTAATTTCAAGGTAAAAAACCTGGGGAGGACCAATCTCAAGAAGAACAATCCACTATCAAATAAAATTTTATTGTCAAGAATATTAAATTATTAGTAAACTTAACAATGATTATCAAACCTAGTTCTAAAACACTTAAACTTCTTTGATGTGAACTTGCCCCAACATGAACCTCCAATTCACGTTTTGCTCTTTAATGCAGTACTTGATATCTGAAATTTGGGCTGCAACTTTGTTCCATCGGTACTTATGGAATAAGGATGATCTCCAATAGATACTTGAAAGAGTAGAAGGCACAAAATCTCTAAGATTTCAAAAGAGTGGCTCTTCAAGACTTGAAAAATGCATTTTAGGGTTTTCCTTATATACCAAGTAAATCTAGACTAAAACTCTAAACGTTTAATGGTCTATTAGGCAAGATTTAAATTTTGCAGAATCACATCTCGATCGGTCGAAGCTTTCTCTCTATCAATTGAGCCAGCTTGATTTTGAATTCCTGAACCTATAGCTTATATGTTCTTGAATTCTGACTTGCAGCACTTTGAACAATGTCTAATATAACTCATAGACACTGAGATCTATACCTAGACAAGTTTATATACATAGTTTGCCAACAAACAAATCATTTAGAACCTAAATATTTAGAATCTAATATTTAGTATTCTTTAAAGACAAACCTCTACTGTGTCGTTGGATTGAAATTCCGGCTACGATCGTGGCAGTTCTTATTGGAATAGTCGTTGGTGCTCCAATCTCTGGTAGGAAAAGAGAAGAAAAATTACACAACCACACAAACAGAAAAACAATAGCGCATCTACAGCTGAAAAGAAGATCTCAACATTATGAACCCAAAGTTGTAGATCTCATTAAGAGGAAGTAGATCTACTTCAAATTGGCTTTGATTTGGGTTGAGAAGAAGTAGAATTGGTTCAATCAACATGAGCACCGCACCCAGTGGTCCATGACAATAACTCAGTGAGTGAGAGATGGAATGGAACAAACTGGCTTCAATGGGTAAGCCTTCAGTTTTAAGTTACCTACGGTCGTTTTTATTCCTTGTTAGAATCAAAAACCTAGAAGTGCTTTTCGAATTGGCTTGCGTTGGCAAAGTGGCAAACCCTAGACTCCATCGACCATCGTTTCGCTCATCATTTGCAACCCCAACTAACGGTTTGATCGGCTTGGCAATTGGCATTAGTTGGCTACATTAGTGACGGGTGGTTGATGAACAACACTAAATTATATGGACATAGTGGTACAATTATAAATTCTTGCAAATGCTCGTTATTGTCTTTGTTTATTAGAAAATGTTAAAATTATTCTTAAGTTTACTAAAAACAAAGTCAATCATTAATGTGAAAACTAATGTGATTAGTATTTCTTGAACAATGTAATAAATAAATATCTTACTAAGAGTCTTGCAATGCAGTGTTAGTGTTTGGTCTCCTTTAGTAAAGTTTGAACCCTTCCTACTTGTAGCAATTGGATTATCAAAATAAATAAATAAACGATATCTTAGTTAATTTGATTTTTGGTGATGAAAAATCAGTTTGTAAGACTTATTAAATAACATTTGTCGTATCCATGGTTCTTGATCAAAGAATTCCCAAAACACTTTAGAACCTTAACATTAACAAGATCCTATTATTTTATTCGAAGAGAACATGCCATTTGCCTAATTTGATTGATTTGTTTGGGTTGAAAGATTTTATTATTTCACTTTGCTCAAAAGTTGTTGAATGATTGAAAGGCAGAAGTGAGAAGTGGAAGTCAAAAACTAATATAGTTTAGCTCGACTACAAGTTTTTGTACATTTTATTAGAGATATTTTTAAAATTTTTTTTTTAGAGAAAATAGGATACTTATAGGGTAGGATATTAATTTGAATTTTTTAAGGATTTTATTTACTTGTAAATCAAGTTTTATGAGACTTTAAATTGGCCCCTTAATTATAAAATGAAAATCATAAACCCACTTTCAATAAAAAAATTTAAGTCTTTTTTTTTTTCTCTAAAATTTTTGGGTAAATTAAAGATATCAATCTTGCCGATTTAGGTGTTCAAGAGTTTAATAGTACACTAACTCTTCACTAATTCTTCTCTTTCTTCTCTCTCTCTCTCTCTCTCTCTCTCCTTCTTCTTTTTTTTTTTTTTTAAATAAAAATTTTAATTCAATACTTACAACAATAGGGAGAGATGATTTGAAATCTAGTCAATTTCATAAAGAAAAATACATAATGTCATTGAACAACAAGACTCTTAATAGACATTTTTTATTTTTAGATACCTAAATTATCATACAAAGGTTGTCACTCATGCAAGATTAGGAATTTGGACCATGATTCATAATAACGCAAATGAAGGAAACAAACACATGGAAAAGAATATCCGGACACAATGCACTCAATCACTATTTCGCGTTCACTAGGGTTGCTTTTGAGATGTATGATGAATTCACCCAAAAACATATATAAAACAGAAAAAAAAAAAAAAACAAAACAAAAAAACAAAAAACAAAAAACAAAAAGGCCACCATAGAAAAGAAAAGAAAAAATTCAATGCCATACTTTTTGTTCATTGGGAGATTTAGAATTTAAGATCTATTTCTAGATTCACACAAGAATCACAAAAAGAATCTTTGTGATCATTTTGTAGAAATATTCAGATTTCGGTACTATTCCCACAATCAAATTAACTGTATCCACCACTACTGATTGTTAGAGAAGAATTATTAGACAAAATTATTCTTTTTTATCGTTTATTGAGAGAGAAAGAAGTGAATAGTTTGTCTCTTATTTTTAATGTTGTCATTATTCTTATTGTTTTTCTTTTGTCAGGCCATGGATAAAGCAAGGTCATCCGTGGAAATGAATAACCCTAACCTACACACTTACTTCATTCTTAATTCCATTACCTTATGTTTTAGGGGTACATTATGCAAAAAAAAAAAAAAAAAGAACATATAATTAGATGATTTTGCAAGGGAGTACAAATTATTTTGCCTAAACATTTCTTTAAAAAATTATTCGAAATTATTAAATTGACTTCCTACCAACTATGTTTATTGCAATATAAGCTATAAAAATTATTAAGTAACCATCACACTCATTATTAGAGGCTGACCTTTGATTTTGATTTTTAATTTTTGAAGTAGACCTTGAAATTTTGAATGATTAACTTGAAAGCGATATATCACCCTCACCCAATTCCAAAAACATGATACATTAGTTCCAAAAGGAGGAAAAATTTAGCAAATTCATGTCACATATAGTGTATAAATTCTACTTTAGCCTAATTTAAGTGTATATTTGTGTGAAATTTTCTCTGGAGACTTGAACTTCGGTCTTTGCCCCCCCCCCTCTCACCCCACAATAACATCGTACTTATGAAACAACTATCACGCTAAGGGTGTGCGATGGTCATATAGTGTATATAATAGGTAGTTGCACTTCCAAACAAGTTTTCTATGACATGCAACACTAATATTAGAATGGAACTTATGAAACTTGTATGGTACCAACCAAAGCGTTTCAAATACTTAAGTTTGAACTCAAAATGATAAGGATGCAAAGTATGGACATGTGTAGGGATTTTTTTTTTTTTTTTTGGGGTGAAAATGTAGGGATTTTTCTCATACCTTACTAAGGGTGATATTTGACATATAATTAGATGATGCATATGATTTTGTATTTGATGGAAGATTATGGGAAACCTAGCTACAATTATTAATATTTTTTTTTCAAAGGAAAAATAAAAATAGCTGTTCTGTGCCTTTTCTTTAATTATTGGTTAAAGGAATTTATTTTGAACATTAATAGAACTATTATATTTTACTACATATGTCTTACAAACTGATAAATTAATTTTAAAAACATAAAAAAAAAAGTAATTAAGAAAGTTATTTATTATGTTGTTGATGAGGAGTCAATCACATTCATTGCGGTGTAAGTTTGTAAATATTTTATAGTAAAATTGGTAGTAGTTTAATTTGGCATTATTTTTTTCTTATATTATTGATACAGTACTAATCTCATTGATTGCCGTATCAATTTGTAAGCATTTTTAGTAAAATTAGTAATAGTTTTAGCACTTTTAATTTTTGATATTTTGTTAATACTAAATAAATGATAGTTTTAATTTTTTTTTCTTTCAATACTTTGTCCCCCCTTAACTTAAAATGCAAGTCTGTAGTTTACCAAGCACGTTGGTCCATTTAGTGTTGAAAGTTGAAACACAAAAACACAAGTGCTTACATTCACCTCAAAATCATATCTCAACTTCAAGGACTTGGAAGATCTCTTTATGGGCCTTTACCATAACTTCTTCTCAACAATATTCTTACGGTTAGGTTCTAAAGATTAGAATTAAATATTTAGAATCATTATTGTATTGTGTTGGCAAACCAAGATCAAAATATGTCTAGTCTAGGTGTTTAGACAATGCTTAAATAAGGGTGTTTCAAGTTTTGAAGTCTAGCTACTTGCAAGAAAGAAAAGTGAGGTTCTGACTTTCTAGACCAATCGAGAATTAGGCTCGACCGATCGAAAATCGCAGACACAGTTTTTCTGCAGATTTTTAAACAAGCCCAAGCCTGCGAAAACATTTAGGATTTCACTTAAATTTCTCCACATATAGAAGGAAAACCCTAGCCACGTTTTGAGAGAGCTGAAGAAGACTTGTATGTTACTCTTTGTGAGATTTGAGAGATTCTGTACCTTTGAACTACACAAGAATCTACCGAAACCAAAACTACAATCAAGTATAGGTAGAACTAGTTGCTGCATCAAGATCAACAAGTGAAGATGATCTAAAACCTTTGAGTGGAGTCTCAAAGTCACAAGAAAGATAGCTTGTGTTGGTGTAAATCTAAGAAGAGAAGGAGTCCGTGGATTCGGAGCTTGCATGTGGTTGTGTCAGTGAGTTACTACATGAGGTAGCATTAGATTTAGGGTTAAATCTTTTGTAAAAAATTCAATTCTCTTATAGTGGATTTGGTTTACCTTGAGGATAGTTAGGTCAAATCTTTTACAGGTTTTTACCTTGAAACGGTTAGTTTTATTGGTTTTCCTAGTTAATCATATTGTGATGTTATTTACTTTTCCGCATCTGTACATGATATGATTCTTTTTGTGTTTAACCTAGATCTAAAAATTAATCTAAATAATTACTTGATTAATAAATTAGGTTAAACAATCTGTTAAAGCGGTCTAAACAAACTCTCACTTACTACCTAGACCTTCCTTCTTTACAGGGTCATAGTTGGAACTACTTCAACATTAGCTCTTCATATGAGCATCTAATGCTTCCAATTTGAAAGAGTTGATCCATTTTGTCTTGATTTTTCATTTCAAAAGTAGAAAACTCATGACAATAAGTATAGATAAAAAAAAAACAGGGATATGGGTAAAATACAGAGAATGTGGAAGGATTCGATTGAGCTAATGGGAACGCAGGAATAGCCAAGGAAAGTCACGAAAACAAGGGTTTTGGGGAGCAAAGCAAGACTTCTGGGAAACTTCATGAGGAAGATGTTAAAATATTACTAAAATTTCACAATGGATTGAGAGTGATAAACTAGCACTTATCCCAAAGTTTCACGTTAATAAACTCCGGTTTTGACATGAACAAGTTTGCTTAGCCTAATATAACTAAGCAGAATTTTAGGAATTAATTAACACGGAAAAGAACTCATTAATGTTATAAGAGAGATTAAATTGCAAACATGACCTGGACCAATCTTGTTTGCCCTTTAAAAGATCAATCTTCATATAAAAAGGAAAGTTTAATTATAAGAGTGATGTTTCATTTATTTATTTATAAAAAATTCAGTAGTTACAATAAGTGAAAAAGAAGGAATTTGAACTCTAGTTCATTTAATAAAGGAGACCAATCAATATCACTAAAACTTCCATAATATAAAAATAATGTTACTATTACTAAAAATATTATATTTATCTTTAAAACACTAAAAAAATTTAACTTTTAGTCGACCTCACAATATTGTACCACATAAACTTTTGAGATCTCACAATCTTATACATTATTTTAATACATATTTTTAATTGAATTTAAATTCTATTCTATATTTAAATTTTCCATTAAATCTTGGCATATGATGTTTCCTATAAATATTAGAATATATATATAGATGAGTTCAATGGCGGCGCCACGTTGAGGCCAGGGTGTTCCTAGGAACACCCTGACCTGGAAAAAAAATTATATATAATAATTAAAATTTTTTATTTGTTTACCCTTAAACCAAAATTAGGGACACCCTCAAATAAAAAAAAAAATTATTTGTTCTACTTTCAACCAAAAAAAAATTTGAACTAAAATCTGAAGAAAAAAAATATGTAAAAGAGCAAGCCCATCAGTGAAAAAGAGCCCAAAATCAATCCTAAACAAAAAAGTACAAAACCAATCTAAAAAAAAAAAAAAAAAGGTAAAGCAAACCCAACATGGTAACAAACCCACGGATTCTCAAAATAAAAAAATAAAAAAACTGAATATGCGATTACAACCTAACCTAAAGAAACCAGAGCAATAGATTCATCAAGTAAAGCAAAACCAGAACAAAGCACATCGACGACAACAACCAATGAACGGCGCCTCCGCCTCAAGCAATGCTGCAACAGAGCACATCGGTCATCACATTGTGATAGTCTTTGTCTCAGTTTAAAACATCGAAGGAAAAAAAAAAAAAACAATATAGTGGCAGTAAGAAAAACTAAGAAAAGAAAAATAAGAAGAACAAGATGAGAGACTGAGAGAATGCACTGGTGTGATGGTGTCCAGCCGTTTGAAACTTTGAAAAATATATTGACAAGTGTGAGAGACAATTGAAATAAATTGGATAGCTGAGAAAGAGTGGTTCACGTAGGTGGGTTTGGGAAATGGGAAAGTGAATTTCAAGAAGGTTCTATGATTTTAATTACTCAAAATGTTGGCTTTATTTACAAAAATAACATTAATGATTTTATTATTTTATTTATAAAAATAACCATATGTAGTTATGCTTACTTTTTCCAAGAGTTGAAAAAAAAAATAATATATTGAATTTTTTATTTTATATATATATGAATGATATATATATATTTATTTATTTATTTATTTATTTGCAGTAACTCCGAAATGATACACCGAAATAGCTTGGTACCAATCTGGTATCGAAATATTTCATTCCAATTAACAAACCGAAACAGGTTCCGAAATGGTATTCATAACATTGCCTCAAGGTATTTCATCGTTTTCTCTCTTTATTCTCTTACATATACGGGTTAATGGGTTAATGGGTATGAGTTTCTCTCTTAGACTTTCACTCTCTCTCTCTCTCTTTATTTGAAGACTGAAAGCAAATGAGAGTCTCTCTCTTTGAGACTTTATATGATTGCTTAGCTTTACCTTATCACTTTATTAATATTTGTCCCTATTTTTGACTTTATCCGTTGGTGTTGATGCTTGTGAGATACAATTAATTGTCTTTTAGTGTATTGTGATTTGTGATTATGAATTTTTTTGATTGGCTCTTGTGATTGGGGGCCATGGGGCTTGTCTGTTGAGTGAGGGGGGGGGGGGGGGGTGGATGGGGACATGGGGCCGGGGTGAGATATTTGAATTGGGGGAAGTAAATGCACATGGGGTGTGTGCTAGTGCAACTAATAAACAATAATTTAATTAACCAATAATTAATTAGGGGAAGCAACTAATAAACAATAATTAATAATTTAATTAACCAGTACATTATAAAAGACAAACAAATTAAATTATGTTAGGCTAAAAAACAATTAATAATTTTATAATTAATGAAATAACAATATACTAACAAATTATAGTTTATAAAAGATAAAAAAATTAATGAAACAACTAAACAAGAATAATTAATAATTTTTTTAACATTTCAAATGAACTCATAGTTTATTGTTTATTCTTTTACTAGAATTATGGACAAATATTTGATAAGAAAACAACGTAGAAGACAATTGCAAACTTTATGTATTTGCGTGTTTTTTTATTGCTGTGTTGCCAATATACAAAATTTTCTTTTTATTAGATTGTATAATTTATGCTTGTTGATGAACATCCTGAAAAAATTTCTTGGAGCCACCACTGGATGAGTTAGTAGTGTGTATTTGTATTAGAATCTCATTGTCACTCTCTTGTACGTGTCTGTGTGTTTGTTTCTCAAAACCAAAAAAAAAAAAAAAATTAAAAAAAATGAATAAATCTTATTATGTTACTTTGTTGTGTATTATATGGTTACCGACTAGTAATAACTCTTTTTCAATAAAATTAGTAGTAATTTTAGGAATTATCTTTAAATAAATAAAACTTTAATTTTATAAACTTATTAATGATAATAACAAAATTTGGTTACAAACTCAGTTGTAGCTTAAAGCTCGCTTAAAATGATTGTATAGAAATCATTTAAATACAATTACACACGTTATCTTTCTATTATCTATATATATATATATATATAACCGAAACTAAATGCTCAAAATGTGTGAAAATACAAGAGCTTGTTTAGACCCCAAATCAAAGTTACGGCTTGGTTGATTTTACACTAACTTAATACTAAGTGCAGAATAGTGTAAACACAAGCATACAAGCAAGAGAACTACTCTAATCCATATTTAAAACAACACAGTAGTAAAATGAAATGAACAAGAGTAGGGAAGAGAGATGCAAACACAGATAACATCGAGACGTGTTATCGAAGAGGAGACTGAAGAACTCTAGGAAAAACCTCTCCGCCGCTCTCGAAGCGGTAATCAATCCACTAGACAATCAGTTAGGATACATGGATGAGCAAAAGACCCTCCAAGCCTAATCTACCCTCTATACCTAAGCCCTCCAAGCTCTTACTCCAATAAGGCTTCTAGAAACCGTGTCTTGTCTAGCACTCCGAATCCCACAACAAGCTCCATGTTGCATCTGTCATCCTTGGCTTCTTCCAATGCTTTCTAGAAGCACCAAAAACCTTACTTGACACTCTCAAAGGGTGTGGTAAGTGTTTGTGCTATCAACCTCTCAATGGTATGGAAATGGAGAGGTAGGAGATGAGGAAATTCCACAAACAAATGTGTAGAGAATTGTTGGTATAACAATTTCTAACTCTCAAGTTTTTTTGCTATGGTTTTCTCTCAGAAGCTCTACTTTACATTTGTGGGTAATGAGGGTATATATAGTGTGGGTTCAGAAAGTGTGTATTAGATAGTATAGTCTGGCAGAGCAAAAAGTTTCGCGGGTGTCTCACGAGAAGTCCTTACCCGCAAGCTACTCGCGAAACACAGTTGTCTCCATTTGTACTGACTCTTTGCGTTCCAATCATGTGCAAGGCACATGCTTCCTTTCGCGGGATGCTTAGTCACGAGATACCCGCAAAAACCCTCCTAGCTTCAATTGCTTGAGTCTTCACACTCTTTCTCACTATCACACAACCTTTAGAATAAATTCCCACAACAAATACAGGGTACATAAGATTGAATAAAATTACAATCAAATTTGGCACAGAATAAAAGCCAACAAAATACATATTTGTAAATCACAACTTTACAATCTCCCCCTTTGGCTATTCCGTGACAAAACCCCTAAAATAGACTCTAGACTTAAACGTGAGTTTGGGAACAATGGCAAAACTCACTCACATCTAATCTACAAACTGTGAAGCACTTGCACATTTATACCTGTAACCTGAAACACTTGCACACACAAAAAACTTTCATTAAGCTTATGACAAGTTGAATACAAGGTATGTATAAGAGCAAGTATAACATGACGAAGTTTGTAAACATTTGATAACATGTATACACAAAGCTTGATCAAACAAGGGCAGTCATTAAAGAATGACTCCAATGAACATATGACAAGTAAATGTTCATCCGGACATGTAAAAAGAAGCAATCACTTATGATTACTTGCATGTCCAATCATACAACCAATGCAAAATACACGAAGTATATGCATTTAAGAACAATCCTACCAGGGCACAAGTGTGAAGTACTCAGGACATATTAACAATATCTAAAAGTACAAAGAAAATGCTACAAAAGCATTGAGAAAGTCACAAAAAATACCGAATAAAAGACTGAATTGAATAAACTCAAAGTGCACTGAAGTTTTAAACAAAAACAATAAAAGCATAAACATAGACCAACAGTTATAGAAGCTAAAAATAAACACAAGTAAACAAAACAATAGTTATTGTCTTCTTCTCCCCCTTTCACTACACTCCCCCTAACAACGACACCATCTCCCCCTTTTTGTCATGGTATAGCTAGTCTTCATGTTCCTCTAACTTCCTCTGAATTTGGTCTAGTTGGGTCTGAAGAGATGTGAACTTGGTGTCAAAACCATTGTGTTGGGAGTACATGATGGTAGCTAGTCCAAATATCTTGGTAGTAATCTCTTGGAGAGTAGCCATGATGTTGTCTAGTTGTTCATCATAAACATGGGATGTAGAACTTGAGCTTCCCTGAGTAACATGACTTTCTTGCTTGGGATTCTTCTTAGTGTGACTCATTCTTGCATGGAGAGTGCGTATAGTAATTGGACTTGGCCTTGGATAAGGGCGCTCATCTTCCGAAGGATACACACCTTTGAGCTTCAAAATCCTTGAGATAAGGCGACAGAACGAAATACAATTCCTTGAAGCAGTCTAATCAATCATTTTTTCCATAATGTGGAAAATATGAGAGCACACATCAATCTCTACGTCAGTGATCAGATCATGCAAGAATAATGCTCGGCCAAGATTCATGTAACCGATGCTGGACAGAGGGTAGAGGTTGCTAAACATGATCATCGTGAACAGCCTTAATTCAGGAGAAAGAGATGCCACACTTATTGACTTCCCATTGGAGGAGAATTCCAAATTAGCTCCCAAAGCTTCCTGAAGAACCTCCTCATCGAGAGTCAGTTCATCATACACCGGTGGGATAGGTAATATTAGCCTGTTGATCTGTAGAATATCGGCCAAGTAGACGAGTGTAATTGAGAACCGCTTTCCTCTCACCTAGCACTTGATCTCCTTGCCTTTAACAATGTCATTTGCATAGAATTCTTTCACCAAGTTTTCGTATGCATCCTCAAGATTTGAGAGAAGAAAATTCCAATCTTTGGTGGCAAACCATATTGGAATATTCATGTCTAGGAGATAGTGTTGATCAACGGCCCTTTCAATTAGCAATGGAGCATCTCGAAACTGGCTCGTGTAGGTCTGGAATGCAACATAGGATCTGAACAAGTCAGGATCATGCACTCATGTTGAAAAACGAGTTCTCTTTGACTTTGATGAAGGTTCATCAACATCAATCACCAGCTCTTTCCCTTTGTTGCAATCTCCTTTCACAGTTGAGCTTTTAAACAAAGACATCTACATATGAGAGCACAGAATAGAGAGGAAAGAAGTGCAAAAACACAAACATAGAACACAAAACTTGATTAGAATCAAGTTAGTTTAAAACACAGGTAAAACAACCTAAAACAGAGAATAACCAACTCAAAACATAGCAAATAAACTCAAACAACATGCTAAAGGTGTTCAACCAAATAAGCATAAACACAATGCATGAATTAAGTAATTGTGCATGTGTGTGTCTGTGCTGAGCATGTGCTGATGCATGTGTGTGTAGCATGTGATGCATAGGGATGCAGCAGGAGATGCATGAGGTGTGCCTAGAGGGCCCTAGTGTGTGTCACATGGGCAAAGTGTGTGAAACACATACTTAGATATATTGATAACAAGTTCAAACCAATGTAAACGAATAAATAGGAATTCACTTGAATCCAATTTAGCACAAAAATGTCACTGAGACATTTTGTCAAAAAACTAACATGCAACAATGCATAACTGTTATGAAGAATGCATGAACAGATTGAAAAATGCCTCAATACAACCTTAAAATGCCACAAGGGGCTAACACAGATGCACAAACAACAAATGGGACACAGCCCAATCAAGGATTTAGAAAAAATTTCACAAAAACTAAGAATCCCAACCCATTTTCGAAAAATCCCCAATTTATAAAACCTTAAGCTAAAATCTGCATAATTTGAGACAGTCACGAAACTAAGTTGAAGTTGATGGGGTTTTGAAGAAAAATGAATTTGGGTTGAAAGGGGGGTTTGAGAGAGGTGTTTGAGAGGGAAGTTGAAGTGTTTGAAAAACGATCACATCGATCAAGTAAAATTGAAAACATGCAATTTTCGCGGGTTAGACAGTAACGAGACAGTCGCGAAAAAGTGGGGAAAGGGACCAGTGAAACTCAAAAGCTTTCACGAGAAGCTGTTAGTCGTGAATATGGCACGAGACAGTCACGAAACTCTCTGTGTGATTTTGTGAAAAATCCAATTTTTTCCTAAAAACCATTTCGCAAGAAATGTTTAATCGCGAAGTCCTCACAAGGAAGTAGCGAGAGTTTCTGTATGAAAAAGTGACTTTTTAATTTCCCTCAAGCACATTTCATAGGAAGCTCTTAGTCGTGAGCTTCTCGCGAAACTAACTCTGAACCAATTTTTGAAGAAAAACACAAAAAAACATTTTGAACAAAAAAAAAAAAAACATGGAAGTATAAAATCACTTTCAAAAACATATAAAACACTCAAAAATATTTTTGGGTTCAATCAGCAAGTATTTGAGCATACACATCACATTTGAACATGTACAATCACACAAATAAGATAAGCATTAGCTGAACAAAGTCTTGTGTTTTGTGTGTGAGTATCAAATGTGGAATAGTCTATAGACTAAAGTGCAGCTTTAATGATCAATTCAATCAAGTCATACACAACTAGTACGAAGTCAAGTGGTTAATCTCAATTATAGAAATGAACATATATGATCTCCCACAAGAGAATGATTACAAATCATAGAAGCTTTTCATTTGGCTTCTGTATAAAACAGAACATTTGATCCTTTTTGGATAATACATCTCTTTTTGAGATTGGTGCTTGAAATTTTTGATATTTCAACATGTAGAGTTAGCCTTTGGATTTTTGTGCACCATACATTTCAATACAAAAAGTCACTTTCCCTTTTTCCTAGTCAAATACTAGTATGTGCGACAGACTTTTGTAGCTCTTAATCTCTTTTTCATTGTGAGATTTATATTTGGTGAGCTCTTATAGCAAAAACATAAAAATAAAGTGGGAAGAGATATAGGCACAAGTCTATGCAATTATTAAGACCATCAAGACTATTGACCAATCATTCATGACAAGCTTGAAGATCTATTTACAATAATCACACATAGATTTCAAGATTTCTCCCACAAATATTTTTGTGCATACAGAACAAGCTAGGCTTGTAAATGCACTACGCCATTAGTACGAATGTATTAGGCCAAACTCACATGTGATACACACAAAACAAGTGATCAAACTTTTTGAAGATTTCTCAATTTTTATAGGTTTTTGAATTTTGAACATACTCAAAAACAAAACAGGAAAAGTAAGATCAACAGAAATAGATATAAACCAAAATAAAAAATGCTAATATTAAAGCAAGTGAGACCTAAACACTGGATGAGCAACAATGAGCAGAATAGGTTCACATAAGGGATAGGGTTCAAGGAATGATACCAACACCATTGGTCTTACGCAAGGACTTAAACCTTGGACCATTAAGAGGTTTGGTAAAAATGTTTGCCTTCTAGTTGTTAGTGTTGATGAACTCCAAATACATAGTCTTTTCCTCCACCAAATCTCAAATGAAATGGTTACGGATCTTGATATGCTTTGATTTTGAGTGTTGGACTGGATTCTTGGACAAATTTATGGCACTTGTATTGTTACAGAACACACACGTAGTGTCTTGAGTGATTCCATAATCATGTAGAAGCTTCTTCATCCATAATAATTGTGCACAACAACTTGCCACTGCAATGTACTCAGCTTCAACTGTTGATAGAGAAACTGAATTTTGCTTTTTGCTCATCCATGATACTAAGTTATTTCCAAGATAGAAGCAACAACTTGAAGTGCTTTTCCTGTCATCAATGCATCCGGCCCAATCAACATCAGAATATCCAGCTAGGCACTCATTCAAGTCTCTTGAATACCAAATTCCATAATCAAATGTGCTATTTATGTAGCGGATAATTCGTTTGACTGTTGTCAAGTGTGACTCTTTGGGTGCTGCCTGAAATCAAGCACATACTCCTACACTAAAAGCGATGTCCGGTTTGCTAGCAATAAGATAGAGAAGACTATCGATCATACTTCGAAAAAGTGTTGGATCCACTTCTACACCGCTGCATCACGACTCAGTTTTACTGAAGAACTCATGGGAGTGGAAGTGTGTTTCCTAGAGTCTAGGCTGAATCTTTTTACAAGATTTTTGGCATATTTTTCTTGAGAGATGAATATCCTATCTTCCCGTTGTTTCACTTGAAGCCCTAGGAAGTAGTTTAGCTCTTCCACCATGCTCATCTCAAACTCCCTTTTCATTTCTTCTGAGAATTCATAAGTTATGTGATCGATTGTGGATCTGAATACAATGTCATCCACATAAACTTGAGCAACAAAGAGAGATTTCTCATCTCTTTTGACGAAAAAAGTTTGATTGGCTTGACCTCGCTTGAAACCATGATCTAGGAGGTATGTGGTGAGGCGATCATACCAAGCTCTTAGTGCTTGTTTCAACCTATATAATGCCTTCTTCAATCTTAACACATGATCCGGAAAGTGAGGATCTTGAAACCCCTTTGGTTGCTCAACAAACACTTCTTCATTTAAAAACCCGTTCAAGAAAGCACTCTTCATGTCCATTTGATATAACTTGAAGTTCATAATGCATGCTATGGAGAGGAGAATTCGGATTGACTCTAGTCTTGCAACTGGAGCAAAAGATTCATCAAAGTCTATGCCTTCAACTTGAGTATATCCTTGAGCCACCAATCTAGACTTGTTTCGGATAATTTCACCATCTTCATCATTCTTGTTCTTGAAAATCCACTTGGTGCCGATTACATGTGTATCCTTGGCCCTTGGTACCAACTCCCATACATCATTTCTAACAAATTGATGCACCTCTTGGTGCGTGGATTCTACCCAATTCTCATCCTTCAAAGCTTCCTCCACTTTCTTTGGTTCAAATTGAGCAAGATAGTAGTTGTATGTCACATGATTCACACTGTAGGCTAGTCCTTTTCTCAACCAAATTCCATCATCTAAATCACCAATGATATTGCTTGAGGGATGATTAAGAGTTACCCTTGACGATGGTCTTTTAAAAGTGGAAGGTTCCTCATCATGAGAGATTGGAGGTTGAACTTCAAGAGGGGTGAGTGGACTAGACGGTCCTTGAGTTGATCTAGTTTCCCTTCTTGATATAGGAGGTGTAAACTCCTTTTCTGGTGATTCTTTCTCAGCATTCTCACCTTAAGACATGTTGTCATCACCCTCATTCTTCTTAAGATTCGGTCCATCACCATCATCATCAATATCCTTTTTAGAGATAGTGTCATCAATGACAACATTTATTGATTTCATCACCGTCTTAGTGCGCTTATTGTACACTCTATATGCTCGGCTATTTGTTAAGTATCCTAGGAAAATCCCTTCATCACTCTTAGCATCAAATTTTCCAGGATTCTTCCTATCATTGAGAATATAACACTTGCTTCCAAATACTCGAAAGTATTTCACCTTCGGCTTCTTTTCTTTCCAAATTTCATATGATGTCTTCTTTGTTCCTGCCCAGAAGTAAATCCTATTCCCAATGTGACACAAAGTATTCATTGCTTCAGCCCAAAACTTTTGTGGAATGCTTTTGTTTAGTAACATTACTCTTGCCATTTCTTGAATCTCCTGGTTCTTTCTTTCAACCACTCCATTCTGTTGTAGAGTTTTTGGAGCTGAAAATTCCTTCTTGATGCCTTGTTCATTGCAAAATGCTTCAAACTTTGCATTTTCAAATTCCTTCCCATGATCACTTTTGATTTTAACTATGGGAACTCCCTTCTCATTCTGTATTCTCTTGCATAACCTTTCCATCTTGTCAAATGCTTCCAACTTCTCTTTAAGAAATTCCACCCAAGAATATCATGAGAAATCGTCAACAACCACCATAATATAGTGCTTTCCACCCATGCTTTCTGTTCTTGTTGGACCCATTAGATCCACATGTAATAACTCCAAAGGGCGAGAAGTAGCAACCACATTTACTTTCGGATGGCTTGACTTTGTTTGTTTTCCCAATTGACATGGACCACAAAAGTTCTTCTCAATTTTTCCAAACTTTGGTAAACCAATCACAACTTCAAGCTTTGAGACTTTCGCCACTTGTTTATAATTAGCATGTCCAAGTCTTTGATGCCACAACTCCAAAAGATTCACTCGAGCACTTTGGCATGCTATGCTTGGTTTGGGAATGACCCCATAACAATTGTCGGTAGTCCTAAGTCCCTTCAAAACTTGAACACCTTCTTCATTTAGGATTAGACATCCTTTCTTTGAAAATTGGACTAAGAAGTCTTCATCACAAATCTGGATGATACTCAGCAAGTTCACTTTAAATCCCTTAATGTACAGCACATCAGTTAACAAAGGCAGTCCTGGAATATCCACGATTCCCTTTCCAAGAACTTGTTAGTGACTACCATCTCCAAATGTCACAAAGCCATCTTCCTTCTCTTTAAGGGTTTTGAAAAAAGCTTTATCTCCAGTCATATGTTTTGAACAACCGCTGTCAAGATACCACAAACATGAATTAAATACTTTCAATGCGGTATAAACAAAAAGACAAGCATGAGATAAGCATTCTAGACCATCAAAGCAGGACTCATCTTTCTTTACTTCATTCATAAATGAGTGAATCTTTCTTTTTAGTAAATCTAGTTTGTCACACAAACGTCTATTCCTTTTCTTATATTTGTCAATTAAGGAATTTAACTCACACAAGCTATTATGAATATTATGATTCCTATGAGCTAGTGATTTCAGCATGTGTATAAAGATTCTAGCATGTTTCTTTGATTTGAATAACTCTAAAAATTCATTACTAGAACAAACTTCAACAATGCTCATAGAGTCATTTTCACAAACACCTTTACTATGCTTCATGTTGGCCTTTACCATATCACTTTCCATGGCAAACCAAAAGGGTCTAGGATCACACTCAGATATTTAAACCACAGTGAGTGTACCCACTCTGATACCAATTGAAAGCTTGAAATCTGTGAAAACACAAGAGCTTGTTTAGACCCCAAATCAAAGTTACGGCTTTGTTGATTTTATACTAACTTAATACTAAGTGCGGAATAGTGTAAACACAAGCATACAAGTAAGAGAGCTACTTTAATCCATATTTAAAGCAACACAGCAGTAAAATGAAATGAACAAGAGTAGGGAAGAGAGATGCAAACACAGATAACACCGAAACGTGTTATCAAAGAGGAAACCGAAGAACTCAGCAAAAAACCTCTCTGCCGCCCTCCAAGCAGTAATCGATCCACTAGACAATCAGTTGGGATACATAGGTGAGCAAAAGACCCTCCAAGCCTAATCTACCCTCTATACCTAAGCCCTCCAAGCTCCTACTCCAACAAGGCTTTTCGGAATCGTGTCTTGTCTAGCACTTCGGATCCCACAACAAGCTCCATGTTGCATTTGCCATTCTTGACTTCTTCCAATACTTTCCAGCAGCACCAAAAACCTTACTTGACACTCTCAAAGGGTGTGGTAAGTATTTGTACTATCAACCTCTCAATGATATGGAAATGGAGAGGTAAGAGATGAGGAAATTCCACAAACAAATGTGTAGATTTTAATTCTCAAGTGTTTTTGCTAGGTTTTTCTCTCAGAAGCTCTCCTTTACATTTGTGGGTAATGAGGGTATATATAGTGTGGGTTCAGAAAGTGTGTATTAGATAGTACAGTTTGGTAAAGCAGAAAGTTTCGCGGGAAGTTCTTACCCGTGAGCTACTCGCGAAACACAGCTGTCTTCATCTGTATTGACTCTTCGCATTTCAGTCATATGCAAGGCACATGCTTCCTTTCGCAGGATGCTTAGTCGCAAGATACTCGCGAAAACCCTCCTGGCTTCAATTGCTTGAGTCTTCACACTCTCTCTCACTATCACACAACCCTTACAATAAATTCCCACAACAAATACAAGGTACATAAGATTGAATAAAATTACAATCAAATTTGGCACGAAATAGAAGCTAACAAAATACATATTTGTAATTCACAACTTTACAGAAACCTTTGAAACTCCCACAATTTTTCACATCACCACTATTTTCTTTTTCTTTTATTTTAGATTATTTTTATTTTAGGTTTTATATCTTATATATTTATTATTTCTCTTTAACGTGTAATTATTTTATCAAGTGTTACAATAGTTTAGTTTAGGTAAAACTTTATTAGATATATGTTTCAAACCTTGAAAATTCTACTTTAACTAAAATTCTATAACAAAAATTTCAACAAATATAAACCCATGAAATTTTTCCTCTCTTTTTCTATAGATTAATATTCTCATTGGAGTGTGATTATAGAAAATTCATTTTACAACACCAATTAAGGTATATGCACTATTCTGAACATATGAGGTATAATCTAATCTCTATCGTTGTGATACTTCCCAAACAAAACAATACTTTGGGAAATAAATACTCATATATTTAGTTTTATGGTTGAATTTTTGTGATAATTTCCAAATTTAGTTTGTATTATTGAATTATTGGTTTCAGGATTTGGATTACTAACAGCTTTAGTAAAGTTAAAGTTTAAAAAAAATTTGAATTGTTAATTGGTAAGTTTTAAATTATACAAAATTTCTTTTTTCTTAAATTTTATTATTTAAAAAATTTAAAAAAAAAATAAAAAAATAAAATAAAATAAAAAAACCTTGAATTGATAAGACAAATAAGCAATGAGGGAAGGAAAAGAGAAGATAGATAATGAAGGCATCACAATCCAACACATGATTGCCAAAGTTAGCACATTGCCTTACTATTTGAATTAGGGTGGTTTTAGAATTATAAATTACATTCTTTTTTTTTTTTTAATGATTATATGATCCATTTTTTATTTTTACTCAATTAACACTCTTTTGCCTTTCAACTGGTATATCTTATTCTTTTTTTTTTTTTACATTTAGATATTCCAAAATCTATTCTTTCCAAATTTCTCTCATTCGTGTGCGTGATGAGGGTTATTTTTATTTATTGGCTTAAAAGTGTTCAAAGGATTTTTTTTTTTCTTTTATAATAATTAAGCAACCTTTACTTAATATTCAGAACATTTATTTGTCTTCACTCTCTAACAAAATCATTTTATTCATCTGAAGGTTGAGACTATATATAACATTATTGGTGTTGGAGTTATCACTATTGGTCTTTATATATATATATATATTTTTTTTCCTCTTAAGTTGTAACTTTTATAAATGAAAATTTACAACTTTTGTTCACTCTTCCATGCATCACACGGGTCAATAACTTGTTTATTCTAATTTTAAGCTATAATCAAATTTATAACTAAAATTTATTCTTAAAATAAAATACATATAAATAAAGAGCAAACACTCCAAAGGATCTAAGCTATGCAGCGAGAATCCGGTTCTCACTTGGGTCCCTAGTCTCCGTTAAGGAACAGCAAAAATAAACAATACCTATTGGACTTCCTTCTAGTTTAATAACTAGATGGAATAAAATAATAATAATAATA
Source organism: Quercus wislizeni (assembly GCA_023055345.1). Lineage (NCBI taxonomy): Eukaryota > Viridiplantae > Streptophyta > Magnoliopsida > Fagales > Fagaceae > Quercus > Quercus wislizeni. The sequence goes on along the minus strand of JALGQJ010000007.1, from coordinate 19,110,933 downwards.
CTAATAATAATAATAATAATATATAATGAGAAAAAAGGTTTAAAGGGGAAAAAGGACAAGCAAATGTAAATATTAATAGAGCAGTTCTAGTGCCACAACTTGTGGCATAACTTGGTAGGTTTATATAGGGATACCCCTCCACCAGTCTTAATTTGCCACATGGGTGAGTTGTGTCACCGTACCTTTTCATATTAACCACAGTATGACCTCTCTCTTTAGGACTTAGACTTGGACCCATGTCCTTACAGATAATATTATATATATGCATGCGTCCTTTGTGGTGGTAGCACTATTAGTTTGCTCACTTCTGCTCTATAAAGTGCAAACCAGTCCCCTCAAAACCTTGCTACACTCAGACACACACACACATATACAATAACAAAATATCAAATGGCAGAACCAGTGCTTGATTCAGTCCATGCAAACGGGGAATATGTCACAAAAATGGTGTCTGATTCACTACCCGCTAATGGTGGTCATGGCAAATACAGCTATTCTAAAAATTCTTACTATCAGGTATGTGCAACCCTACTTGTGTATCCAATAAAGGGTAAAAATTATAAATAAAAGAAACTTACCAGTATATATATGAGTACATATCCCATGTTTCACTCTCTTTATTCATCAAGAAGGAAAAAAAAAAAAAAAAAATTCTTGATCTCTTAAAAATGTCCAAAATGTTCTCTTTCTCTCTCGATCTATCTTTTTTTTTGTTCTTCTAAGATAAAACTATGTCCATATTGTATTTATTATCATAATCCTAGTGAGCGACGATCTATTTATCATATGAATGTTGAGAGATTTACAAGTTTGATATAATCTTTAAATCTTTAATCTTGTTTATTGTATTTATTTATTTGTTATTGTGATGTTTATTTTGTTGACTACATGAAGATAGCTTTAGAAAGCCTAGAAACTCTAAGATCAGGCCAAGTTCCATACAGCTTTAGTCCTGTGGGTAGTCCCATTCATGAGCCATTCATAGCAATGTCCATTTGGGTAAAGAGAATCTAGCTTGGACCAAGGGAATACCGAATCTTTGTTAACAGGACAAGTGAATATCATCTTTTCTATTTTGCGCTAAGGGGATGTATTTAGGGGTTTATTTGTAAATAACTTATCTAGTTTTTTGTTGAAAATGTGCTAAAGTATACTTGTATTTTGAAAATTTTTTAAAAAGTGAAAGAATACAGGAAAAAGTGAGATTTTAAAAAGTTGTACATAAAACCTAAAAACTAAAAATTAAAGTTTAAAGATCTTACCGAAAAAAGAATATGTTTACTATTATATGGTCACTCTAGCTTAAGATGATTAATTTTGTCAAATTATTCATAGTCACTCTTTTTTAAAAATTTATTTCTGGGAACCTCTTCTTGGCCGACCCTAACCCTATTCTATGGTTACGAGAGCCCACTGGTCTTTATTATATTGGCATTATATATTGACTACAAGATTTGAATCTAAAGCCTATACCAACTCTACTTCACTATTTTTGCTATTTGAACAAAGGGTCAAAGGCCTAATTTTTAATTTGCTAGGTTTGAAAGCGAAATATAATATTTTTAATAAGTTCTCTTTAAAAAAAGTAGAATAAGACAATTAAAAAAAATACAAGTGTGTAATTTAATAAAAATAAAAATAGTCCATTCAAAATATTTTTATTTTTAATTTCTAACATATTCGCTTCTAATTAATTTTAGCATTTCCTTAATTGTCTTCATCATGTGCTCTGCTTTCTTCCTTGATATGATTTTAATCTTTTTGATATCCCCATTGCTTCCATGATAGTATCTTTTTCTCCTTCTACCTCTCTTTTCTTAAAAGAAATATTGCCCAAAAGAAAAATTAAAAATTAAAAATATTGGAAAATAACTAAATAATTCAATTTGGCCAATATTAAACTATGACCAAAGAAACTCGGATTTTTATATATAAGTATTAAACATTAGAAGCCTCAGTTTTTTTTGCTGAACAAAAAGTCTCAGCTAATTTGACAGTCTAGTATGCGATAGACATGCACGTCTATTGAGTTAACAGTGGGGATCCACCATGCATATGCTGAGTTATGTTGGACAAAGAGAAAGGCTAGAATACAACATTCTTCATAATGTTTTCTACCATTTGTTAAGGCGATGGGTTATGATTGGAACGTTAGTTCTACATGGATTAATTATTGCCACCATTTTTATTATATATTAATCATAATATATCATTTCAATAATTCTGAATTTTTTCTCTAAACTTCTAAAATCTCAATTATTATGCATCAATCATTTTTATTATACATCAACCATTGACATATTTTTTCTTTAAAGCTTAGAGGTCTCAATTATTATGCATCAATCCTTTTATTACGTATCACTTGACTAGACTTATTGATTGACAAAATTAGGCACATGGATTCGAAGTAGAATAATATGTTTTGAGATCCAGGTTTGTGCATTCATTGCAAATCAACCCAACCAACCCAATTCAATCCAAAGGCAATAGATTGGCTTCTTTACGGGTTGGTGAGTTGGTTTGGGTTCAGATTTTTTTTAAGAGGTTGGATTGTGTTGGTTGAAGTTTGATACTTTTTCTAAATCGATAAACACGAACCACCTAGCCTTTTGCATATGTATATTACAGGGTAAAATACTATTTTGGTTTCTAAAAAAAAGAAAAAGCCCCTAAATTTTAACAAGTTCTTTCTTAATCCCTAAATAATAGAATTTTTTTTTTTTCATCTATAAATTATTAAAATGTTTCATTTTCATCCTTAAACTTTAAAATAAAATTTTAAAAAAAATTTCTCATCCCTAAACAATTGAAAAAGAAGTCCTTTTTATCTCTATTTTTGTCTCTAAACTATTGAAAAAAAAATTATTTACAAAATTTAAGAATAAAAAGAACTTTTCAAAATTTAGGAATGAAAAACAAAATTTTAGTAAAGTTTAGAGACCAAAATAGTACTTTACCATATATTAAATATATGAACTATTAATTACATATGTATTGCTTTTATTGTTGCTCTCATTATACTACATTCACCACAATCCACCCAATAATTTCTCACCCACACATCCAGCCTAACCCTAATAATAAGATGTCTCATTCTCATCTCACTTTTTTCCCCCTATCAATCCTATATATATATATATATATATATATATATATAGATGCCTTGTTTTGTTAGTTTGACGTATTACATATTTGGATGACTAATTATTTATTAATGATGCTTATGTGATTTTATTTTGTAAAATAATGGTTCATATAAACAGCTTAATTTTGATATTAAAGATAAATAGCCCCAGAAGCCTGTTTAAAAAGGCCAAATAAATCACTTGTGGCTTGGTTTAGTTCGGTTAATTTTGTAATAATGTATACCTTTTGATATTGGTTTCTCAATCCAACAATGTTAGTTTAGAATGAGAATGCCCCTAAACTAAACCAACTCAATCTATGTGGCCCCTATTTATATTTTATTTATTTATTTTATTTTTATGGTCACATCAAATTCTTACAATATTTGCATAAGAAATTAAGGTGTCAGTTCACTATAAATCAATATAAAATAAAATAAATTACAAGTGAAATTACAACTCAAAATAAGGTTGTTGTAAAAATGTTGTGAAATTTTATTGTACACATAAACTCTTTATTTACCTGCCATATTATATTAAGGATTTATTGGGCCTCAATGCTAATTGAACAACACCAATAATGGGACTTATTTGAACTTTACCAATGCTTTTTTTTTTTTTTGGGGGGGTGCAAAATTCTGATGTTAGCCATGGTTATAAAAATTTAAACTAAACGATTGTGACTTGTGAGTGCTCTCTCTATATATTTCCTCTCCCCACTCTTAGACAAACACATATAAATCCTGGAGTTTATTTTTACGAAAGTAAACTCTCTAAATCACACACATACCCACATAAATGGAATTCTAAATCTAACTTATGGAATTGAGGTCATAATATTATACAAGATCACCATTTAATCCAAAAACTTAAGTATATGAGTTAGGGCTAGTAATATTAAATTAGTTCATCAACTTTTTATTTTTCTTTCCATATTGTGCAATAATAGCATTCATTACTGAATCAAGACCAACAATTTGATTAATCTGATCCTTGGTTGTATGTTTCTACTGATTATAGATACTTGTTTGATTTGGTCAATGATGCGGGAAAAACTTAGAAATAACTTATTTTAACTATTTTGCAGAGATCATTAGCAAATACTGAAAAGAACAAAATTGATGAGGAAATTTCTCAGAAGCTTGATATATCAAAATTTTGTTCTACTTCCAACATAATTCGTATTGCAGATTTGGGATGTGCAGCTGGACCTAATACATTTGTTTCTGTGCAAAATCTAATTGATGCTATAGTTGAGAAGTACCACTTCCTATGCCCTACTTCTCCATTGCCTGAATTCCAAGTGTTTTTTAATGACCAAGACACGAATGACTTCAACAGTCTCTTCATTACTCTCCCACCAGATAGGAAATACTTCGCTGCCGGAGTGGCAGGTTCCTTTCATTACCGACTGTTCCCCGAGTCCTCTCTCCATGTTGTGCATACCTGTTATTCACTCCATTGGCTCTCTATGCTGCCTAAAGAGTTGAATGACAAGAACTCTCCCGCATGGAACAAGGGGAGAATTCACTACACTAGTGCCCCGGAAGAAGTATATAAGGCATATTCAACTCAATTTGCTAAGGACTCTGAGAATTTTTTGAATGCTAGAGCAAAAGAGCTTGTGCCCGGAGGGATTATGGTAATATTAATGTCTGGTATTTCTAAAGGGTTTCCTTATTCTGAGATCCCAACTGGTATGATGTACGATTTGCTTGCATCTAGCCTCATGGATATGGCAAGAGAGGTTAGTGAGTGTCTGCTTGGTTTTCTTTTATCTTTTTTAGCTTATTTTATATATATATATATATATATATATATATTAAAATTCATTTTTCCTATATACACCTAATTTTAATTAGTTTTCAATCAATAAGTGTTTGAATATTCATGTGTGAGTAACGTGGTTAGTTAAGTAGTGAAATTCCACGTTGGATACTAATGAGAAGGGGTCAAATGATATCTCTATATATTATATTAAACACTCAATTAGAGTCTCCTAAGATATTCGCTGACAATAAATAAATAAATTTTCAACAAGAAGTTATATCCAAATATAATTTAGTCATTGTATGTTCTTACTCCTATTTGTAGAACATTCATTTTACTCAATGGCAATCAGGCAGGAAGTTATTTCTAAAGAAAATATTTGGTAATTATTTTAGAACTTTACCAACTCATGTGAGAGAATTATGAATATTTATATTCTCTTACATAAATGATGAGACAATTAGTTCAACCCTCAAAACCATCTTTTTAAAAAGATAATACTAATTATTATAAAATAAGACAGCTAACAAAAATCAATAGTTTTTCTGGCAATAAAATAATATATGTTAGTGTAAAGAGAAATAGATGAAATCATTTGGTTGTTTCTTTAAAATCAATTGTTGTTAAATTTGCATAATACACTGTTTTGGGTACGTTAGGGACCATAATTTGAATCCCTATAACCACTCTAAAATTAGACCTGCAAGATGTGATGTCGAATGCTATAAAAAATTTAAGTGTATCTTTCTCATTACCAATAATTGGTTTTAAGGTGGAATAAGACAGCTTCACAATCCGATAAATGGTATAAGAACTAAGGTCATGGGTTCAAGTCGAGGGAGTGTCATTGTGAGGGAGGGATTGTTAGAGAACTACAATTCAACTTCCTACAACTACTTTAAAAACAGGCCTACGGGGAATGATGTTAAATGTCATAAAAGATTTAAGTGTGTCTTCCTCATCACCAATTGAATTTGAGGTGGAATAAAACAACTCATGGTCCAACAAGGTAGACCAAAGCATAAAACTAAATAGGCAGTTTATTTTTACTTCATTAGCGGAGTGTGTTTTCATATCATATGCTATTGCAACAATTAAGTTTAATTAAGCTAGAACCCTTCTAAATCCGTAGTAATATGCATATAGCTTTCGCTAAAACGTAACAGGTATATATTATATGCTTATACTATAGGTTATAGTACAGAAACCTTAAATTTCTTAACTCTTATAATATCTTTTTCTTTCCTTTTTTTTTTTTTTTTTTGGGAAGATAGCTATGAGCCTATGAGCTATCTTTGGAGTTATCTCTTATAATTCTACATGTGTAGGAAATACCAATCTTTCATCAAATTATTGGGGTGACACAAACATTTTGCAGGGTCTTATTGCTGAAGATCGCGTGGATTCTTTCAACTTGCCTTTTTATGCTGCCTCCCCCGATGAGATGGCAGAGCTGGTAGAGCAAAACGGGTATTTTAGCATAGAGAGGATGGAGTTAACGAACCCAGTTCCATCATTGGAAGGTCCGATTGATATCCGAGCATGGATTATGCATTTAAGGGCTGCGACGGAAGGAGTTTTCATCAAACACTTCGGAAGGGAGGCTATAGATGAAATATTCAAACGATTGATCAAAAAACTTTCAAACTATTCTGAGCTATTGAATTCGAGAACCAACGTCAAAGTTCAATTATTCGCTGTGTTGAAGCGTAAATGATGTAATTTGTATTAATCATGTGAGACGTACTTCAATATGTATCTGTTAGTGATTTCAATCAACTTTCTTATTTAATTCCCAAACCAAACAAAATTAGAGTGCATGAGTTGTTCTCCCATTAAAGCAAATGATATATATTGGAGTGAAACAATCTATTTGTTAAATTTGAGAGAAATTTCATTTAGGCTCTATTTCTTTACAATGTAAAACCAAGACTAAAATCAATCTGTTTTTGTAATTTCTATAATCTATAAAAATATAACAAAAGCAGATCTATAAAATTGAGAAGGTTTATTGTAGAAAGACAAACATTTTGAGAGAGAACCAAAAACCCACGACAAAAACAAAACTAACTCAAACATGTAAATCAAAACTGATACAACTAAAATAACCAAAGAAAAGTCATATCTCATCCTCAAATTCAGAAGAAAAAAAAATGCCATATTCAAAAATATGCTACTCTAATTTTAACTGTGAAGATGAAATTCTTCCAAGCAGAAGTATATTTTCTCTATTTCTTGTCTTCTTTGATTCTTAAATTTGTAATACATTTTCAAATCTTTTCCTTTCACTTGTGACTCATTTAACTTGAAATTTCATGGAATCAGATAACTAAATATACAAATAATAAACTGCTGATTTACATCCTCTTTCTAAGAATAACACCATTGCCTAACCCTTTCATTAATCTTCTTAGTCAAATTTAATATAAAGAACATTAAAAATAATAAAAAAATATTATTTCTATATAGTATTTTTATAGAATTCAAAATAGGGTTTATATTATATAGTTATTGATGCTCAAGAAGCTTACATGATAGTAACGATTACATTGTCCTCATTAGCTTGAATATAAATATCAAGATCAAAAACTCTAGTAAATAATTCCTTAATATGCAGTAACACAGAGTTTAACAAAATCCTCACTCTAAACTTCAGATTTGACTAATAAAATCAATCTGTAAAGATAAAAGCTTGCTAAAACATACAAATCAGAGCCAATTCAAACACAAATACACTAAATGGACAAAATCTAATTCGAAGTATGAGATTAGTAGAACGAAAATCAGACCATCCTAACCTATCAATTTGGTCCAGCAACTCTTCTTGGAAATTACCCAAGTATTGTAATTGACAAAGATCTCAACAAATTGGTAATTTCAATAGAATTACAAGGTCAAAATTAAGCATTCAGATTTGACTATTAAAATCAAGGGTGACACTCCCAATAACTTCAAAACAAAAGGCAAATATGATAAATTAGGTTTACAAATTAGGTATAAAATATTAAATTATATGAAAACTTAATAACTAAATAGAATAGACTAAAAATAACTTAAGAAAGGAAGAATTTTTTAATAATAAATAGATTTTGCAAATTAACAAAACAAAACTCACAAACATAATAATAAATGATGCTAAAATACATTCATAACTAATTGTGCATGATGGGTGGAGAGCAAAACTTCATCTTTCTCTAAATTAGAAGGTGAAATCCAAAATCAAAACAACCCAAATATGCAAATTCGAGTCCCACCCAAAATACCCAAAACAAAACTATTCCTAACCAAAAAACCTAAATCATAATCGACTGAACCATAATACCCACATGTAAATCATAATTAATGCCTAAATTTTTCTTTCTCTATGCATGTGCTTGTAGTTGCGGTGCTCTAGTCTGGCGACTGACAACTTATGACTAGAGTTTCCTCTCTATATCCTGCGTTTTTTTTTTTTTTTTTTGTTGAAGTATTGCAAGCCTTTAAACTGTATTTAAACTGGTTATTTTTCCTTTTATATTGAGATACTATCAAATGGTGTGTTGACCTAAGGAAACAATATAATTTATCTTTTTTTAATTGCAAGCATGGCAGAGTTTTAAATGGCCAAACGGTGCAACGTGTGGTTGGTTTAACTTAAAAGCTGTATACATGGCAGCATTTTAAGGAGAAATTATAAGATCTACATGGTGGACAAGTGATGTGGTCCACCATTCCATTGAAAAACTTCCACATGTTTAAAATTGTTAGTTAGAAAATTTTTTTAAATAGAAATTAATTATTGACTCAGCAATTTTAAACAAGTAGAAGTTTTTTAGGGGAGTGGTAGACAAATGACGTGGTCCACCAAAGGACTCTATAATTTCTCCATTTTAAGGGGCATTTTTCTTACATGGCAGCACCTCCTTAATTACAGGAAAAAACTTCTGCTATTATATATATATATATATATATATATATATATATATATTTATTTCAATATCATTGTTATTCATGTCAATATTTTTCATACAAAATTTAACTACATTAAAAAAATGTTATGATTAAATTGACACATTTAAAACGTTAAAACCAAATTAACACCAACAAGCCACAAACTTAAAGTTAGGAGACCAAATATGTAATTTACTCTATTTTTATTAGACTTTAAAGCACACAAAAGTCAGGTGCATTATTAATATTAGCAGTATTTTTAGGGAATGGTTATTCAATTTTGGCTGCCTAACTCAGCCCGCCATTAACAGAAATGTATGGCTTTGGAACTAGCCATTTGTTGTCAGTGTACAATGTCAAGAATATAAAGTAGTAAGCTGTCACAACTCCCTGAGAACACAAACACAGGGAAAGGAGAGAGAGAGAGAGAGAGTTGAAGATGAGCAACAATACAGATACAGTGCCTGAATCTTATCCAATGAACAGCGGAGATGGCAGTAATAGTTATACCAAAAACTCCTACTCTAGGTTTCTTACAATTTTATTATCTATTTTGTCCTATTTCTTCTTCTCTTCTTATCTTATTTGGCTGTTGTGTAAATCATCTGGTAATGAATTTTTACCTGCCAAATAATGTGCATGCTAATAAATCTCTGGGCTGCAACATGTTGCCCCCAAATGGAAGAAACCCTTTTAACAAATAGAATATATTTAATTTATTTTTCTTGCAATGTAGAAATATATATATATAGAGAGAGAGAGAGAGAGGGAGAGAGATAGAGAGAGACAGAGAGAGAGTTTCTGGTTGGATGCAATATTACACCACAATATTTTTTAATTGGATGTAAATTTTAACAAATTTGTAGTTGGATTACATTATCTTCGTATATTCTCTATATTTGTAAAATTTTAGGATAATCAAATATCTATTTTACCAATTAATTATTTAAATTCAAGTTTTTGTAGTTTAAAATAATATGTAAAATACGATTTTATGAATTCACTACAAGAAAATGTATTTTTAGTGACAAAAAAATTCATCACTAAAAGTCCTTTTTTTCATCACTAAGAACCTTTAGTGACGAAATTAGACTTTTAGTGACAAAATTCGTTTCGTCACTGTAGCCACGTCGCTAGAAGTCTCGGTGACGAAAAATTTTGTCACTAAAAGTCCGATTTATTTTTTTAAAAAAAAAATTTTAGTGACAAAAACGTTTCGTCGCTAAATATTTTCCTTGCTAAAAACAGTATTTAGTGACGAAAATATTTCGTCACTAAAACCATTTCATTTTATTAAATTATATTTAGTGACGAACAATTTCGTCACTAAAACTATTTTCTGGTACATATAGTGACAAAAAAATTCATCACTAAAACTATTTTAAAGAAAATCTAAACACATATAGCGACGAAAATTTTCATCACTAAAACTATTTCTTACAAAATTCCACTGCATTTAGTGACGAAATATTTCGTCACTAAAACAATTTTTTGTTGCCATATTTGTGACAAAAAAATTCACTACTAAAACTTATTTTCTGTTTTTATTATTTTCATGATGTTGATATTAACCTGTAACCTGTCATTACATTATTAAAACCTTGCATTTGATTAACACATTTATTTCAACAACACATTTATAAAAAAATCGATCCATGCATTCCACAAGTTAAAATTAAAACAAGTATCAAATTCAAAACCCTTCCATACAATAATTGTTTGCAACACATACAATAACTTAAGATGTTTTATAACAATACAAAAAATGTAGCATAATATAATTAGAACCAATGGAAGATGTCCTCATATGTCTTCAAAGAATGCCAAAATTAAATCCCCTAAAGCCACCAGTAAGAAATCTGCACAAAAAATACTACTACATTAAAATCGTAAAGTAAAAACTTTAACTATGTTATAAGAAACATTTCTAACAATTAGTTTCAAATGATACATAAAAAATGAAGTGTTTTAACTTAAAGATAAAGTACTAACCAATAAGTGAATTAACTTGAAGATGAACCACCCCATAGGTAAAAGCGTCATCATAACCCTTGCTCCTCAAAAAATTAAGAATATTCTTTTGGACCTCATCTTGCTTAGCTCACGCCTCTTGCTCCTTAGCTCGCTTCTCTTCATCCCTAGCTTTTGCCTCTTTGAGCTCAATTATCTCATTTTATAACTGATGAATATACTCTACCGAGGAACTAGATGAGACAGTGGTTACTAGAGAAGAGGAAGGTCTCATGCCAAGTCCTTTTACAATACCGGATTTCTTCTTAAAAACCAAGTTTGAGATCTCCTCTTGTGTAAGGGGAATTTCATTAGGATCTTGACAATGATCCTCTTGCACTTTGAGAATAGTTCCCTACCATTTGAAAGAGAAAAAAAAAGAAAAAAAAAATCACAACTTTTTTTTTTTTTTTTTTTAAAAACAAAGCAATCACAACATTAATACTACATATGTAATAGCTTTACAAACATGATAAGGATGGAATAATAGGGATGGAATGATTCACATACATATGTTGCTTCATCCTCATGGTGTATCCACCTATTTATATTTGGATTAAAATGAACATCTTTGTAGATTTTTGCCAATTCAGGAACTTGACTCCCACCACAAAATCAATCACAAACATCACAACTATAATGCCTACAAGTATTGAAATCGAATAAAGGAACACAATTGCTACTAATCAACAACCCACCACAAAACAAATTTCCAAAATCACAAGTATATATAGAGTTTTATAAGTTTTTAACTAGAATATACTTACTTTGCTCAAGCTAAGTTTATAACTTTCAGAAAAAATCTAAAGTTAACTTTTGTTCTTCACCTTGTTCCTCACAATTTCTTCAACCACAAAAGAGAGAGCTGAAAATAAAAGAAAGATAGCTTTTAGTGAACAGTTAAGTAGACCCAATGATAAGCACAAAATATTCCTAATGTTTAATTAGTCAACACAAAACATGGAGTTAAGTTGCCAAGGGCCCACACCCAACATTTGATAAGCCTCCCAATGATCTAATGGCTGTAGTCATCAACACATTCTATGTATCAATAGGAATAAAAAGATGACTCTCAATCTAGAATACCATAGATTTACATAATAAATAATAAGTAGATAATTGACATAAAGTCATTAGAATTAGGTAAATCACAACCAGCATTGAGAAAAAGAAGGAAATACAATGTTATAGTAAATAAAGGTGTTAAACTACCCTATCAAGAAGTCTTTCACTGCTTAGGTATTCTAAGAACCTGTACCTGCACTAACTACCCACCTCCAACCTTCCAAAGAATGAATATTAATGAATGAATATTAATAAATAATTAATATTAATGAATGAATTAATGAATAAATATTAATGAATTTTTTTCTTAGAACCCATATAATTTCTCCTCTTATTCACAATGACAACTACCTATCTATCATTTCTCAATCAAATTTCTCACCTAAACCAATCGAAAATTTCTCAAAATCTAAACACAGCTCAAATATTACCCATTTGAAGATCCAAAGCTCTAATAAGTTTACAGTAAACATCTCTGGCTTTATCAAAGTGAAGACCCAAAACTGAGACCCAAAAACATTTCACAACAATCACCATTCCACAACCACAATCACCATTCCTGTTCACAAACAACAACAACACAAATCTCAAACTTAGACAAATCATCCTACCACAGAGAACAAATCTCAAACAAGAAAAAAAAAAAGGAAAAAAAATTAACATCAAGCATTTAGAAAACAAAATTAACAAAAAAATTAACTCAAAAGGGGAAAAAAAAAACCTGGAAGTGTCGCAAACGGAAGCGTCGTTGGATTTTGTGAAGGATGAAGTGTCACCAACGATCGAGAGCTGAAGCGTTGCGATCGGATGTTGCGAAGGATGAAGTGTCGCCAGCAATCAAGAGTTGAAGCGCCGCGATCGGAACTGAAGCGCCACGATTGGAACTGAAGCGTCGCCGGTCAGAGCAGAGGGTCGCCGGCGTCTGAATTTTCACGATCGGGAACTGAAGGGTCACCGGCATTTGAATCGTCATGATCGGAAGCGAGCTGAAGTGTCGCCGGTGTTTGAAGCATCATGATCGCGAGCTGAAGCGTCGCCGACGTCTGAGGTGAAGCGTCGCAATTGGGATCAGCGACTATGACGACGGCGTGCTGGGTTTTGGGAGAGGATGGCCTGGGTTTCTTTTGGGAACAAAGAAGGCGACAATGTGAATGATAAATGGAATTGGAAAATAAAACTTTGAGGTAGTTTTAGTGGGCTTTAGCGATGAATTATTTTCCATCGCCAATGCTCATTTCGTTGTCGCAAAAGTAATTTTTTTATGTTTTTTAGTGACGAATGTCAGTTTCGTCACTAAAGAACCCAAGCTTTGTTAAAATTTAGAGACGAAATTCATATTTCGTCGCTAAAAACATATAAGTGTAAAACCTTTATTTTTTTTAGTGACGAAATTCATATTTCGTCGCTAAAGCATACTTTTAGTGATGAAATGTGATTTCGTCACTAAAAACATATAAGTGCAAAACCTTTTTTTTTTTAGTGACGAATATTTTTCGTCACTAATTCTTACTTATAGCGATGAAAGTATTTTCGTCACTAAAACTATCCACAGCAATACCTATAGTGACGAAATATTTCGTCACTAAAAATTTCAATTTTTAGTGACGAAATATTTCGTCACTATAGATTAATTAAGTTGGCGCTAAAGTTTCCCTCCATCGGTGCTTATTTTTCAGATCACAATAGCGACGAAATTTATTTTTCATTGCTAAATGTAATAATTTTTTTCATTATTAGTGACGAAATTCATATTTTGTCACTAAATCTGTATTTTTAGTGACGAAAAATATTTCCTCACTAATTTTCGTCACTAAAAATACATTTTGTTGTAGTGATTGAATGATAAATAACACCCAATTAAGATAAAAATTAATATATATGTTAAGAACATATAGAACATATAATTCAATAGTGAGATTTTCAAAATATGAATCTAATAACAAAATATTAGGTGATGTAATATTACTTAGAGTTATAAAAGATGTAAAATATATATAAAGACACCTCACCTGGGAAAAAAAATTAAGGCCTTTATTGGCAATAGAATACATTGTTTATCTATCTAATAATATAGATAAATAAAAACTTATCAAGGCCCAAAAAATATTATCAATAAATTTAACCATACAATTGATTCTTGTATACTTGTGCATATGTCAATAATGACATACTTAACTCAACTTAATGTCTATTTGGTATTAAAAAAAAAAAAAAAAAAATGGTTGGAACATGATCTTGAAGGAAATATACAAAGTAAGCTGAATTTTTTTTTTTTTAATTTTTGGATAAATTTGTTTGAAGACATAGATTAGTAGGAAAGTGTTTTATTTTGTAAGCATTTTAAGTGGAGTTTGAGATATATTTTTACTAAGTTGTCCCTAAATTTTGTCCTTGTTAAACATAAGGTCTAAGAGTATTTTTAAACTACATAAAAGTACAGTCCAAATAAAAGAATTCTGTTATAGATAGTATAGATATATAATAAAAATTGACATTGAAAAAGTCAAAAACTACTATGATTGACATACCTACTATGCTAAGGGCAGCAACAAATGTTGTGAAGGCAAAGATTGATGATGTCATTGCAGAGAAGCTTGATGTAAAAAAAAAAATTCTTCTACTTCAAAGAGCACATTCCGTTTAGCAGATTTGGGATGTTCAGTTGGGCCAAATACCTTCATTACTATGCAAAATATAATAGATGTTGTGCAACAGAAGTACCAATCCCAAGGCCTTGCTTCTCATATGCCTGAATTTCAAGTGTTCTTCAATGATCATGCATCCAATGATTTCAATACCCTCTTTGCCTCTCTCCCACCAAGAAGGTCATACTTTGCAACCGGAGTGCCAGGGTCTTTCCATGATCAGCTCTTACCTGAATCCTCTCTCCATTTTGTGCATTCATCTTATGCACTCCAGTGGCTCTCTAAGTTGCCAGAGGAGTTGCTAAATAAGAACTCCGCTGCATGGAACAAGGGGAGGGTTCACTGTGCAAGTGCCCCAGATGAAGTAGCTCAAGTGTATACAGATCAATTTGCTAAGGACATAACAACCTTTTTAGATTGTAGGGCTAAAGAGCTTGTGGTAGGTGGACTAATGGTGCTTATCATGCCAGGAATTCCAAATGGGATTCATCGTTCTAGTGCACCAACAGGAATGATATTTGATTTCCTTGGACTTTGCCTCATGGATATGGCAAAAGAGGTAAGCCAACAATCAATTATTAGCCTCTATTGCTTTTTGCACTAGAAAGTTTTCAAGTCAAATAGGTCACTGTAAGTAATTTACTGAACTTACACTAAATGTCAAAATATGAATTTAGAATTTGGACCTTAAAAAATACAAAAATATGTAGAACTAAAACTTTATATATGTCTCTCTCTGCAAAACTCAAAGAAAAAAAAAACTTTATATACTCGTCTGATAATAGAAATTTGCTAGCAGCATGGAGTACTAGAACTCGTCTATAGAATGTACAAGCAATTTGCTTGGAAAACAACATAAAAAGAAAACCACTTCATAAGGTTCTCTTTTGTAGAGGTTGGATGTTCTCACTTGTCCTAGTTATGCTTTGTTCCAAAAACAATTTTTGTTCCATATATGTAAAAACCAAAAGAATTATATTAGTGATACTATAAATTTTATTACATATGCCTTGCAAACTAACGTGTGTACAAATCACAATAGTTCAAACATTTATTTATTATGTTATTGGAATAGCACCAATTGCATTCACTACTTCGTCAAGCTGTAAGCCTTTTGTAGTAAAATTGGTAATAATTTTACTATTTCCAAACCAAAATACCTACCTTTATCTTTGCAAAGATTAATTAGTGAAGCTCAAGTGGACACCTTTAACTTGCCTGTGTATGTTGCCTCACCCAAGGAGATGACACAGCTTGTGGAAACAAATGGGTGTTTTAACATTGAAAGAATGGAAATAACACAACCTGGGGCAAGAGTGGATGGCCTCAGTGGCAAAGCATTGACAAAGCACCTAAGAGCTGGCATGGAGGGTATAATAAGCAAACATTTTGGAACTAAAATTATTGATGAACTATTTGATCGATTTTCTAAGAAACAACAAGAGTCTTTCAACCTATTGGAGTCAAAATACAATGAAGGAACTCAGCTCTTTATGGTTTTGAAACACATATGATGCAGCTTTGGAAGCAAACATAAGACTTCTTATTATATCACAAGTTTGCATATGTATCAACATAACACTAGTTATTTTTGTTGAAAACTTTGGATAAGATGGTTTTATTTATTTATTTAATGACTCGATAGTTAAAATGGAGGATAAGAGATTTAAACCTTGAATGTCTCTATTGAAAATATCGTGAGGTTCTAACTAATTGAGATATAAAGCTCTTGGCCACCAAAGGATTAGAGTTAAAACAATAGGAAATCTTTCTTTTCACAAGATACAAGTTGATTAATTAAGAGTAACAGTCTCTATTCTGATTGCAATTTATAAATGAACTAAGACTTATGTACGATCAACTTGGAATAATCATCTACGTATGAGTACTAACAACTTACATCCTCATGGAAAAACATTTAAAATACGTTTGGTTGGAGGGAAAGAAAAGTGGAATGATAGAAAATGGGGAAAAGATAAAAAAGTTGAAGGATAGAAGAGATTTAGTTTTCTTTCATATGTATTTGGTTGAAAGGATATTAAAGTGGAGAGATGAAAAACTCAATTGTTTAGTTGAAAAGAAATGTAAGAGAATAAAAAATGCAGTTTGTCTAAATTTACTATTATGTCCTTATTTAATTAAATATAAGAAATAATTTCTTTGTAAATTTTTTAGTTGAAAAGAAAAGTAAGAAAATAAAAAATGCAATTTGTCTAAATTTACTATTATGTCCTTATTTAATTATATATAAGAAATAATTTCTTTGTAATAAATATTACTTATTTATCAATTAAAATTATTAAAATAACATTTTTTTTAAATTAAAACATTGTGCCTATTATATTTTTTTTCTCTTTGTTAATGCATTTATTACAGTTTTTTATAATAAAAAAAGGGGGAAAAAGCACAAATTAATAAGCAGAGAAAGAAAGATCAAAGGGGAAAAAAGGGTACGGCAACAACAAAGAGAAACAAGAAAACAATATTAGAAAAAGAAAAGACGAGAGATAACAGGGAAAGAACAAGCAGGAAAGGATGAAAAGAAGGGTGAAAAACAAGAGAAAAAAAAAACTTAAAGGAGAGAGATGACTATTGTTGTCCGTGTTCAATTTTAGGAAAGAGAGACAAAAATGTAACCCATTGGGCTACAAAGTCACCCGAGTTTGAAGAGAAAATATTTTGGTGAGTCAGAGAGGGAGTACATAGACCCCACCAAAATCACTTCAACTTTCCACTCCAACCAAATAACCCTAAAATCTCCTCTCTTATTTTCTCTTCCCCATTTTCTATTCTTACCGTTTCACCCCAGCTAAACGGACCATTAATAAGAATAAAATCTTGATAAAATATTCAAATCACAAGTCACAACTAACAAAACTCATTAACAAGAGGGATTTGGATTGTGCCCACTGCAAAAGATCACACTGAACTGAAAAGAAATGTCGATTGCAGTTCGATCAACATTTCATTTTCATCAACTTATTGTTTAACTTTTATTAAGTTTTTTAATTTATCATGGGAACTCGAACATAAGAGTGGCGAGAATAATGGTGACTAACGAGCTAACATCTAAAGAATAAATAAGAAAACATGAAGATTTTTTATTGAGAAAGTTTGTCATTGACTTTTTGGACGCAAGCATTGTTGACACCCTATTTTGCAATCCGCATTTAACCTCACATGTAGGGTAAAAGGGTAATTTCACATTGGAAATATGAATCTTAATTCTGATCATTAGATCCTTAATCTCATTTCACCAAAATGATCTTGATGTTGTAACGATCAAATCGACTGGTCATGAGCCCTAATCGGACCACCAGATTGAAAGTTATCATCAAATCAAGTTTTAATGGTTGAAATGCATCATCACAAATTGAGTCCGACTATATGTGATTATGAACAATTGATTTCAATTGGTTATAAGTATAATCAATTTGAGATCGATGAGGTGTCATAATTTGATTGGTTAGGACTACATTTTATGGTGAGGTTGCATACACCTAATTAATTAGATAGTTAAACATTAATTATTCAATGAGTAATTTGTGCAATTATCTTTTAATTAGAGTAAATTTAGAACCAATTATGTCTGAAATGGGAGTGATTGGTGCCATTTAATGTTAATTGGGAGCTAATTTGGGACATATTAATGTTAATTGTGCTGAAATCATTTTCTAACAAATAACCTCTACTCACCATTTCATCAATATCTCTCAGAATATTTTGAATCTGTGAATGAGATTAATTTTCCCAGAAACTAGACATCCGGGGCTTCAATTTGAGCACAAGAATGAGGCAATTCCGATCAGAATTGAGTCAGATATGATTTTTTGAAGTTTGCTCTATATGCTGTTACAACAGCTACGGAAAAACCGAACTTTGCTTGCTCCTCACTCTCACCAATCTTTCCATTCAATGCACCAGATTTCCCCAAAGGCTAAAATGAGGTCTAGGTTCATGATTCTTTGTCAACCCTCATTAAATGGCCTTCCATTCATATTTTCTCCACCACTGCTATATAAACCCCCCTCTCCTTCATTCCAAGACACACAAAAACCCCCATCTCTTCTCCTCTCTTGAGTTCTAGTGAAGTAGAGTAGTCTTGTCATATCTTGGTCTTCCTGAGACTCAAGGTATTGAGTGAGACTCACTCTTCCTCTTCTAACTCTTCTTTTCCTCCACCCTTAGGACCTCCCTCAAGAGTCTCCTCCTCCACCATATGGATCTTGCATAAAGGTATAATCCATTTCCCTAATTGTTTTTTGTGTTTCCATGATGAGAATTTAGGATTAAGGCATGATAGTAACTATTTAAATCCTCTTGAATATGTTTGAATGTTCTTAATTGTTCTTATGTGTTCTTCACATGTTCTTGGTTGTTCATCACATGTTCATGCATAAACACTAGTTTTGATCCTAAATCCATATCAAAAATAGGAAAAACATGTTTATTTCATAATTCTTTCAAATTCTTGAATCTAGGTTATCACCATCCACACACATTCACTAGAATTTATTTTTCAATCTAAATGCAATGCTAAATAAATTGAATTAGGGTTATCACATGCACACACATTAAATTCAACATGTAACTTGATTGACATATTGGATGATGTGATATGAATGTTGGCCACCATAGTCTAGAAGACCGGTTTCATCGGGCAAGGTGGGTGCCTAACACCTTCCCACCTTGTAACATAGCCTCCGAACTTAGATCAAGGGTTGATAGATCAAATGCTTATCCATGTAATTTTCGATTTTTAGATTGTAACTAGGAAACAAAGTCATGTACTTTATCTTAGATTATATCTAGGACCAAAGCCATGTAATTTTCCTATGATCAATGTAAATTAAATTTCAAATTAATAAAATGAGGAATTTTTCAATTATGGTTTTCTTGTTTTTCCAATAATTAAATAAGTGGCGACTCCATTGTAAAACCCCTAATCTAAGGGGGAAAATATAACTAGTCGAACCTCCATTTTGAGAGGCAATAACACGACTCCACCCATTCATGTGGGTTTGGCCCAACATCACATCCTATAAAAAACGGGCCGGGGGCGCGGTCTCTCACAAGCATAGCTGAGATTGCAATGATAATCAACTACTATATGAAGAATAACTGGCAAAAAAAAAAAATATATATATATATATATATATATAGCATATGGATTTTCTATTGGGAATATCTGTCCTTTTATTTTTGGAAACAGGTTGCCGTGATTGGCGTATAAAAAAAAAAACTACCGTGACGAAGAATCACCCTCTTCCATAAAGTTAAAACTTGAAAGCCCACAAAATTCTATGAAATGGGGTGCCTAATATTATTTCTAGCGATTATTTGTAGGGAATGGGAGGGAATGGCTTTGGAGCTAGCTATTTGTTGGGAGAGTATAATGTTAAATTAGTTTGAAGAGAAACATTTTAAACTCTGCATACATCTTTATATTGAGTATAAATTTTGAAAATCTAACCGTTAGATTACATGTTTTTATTATATCCTTCATGTTTGTAAATTTTCAAGAAGATTAAAGATTAATTGCTATATTATCAAACAAGTATTAAAATTTCAAGTTTTTATGATCTAAAATTATTTATAAAAAATGGGTTATTAATCAAATAGTAAATAATATCCAATTAGAATGAAATTTGATATGTATGTTAAGAATATAAGGAATATGAAATTCAACGGTTAGATTTTTAAAATTCACATCCAAAAAAGAGATATATGAGAAATTTGAAGAGTTTTTTTTTTCCTAACTAGCTTAAGACTTTAGAGAGAAATTTTATTCATTTTCTACTGCTCTTTCCATTTTAGCATTTTTTTTTTTTTTTTTAAGACGATTGAGAAGAGCAGGCCTGATCAGGTCTCTCTATGAGTAGCTAGTAAAAAGAAAATCCCGTGTATTTATTTTTCTAGTTTCCATATATCAGGTCTCTCTCAGCAGTAGCTGGAAAGTGATATCTGAAATGATATATACACAATTCGACTCAGGCAGGCAAGTCAAAAGCATTAGCGCTTTAACTCAGCCTGGAATTAGGCACTTCGCTTACAGCTATGGTACAGTGGTAACTTATACAACTTCTTCACAATTTGGCCTATTTAACATACTATAAAATGTTTCATTTTGGTTTCCTAATTATTTATTTGTTGGTATAAATTTTTTTTTTGCTTTTAATTTGGTATGATTGAGGGAAAAGGTGGTTTAAGTTATTTTACAGTGAATGTCAATATTATTCCCAGGTGTGCATTTTGAGGCCAATATCCTGAACAGCCTCTCCCTTCAAGTATATCCAAGCTACCAATATTTGGACGTTGTATTGTCATCTTTATGAATCTTTGATGTTTGCAATGAAGGATTCAAAAAAGTTAAATTGGTTTCACAATAATGCAGCGTGACAAACCACTGAAAACTGTGGGGCTAAAAATAATAATGCGTTTGGTAGAGGATTTTTTTAGGGGTGTCTGAATTACGTTTTTCATTTTAAAGTGTTTGAATACTAAATTTAGAGAACCCCTTTTATCAATTTTCAGTTTTCAAATAATATTGTTCAATGACATTTTTATAAATATGTTCAAAACTATAGGTCTCACCTGATTAGACCACATGAGGGAACTTTCTCTCTCTTCAAATATTATAATAATAATAATATTTTTACTATATTTATCAGCTTTAATATATACATATATATATATATATATATATACACACACACCAAACATACAATTATATTTTTTCACATTTTAAAATATGTTATTTAAAATATGATACCAAACACATTTTTTGCATTATAACTATTTTAAATAAGTGTTTTTACAACACTAATAAAACCAATAAAGTAATGGCAATTTAAAATAAAATAAAATAAAAACATATAATCCCGTAAGACAATGTTTAGGGTCAGATAATGATTGTACATGTTACATATTACTATAGACTACATAAGCATTATTCAAAAAAAAAAAAAAAAAGAGACTAAATAAGCGTTGACAATGTCATTGTCAGATTCCTTTCAATTACCGGGCAAAAATTAGAAGAGGACTAAAATGATTGGAAGCTACTTTCTTGTAATTAAATTTGTTAATAATTTTCGAAATAATTTCCTCTTGTAATTCAAAGTTGATGTTTCTTTTTTTTTTAACAAGATAAAAATTCTACTTTGGTCTAATCTCTGTGTATATGTGCGTGAAGTTTCCTCTTGAAGACTTAAACTTCGACTCTTACCCCTCACACCCCACAAACACTTATATTTGTGGAGTGACCATCATACCAAGAGTGTGCGGTGGTCAAAATTGATGTCTTAACTCTTAAATATAATAATAATTTTAGGTAGAGACAATGCATGTGGAAGTGGTATACCATGCATCTTATACATGGTATATTTTCTCGTTTATGTGGATGGGTCCGATGTCAAACCAATCCTCACCTTTCAGCCAAACGAGAAAGTATAAATGAGAAAAATATTAAGATTTTTTAATTGAGAAAGTCTATCATTGGATTTTTGTATAATAAAATACTAGGGACATAAAAATAAATAAATAATAAAAAAAAAGTCTACAACTATTATCACAAATTATTACGTGGTGAAATGTAAATGGTTGACATCAAATGATAGATCCACACTTTTATCAATTACCACTTTTCACATGGAGAATTATGTCAAAAGTGGTGAAATGTCCTTAACATTGTTAGGTTGGACACAAGCAGGGTTGAGAATGCAACGAAAATTAACAACTACTTAAAAGAATAATTTAAAAAAAAAATATTAATGTATGTCTTTAGAGTAATGATTAACAATCTATTTAAAGAAAATTTTTATTAAAAAAATAATTAATATTTTGACAATTTTTTTCATTTCTCATGAAAGTAATGTCAAAATTTTTTTAAAATAAATTATTAATAATTACCTTATAAATATGCGGCAACAAAACTCTTAAAAAAAAAATCAGTACTAGTATATGAATTTTTATTGGGAAATGGGAAGATCTGTCCTTTTGTTTTTGAGTTGATTGTCATTTAAAAAAAAAAAAAAAAAACTCACCCTCTTCCATAAAGTGTTTTATGAGAACGCTCTTCCATAAAGTCAAAACTTGAAAGCGCACAAAATCAGGCACCTTAGTTATTAACATTATTTCTAGGCAATTGTTATTAAATTGTGGCTGGCTATCCCAATCGTTGTCAGAGTACAATGTCTAGAATATAAAGCAAATAGCTCCTATCAGCTGGCATAACTTGGTGAGAACACAAGCGCAGAGAGTTGAAGATGAGTGTCGATACAAACATAGTGCCTGAATCTTATCCAATGAACCGCGGAGATGGCAGTAATAGCTATACCAAAAACTCCCACTTCCAGGTTTCTTCAATCTTATTATCTATTTTTCTCCTATATCTTCCTCTCTTCTAATCTTTTTTTTTTTTTTTTTTTTTTGAGAACTATCTTCTAATCTTATTTGGCAAGGCGTGTTGAATACTAATGTGTATATCATTTGGTAATGAATTTTTACCAGCCATATAATGTGCATGCTAATAAATCTCTGGGTTGCAACAAGTTGCTATCAAGCCCCAAATGGAAGAAACCCCTTTTAACCAATAGAATATATTTAATTTATATGTTTTGCAAAGTAAAAAAAAAAAAAATTATATATATATATATATATATATATCCATAGATTCAAGTTACACCGTAATATAATTTTAAGAAGTATTATACTTATCAATATTTTTTTAATTTGTGTAGATTTTGACAAATTCATTGTTAGATTTTATTATTTGTTCAATTGTTCTCCATACTTGCAAAATTTCAAAATGATCAAATATCAATAGTTATGTCCTTAATCAATTGTTTAAATTTGAAATTTTTGTAGATTAAAATAATTCATAAAAGATGAGTTTGTGGATTGAATAGTAAATAACAACTGACTGACATGAAAATTGGCATGTATGTTAAGAATATATAGAACATGTAATTTAACAGTAAGATTTTTAAAATATGAATTTAATAACAAGTTATTGGATGATATAATATTGTTTAAAGTTATACTATATGTAACTTGAAATCAACCCATATATAACATATTAAGACCTCCTTTATTGGCTAATAGAATGTGTTGTTTATTTTGTCTAATAATATATATATATATATATATATATATATATATATATATATATATATAAGTTCTAGTGATTTTTTTTTTTTTTTTTGGGGAAAATTTATCATTTCTTCAAATGCTGTGTATTCTATTGACGTGTTTTAGTCATAGTTGTCAAAAAGAAAGAGAAATGCTACCAATAAGCCAGTGGATTCATTTACAAAATCAATTATAAGTTTATAACAACAACTTAACCATACCAATGATTCATATTGTATACTTGTGCATATGTTAATAATGACATACTTAACTTAGTATCCATTAGATAACCCTAATGTCCATCTGGTATATCTTATTTTTCATTTTTTTTTTTTTAATAAATAGGATTGTTTAAAAATAGAAAAGAAAAGAAAAACAATATATAATAAAAAGTGACATTTAAAAAAGTCGAAAACTACTATGATTGACATACCTAGTATGCAGAGGGCAGGTTCAAATGCTGTGAAGGCAATAATTGATGATGTAATTGCGGAGAAGCTTGATGTAGAAAAACAAATTTCTAGTTCAAAGAGCACATTCCGCATAGCAGATTTGGGATGTTCAGTTGGACGAAATACCTTCATTGCTATGCAAAATATAATAGATGCTGTGCAACAAAAGTACCAATCCCATGGCTTTGCTTCTCATATGCCTGAATTTCAAGTGTTCTTCAATGATCATGCATCCAATGATTTTAATACCCTCTTTGCCTCTCTCCCACCAGAAAGGCCATACTTTGCAACTGGAGTGCCAGGGTCTTTCCATGGTCGGCTATTCCCTGATTTCTCTCTCGATTTTGTGCATTCATCTTTTGCACTCCAATGGCTCTCTATGGTGCCAAAAGAGCTGCTTAATAAGAACTCTGCTGCATGGAACAAGGGGAGGGTTCACTATGCAAGTGCCCCAGACGAAGTAGCTCAAGCTTATACAGCCCAATTTGCTAAGGACATAACAACCTTTTTAGATGGTAGGGCTAAAGAGCTTGTTGTGGGTGGACTAATGGTGCTTATTATGCCAGGAATTCCAAATGGGATTCCTCATTCTAGTTCAACAACAGGATTGACGTTTGATTTCCTGGGACACTGCCTCATGGATATGGCAAAGGAGGTAAGCTAGCAATCAGCTATTACTTTTTGCACTATAAGCTTTTCCAAGTCAAATAGATCACTGCAGGTAAATTTATTGAACTTACACTAAATGTCAGCTTATGAACTTAGAATTTGGACCTTAAAAATACAAAATTTTGTAAAACTTAAACTTGTATATACTCATCTGATAATAGAAATTTGCTAGGACCATGGAGTACTTTAACTAGTCTATATAATGTACAAGCAATTTGCCTGGCAAACAACTCAAAAAGAAAACCACTTCATGAGGATCTCTTTTGTAGGGGTTGGAGTTTGTCACTTCTCCTAGTTATGCATTGTCCCAAGAACGATTTATGTTTCATATGTGTAAAAACGAAACTAATGATGTTAGAGATATTATAAATCTTGTTAGATATGCTTTGCAAACTAATGTGTTTACAAATCACAATAATTCAAATACTCATTTATTATGTTATTTTAATAGGACCAATTGCATCCACCACCACGTCAAGTTGTAGGTCTTTTCTAGTAAAATCGGTAATAGTTTTAGTATTTTCAAACCAAAATGCCTACTCTTACCTTTGCAGGGATTAATTAGTGAAGTTCAAGTGGACTCCTTTAACTTGCCTGTTTATGTTGCCTCACCCAAGGAGATGACGCAACTGGTGGAAAGAAATGGGAGTTTTAGCATTGAAAGAATCGACATAACACAACCTTGGGCAAGAGTTGATGACCTCAGTGGCCAGGCATGCACGATGCACCTAAGAGTTGGCATGGAGGGTATAATAAGCAAACATTTTGGAACTGAGATTATTGATGAACTATTTGATCGACGCTGTAAGAAACATGGAGAGTTTATCGGCCTGTTGGAGTCAAAACGCAATGGAAATCAACTGTTTATTGTTTTGAAACGCATATGATGCGGCTTTGGAAGCACACATAAGACTTCATATTGTCACAAATTTGCATATGCATCAGCACAAATTTTATTTCATTGTCACAATGAAACTTTGATATTAACTACAAATAAAGGTCCATAACAATAGGGACTTAACCACTTTTTATATGTTCCTAAATATATATATATATATATATATATATTAAAAAAATTAAAAAATAAATAAAAACCTCTTTTATATGAATAATGTTTAGTAAAGTCTTAACTTAGAGGAAAAGTAATAACGATTGAATGTAATGCTAGTGGCAAGTACAAACAATGCTCTAATATATTCAATTCATTGCATTGTAATGAAAAGAATTACACTCGAGTTCACAATTCAATTCATCAATTGGTTGTGCAATTCAATACAATTGTTTGGAATAAACATGAATTGAAATGGCATTCATTTTGTGTGAATAAATTACAAATATTTTTGGAAGGTGGTACAATGTAAAAGTAAATTAAGATGGACCAACATTGAAGCAAATTTAGAAAAGATAGGTGTGACCGTGCAACTGGAATGTGGTACAATATTTTTCACAACTAGAAAAAACATTAAGCAAGTTGTGATAGGTGTTGACAACTTGCCATACACGCAGACATCATGCCTCTTAAGTCTTATCATATTCTCCTAAAGTTGGAATGAAGTAGCTGGTGTGTCATGCCATCAACCATAGCCCTGTACTTTGATCACCAACTCTTTTCAAGTAAAGGTTCAGCCTGCAGAGTTGCCCGTTGCCAAATATAATAAGGGCTTCAAAACCACTACTGTGGGTCAATAGCCTCTATAAAAGGAAGAAACCATAAATCCATATAATAAAATGATCAACTTAGGCATTAACATCTTACTAAACTGACATAATATTATACACCGCTAAAAGAAGCAAACATCATGTACCAAAGTTAAACTCTGCACTTCCTATTTACATTATTACATACACATGATAAGAATGAAAAGTTAAGCTATAGAGATCATCAAAAGTTCAAGAGGGGACAACAAATGCAAATTTCTCAACTCAAACGCAATCCACGACTGAACTGGTGTTCCAGAGAAGACAGAGCCATCCTTTTTCTCGCTTTTTCCTTCTTAATGTGGACCAGCTTGTCATAAACGCACCATGGAAAGCTAAGGAAATGATCTCGATTCATACCCTCATTGTAGGTACCCCAATAACTATAATGATATGTGACATGGTACCAAGCTGAAGCTTTTGCATATACATCTTCAGCTTCAGAATCTAAATCACTTCCCTTCTCATTGAACCAGGCCCTAGCTTCCTTTCTCAAGGACTTTACAGCCATAGTAATTGCTTCTGCATCTCTTCTCTTAGTGAAAAACTTGCCCATTCTCATGATATTCCCACTCAGTATTTCAGCCTCAGTTTTGATGCCATAATATTCCATCATGTTTCCCAACTTGTAATCATAATTTCCCTTGTAATAAACAGCATCATCAATGAAATCCTCAAAGCCATCAACTTCCATATCAGAGTCATATGACTGCATTGCAACTTCAGCAGTGAAGGACTTAAAATAACTAGTATTTGGTGTAATGTCTTTTACCTCCCGGAAAAGCTTTCCAATCACATTGTCTGATATATAGGTGGGTTTGTCAGGCTTCTCCATGAAATCTGGATATTCTTTGACATGAAGTTCATTCGGTATTTCAGCTGGTACACCAGTTTTTGGAAAGTCAACAGCAATTGAAAATAGCTTTGCAAGCTCTATGCAGGGATTACTCATTGCTTTTGTAGGCTCTTTATCTGCAAATGCTGTGTGGGCATTGGCAATAATTCCTAAGCTGTCATTGACAATGTAATTCGTAAAATACTCCTGGACTTCCTGTAACAGAAAAAAAAAAACACCTCTTATATTGGAATTTGTGGGAAAAAGAATCTTTTTAAGTTCTAGGCCATGATGTTAGAAATAAAATTGAGCAGAAAATTAAAATTCATTGAATTGACAATACATTATGACATATACAGAAATGCAACTCATCAATTCAATGCTTTGAAGGATTTTCATGGAATTCCAATTCATGTAATGCTGAACAAACTAAGCTACTACACAGCCAATGTTTGAGTTTCCATGCAGTTTGTATATAAAATTCTGCCTCTCTAGTACAATTTTTATTATGCTTAAATAATACATAGAAAGGCTTGTATAAAATCAAAACCCAAATAAAGTGTTAAATAGTTCCTATTTTAGACGACCAAACAGACAAATCCCTCAACAGATAAATATAAGACAAATCTCTTGACCAAACCCACGACTCCACAACACAGCTTCGAAAGCCCCACCATGCCAGGGCATCATTGGCAAGTATAAGGTCACTTATTAAACAAACAATTATGTATTGGCTATTAAACAAACAATTCTTTTCTTCTTTTCTAACTCAAACATGAACCTGTGATTCTCAAGTCCTTCCTCTGCAGTAAATTGTGCCTATTAAGTGCGGGACTTTGATTGTCCCTAAAAAGAAAATGGTGGTGTAACTTTCGGCAGAGAATTTTGTGTGATAATTGGAAGACAAATCTTTGTCTATTAAGTTAGTGTGATATTGGGGTTTTGGGTTAGTAAATGTTTATTTTGTGTTTGGGAGGTTCATAAGTGTATATAGTTGTAATTTGTAATTCATATCGTTATAGTAGATTTTGGTTGGGGCAAGAAAAAATAATCAGTTCCAGGAAGCTAATACATAAGAAGAAATGCAAAATCGAATTCACCAACAATCTATGACAAGTAGTGTGCATAGCAGCAGAATATTTAAGAGAGAAGAGGGGGGTGGGGGGGGTGGCCAATGTACCTCAATACTCATAACATTCAATATTTTATTGATCAACTCCTCGTTTGATTACAATAACACACTTTGTAAAAACCATAAATCTTAACTTGTCCTAATAGAACTAGGACTCCTGACTAGTAAACCAAACCCTAATTGACTCAAACTAGAGCACACACATAAAGGCCAACGTGCCTTAATGCTCAAAACTGATGCTATTCATTTTTAAAGCTAGTTGTTACTAGTGCTTATGTTGTATGATAAGTAGTACCTTTTACTTGTAATAGCCTTTCTCACTTGTAATAGAAAGTTAGCCAATAGGTTGTTAGTGATAAGTGCAATAGCCTATCTTAGTTAGAGAAGTTTGTTAGGCTCTGGCCAACCGCATGACAGCCACAAGGAGGGTTCTTGTAACTAACTCAGCAGCTTGCTTATGTAACTATAAATAAGCAAGGCTGCCCTCATTGTAACTAGTGGAATTTGAATCCAATAAATCTCTACCTGTGAGGTATTATTCCAAGAGTGTGTCTCTTAAAGAGCTAGTTCTTTCTTTCTTTTCTCCAAGCGAATTAGCTTTCTAAAACTACTTTCCGTTTTCACAAATTTCCTCCTCCATAAAAAACACTCAATATTTTATTAATCAACTCCATCTATTCTTTGAGTACATTAAGCATAAATATATGTAAGGATTTTTTCTTGTACTAGTAGTATTAATGACTCCTAATTTGAGGAGTCCTAATAAACTGTACTAGTAGTATTAAGAATCCTAGTTTGAATTCTAATAAACAAAAAACCTTATAGAGCAAAAACTAATCAAACACTAACTTGAACTCAGAAAATAAAACTGAAGATAAATAGGATCTCCAAGTAAATTCTAAACTCAACTAAACTATTTAAATACCATTAATTCATAGGAGTTGCAAAAGTTACAATTTTGCCCCTAAATACAAAATTAACCACAACTAGTTAGTTATATTAAACCCCAAATTAAAATTGTTTTAACCGTAAGACACATATAACTAGACTTTTAAAACCACATCAATTCTGCTTCAACCACGCTATTGTTGCACCATCATTGGTGTTGCCCATGGATTTAGACATAGAATTTAAGGAAACATTTGTGAATTGTGGTGCTTACTATTTTATTGCTTTGTGTGTTTGGCACAACAGTTATAATGACATCAAGCCACACAAGAGGGGATTGGGGAATAGAGATATCATGAATTATAACATTGAGATACCTTGATATCAGGGAAAAATAAGAACATAAGAGCTTGCCAAAAGAACATTAAGAGAACCTACATTTAGATTAAAACATAGGGGAAAAAAAGGCCTGCCCAGTTATTTAAACATGCTATCATTTATCCAAGACAACCATACCTCAATGGTAACGTCATGATCCAACTGCAGACTTTGTGCTGGAGAGTAATCCATTGGCTGAATTTGCCGAGGTGGAAGGAGTTCAGGATCCCAACAGACGAAGTAGATATCTCCATCCAAGTCACTACCCGAACACTCATTTGGATGAGGCCTTATAAAAATGAAAATAACTGTCAGTCATAATCATCTTTAGAAAATTCCACTAAATAGCATTCAAAAGAATGAACAACATTCTGCCACATATAAACTAACTGATGATGTTGGAGACAAAGCATATAATATTTGATAATAATGGTTTATCTTGCCACTAAAGCCAAAATCCTAGGTGCAAAATTACATAAGACTCAAAATACACAAATTAGTTCAGGTGTATGTCAAATTGTCAATATCACATAAATCCCAAATTTTAAAACTTCAAGGGAAAGTGAAATCCCATGTAGCATAGACACTTGATTCCCTTGTAATAGAAAACATAAGGTAGTTAAACATTTAGTTGAACCATAATTATGTAATTATTTCCCTTTTGGGGATTTTGCGAGTATAACTCTAATAGGAAGACCACAACATCCCAAACCCATATCCATGTTTTTATCATGTTTTAACAAATGACAAGCATAGTTGACAAAATCATTTGCTAACTAGAAAGAGAGGTGACTAAGCCTTGTAGTACTCAAATATAAAAATTGAAGGACTTCATGCAAATTTATCCACTGCAATCACAGTTGCAACATATCGTCTACAGAAAATATATTTTTGCAGACAACAGGTAGAATCTAGCTAGCTCAATAACAAAATGGTGCTTTCACATGAAGATGAGAGAGACAAAAATAAAAGTTGTCACCTATAATTCAAATAAAATTATTCAAGGATAAAGTTGAAGAAGTACTAGGAGATTAATTTACCTAAATCCTTTTTGGGGAAAAACAACACAGTCCACCATATGGTGCAAAGCTGACACGTTAACGGCCTTCAAAACACGCACATCGCCAGGGTGCAAGCAGGGGTTTTTTGCAACTACTATATTCCCCTTAAGAACAAATCGCTGATCTGATCCCTGCCTAAGCTTATTACTAGAAAATTGCACAAATACCTGACCATATTCCAAAGTTCTAGTTTCATCAAGACATCCCATCATTGCCCTTCCATCTGGAATAAATATCCTTGTTTTAGTCTGCAATTCCAACAACTTTGATGCCCGGAATGTCTGCAGCATCAAAGAAAGAAACGGTTCAGAATCAGGCCTATAACCACACATGAGTATTTCCTTTAGAACATTGGTATTCTCTCCTGGGGACATCAAATCCAAAGCCTCCTGTGCCCTTAATGGATCTATTAATATATCATCAAGTTGTTCTACAGCTTCTTTTTGTTTTTTCTCAAAAACATAATCCTCAACTCCAAGGGTAGACAAAAGGGTGATCAATTGCCGATTCAGAAAACAAGGCTGAAACTTGGTATATGCCAAAACATCTAGTTTTGTGTTTTCTGATTCATACTTGGACATGCTCTTCCTTAATGATAATTTCACAGATGAGGTTGGATCAACTGCGACAACACCTTTGTACCCACCGTATCGAATCTGAAAGGCAGATGGAGTGTGTCCTTTACAACTGCATTTTAAAGCTACTTTCTTAGCAAATTCAGAAGATATTTTCCCAATTCCATCAGAGAAGACATACTTGACCCCATCCTGAACAACCTCTACATCAGGAATAATTTCAATTTCATGCTTATCAACACTAAGAGTTTCTGTGGATGAACTGAAGGATTGACCCAATCTGGCAGCATACTTCGCCACATTTCTAATCTGATCAAAAATGCCCATCCACTCTCTGATATCATCAGCATTACGTCCATTTCTTGAAGCAAACATCCACACGGAATTTCCTCGTAATTGACTTGATGAGAATGCAAGAAATTCAAACTTTTTATCACCAATAACTATGCCATTTCTAAGAATAGATAGAATTCTTTTGTAGATTCCAGTTCTCCTATCCTCATTACCAGAAGATGCATGTGGAGATAAATCAGTTGAATACAGTTTATCCAGTTCCTCATCAACAAAGGAGACACAAAGAAAATTATCAATATCTTTATGAAAATTGCGCAAGACACGATTTGACACATTAATTTCTGGACCACAAAAGTAAACTTTAGAAGGTGTTATTTGAACCCTACGTACATACACCAACCCAGAGTCTAACGATATAACAGGCAACCTTGGAGGATGTCGTGATGTAATGTACTTTCTATACTGCTCACTAAGCCACCTCGAAGGCTCATGACAACATTCTTTTAAATGATAGAGTTTCTCCAGGGCATATTCTATAAAGGCAATATTCATTTTTCTTGGATCAACCAAGCGATAAAAACTAGCATCAAGTGTTGGCCCTGCAAGACAGCCATTTTGAACCAACGAGTTAATTTTAAACAAGATATCATATGGTAAAGTAATCCCAAGCGGAGGGCCAACAATAGGCACCAAATCCATATTGGAAGAAAAACTAGACCCAGTTTCCAAAATATATCTTTCTTCACTTTCTTTGTAATAAGCAAAGTTCTCCCGAAAATTTGGAAGCTGGTGATCAGAAGGAAGCTCCAAACACAAAGCAGAAGATTGCCCAATATAGCACGATGGAGTGAAATCAGTTGCACGAATCCATTGGTCATCAAAAATATACATGAAACAATCGAGATTACGATATTCAAATGCATTTCCTGAGGTGAGCACAGCCTTCTCATAAATCCGAGGAGCGCCAAAAAACTAACAATTAAAACAAAAATAAAAAATATTATAATATAAATAATTATAAGAATCCTTCTGTGAATGTCAACTAACAGTTAGTGTTAGAGAAAAAGTAAAGTCATTTGGTACTTACAGAGAATACACCATGTTTTGTTAATAGCTATTGCAAGCATCAATATATAGCTAGAGTATATGCTTATGAAGTAGTTGATTTTCATGCTAGACACAAAAATGTATCTTTATATGAACCTTGCACTAGATAACTAACTACCAAAAATATTATTTTACATTAAAAAAAAAATTCAATTTATATATGCATCACAAGTGTTTCACTCATGAGTTCTACTGGGAGTATAGTTGTTTACTACAGAAGATCGAAAATCAAAGTTAGAACTTGATAAAACCGGTGTTCACATGAGTAATTTCAACAAAGTAAAACATGAAAATTGTTCAAACAAGACAATGGAGGAATCAACACTTAAATAACACTATTTGTTTAGCTAAAGAGAAGATAACCAGGTATTTTTTTTATATTAAAATGAACAATCAAATCAAAACAGACCAACCTGAATCAAAAGATGCTTAGTATCTTGACTACGTGGACGATGTAACTCAATCTGCCAAATATTCTCATAGTAAAGATCGAGTCTGTATTCCACATAATTGTGGGAGAGAAAAAACTGTAATTTCCGTAATCCAATCCCAAAATTCACTGAAACATTCACCGCATTCCATAAAATTACAAATTTTTCATTTGAGATCTGATAACCAAGATGCAGTTTTATATTTTCCATGCTATGTTTAAAAGTTCTTGGCTTTGGTACAATATCATGCCCCATTTCCCGAGCCGATGTCCCATACCATAACCACTGAGCTAAGGAGATAAATAATTCAGCACATCTGGTGGTGTTGAATTGAATGATAGCACATGCCCCTGGACGCACACCTCTGCATTGCCTAATCTTAATAGCATATACAGTTCCTTTACCTGTATATTGCTCCACAAACTCCTTCACTGCCCCTACAGTCACAATCGAATGGCATCCATTCAACTGAATTGTCTTACCCATCCAATCCAATTAATTTTTCCAGAACTCTTTTCTGCCACAAGTCATTAACAAAAATATATTACATGTTACCTTGCATGTGCACAATATATCATAAACCAGAAAAGAACTGCTTAGTCTTTCTATCAAGACAGTAAAGAATTTATCCCTTCTTTCATAGAAATTAATAATAAAATAAATACCTTACTGAATGTTGCAAATCTACTCTATTTTGAATAAAATTAATTTCTTGGCACTGAACTCCCACTTCTCAAATGTCAGTCCATAAGTACAATAGTAAAACAACACTGCCTCCATTTATGCTGGAGCGGTACCCATCATTGTGGTGGGTGTATGTCATAAAAATTTATGGAGATGGAGAAGTCCATATTGCAATAATTAGTATGAATGATAAAGGTTTTGAAAGTGTTTAAACCCCAATTATTCTAGAAGTAAAATTGCATAACTTAGTGAAAGTTCACAATAACTAAAAAATAAATAAATAGATAACCAAAAATGTCTCTATCAATGCAAGAAAGGCAAGAAAATCAAGTTTACCATATACATACAAAAGACAATTATTATCCCAAAATCAAGTCCATAGTATGGATACTTCCAGACCAGACATTAAACATTTCTATGAGAATCCAAAAAGTCATATTTTGAAGGAATCTCAATCTATAACTAGATGCAGTTAGAGAAAGCAAGGATTGTCTAAGAATGTAACTATCATCATAAGATCCATCACTCTTAGTCTTCCTGAAAAATTGATTTCCTATCTTAATCTATCTCTTCATTTTTGTGCATCACCTACTTGTTACATAAAAGCTGCTACCTCACCAATTAGTCCTCTCATTTTAACTACATCGCCACATGGTCATGTCACACAATCAAATAAAGAAACACAAATTTAAATACGAAGCAACCACTAAGATTTTGGATGTACTTCTACTGCCACTAAAAACTTAAAAGAATGTGATTCTCACTTTCAAAAGAAAATCCACTACTTCAAAAATTCTAATCAAACTCTGCATAAGAGTGTGAAATCTCGGACTAGATTGTTGACCTAACTATGGGTAGGATCATAGATCAAAAGCAGATCTAGTAACTCACAAATTCTAGTAATCCCTAAGCGAGAATGGTTAAATCTTGGACTAGATTGTCAAGTTAACTATTGGTAGGATTATAAATCTGAGATTGACAATAAGTCCAAACAAATCATTAGCCCCATTCTGTATAGGTTCGCTCTTCAGTCCTAAACCTCTGTCTACTCCTACATTTGTGACAATTTGTCAAGACTAGGCCATATGAATCTCACTCTTCCCGCCGACAATTATGACAAGGCCACATGCTTGTGAGGGTTTTGATCTACCGTGTAGTAAATTAAAATGCTCCAGGTCCCTACCCTTCAATGTGAGTGGTGAATTGTTTAATCACCATGTTATTCTCCAGAGAAAAACAAGTGGAAGTACAGTGGCTTTGGCTCTTTATTGATAATATGACCCATTATTATAAGAAGAAAGTTCATTTTTTAACTAAGTAGCAGTTTGAAAATAAGCAGAAAAAATTAAAGAACTCATAGATTATCTAGTAGGCCAAGCAAAAGAACTAGAGAAAGAGATGCAGCAAAAGAACTAACCCACAGAATAATAATGCTCACAATCAAATTAATCAAACAAACATAATAGTATAAAGCAACACAAGCAAACCCTCATAGGAAA
Source organism: Quercus wislizeni (assembly GCA_023055345.1). Classification (NCBI taxonomy): domain Eukaryota; kingdom Viridiplantae; phylum Streptophyta; class Magnoliopsida; order Fagales; family Fagaceae; genus Quercus; species Quercus wislizeni. Next base: position 19,075,556 of record JALGQJ010000007.1, on the reverse strand, counting down.
TAAAGCAAAGATGCATCAACCTCTTTACTACTTGAAAATTCCAACTAATTTCAACCCAGAAAAAAAATAATAATACAAACACACAAAATTCGACCCAGTAAAAGAAATGACAAAAAGACAGTCCCTTTGAAGTTTGATCAGTTTCAGTAGACACCCACATCAATGAAACTTGCAGATGAAGAAAGAATATTACGTATATAGGAGTCTTTAAGTGTCAAGAGTCTCACCAGAGAGAATGAAAATAACCAAAGCTCATGAAGAAAGCGAAAGAACTCAGAGAGTGTCACTGTGTCAGTGTATCTTACTCTGTTGCTGTCTTTTGTTGTCAATCCTAAGTCAATTCCTCACACTAAAACAAATACATGACTTAATGAGGAAGAAAAGTAATTATTCCATGCTTCGTGAGACCCTTTCGATTGTGAAGCTGATTTTTCCATGACCCAATCATTCATTTTCATTCTTACGTGCTACTGACACGTTTCGATGTTTGCAGGGATGGACCCCCGGTGGGGGTCCCAAGGGGCCCGAGCCCCCCTAAGTCCAATTTTTTTTTTTATTATATATAGTTATAACATATTTCTTTTATGTAATTGGCACCTTCAAAAAGACAAAAATCTTAAGCGTTCTTTCTCCTCTAATTAGCCTCATCTAACTAGCAATTATTTAATCCAAAAACAATAAAACATTTATAATAGTAATTGTATTTTTGCAACAAAAAATATATATACATCTTTTTTTTTACTACCAAGGAACCAAAAAATTATGTGTTATTGGAAAAGTTAAAACTAAATTTTTTGCAATTAAAGTAAACTGGTATAAATGCTATTTAACTGTAGCAAGTTGTTAAAAATAAAATACAATATTTTATTAAAATTATATATCTTCCTTCAATTAAAAAATTCAAATTCTCTTGCTTCCTTTATAATTTTAATGAGTTGTTTATATTATTTTAAATGAAGTGATAAAAAAATAAATAAAACATTTGATATTTGGTATATTTTAAAGTGATGTTGTAAAAACTAAAAATTTTAGTACCATTGCTATGAATTCTCTAATTTTTTTTTTTTTAAATCCTAGCCAGCCTAGTATTAAAAAAAAACATTTTTTTTTTTTTATATATTTTTGTCTTTGTAAGTAAATGATTGCATCTTAATGTATTTAGAAATAATGATTTCGAGTATTTATAATTTTTTAATACTATATGGATGCCTATTTGAAGTTTTTTTTTTTTTTTTTTTTTTTTTACTCTGACCCCTGCTAGCTTAAAATCCTGGGTCCATCCCTTGATGTTTGGTTTGTTTGAGGATGCAGTCTTGCTGCAGAAAGCTTCTTTGAGATAATAGTTTTAGGCCACGTAGTGAGTTTCTATGTGCACAAAGTGTTTTAGATACTCTCTCATTCATTTATATTTGTAAATGTTTTTTTTTATTATTATATATGACTGTATATATAATTGAATGGCTTGGAAATTTGGTGCTTGTGTGCCAATCAAGAGAAAAAGTTACCCTTGTTGCTTGTGGAAATTTGCTACTTTTTTTTCTTAATGAAGTCCTTGTCTTCCCATCACCCCCCCCCCCCCCCCAAAAAAAATAGAGAAAAAAAAAGCTACTCTGGCTTCAAAAAAGAAAAAGTTACTCTTCATTAAAAAAAGGGAAAAAGGAAAAAAAGAAAAAGTTATTCCTAAGAGTGAAAACTAAAAATATTAGAGCATTTAAATCGGTTCGTGTATTTTCTCAACAACAAAAAAAATGGTTCGTGTAAAAATATTTGTTTTTATAATATAAGCACCTACTTTTTTTAATATTTGTAAATGTTTTAATTTTAATGATTGTATATATAGTTAAAGCACTTGGAAATTTGCTGCTAGATGTGACCAATCAAGAGAAAAATTTACCCTGGCTACTTGTGGAAATTTGCTACTTCTTTTTTTCTTAATGAAGTTCCTTGCCTTCCCATCAAAAAAAGAGAAAAAGTTAATCTGGCTTGAAAAAAGAAAAAGTTGTTCTTCATTAAAAAAGAAAAAGAAAAAGTTATTCCTAAGAGTGAAAACTAAAAAAATTAGAGTATTCAAATCAGTTTGTGTATTTTCTCAATATATATATATATATATATATTAGTTCGTGTAAAAATATTTGTTTATTATAATATAAGAATCTACTTTTTTTTTTAATATTTGTAAATGTTTTAATTTTAATGATTGTATATATAATGAAATCTCTTAGAAATTTGCTACTGGGTGTGACCAATCAAGAGAAAAAGTTACCCTAGTTGCTTGTGGAAATTTGTTGCATTTTTTTTTTTCCTTAATGAAGTTCTTTGTCTTCCATCAAAAAAAAAAAAAAAAAAAAAAAAAAAAAAAAAAAAGAGAAAAGGTTATTCTGGCTTTAAAAAAGAAAAAAAAATTGCTCTTCTTTAAAAAAGAGAAAAAGAAAAAGTTATTCCTAAGAGTGAAAATTAAAAGTATTAGAGCATTAAAATCAGTTCGTGTATTTTCTTTAAAAAAAATAAAAATTTGGTTCATGTAAAAATATTTGTTTATTATAATATAAGAACCTACTTCTTTTTAGTATTTGTAAATGTTTTAATTTTAATGATTGTATATATAATTAAATCACTTGGAAGTTTGTTGTTTTGTGTGACCAATCAAGAGAAAAAGTTAGCCCAATTGCTTGTGGAAATATGCTGCTTTTTTCTCAATGAAGTACTTTGTCTTCCCATCAAACCAAAAAAAAAAAAGAGAGAGGGAAAAAAAGTTACTCTGGCTTCAAAAAAGAGAAAGTTGCTCTTCATTAAAAATAAAAAAAAATGGAGGAAAAAGAGAAAAAGAAAAAATTATTCCTAAGAGTGAAAATTAAAAATATTAGAGCACTTAAATCAGTTCGTATATTTTTTTTTTTAATTCGGCTCATATAAAAATATTTGTTTATTATAATATAAGAATCTATTTATTTTTAATATTTGTAAATGTTTTAATTTTAATGATTGTATATATAATTGAATGGCTAGGAAATTTGCTACTTGATGTGACCAATCAAGAGAAAAAGCTACCCGAGCACTTAACGAAGTTCTATGTTTTTCCATAAAAGAGAGAGAGAGAGAGAGAGAGAGAGAGAGAGATACTTTTCATTATAAAAAAAAAAAGGAAAAAGGAGAAATAGAAAAAGTTATCCGTAGGGGGTGGAAATTAAAAATATTAAAACATTCAAATTCTTCTCAAGGAAAAAAAAAAGAAATCAATTCGTGTAAAGGTATTTGTTTACTATAATATTAGAAGCCACATTTTTATTTTACATAATTACTTTTCAAAAATACCCATATCAAATTATCTATTTTTAACTCAATTTTATTAAATATCAATTTTTTTTAATTTTGTTAATTGTTTCTCTTTTTTTATACAACAACTAATATATATTATCTTTTTTTTATAATAAAAAATTAAATGTAAAATAAATAATATCAATACAAATTTTATACAATTACTACAATAATTATATAAATTTACACTCCTTTAACTTAACTAATATAGATAATTTTGAAAATTAAATATATAAAATTAAGCTTTTTTTTCTATACTTCATCGTTTGATACAAAGTTCTTATATCACTCAACTTTTAAATAATTGGTAGGGACACACTTAACTGCATATCCAACTTTTTATATATATATATATATATATATATATAAGAATTTAACTTTATAATTTGTTGGAACTTTTATGGACAAACCACTTTTCGTCAACTAGTAAAATAATAGCACAACAAATTATCAATTAATGAAAATTGGTGTGAGAATATATTTGTCCTTCGTGTTGCTCAACTTTCTTTCCTGACGATTGATTAATAGCTTTTCTGAAGTGTCCGTACAGTGGGTGGGTCATGGGCTCAAGTCATGGGTGGTTCACGAGCACAATATAAAAACTAGATTAATAGCCTTTCTGAAGCGTCCGTACAGTGGGTGGTTCACGAGCACAATATAAAAACTAAAAGTAACGCTAAGCTTATAACTTTTTTCACAATCTGCTTATGTAATAAGCTGTGAGGGATAGGATTGTGGATCCACTGCTTTTACCTAAACACTTACAACTTATTACATTAGCGAATTCTGACAAAAATTTTGGACCTAACATTTTCTAAGCGTAAATGCTGTACAAAAGCAATTATGGATTACTTTAGTGAAGGACCAATTAGGTGTGACCACGTCAGATGACCTTTAGAGAATGAGCTAAACTTGCGTTGACACGTCATAGGTGATGATTACAAAAGCAATATTGAGGATTGTTAAAACTGTTAAATACGACTATACGAGTAATGCAATTGAGATATCAAATAATCCACAACAATATCACAAACATTCTAAAATTAGCATGTCAATTCATACATGAGTCTATCCTAATTTTCAGTTTAATTTTTATTTAGTAATATAGCATACTAATTTGAAAATATTATAAAATTATTGCTACTTTTTGTTGTGTCTGTTATTAATCTTCAAAAGATTATGTAAATATATTGAAGGCAAATGATAATACATACTTTTTTTTTTTTTTTGATCTGGTGGTCATACATACTAAAAATATAAAATACAAAAAAATTCTTAGGACTGAAACAAATTGGATAAAACAAAATTATGAATAAAAATTGCCAAACGTGAATATGAAAAAGTTGCAAAGCAATTAAAAATTTTAAAATAGAAAGAAAATTAAAATAAACACAATATCTTTAACTTGTAGAACATTTTCATTGGCAACCCACTTAAAACATGACTGCCAAAAAAAAAAAAAAACCTTCAGAAAAAATGAAAAATATTTGAATAAAAAAAACAACAAATAAACATACAAACAAATGAGAAAACATTCACTAGGAAGGGACTATATAATCAAATGGCATTTTGGCAGCTTTTGGAGGAACAAAGATAGAGAAATAGCAAATATATAGAAAATAAAAATAGTACGCATTTTAATTCCAATGGAATCATAATTGAGGGTTTAAACTTAAATAGCCAATTGATTTTTTTTTTTTTTTTTTTTTTTAAGAATACTAAGTATTTTTAACACACACTAGGAAAAAGGAGAAGATTTTAAAGAAACTTACAACGGTATATATCCAAAATGACCTAAATAGCCAATTGAACTTGATAGGGAAAGGAAGAGTAAAGTAACATATAGAATTCAAGGATGGCTAAATTAATGGTGAATTGGATTTGAGAAATACTATATACACAATATTTTCACAACAATCTTAAATTGCAAGTTATTATTAGCTACTAGTATATAACCCATGCAAATGTATGGATGCATTTAAAATTAAACATAATTTTTATTAAAAAAATATAAATAATTAGTATTTTTTTTTTTAAAAGCATGTAACACATGCATATGTATGGATACATTTATATTAAACACAATTTTTATATAAAAATATAAATAATTAGTCAAATTATTTTTTTCTTAAATGTAAACGTAATTAGTCACATATTAAAATTCTTATCTAAATTTAATACTACTTATGATCATTTTTTTTTCTAATTTTTAATTAGATAAAATGTGTGGTGATTTTTATTGAGTATATGTTATTGGGTTTTTTTTTTTTTTTTAATTTTATAGTTCATTAATATTAGATTCTTAGTATTTTACACTCATCAACTCACTTGGCACAAAAATTAAACAACTTAAATAGGCATTTATTTAACTAAAACTTAAGTGGAAGAAATATTATCAAAACTATCATATATATATATATATAGAGAGAGAGAGAGAGAGAGAGAGAGAGAGCCACTTAAAACTATAAATTAACTCCCCCTCAAAAAAAAAAAAAAACTATAAATTAACTATATAATGCTTACATATATATTGGACCAGGCAATGACAGAATGTAGTGTGAAAATTTTATTACATTAAAATGTAAATATTAAATTTATTTTTAATTTTTTGAAATTTTTTACAATAGAATTTTAGTTGTAGTATAATTTTAAATTTTGTGAAACTAAAGTTTTACTTAAATTAAAATATCCAAATAATTAATAAGATATATACAGAATTTTAGTTGGTACTTGGTAGTCTTATTGCTCAAATATTTTGTTATGGGTACTTTTGCTCAACTCTCTTTGTTGAAGAATAGTTTTTCCAAAGTGTCCGTACAGTGGGTGGGTCATATGAGAAAGTATATGTTGTTTATGGAATCCCAGGTTTGTCAAACTTTGGAGAGAGAGAGAGAGAGAGAGAGAGTACATGGAGGTGCAAGGAACTGGTGTGTGCTGTGGCGCTAGAGAGACAGAGAAAGAAAGAGAAGATAATCTTTTGATTTTGCAAAAGGGTAAAGCACGTTAAGGGGCGGGAGTTTGAAAATTTTCAAGGGCATTGCTGTACTTTTAATTTAAGTGAGCTAGTATCCTGACCTGTTATTTTTTAATACAAGTGTCAAGTTTTAAATAGACCATGAAATACCAACTAGATGCTGACTTGGTATTCCAGACACAACATATACTTTGTCATAGAGATTAGAGACATTATACTTATGGATGGTTTACAAGCAGAGCACAAATCCTGTACAAAAGCAATTATGGATGACATAAGTGAAGGACCAATCAAGTGTGACCACGTCAGATGATCTTGAGACTATGCTATGTGTGCGTCTTGTATTTTTTTTTTTTTTGAAGGTGAAACTTATCTTGATTTCAATAAAACACTTCAGAAATTGATGTACAATAAAGAAGGGCAGAATACAGAAAAATTCTTCTAACATTTAGCCCTATCAATTTGGCGGGGGTGATGAAGCATTGGAGGCTCCATTTCATTCCAGGTCTGTGATGTCTTGGAGACTCTAGCCAATTTGGCTAACTCATGAGCCAATTTGGAGTATGTGTGTGTTGACACGTCACATGCTTTCATGGTCAATTTCTCATGTGGAAACAGAAGGTATTGGCTAATCAACATAGGGTAGTGTTAACGGGCACTTTGTGATACCCGTTAAGAAACAATTTTATGTCAATAAAGTTGACTTTTTGTCAGAATTTTGCCCAATTTTATAAGGCGTAGAGTCAATAAAGCCAACTTTTTGAGTTTCACTTGTCACTTTAGTACTATTTTTAGTCATTTCATCAATTTATACTAATTTATTATTAGGTAGACCTCATAATATATCATCCTTAACGGACATTTTGCGGTACCTGTTAATATTTCCCATCAACATAAGTAAAATGTGAGAGATTTCATGCAAGATGATTACTCTTCCCCAAAAAGATAGTCAAGGATAAGTCTTTTAGGCATGTGTAATAAGATAAATAAGCCAATTTGTGATGATTTATAAAAGCAATATTTTAGGCTTTTTAGCCTAAAGTGATTTAGGGGACTCAGAAGAGTGTTATGAAAAATATTAAGATCACAACTTTTGTCATAATTTTTGTTATACCTCATTCACGTGACAAGTCATGAATGGTGAAGTAAAAGTGGTGGGTCCACAGCTCTGCCATTCACAACTTGCCACGTGAGCAAGTTGGGGCAAAAGTTATGGTTCTAACATTATTCGAATATTAAATACTAGTTGTAATGACACATTTTGAAGCCCAAACCCAATATATAAAGGGATATAGACCCAGTGAGCCCAACAAAATAAATTTGTAGAGAGCAGATTAGAGAACTAGGTCTTAATAAATTGAACAATAGATAGAATAGGTTTGAAAGATAATCAAACAAAAACAAGAATGACTGATCTAAATAAATTCACTCTCGGCCAGGTCCAAGGAGGTAAATTTTAGTATGTATTAATTGGAAACAGTTACAAATACAATTTAGATTGCTATGCTTTCTTCTATGATTTTTTCGATCCTCCATTCATGGAAGGTCTCTTACATTATATAGTACCTTTTAAACTATCTTGATCCTACACTTGTTGATCATTTGAGCCCCTACTCGAGTGTTTGTCCCATCAAACACCCCATTTGGCTTTCTGTAAGTTGTGGTAGCCAAGACAACACTGTTTAGGGGTCTTCTCCACATAAATGCAGTCAGAAAAGTAGTTGCAATGTATTCAATGCAGTGGCAGCAACTTTATCTCAGATATTTCCTAGTTCCTATTCTTCCAGTATGTTCATGATGCTCACCCCTAGTAGTGGAGTTTCTAAGAAGGTCGCTTTGAGTGACAAGATATGTACTCGATCTGTGCTTGGCTTATCCGAGGAGATATTCCTCCTCGGAACACCTTTCTCAACCTTTCCACTGGAATATTACTTTAGTGGACTTTGAACTTAATACTCTCACAATTGTTTATTCGTCCTCGGACCAATCAACGTCCTCGAACAAAGCCTAAGGCCCAATATACGATTTTGGGCCCTTATCCCTACACTAGTGATGCTAGTAAAACAATAAAAAGTGACGAAAATATCATAAACATTTCAAAATTAGCATGTCAACTTACATTACATATGGGTTTGTCCTAATTTTCAATTTAATTTTAATTTAATAATATAGCATACTAATAGCATTACTCTTCAGCAAATTATACAAACACATTGAAGACAAATGATCATACAACTGAAAATATAAAATACAAACAAATTCATCAAATTCAAAAGGTTTTGGGAAAAAAAACAAACAAAGGAGAAAACACTCGCTCAAAAGGGACTATATAACTCAAATGGCATTTTGGAAGCTTTTGCAGAAGCAGAGATAGAGCAATTGCAAATATGTATGTATAGAAAATAAAAATCTATAGGCTTTTTAATATTAGGAATTGTGGAGACTAGTTGTGTTTAATCTGAATTATGACCTGACTCGAAATAAAATTGTTACAGTTTTTAATGAGAGATTTTCTGAGGCTTAGTCTATAGAATGGAGGTTTGGGCCAGCAGGCCCAAGCCATAATCCTTTGTGAATTCTGTGTGCAAGATAGAAAAATTATTGTTTTGGAGATTAGGGTTTTAGTGTGTTGTTTTTTAGAGAGAAAATTGTACTCCCGTATCTTGTATTTCTTTCCTTATTGTAGACACTCAATTTTGCCCACATAATTTAGTTTTGGAAGATAAGTAAAATGACCATTTCAAATTCCCAAAAATCATAGTTGCATTACATGCATTAAATCATTCATTGCATATCATAAAAATGATCTTGAGATTCTAACGGTTGCGATGGTATGCCCGATTCCCAAATCGGACCGTTGGATTGAAAGATATCACAAAATCAAGTTTTCACGATCTGTATGCATTGTGTGAGGGTGCAGTCGATCACGTGTGATTAACTGAAATTAATTCTGATTGGTTAAACAATTAAAATTAATTAAATAATTGTGTGGTTGGTTGTTGGTTTTTATCATAAATAAGCTTGGTTGCATATGAATAAAATGGATAATTAGATAACAAGGGAATTGTTGATAATTAAGTCCTTTTAAAATATTTATCTATCAAATAACTATTTTTTTTAGGACCTGATTATCAAAATAAAAGGGACTTTATTTTGGAATACGAGTTACAAAATAAGTCCAGATGTAATTCCCAACTCAGAAAATCCCTAAAATAGAGTCCAAAACAAACCAGAGTAGGGAATTGGGCTCAACACTTGAGAGCAGTGGCGACGCCACGTTAAACACCCTGCCCTATAAAAAAAAAATTTGTATATAATAGTTCAAATTTTTTTTATTTGTTTACCTTTAAAAAAAAAAATAGGAATACCCTCAAGAAAAATCAGGAACACCCTCAAAATTTTTATGCCAAAATTTTTTTTAACTAAAATCTAAAAAAAAAAAAAAAAAATGTAAGAGAGAGAGAGAGAGAGAGAGAGAGAGAGAGAGAGTGAAAGAGTGAGACGGGTAAAAAACTAAAGGTGATCTTTGATAATTCTTTGACCTTGAGGTGGATTACTCATGAAACTTCGACCTTCACAATGTTCACATATTTGCAGCACAAAGAGAATGGGTGGAAAAGAGAGTGTGGTGCCTTGTAAGATAGAAGTATAAAACACAGAGATAGAGAATTTGAAAACTAAGGGCTCTATTCGGGTAAAAATGGTGGGATTAGGTGGGGGTAGGTGAAATATTAAATGGGCACCCAAGCAAATATTGGCACATTTTTTCTTTTTTGGCAAATAGTGTCCTTTAGGCAAAAATTTAACATCAACTGACAGTTAAAAATAGGAGTACCGCTTGTTTAAAAAAAAAAAAAAAACATTGTTAAAAAAGACACCCAATTAATGGTATATAAACCACATTGTTCATTTCTTTTCTTTTTCTTTTTTTCTTTTTTGTGATTTTTTTGGTGTACAAAATGTAAATTTGTTTTGGTTTTAAGAACATTTTTTTTTAAGCACAAACTTCATGCCGGTCAAATCTTGAATTTTAGCTAGTATTTATCGAAATATCCCGAAATAGACCAAAATGACTCGAAATTTTTTCAAAGTGAAATAGGAACACCTTGGACAAAATTTCTAGAGTCCCCATTGCTTGAGAGTGCCAATCGAAACTATTGGAGTGTTGATCGACACATGGCAAGTGCCAATCAGCACTTCCCTAGTGCTGATTGGCACAACTTCAAGGCCTGGCCTAGAAACGTTCTAATCAAGATAAAACACATCCATTTTGAATTTTTAGGGATAATAATTTGTCCTAATTCGTATCTAATCCAAGCTAGCTTATTTTCTAAGCACCAAACCTCTATAAATAGGATACTAAAATCAAAAATTGGGACCCCTTTTTTCAAACTTCTCTCTCCCCTTATGTTAAATAAATTAAGTTTTGCTTTAGGAATTTCTTTTCTGTTAAGAGACTTCACTTAAATCCTTAGAAATTCATTCTCTTTGATCTCTAGGATAGTTCTCTGCTTGTGGAATACGTTCATACAAGTATGATTCTAACTTTACTTTCCATAACATGATTTTATTTTAATTTCAAAAACATGTTCTCATCTATGCTTTATTTTCCATAAACATGGTGTTGCTTCTTGTGTTTAAATAACCATGTTTGTCATATGTTATTGCACACTCTATTTCTTGCTTTTGAAAAAGTCACATGAGTAGTTGATGAACATGCCTAGATCTATGGTTAAATTTCTTCTTAAGATTTTAGATTTGCAATTTTTTGTCCATGTTTTTCAAAACTAAAATCAGATTTGCATTTTTTTCTCTCCTTGATTCTTTTTCAAAACTAAAATCAAATCTGTATTTTTCTCTATGTTCCTTTTTCAGAACTATAACTAGATCTGTATTTTTCTCCATGATTTTCAAAAATAAAATCTGATCTGTATTTTGTTCAATAAAATCTGATCTATATTTTGTTTATAAAATCTGATCTGTTTGTATTTTGTTTATAAAATCTGGTCTTTTACTTAAGAAAAAAAAAATCTGTTCTGCAGTTTCCAAAACAGAAATCTGGTCTTTCTTTTAATAAAAATCTGATTTGCATCATTTTATAAAAGCTGTTAAGTATTTTTTAGAATAAAAATCTGACATTTTTTTTAATTAAAACTAGATCTGCATTTTTGGTAAAAAAATTAATATTTTTAAAATAAAAATCTGTTTTTCTCTCGTATTTAAAAAATCCAAACCAGATTTGAATTTTTATTAAAAAATCATTCTTTTTTCTTTCACAAAAACCCAGATTTAAATTTTCATCAAGTATTCTCGTCAAAATTTTTTTTACACAAAATAAATTGCAGATCTAAGGTTCTTAAATAGCATTTTAACCTTAGGTCTAGGATTTGACATGAAATTTGTTGTACATCATTCGACATTTTGAATATGGGTATTTAATGGTCATTTAAAATCTAGAAGACTAGACTCTGTCTGGGTAGGGTGGGTGCCTAACACATTCCTACCCAGCACCCTATAGCCTAGTCCTCAAACCCTAGAATTTTATGTTAGTAGATTTAGTGTCTTACTTTTTATTTTGGGTAGATTGTAACTAGGAAACAAAACTTTGTATTTTCCTTTTTTTGTAATAGATCTGGAAATTTCATGTATATTTCCCTCATTTAATTTCAATGGAGCTCTTATTGAAGGGTTTATAGAACCAATTGAGCTTGACACGGAAAATGAAGAGTAAAGGAACAAAAATATCCCTAGGCAATTGGGAAGGGATTAAAGCCGGCTTGCACCATTTTCTCTAATGGCCAAAAGAGGGGCTTAGGAAGGTTATCCCACCCATACCATTCCCACCCATCACACCTGTGCGGCTCGAGATTTTGGGGGACTTGCTCTGGATTTGCCAAAACTGCACGCATGAAGATGGTGACGTAATGGGCTGGCTCTGGTTCCTTAAGGAAAAGGTGGTTTTTGACCGTTAATAGCTCCATTTGCTTGATGTCCAATCCAGTTTCCTCCTTTAATTCTCTGCTAGCACATTCCTCAAAGCTTTCCCCTGAATGAAACAAATATATTAAATAAAGAATATATTGATGTAGTGGATGTTCAATTACACTACACTTGTTTAGTAAAGAACGGATGGTACTAAAAAGGCAAATAAACAAATGCTGCTTTAATCGATTAAAAAAAAAAAAAAACTCAATTTTAACTGCATTTCGGAACTTGTTAATATATCTTATTTAATATTTTTAAATTTTTCTAAAAGTATAATAACTTTTACAAATCGATGTGTTACAAAATATTATATTTTTTTAAAATAGATTTATTTTATTTATTGTCAAATCAGCTTGCAACGAAAAAATACACTTTTCTTTAAAAACTAATGAATTTTAAAAAATAAAAATAAATAAAAGTATCCCATTGCAATATTAAAACATATTTTCCCCCCAATTTTAATAACACAATTTTCTTTAAAGGGCAAAGCCAAACACCTTTTCCTTGTTATTTTTCTTTTTATGTTGTCATTTAAAATTGCTCTTTTTCTCTGCAATATCCTAAGCCCAAAAGGGTTCTTAAAATTAGATATGACCAAACATATCTAAGTTTGGGTTAGAAACATGTCTGACTAAAATGGATTGTGCAACTTATGACCCTTATCTAAACTTTAACATGTTATATTAACTTAGTATGACCAAAATTACTTTCACGAATAAACAATAAAAATAAGTAATAAATAAATTTGAATATATTATTTTTTCTTCTTTTTAATACAAATGAGTGAACAAAAAAAAATTAAAATATGCTAAAAATATATTTTAAATAATACATAAATTCTTAAGTTTTTAATCCAAATTTTATTACTCTAATAATTTGATTAAAAAAAAAAAGGGATACCATTACCAAATTTGAACTTTAGGTGCACTTGTTGTAGTATACAAAATGTGAAATAAAGTTAATAGAATAATAGTGAAAATTTTATATTTTATCCAAAAATGCAAAATTATGGTTGTTACGGTCTTTTTTTAACCCAATTAATTTAAATAATTAATATTAAAAAAAGTTTGAAAAGAGAATAATATCTCATATCTCATTGAAACTAATTAAGAGTAAATACATATTACACAAATTTTTTTATAAAAATAACTTTGTTAGATTTAATTTATTTAATACTTTTCTAACAATTTTTATGTATTATAGATGACTAAAAAAAAAAATTAATATAAAATTGAAAACAAATAAAATAAATGAGTAATTGAATATTCTTGCTATTTTCTTTTTAAATAAATTGTTGTTTCTTTTGCAAGCAAAGTTAGATTTTTTTTTTTTCCAAGGATAATTGAACATATTTTGTTCATCCTAAAAATTCGGCTATCATGACCCAACCTACCATTTTAGCAAATCAGGTGAGTTTGACCCATTTCTCATAGTTCAAAAAATCCTCATCTTCATCCATATACATTTTTTATTCTTCAAATTTGTTAGAGTAAGGAGTCCAAATCTTCTTCTTCTTTTTCTCTTTTTTTTTTTTATTTTTTGGTTGAAGAAAAATGGTTTTTAAAACTCTTCAAGTATGTAACTATTCTCTCAAGTGTGTGTAGTTTTCTTTCTCACACACATTAAATTATTACATAAAGGAATCTCTTAAGGGTGAAGCCAAGATACGTCAACCATATAATTTGTTGGCAATAATTGTTTAAACAAAGGTTTTTTTTTTTTTTTTAATACAACATAAAAATTTTACTTTAATCTAATTTAAATGTATATGTGTGTGAAACTTTCTCCTGGAGACTTAAAACCCGACACTTGCCTCCCAAACCCCACACCCCACATCCCTCAAATACTTATAGAGTGATCATCACAATAAGGATGTAAGGTGGTAATAAAGGGGTTATTACAATATATATATATATATATATATATCTTGTAATAAATATGATTTATGATGGTGTTATGATAATTATTATTGTTCTTATTTTTTGATAAGTCAATAATTGAACTATGAAATTTTTGTCATTACATTACTTGAATACTCTTTATCATTAAATTATGATAGTCATAAAATTTTAATATATGCAAAATTTAAATGCAACTACTTTACTCAATCATAAGTTGGGTTAAGTCACAAGTGGAACCCCGGCAGGAGAGAGATGTTTAATGGGCTTCATGACAAGGAAGGTTAATCTTCCAAGATGCATTGTGGGCATTATAACAGAAGAGTATCCCGTCAACCTTTTTTTTTTTTTTTTTGAGAAGAAGATCCCCCCAGCTACTTGAAAAAAAAATAATAGTAGGAAAATTATATAGTTTAATACAGAATGTCAAACAAACAAAAAAATTAAATAAATAAAAAAGAAGAGAGAGAGAGAGATAGAGACCAAACTCAAGATGGCCGCCTGGAAGAGAAAAAGTGGAGTGACCAACAGAGGAGCGGCGGCGCCCAAGGAGGACCTTTTCCCCCCTCAACAAGAAAACCACCACTGCTACTTCCACTGCACCATTGTTATTCTCCATTTTTTAAAATGTTTTGAACACAACACAACACAACACTCTGCACTCCATTTATAATTGGAATGAGTATTATATATACATTATGAACCACTACATGACACCAAAAAAAAAATAAAAAAATAAAAAATCGTGCCCAATAATATATTCAATATATTACAGCGCAGTCCAACATAAGCTACACTACTACTTTGTATTTTCGTGTTCTTCCAACCACTATGGGTCCCATGATGATGCCAATCCCAATCCTATTCATAATAAAACGTTTCCGTATTTCTCTCAACTAAAAAAAAAAAACTATAATACATCCACATACACGTAGTGATGTTTGAAACATTAAGAGGAAGTTTGGTTTGTATTTTCAAATAACGATTTTCAATTTTTAAATAATATTACATGTATTTTCATATACTTTTTCACCCACATGTATTTATATAGATATTTTCAAACAATAATTTTCAGTTTTTAAACATATGTACCAAACGGCCCTAAACCACGAGATCCATTTTTTTACGCTTAGCCAATGTAATAGGCTATAAAAATATAATTCCTAAAAACCCAAGCAAAATATCCGCCCAACCCCTTGTGACTAAAAAACTCAACTTTCTTTCTCACCTCATGACCATTTTAGTTCTTCTTTGATTTTTTTCTCCACCATTATTCTCACTTTTGATTCTGTAATTGGTATTTAATTAGGGTCATATTATTGGATGTCTTTAGGGCAATCAGGGACAAAACCAGAATTCATACCTTGGGGGGCCAAAGTTTAAAACCAAAAAAAAAAAAATTTTATGAAAGTAAAAACTAACAGTTATAATATATTCAACAAAATTCTACATACAAAATAAATATTTCTTAAACATTTCATATTATAAAACACATCAACAAAGTATAACATATAAAATAAGTGTTTCTTATTTTGTGCATGATTTTTTTTTAGTCCATATTTATTTATTTTTATTTTGTTTTTAGAGTTAAAGGGACATGAATTTTATTTATTTATTTCTTTTCTTGTAGGTCAATATCTAAATATTTCAGAGGAGAGACAAATATATATATATATATATATATATATTTAAGGGTGGCAAATCTTAATTTTTTTATACTAGTTTTTTTTTTTTTTAATTTGTGGGGGGGAGGGGGGGGGGGGGAATGACTCCCTTTGCCCTAGTGTAGATTCGTCCCTGAGGGCAATGATTAACAATCTATTTTAGAAAAATTTTGACACCGCATTTATGAGAAAAAAAAAAAAAACTATCAAAATATTTTGATAGTTTTTTTTTCTCATAATTTTTTTTAAAAATAAATTATTAACCATCACTCTAAAAGCATTTCTTAACATTTCTCTTTTATTCTCACTTCTAAACCCTCGATCAATGGCGTCATGTCATAATGATATGAAAAGACATTCTAGAATATTATACAATTTCTACCTTTTCCGCAGAAAAAAAGAATATTATAAAATTTAGTTTTATTTTTTATTTAATTTTTAAGAATCTAATATTATTTTAGTGTTTGTTTATATGTATATTCCAGTGATTTTTTTTTTTTTTTGGAGTTGAAACTAGTATATTATTGTAAAATGTGATCCCTTTTTTTTTTAATGTTTATTAAGATATTAATTTAAAAAATAACAATATTAATGATATGATTGTTCGAACTTTTGGACAAGTTTACTACAAACCAATAACTAGACCATCCACTAAAACAATTAATACGACCATATATTTTGAAATTTTAAATTAATAAATTGAAAAAATATATATAATATAAAAGACTATAATATTTTAATATAAGTTTTCAAATCATTTCATTGACATAACATGTTTGCTCACGGTAATTGTGGCCAATTAAGAATTTATTTATTTATTTATTTATTTTTTATTTATAGAGCCAATTAAGAATTCTCATATGTACTAGTACTAGCTAGTGCATTTGCGAATTTTTATTAGCTAGTTGTAACTATGAATGAGTCACACATACCTAGTCCATGTTCCTCAAGCATACCTATTATATTATATTATATTATATTATATTATATTATATATATATATATATATATATATATATATATATATATATATATATATATTATATCAAAATATTTAACAAGTGGTTTACATGTTTTATACCAATTAAGAATTTTTTATTTTTTTTTATTTTTTTAGAGCCAATTAAGAATTCTCATATGTACTAGTACTAGCTAGTGCATTTGCAAATTTTTATTAGCTAGTTGTAACTATGAATGAGTCACACATACCTAGTCCATGTTCCTCAAGCATACCTATTATATTATATTATATTATATTATACAAGTGGTTTACATGTTTTATACCAATTAAGAATTTTTTTTTTTTTTTTTTTTTAGAGCCAATTGAAAATTCTCATATGTACTAGTACTAGTTAGTGCATTTGCAAATTTTTATTAGCTAGTTGTAACTATGAATGAGTCACACATACCTAGTCCATGTTCCTCAAGCATACCTATTATATTATATTATATTATATTATATATTATATCAAAATATTTAACAAGTGGTTTACATGTTTTATACCAATTAAGAATTTTTTTTCTTTTTTTTTTTTTAGAGCCAATTAAGAATTCTCATATGTACTAGTACTAGCTAGTGCATTTGCAAATTTTTATTAGCTAGTTGTAACTATGAATGAGTCACACATACCTAGTCCATGTTCCTCAAGCATACCTATTATATTATATTATATATATATATATATATTATATCAAAATATTTAACAAGTGGTTTATATATTTTTTATATTCTTAATATATATGTCAAATTTCGTGCTAATTAAATATTATTTATTATATAATCTATAAATTTAATTTTTATGCATAATTTTAGATTACAAAAATTTGAAATTTAAACATTTAATTATTTACATATCTATTGATCTTTAATCTTTTGAAAATTTTACAAATATTAGGGATATAAGAAGAAAATATAATCCAATACTAAATTTGTTAAAATTTACATCCAATAAAAAGATATTGAGTGAATCTGTAATCAAAGTTTTTCCTAATTTTTTTTCAGTTTATATGTAATAAAATACTAAGGGTATGTTTGGCCCCGCATTTTAAAAATAAAAATTGGCGTTTGGACTCAAAACGCCAGTTGCAGCCCGTTTGGCCATGCATGTTCTAACATTTGTGATTTTAAAACGCACGATTTCAAAACGAAACTATTTCCAGCGAATTTGAAAACACCACTCTAAGGGGCTGTAAAACGCATTTTTAAAATACAATTTACCACAAATACCCCCATCAAACTTGAACAAAGAACCTAGATAAATATTTCTCATTTTTTCCTCCATCATACCTTCACCTCTGCTTCACCTTCCATTTTGTTTTCGCCCTTCTCTTACTCTCACCATAGCCTACTAAATCCTCAATAAGATTGAGCACTCATTGTAAACACAAATTTTTCCAATTGTAGAAAATCAAACAATTGAAAAGAAATATGGTTTGCAAATAATAATTTGTATTGATGTATAATGAGTACAATCTCTATTTTGATTCTTTTACAAAAGAGTATCCTCTGATTCTATCTTCATTGAATTTGACTCGAACAAGAATCTTCTTGACTTTAATTGAAAGATGGATTGATCGGTCTTCACAATAAATCTCTAGCTTCGAGCTTATTAGAGATTTATTGTCCTTCAAGTTCTTCAAGCCCTTCGAATGTTCTTCAAGTTCTTCGAATGTTCTTCAAGTTCTTCAAATGTTCTTCAAGTTCTTCAAAGTTTCTTGAGACAGAATTTCTCCAGAGCTTTGGCCTCTTGAAAACTTGTTCTCCAAAAATGAGAGGGGATGTCCTCTATTTATAGTGATTTTAGAGGATAAGCTCCACTTTGAATTGATATACTTGAAAGTATTTAGTAGACTTTTGATTGGCCAAAATTCTTCTTAGAGATAATTAACTCTATTTATCTATTTTGATAAATATCATATTTTGATAAAGATAATAATCAATAAAGATAAATAATTATCTTTATTTAATTTATTTTAATAAAGATAATTATCTATCAATTTTGAATAGAAAATTTATCTTTATTTTATTTATTTATAAAGATAATTATCCATAAATTTTGAATAAGAAATTTATCTTTATCCTATGGGCCAAATGACACGTGGCAAATTTTGATATGCCAATGTGATGCCAATTTAGATGACACATGTCGTCATCTAATTTAATTGATTTAATGACATTAACTTGGAATTTGCCACTAAATTTTGATGTGGCATTTTGTAATTGGCTTGACAAATTTTTGCCTCCTACAAATGCCCCCTTGAGACTTGGACATGTACACAATTTTGGGCGTGGAAAATGGTCAAGTCTCGACAACTTCATGCTTTGATGCTATTATTTTCAAACCTTACATATATATATATATATATATATATATATTTTTTTTTTTTTTCAATCTTGAAAATTTGCAAGCAAACTTAATTTAGAACCCATATAATTTCCAATATGATAGGAAGTTCCCCATGTACATTATTCCAGAGTGTCTGACACCACGCTTCTTCCTTGGAATCGCGTGACCAATATTTAGCAAGGTGGAGTCCGTAGGTTGGGTAAATCCAAACAGGTGAGTGACTTGATAACCCACACTTCAAGGAGTTTTAATGTGATGCAATCAAATAGAATTCTTATTCAAATAGGAATTGTTTGAAAAGAATTCAAACGTAGAAGTGGCCACTTCAGATGCCTTGGCTGCGGATCCACACACTTTTCCCAGTAATAAACCACATCCTCATATGATATTACTTTGATAAGAATTTTGTTCTTACTCAAAGTCTCGTATAGATAACTTTTAACAAGAAGAACTTCTCTAGCTAACGAGTTTTTCAGCTGCACGACTTCTAGACCTTCAAAGTTTAAACAAATAGGCCAAGTCAGACAAGTCCAACTTAATAAGGACTGAAACGTTATCTTTCTAAGACATCCAACCTGATCCAACCATTGCTAGATAAACGTCACGGATGAAGCCAACTGATATATAAGCACTTTCTAATATCATATTTTGATTGAAATATCAGCACTCTCCAAGCCGGTCAAGCTCTTTATCTCCAATTTAGAGACCTTCTTGACATAGAAGTGTAATGCCTCATAACAAAGTGATTACTATAAAAGCAAGCCTTCGGTGAGCAAATCCCCACTATTTCTTTTTTTCACAAGTCGAATAGAGGTATGAGGTCTCTCCTTTTATTTTCTTCTTCTCTTTGGCACAATATGCTGATTTGAATATGCTATTCCAGATTTAATCTCAAGCTTTCTTGAAATCCTCCATGCCAATGCCCGTATCTTAATTACAAAAGGCAGGTGCTTTTCTCTCCATCAGGTATAATAACCTTCTTTTATCCTTGTTTTGTCTCATGCATGCTTTTCTTTTTTCTTTTTCTTTTTTCTTTTTTTTTTGGTCATAATATCCAACAAGTAGAATTAATGAAACTTGTTTTATGAAGCTGTTCTCTTTTTGAACATCAATTTGAAACTCTTATTTTATTCACCTTTATATGTAGCATGACTTGATTTTCTTGATAATTATTCTTTTGCCTATCTTACGCAGCATTTGGTCTTTCGAAGCTCACTGTCCTCGAAGACTTTTGCAATAAGTTTCACAAGTTAGGCTTCAAAAGATTTCAACTTCACAATTCCAGCAAGCTTCTTGAGATTTCAATTACACAAATCTGTCGAGCTTCACAAGGAGGCTATTGTGCAACTCCGTGGAGGTAAATTCTTGTTTGCTTCCTCACTCACGTATTTTTTTGCATGTCTATTTTTTTTTGGTATTGTTTCGCCTCTGTATAGAACAGGTAATATGATGATTTAGTGGCACTACGAAGAACTTGCAAGAGTTTATTTTGTTCCTCAAGCCAAGTAGCTTCCAAGACAACGATCTTGACGACAATCTTGAAGACGAAGTCTATTTGTGATACGAAGACTTCCTTAAAGACGAAGACAATCTTGACAACGAAGTCTTCTGTGATACGAAGGCTTTGTTGACAACAAAGGCAATCTTGACAATGAAGTCTTCTGTGATACGAAGGCTTTGTTGACAACAGAGACAATCTTGACAACGAAGTCTATCTGTGATACGAAGACTTCCTTGAGAACGAAGACAATCTTAACAACGAAGTCTTCTGTGATACGAAGGCCTTGTTGACAACAAAGGCAATCTTGACAATGAAGTCTTCTGTGATACGAAGGTTTTGTTGACAACGAGGACAATCTTGACAACGAAGTCTATCTGTGATACGAAGACTTCCTTGAGGACGAAGACAAGCTTGACAACGAAGTCTTCTGTGATACGAAGGCTTTGTTGACAACAAAGGCAATCTTAACAATGAAGTCTTCTGTGATACGAAGGCTTTGTTGAGGATGAAGACAACAAAGGCAATCTTGACAATGAAGTCTTCTGTGATACGAAGGCTTTGTTGAGGATGAAGACAATCTTGACAACGAAGTCTTCTGTGATACGAAGGCTTTGTTGACAACAAAGGCAATCTTGACAATGAAGTCTTCTGTGATACGAAGGCTTTGTTGACAACGAGGGCAATCTTTACAATGAAGTCTTCTGTGATACGAAGGCTTTGTTGACAACGAAGACAATCTTAACAACGAAGTCTTCTGTGATACGAAGGCCTTGTTGACAACAAAGGCAATCTTGACAATGAAGTCTTCTGTGATACGAAGGCTTTGTTGACAACGAGGACAATCTTGACAACGAAGTCTATCTGTGATACGAAGACTTCCTTGAGGACGAAGACAAGCTTGACAACGAAGTCTTCTGTGATACGAAGGCTTTGTTGACAACAAAGGCAATCTTGACAATGAAGTCTTTTGTGATACGAAGGCTTTGTTGAGGACGAAGACAATCTTGACAACGAAGTCTTCTGTGATACGAAGGCTTTGTCAATCTTGACAATGAAGTCTTCTGTGATACGAAGGCTTTGTTGACAACAAAGGCAATCTTGACAATGAAGTCTTCTGTGATATGAAGGCTTTGTTGACAACGAAGACAATCTTAACAACGAAGTCTTCTGTGATACGAAGACTTCCTTGAGGACGAAGACAAGCTTGACAACGAAGTCTTCTGTGATACGAAAGCTTTGTTGACAACAAAGGCAATCTTGACAATGAAGTCTTTTGTGATACGAAGGCTTTGTTGAGGACGAAGACAATCTTGACAACGAAGTCTTCTGTGATACGAAGGCTTTGTCAATCTTGACAATGAAGTCTTCTGTGATACGAAGGCCTTGTTGACAACAAAGGCAATCTTGACAATGAAGTCTTCTGTGATACGAAGGCTTTGTTGACAACGAGGACAATCTTGACAACGAAGTCTATCTGTGATACGAAGACTTCCTTGAGGACGAAGACAAGCTTGACAACGAAGTCTTCTGTGATATGAAAGCTTTGTTGACAACAAAGGCAATCTTGACAATGAAGTCTTCTGTGATACGAAGGCTTTGTTGACAACGAAGACAATCTTGACAACGAAGTCTATCTGTGATACGAAGACTTCCTTGAAGACGAAGACGTCTTTGTCAATGAAGATTGCATTGAAGAAGAAGGCTACCTTGAGGATGAAAATTGTCTATGCAAGGATGTGTGTCCATTGATATCTTGCAGTGGAGCAATACTTGCATATGAGGATATAATAACTTTATTTATTTATCTTTTTTTTTTTAAAGAAAAAAATTTTATTGCATGTCCATGCCCTCTTCTCTTTTTTTTTCTTTCTTTTTTTTTAAACTTTCTTTGCACCGTAGTTTATATTCCTTTGCACATTTTTTTGTAGGTTCGCCCTATCATCATGGTGCTCTTCAAAGACTTCTCTTCATCCGGCAAGAAGTATCTTGTTGTTACTAAAGAATCGAATGACGCTAAGGAAGCAGACATATCAATGCTCGTTGAGAGGCCAATTATTGGTCGATTTGCGGGAAGGTGGCCTGAACTTAAAGATTCAAGAGACATTGTTGAGTGGACCTATGATGTCTCTCGGAATTCTGATTCCTCCTCTAGAGCGTGGTCTTTGCATAGCTCTCTTCACAAGAACACTACAGAGTCTCGTTATCTAGTGACTCTTGGCCGTCGTATAATTTTAGGCGGAACACGTTGGGGCACTCTTTTCAAGATCAATGGAGAGTGGAGTTACATACCTCTATATTGGGAATGGCTTGAAGATGTTCTTGTTAGAAGCAGGCAGACTCTTAACAAGGCCCATATTTATGACGCAGTTTCAGCATCTCTGTACACATATGATCGAAATGCTGATGTAATGCGAGCATTTTGCGAAGGATGGTGTCCACAAACCAACACCCTTCACACATCACTTGGCGAGATGTCCATCTCACTTTGGGATTTGTATCGCCTTGGCGGGCTTCCTGTCTTTGGTCGTCTTTATGATGAAGCTATCCCTTGCTACGAGGAGTTGACAGGAAGTGATGAGACAGAGAGGTTCATCCCAAAGAGTTGTGAGCACCTATTTGCAGCCTTTCATCTCCTTAATTCTAAAAAGGAAGGAGAAGACCCGCGTGTTTTGGCGAGTGATTGGGTCAACTTTTGGTGTAGATATGAAATGAAATATCCAAAACCACCTAGTCGAAGGACAAAGAGGTTAAGTCGTGCAATTAAGACTCATAATCCTGATGGTTCGCTTAGTAAAATTCAAGGCTGGTCCAAATGTGGAAAAAAACCTTTTATTGAACTCAAGATTGAGGATGGGCTATGGGAAGAGACCTACTTAGCCGCATTACTTTCTTGTTGGCTTTGCACCTTTGTTTTGCCAAGTGAAGATCCTAATACGATTCGCCCTGGAACCTTCAAGGTTGCAAGCTTTTTGGCAACAGGTCGCCCTTTTTGTCTAGCAATACCGGTTCTAGTTAGTCTCTACCGAGGACTAAACAAGATTGCTCATTCTTCTCCGATGATTAGTCGTTCGGGTGCCTGCTTCCCTGTTCATTATATTTATGGCTGGCTAGGTCTTTATTTTAAGACTCATTATGAGATTGATGTCCCGGGATCCAAGATGGTTGTATATTCTGGGGAAGGAGGGGCTAAGCACTTTGATGAACATGAAGCAAGGAAGTTGATACAAGGTACTTCTATGCAATGGGACGCAAATTTGTATGTCAGGAATAGGGAGGAGACTTTTCTTGATGATGGAGGACTTTCTTGTAATTCATTGTCATATTTTATGAGTATCCATTCTTCTTACCTGTCTATGCGTCAAGATGGTCATCTCATAGTAGAACCTTATAGTCCTTTTCGGTTTAGCCGTCAATGTGGACTTTGCCAAGACATTCCAGGTACCATTAAAGAGGACATTCGTCAAGGGACTTTGGATAAAATTGTGGAGTTTTGGAGATTATGTACTCTCTACAAGACTGGTTGCAAAGCATTCTTTCCAGTGCCTCCTACCCTAGTTAATTTCAAACTTCATACTACGAGTGGCTACAAAAAGTGGTGGAATCATATTCATGGGAAGTATCTTGATGATGGTATAGATATTTTGATTGCAAGTGCACATCCTACCCCTCCTAAAAGTAAGGTAGTTCAGCCTATCAATGTCAAGAGCAACAATAATAAGGATATTCGATTACCCAAAGTTCATGTGGCAAACACCATCTCAAAATCTATGAATCCCCATATTCAGTCCAAGGAATCTGAAGGTGTCATAGCTAAATTGAAGAAGCCTTCTCCAAAGACCCCATCTGTTGAAAGATCCTTAGAAGTGCATGATGCATTTGAAAGAGGAGCAAATCCAGTCCTTGAAGAAATGAGTGATGATAACGATAGTGATCATCATTGGAATCGGGCTAAGAAGCCCAAATTGACAATACCTAGCAACCCAAATTCCCTTAGAGGCATTACAAGTGCTTCTGCAAACCTTGAGGGTGCAAAGGATCAGGTCTCTTTTTTTTTTTTTTTTTTTTATCATTTTTTTTTTTAGAAGAAACTTTCCTTTTGTTCATGCAAAGTATATCTAAAGTATATCTTATATGACCAATGTGTATCTGATTGCAGTTAGGTCAACAAGTTTTGAACATGGAGGTTGACAATGAGGCGGCTTTTGAGAATAATTCCAATCCACAATCTCTCGCTATATCACCAAGAAACAAAGTTCAAGTATTCATGCTTAGTCTTTAACTCTTTTTTTTTGCTTTTTTTTTTTTAGTTACTCCTTATGAACTTATGTATTATTATTATTATTATTATTTTCAGTCCGATCAGCGAACCTTGCCACTGGACATTGATAATGATGTGGCCTCAAATGACAGTGAAAGCTCAATTTTTGGTCCACGGTCGTCTACTGCATTGCCAAGAAGCATAGGTGAGGTGGCTAATACTGATTCTAGGAAGAATGTTACAAGATCTCCTCCAAGAACTAAGTCTTGTGCTCCAGAAGTTTCTGAATATAATCCTAATTGTGAAATTTTGAAGCACCGCATTGATCTTGCATTGAATCTTTGGAGAAGTCTTCAACAAAAGATTGTTAGAACTCCATTCAACAAGACATATTTACTCCTTGATGGGGCTAACAAAATTTTTGAAGCCATAACAACCAATCAAGCTATTGATCCTTCACCATTAGAAACATTAGTTGCAGAATATTTTGACAAGGCCAATACTTTTACATCTCTACAGTCTTCCTTTTCCTCGTGTATGACGCCTGAGCTGCGTGACAAAAAGTTGACAGAATATAAAATTCAACTTGATGATCAGCTAAAGGTAGAGGGCGAATTATTAGCACATGGTGGGGCACTTAAGGATGGGTTGGTGAACACTAATTCTAAAATAGCAGAGCTTCAAGAAGAACTAAAACGATTATTCACCCATAAGAAGGAGCTTGAAGTTTCCGCCCTTGAGAATGACGAAAAGCTATCAAGCTAGAAAGTAATCATTTCAAACATCCGAGAAGAGATTTCTTCCGTAGAGACTTCTCATACTTTAAGCAATGCAGACACTGAATCCTTGGAGTTGTTAGAACAAGAATTAAGGACCACCCGTGATGAGTTAGAGAATTACAATTGGAAATATTGACTTGTAATAGATAATCATTACAAACATCTTCTTCTTTTCTCTTTTCCTTCTTCTTATTTTATTTTATTATTTTTTTTTGGTGAACAATAAAGGAATTTCATCATGTCAATTTTTTTAATGAATTGTTTATTTCTCTAGCTCTTGCTTCAATGCTTGTCAAATATATATATATATATATATATATATTGACATGTGACTGAACTTAGCATAGAAAGTCAAGTTGTCTACGTACCCGAAAAGGGATCAAGTCAATACGTAGTTCAGGAGGGGATTTTATTTGAAGATGTGACTGAACTCAGTAAATGATACCAAGCTGCCTACATACCCGAAAGGGGATCAAGTCAACACGTAGTTCAGGAGGAGATTTTTTTTTGAAGATGTGACTGAACTCAGCAAATGATACCAAGCTGCCTACGTACCCGAAAGGGGATCAAGTCAACACGTAGTTCAAAAGGGGTAGAGGTTTTTTTTTTTTTTTTTTTTTTTTTTTTTTTTTTTTTTTTGTGCCCTAACTTTTGCCTAGGCCGCCTTATAAAAAGGTTTTCAACCTAGCGGGCCCTTTTTTTTTTTTTTTTTTTATGTGCCCTAACTTTTGCCTAGGCCGCCTTATAGAAAGGTTTTCAACCTAGCGGGCTTTTTATTTTTTTTATTTTTTAGAACACTTTTAAGAGTAATGGGAAAACATCATTTACCCTTTGAGTGTTGAGGTAGGCAGTTTAGGCTCTTACCAAGGAGTGCTTCAATCTTTAGGCATAATAACGTTTCAAGAATTTGCCGTTGATAGGGCCAATTCTCAAACCATCTTCAGCAACCAACTTGTATGCTCCATTCGTATAGGCTTCTTGAACCACATATGGTCCATCCCATTTTGAAACAAACTTGTTCTTAGTGCGATGGGTGACAATGATGGGTCTTCGTATAGCAAGAACCAAATCTCCAACCTGGAAAGATCGAGGACGAACCTTCTTGTTGAAAGTCCTAGAAATGCGAGCTTGATAACACTCAAGGCGTTGTTGTGCCCCCAGCCTTTTTTCATCTAAAGCTTCTAATTCTTCAAGTCGTAGACGAACATTATCTTCATTAGAAAGACCTTCTTGAATGGCAATCCTTAATGAAGGAATTTGGCGTTCAAGTGGTAGAACAGCTTCTACCCCATAAACGAAGAGAATAGGGCGTGGCTTGGGTAGGTGTTCGATATGTTGTACGATACGCCCACAAAGCTTCCTCAGCTCTTTCATGCCAATCTCTTTTTGACTTCCCTACAACTTTCTTGAGCAAATTGCATAGAGTTTTGTTAAAGGCTTCTGCGAGACCATTGGCTGGAGCATTATACATGGAGGAATTATGCTGCTTAAAACCAAAGTCATCGCAAAGTTTGTCCATCAGCTTGTTGTAGAATTCCTTCCCATTATTAGTGATGATGTAACGGGGTACACCATACCTGAAGATGATATTCCTTTTGATGAAGTTCACAACAGTTTCTTTCTTCACTTCACGAAATACAGCAGCTTCAACCCACTTGGAGAAATAATCTGTCGCTGCTAGGATATACGAGTGTCCATCAGAGGATTTTGGCGTCAATGGCCCAACTACGTCTAATCCCCAAGCATCAAATGGCCATGAAGCCACAATAGGATGTAGAGGTTCTGGAGGTTGATGAATGAAGTTTGCATGGAATTGACATGCTGAGCATCTTTTTGCATACTCCATACAGTCCTTGACCATAGTGGGCCAGTAATAACCCATCCGTTTAATTTGAAAATGAAGTTTAGGACCTGACTGGTGAGCACCACAAATCCCTGAATGAGCTTCTTCAAGTGCCTTGGCAGCTTCCTCATCATCCAAGCAACGAAGGAGAAGACCATCGAAAGAACGACGATATAAAGTATTTTTGTAATAAACAAAACGTGGAGTTCGTCGCCGGATTTCCGTTCTATGTCGAGGGTCATTGGGCAATTTTCCATGTTCTATATAATCAATGATAGGTTGCCGCCAATCTTCTCTTTCTATTTCAAAAACTGAAATTGCATTAACTTCTTCTTCTATCTCATCTTCATCAAAGTTTGGAGGTATTACCCATGTTTGGCATATTGGAATTTTTATCTCGGGGTCTGGTAAAGCAAGAGCTGTTGCTAATTTTGCCAAGGCATCAGCCTGTTTATTCTCATTTCTTGGGATATGTGTCATACTAATATGATCAAACCATCCTAAAAGCTTCTTGGCGTATTTGCAATAAGGGATCAATTCCGGCTTCTTCACATCATAGTGTAGAAGAACTTGGTTTATGATTAACTTTGAATCACCAAAGACCTCCAAACGAGTTGTTTTTGCATCCATTGCCATTTCTAGACCTAGGATTAGTGCTTGATATTCAGCAACATTGTTTGAACAACATTCTGTAAGAGTAAATGAATATGGGAGAATATCCCCTTCTGGAGTTACAAACATTACTCCGGCACCGGCACCACATCGCTGAGCAGCTCCATCAAAGAACATCTTCCAAGGTTGTGAAATTTCAATGACCATTACTTCTTCATCAGGAAGGTCATCTGACAGCTCCCAATCATCAGGGATAGGATGGTCGGCAAGGAAGTCGGCCAAAGCTTGTCCTTTCATTGCTTTTTGTTGCACATATATTATCTCAAACTCTTGGAGTAAGAGAGCCCATTTTGCTAGCCTTCCTAAGAGAACTGGCTTAGTCATGATATATTTGATGGGATCTGCTCGTGAAATGAGTCGTATTGAATGGGCATGTAGGTAATGTCTTAGCTTTTGAATGGCAAACATCAGAGCTAAACATGTCTTTTCAATTGGTGAATAATTGAATTCAGCACCATTTAGGGTTCTACTCAGGTAATAGAGAGCATTCTCCTTTCCTTCTTCATTTTCTTGAGCCAGAAGTACTCCTAAAGATCGTTCTTGTGCTGCTATGTAAAGAATAAGTGGCCACCCCTGTATGGGTGCTCACAGAACAGAGGGATTCATCAAGTATGTTTTGATGCTCTCAGAAGCATTTCTACATGCTTCATCCCACTTGAATGGGACATCTTTCTTCATAAGGCGCCTGAAGGGTTGACAGCGTCCGGCCAAGTTGGATATGAACCTTCTAATGTAGGCCAGCTTTCCTTGAAGACTTTTGAGCTCATGGATATTTCGTGGTTCTGGCATTTTTTGAATAGCATCAATCTTCGATCTATCAATTTCAATTCCTCGGTATCGAACTATGAATCCTAGGAATTTGCCGGATGTAACTCCAAATGCACACTTCATGGGATTCATTTTAAGTTGGTACCTACGAAGTCGCTCAAAGACTTGACGAAGGTCTTGCAGATGTTCCATTCTCTTCTTCGACTTCACAACCAAATCATCAACATAGCATTCTACATTCTTGTGAAGTATGTCATCAAATATTCTTTGCATTGCCCTTTGATAGGTGGCACCCGCATTCTTTAATCCGAAAGGCATAACTTTATAACAGTATATTCCTTTTGGAGTACGAAAAGCGGTGAGCTCTTCATCTTTTGGAGCCATGCGAATTTGATTGTAACCAGAGAACCCATCCATAAATGAAAGAGCTTCATGGCCTACTGTAGCATCAACCATAATTTCTGTTAAAGGAAGAGGAAATTCGTCTTTTGGACATGCCCTGTTAAGGTCACGAAAGTCGACGCACACACGAATTTGCCCATTCTTCTTTCTTACAGGGACAATGTTTGATATCCATGTGGGATACTTGACTTCACGAATAAAGCCTATTTCAATAAGTTTGTTGACCTCACCTTCAATCTGAGGGATTAACTCAGGTCGGAACCTACGCTGTGCTTGCTTTGTTGGTCGCACCCCATGCCTTACTGATAAGTGGTGAATAGCAACCTTTGGATCTAAACCTGGCATTTCTTTGTATGTCCAAGCAAAAACATCCTTATATCCTTCGAGGAGTTCAACATAAGCATCTTCTTCCTCTAGGGACAAATTTGCATTTATAAAGATTGGCCTAGGGTCTTCAATAGTGCCAATGTTGACTTCCTTTAATTCATCAATTGTAGCCCGAACACCTTCTTCAAATGTAGGTGGAGCATCTTCAGCATCGTCTTCAATAAGGGAATCCTCCTTTGTGACTTCAGTGATTGTTATATGATTTACTGAAGCAACAACCTCATCCTCCACCTTCTGTCTTGTAGACACCATTGTACGCCTTTTTGCAGTCAAGGCTTCTCCAGTATTTACTTCCCAAATACTTCTACGCTTCATGCGAGATGGAATGGAGCTTTGAACCTCGTTTGAATCTTGATTCATAACGAGTGTGTCGTCTACATCTCTGTGAAAAAAATTCGACATCTTACTTTGCTTTTGTCTTAACTTCTCATCCTTTGAAAGTTGAGAAGAAGTTGCATAACTAAGTCTTGTAAGAGCAGAACTTCGAGTGCCATTTTGAGAAAAAGTTGAACGACTAAGTCTTGTAAGAACAGAGTTTCGAGTGCCATTAACAAAGTTATCATCTTCTTGCGTCCCCAACCTGTCGAAGACTGAGATATGGGGAGTGGGTTGGCTGATGCGATCAAAAACAGATGGCTTCTTTGATGGTTTTGAAAATTGTTCTTCTTCTTTATCATCTGTTGAAATCATCAAAACACTAGCTTTCCGAATAGGGATACGAATGGGAGTTGGTGGAATGTATCCAACTCCAGCCTTAGAACTTGTTGCCCCAACACCCTTGGCTTTCAATGTCTTTTGTCCTTCTTTTCTAGAGGCTTCAGGGATGAGCTTACCCAAACCATTTGGCTTCTCATGGTTATAGCCAGCTTTAGCCATGAGTCTATACGCATTGGGGTCAAAACCCTCTTCAGTTCTTTTGGTAGGCAAAGTCCCATGTTCAACAATTGGTTCTTGGGATGGTCTTGTAAACCCTTTCAACGGTTGACTTGAGGATCTTGGTTTTGTGACTTTAGTAATTGGCAAGTTTAGTCCTTGCAGATCCTTTGATATTGACTCCTCATCTCCTGAAAATGGGGATTGGCCTTCTTTTCTTTTGGCGACTGGAACATAGTGTAGCATAGGGGCTACTCTAGTTACTTTTGAAGTATGATGCTTCTTCTCTTCCATAGAAGTCTTGGTTTGCTTGGTTTCCTTCTCCACAATTGAAAAATAAATCCTTGGAGCTTTGGAGTGGGGCTTTTCTTCTTTGCTAGATGGTGGAGCCACGACTTGGGTTTCTTCTACTATATCATCTTCTAAGTAGAATTTTGCATCAGCGAAGTGTGACTCAGCTACAGTAAAGGGCTTGTCATCAGCTACTATCTTCTTGACTTGTCCATCTTGGAAATATTTAAGGCATTGGTGATACGTAGACGGCACAACACCATACTCATGCAACCATGGTCTTCCAATAAGCAGTTTGTAAGTGGTTTTGGCATCAATGACATGAAAGAGTGCGCATGATTCCATTTCACCAATGAGCATATGAAGCCTAATCTTCCCAATAGCTCTTTGTCCACCCTGATTAAAGCCTTGAATCATCAACCTACTAGGTAGTAGCTCATCTAAGGAGATTCCAAGTTCGTTCAATATTTTGAGTGGGAGGATATTAACTGCAGATCCACCATCAATAAGGATACGATTGACTCGTTGTTCTCGAATGTACCCAGTTACAAACAAAGGGCGATTGTGAATCTTTGAGCCCAACAAACGATCATCATCAGTAAAAATGATTGAAGACCAGTATGCCTTATACATGATAGCTCGTTCTATCTCCTCCTCACTATCTGAAGATTCTTCTTCGCCACTTACTTGATAACATGTAAAAGATGAAAATATATAATCTTCAGGAATAGGCACTGTGGAGAAAGGTACTTTCACTTCAATAGGCTTAAATGAACCAAATTGAATAGTGAGAAAAGTAGAAGTGGTTGTTGAGGTCACCATGACAAGATTAGAAGTCACAGCTTCATCATCAAATGTGATCTTTCCTTGGTGGGCTAGCTCCATAATTTTGTCTTTCAACACAAAGCATCGCTCAATAGGGTGGCCTATGAGGCGATGATACTTGCAATACTTAGGGTTATTTGTTTGGTCAGCTTCTTCAGGCCGTTTCATTTCTGGTAACTCAATCAACTTCAATTTAAGTAAATAATCTAACATCTCGGAGATATCAGAATCAGGGAATGGATATTGCTTCTCTTGCATCTCTTGTAATGTCAGTCTTCTTCTTCCCTTATCTTGAATGAAATCAGGCATTTGTTCTTTCATCTTAGGCTTAACTGAAACTTTAAGAGGAGTAGTAGTTACAGTTAAAGACTGCTTATTTTCCGGTTTAGGAGGGAATTTTCCCCCTTTGCAAGTATCTTGCCCTTCTCTCCCCTTGCGAGGTTCTTGAACAGGGGGACCTTGGCGACCATTGGAAGCAATGCTAAGCTCCATGTCATGAGCACGTGTTGCTAATTCTTCAAATGTTT
Source organism: Quercus wislizeni (assembly GCA_023055345.1). NCBI lineage: Eukaryota > Viridiplantae > Streptophyta > Magnoliopsida > Fagales > Fagaceae > Quercus > Quercus wislizeni. Next base: position 19,043,247 of record JALGQJ010000007.1, on the reverse strand, counting down.
TAGGCTTTATTCCTTGAAGTATATAGCTTATAGCCCAATTCATTCCTTGAATGCACATCTCGATTGTAGACGCTTCAGACAATTGATCCTTGCAGTTGAGACTAAGATTTCTCCATCGTTGAATGTAATCCATGACAGGCTCTTCTTTCCACTGCTTTGAATTGGTGAGTTCTATCATGCTAACAGTACGTCGAGTACTATAGAAACGGTTTAGGAATTCTCGCTCCATTTGATTCCAACTATCAACGGAGCCAGGTGCTAGATCGGTATACCAATCAAATGCATTTCCCTTCAAAGAGCGAACAAATTGCTTGACCATGAGATCCCCATAAGTTCCAGCATTGTTACAAGTTTCCACAAAGTGAGCTACATGTTGCCTTGGATTGCCTTTACCCTCAAATTGTTGGAACTTCGGTGGCTAATAGTTTTGAGGCATCCTTAAGAGATCTATCCTTTGAGTGTAAGGTTTAGCGTAGGCAATGGATGTCTGACTTCCACCCCCAACTTGGTCTTTGATAGCTTCCTTGATTAACTCCTTGAGCTGGTCAGGAGAGATAGACCCCTCTGTAGAGAAATTGAGATCCTTTGTTGAACTCTCGGGTTTGTCATTTTGGGTTTGTTTCGGCCTGGAGCCTTCATCCTCACGATTCAGCCCAGATGTATTCCCCATTTTATCCATTAGGAGAGTTATTTGTGCGTCTCTCAATGCTTCCCTTTCTTTCATAGACTTCATTAATTCCTTTAAAGTCTGAGCTATAGTCGAGACTTGTTCCTCCAGAGATGTTGTGTTAGTCATCATGACTGGCATGGCAAATGAGCTAACAGAGCGAGGAGAGTCCCTAAGATTTGCAGTATGAATATTTTCTGAAAAGGAGAACTCAGAGCCATCAAGTGACTTGTTTTCTTCTTCAGCTATTGGAACCTCTTGGATTGATTCCAAAGTTTGAGACAAAGCTGGCTGAGATAACATTTCTTTGACAAGACCAGTTACGTCTTTGCTTGCCCCCTGTGTAGGTGAAGTTGTTCGTGACTTCTGAACTTTAGAAGTGTTGAGAACAAGTGAGGGCTGGGGAATGGATGTTGCTTAAGCATAAACCTCTGCAAGGTCTTTTGTTCTTCTCCTTGTCATAGGTCCAGCATAGGAAGCGTCAGAACTGGATGAAGAGTTTGAATCCATTGTAGGATCGACTTCACTTGTTCCAAAAAGAGGGTTGTTGATTTGAGTCTTCTTTGAAGCCATAGGGCTTCACAAGATGTGACAATTTGATGAAGAAGAGATGAGAGGTAGAGATGGTCCCACCGGGCGTGCCAAAAATTTGTAAACACAAATTTTTTCCAATTGTAGAAAATCAAACAATTGAAAAGAAATATGGTTTGCAAATAATAATTTGTATTGATGTATAATGAGTACAATCTCTATTTTGATTCTTTTACAAAAGAGTATCCTCTGATTCTATCTTCATTGAATTTGACTCGAACAAGAATCTTCTTGACTTTAATTGAAAGATGGATTGATCGGTCTTCACAATAAATCTCTAACTTCGAGCTTATTAGAGATTTATTGTCCTTCAAGTTCTTCAAGCCCTTCGAATGTTCTTCAAGTTCTTCGAATGTTCTTCAAGTTCTTCAAAGTTTCTTGAGACAGAATTTCTCCAGAGCTTTGGCCTCTTGAAAACTTGTTCTCCAAAAATGAGAGGGGATGTCCTCTATTTATAGTGATTTTAGAGGATAAGCTCCACTTTGAATTGATATACTTGAAAGTATTTAGTAGGCTTTTGATTGGCCAAAATTCTTCTTAGAGATAATTATCTCTATTTATCTATTTTGATAAATATCATATTTTGATAAAGATAATAATCAATAAAGATAAATAATTATCTTTATTTAATTTATTTTAATAAAGATAATTATCTATCAATTTTGAATAGAAAATTTATCTTTATTTTATTTATTTATAAAGATAATTATCCATAAATTTTGAATAAGAAATTTATCTTTATCCTATGGGCCAAATGACACGTGGCAAATTTTGATATGCCAATGTGATGCCAATTTAGATGACACATGTCGTCATCTAATTTAATTGATTTAATGACATTAACTTGGAATTTGCCACTAAATTTTGATGTGGCATTTTGTAATTGGCTTGACAAATTTTTGCCTCCTACACTCATATTCATCTTCTTTCTTTTCTTCAAGACTCAAATGGAAAGTATCATGGACAACAAAAGGATGGGTATTTGATCAGTGAGGATAGCTGCTAGTGTTACTGGAGGATAAGTGCAGAAGTAGGACTGTAAGAGTTAAATGAATTGGTAAAGTGAAAGGTGTGCAGGTGATAGGGAATCTTTGTTAGGTGCAGTACTTTATGTGGAGTGGCGTCTTCACCCTCCATGTGTAGTTTTTTTTATTTATTTAATAAATGGAATACTTTTTTTTTTTTTTAGAACTGAATACTTTAGTTTTATATATAAGATTGAATTTAATAAATGGAATACTTTAATTTTATATATAAGATTGAATTTAGAAATGTTGGTGTATATAGGTCTTTTTGGTAATTTGCAGTTAAAACAACAATTGAAAATCACACTTTTACAAATTTTGCCAAACACTCTAAAATTGCATTTTCTAAACGCACATTTTAAAACTGCTACTTTTTCAAAAACGCACTTTTACAGACAGTTTATCCAAACGGACCCTAAGTGTATTTTTGTCTCTAATTTATTCAACAATTTTTTAAGTTTTAACTTTTATGTACAGAATTTTAAAACTTTATTTTTTCTTTCATTTTCAAAATATAAATATACTTTAGTATATTTTAATAAAAAAGCAATTTGCAAAAATTTCAATAAGTTGATACCAAACACCCTTAAAGTCTGACTCATAAAAAGTATAAATATATATATTTTTTCAAAATAGTAGTTAAGGAAGTTTGATTAAAATATAATGTCATCCCAGTTTTTTTCCTTTTGAAGAAATAACTCCAACCATGCAATAATCTAAAAAAGTTAATTTTTCTTTCTCCAATTTTTTTTCTCCTTTTTTCAGGAAAATTATTGTGTACTCCCGAAGTACCATAAATGCATACTTTCTCTTCTCACATGAATGGTGGGTTCCACTAATTAAATTCATGGCGGGACCCATCATTCATGTGAGAGGAAAGAGTACATATTTATGATACTCCGGAAATACCTAATAATTTTCCATTTTTCCATCCCCTTAAGAGTCTCCTCAACCAAACAAACAAGACCTTGAAAGTTGGAAGCTACCAACTGGTGTTGTGTTGTTTGGGCATTCACTCATTGCAACTTGCCAGTGCTGGTCTCATAATTCCATTTTCGTTTTTCCTTGTTTGACTATGTTCAGCCCCTACTTAATTATTATTATTATTATTTTTAAATGTCCTGCTTGGGCAGCTCTTACAGAAGTTGTACCGGCCCTCCAGTGTTGACTGAGAAGTCCACTCATTACCAAAGGAATGGTCAAGTCCACTCTGGTGGCACCACCGCTACCTAATTCAACTTTCCCCATTAATTAATATATATTATATATTTAATTCAAATGAATACGGTGGCGTGATTGATTGTTTCAACTTTCAAACATTGCAACGCCGCTCACGCCGTTCCCATGGGACCTATCTCACACATTCTCATAAATATAGAGTAGTAGTTTCTCAAATAAATAAATAAATAAATATATATATATATATAGAGAGAGAGAGAGAGAGAGGAAATGAGAGAGTAGTAAAAAAATGACCATAGGAAAGGGTGTGATCATGGGTATTATATATTATATTCATGACAATAATGATTTATAGTTATTAGTTATTAATAACTCATAAAAGTCCAATAACTATATTATCCATTATTACCAAACAGTTATTTTTCTTATAGTTGCTCAACGGTTATTTTACTCATAAATTTCAAATGATTGGAAAAAAAATAAAAAATAAGGGTCTGTTTAAATACCGTTTATTGTTGAAAACTGAAAATTGAAAACACTGTAATAAAATAATTTTTAAATGTGTGAATAGTATTGTGAGACCAAATTTTAAAGTTAGATTTGCATTTTTCCGTATTTACAGGTTCCTTGAACAGTGCATGGGACCCATAGACAAAAAGCTCAGACGCACTGGAAACGTGCAAATGCGCTATCCAAACTCACACTAAAAGTGTTTGGAATACACACCTACACCAACAATCTGCCACATATTACAAACACAAAATAGGAAAGATAATTAATTAAAGAAAGCATGCATCAATATGTTTTGTTGTTTATGTTGATGTTTTATGTTTTATGTTTTTATTTTAGGTTAGTTTAGTTTTTTAGGGTTTTTAACATGCTTGTTTGATCTCACATGTTATATGTTTGTTTGATTAAATCTCTAAAAATGTAGTTTTTTTGAATATGTATTAAAAGCAGTGTACGCATACATGAGTACGTGTATGCATATTTCATATTTGCGTACACATGCTCGAGTAAGCGCACACATCCTGAATTCAAATTAGAATAAAGTCTTTTTTTTTCTTATCTTTGATCATTTTCCATATGTTATTTGATTTTGTTTGACTCTGTTTTAGGTTAATTATATAGGTTTAATTGCTTTCCATGTTGTTTGAATCTTTTTCCATGTTTAGTTTATTTTATAACATTTCCTTATGTGTATGTTTTAATTGTTATCTTCTTCATTTTTAGTATAATATGTTTGACTTGTGTTTTATTTGTTTCCTTTTATATTGTGGTGTGATATTTAATTATTGGTGTCTTATTATTTTCCATGTTGTTTGAGTTCTTTTTTTTTTTTTTGCCATGTTTAGTTTATTTGATTCTCTTTCCTTGTGTGTTTTATTTAATTGTTATCTTGCCGTGTTTATTTTGTTTTGTTTGTTTGTTTGTGTTTGATTTTTTTCCTTTTATATTGTGATATATTTCTAGCATGTTATGTGTGTTATTTCCTTAAGTGCATGATGTATGTTTAGGATAAAGATTATGGCTCTCTCAATAAACTCTTTAATTAAATATGGCCTAGCAACACATAATGGAGGCCGACCCACAAGCCGGGCAGTCTTATAAGACTAACACCTTCTCGAGCCATATCCAAACTCTAGATCCATAATTTGGTACGTGGACCCATGTGTGTAAGTGATTGGCCTAAAAGGCCCAATACGGTTCCTTAACCTAATCTAGGTGGCGACTCCATCATGTCCATAGATTCCTTAAGGACTTTAGGTTTTGCAATGCTACAATCTGGTCTGGGTTAACCTCAATCCCTCGGTGAGTAACTAAATAACCAAGAAACTTTCCCGATTTGACTCCAAAGGCACATTTAGAGGCATTCAACTTCAATCGGTGCTTCCGCAGAGTCTCGAAGGTCTTAGCAAGGTTGAAAAGGTGATCCTCTACGACCTTACTCTTTACCACCATATCATCTATATAAGCCTCCATATTCCTTCCCAATTACTTCTTGAATATTTTGGTAATCATTCTTTGATATATGGACCCTACATTTTTTAACACGAATGGCATGACTTTGTAATGGAAATTACCTGTAGGGGTAATAAAGGAGGTTTTCTCTTAGTCCTCAAGAGCCAAGTCTATCTAATGGTATCCTTGAAAAGTATCAAGAAAACTCATTCTAAGGTGTCCAAAAGTCGCATCAACAAGTTGATCTATCTTAGGTACTGGGAAATGGTCTTTTGGGCATGCTTTGTTTAGATCTGTGAAGTCTACACATACTCGCCACTTCCCATTCTTCTTTTTCACTACAATGCTAGCTAGCCATTCGGGATAGTAGACCTTTTTTATTGCCCCAGCTTCTTTAAGCTTATCCATTTCTTCTTTCACTGCTCCAGCATGGACATTAAGACCTGCGGGGTCTCTGTTTCTTTGGGGGGCATCGGGGGTCGACATTAAATTGATGACAAATGAACTCCAGATCTACTCCCATTGCCTCATACGGGCTCCATGCGAACACGTCCAGATTGTTTATTAAAAACAATATTAGTTCCATTTTCTCTAAGATCAAGAGGCTCTCACCTACTTGGAAGTACTTGTCTCCGAGGTTGATGAGTATCTTTTTCAATCGTTCACATATGTCCTTGGGTAGAGACTATAACTACTATAACGGACTCGCTAATCCAACCTCGTCCTTTTGTTTCTTCCCCACAACGACTATCTGGCACATCCATGCCATATTTTGATCTCCGTGGATCTTAGCAATGCCTCGTTCGGTTGGGAATTTTACTTTCTGATGTAAAGATGAGGGTACTGCACCCATGGAGTGAATCCAAAGGTGTCCAAGAATTGCTGTATGAGGGGAATAAGAATGTACTAGTATAAAGTCAATTAGCTCTTTCCCTCCTCCAACCTCTACGGGCAATGTCACTTGTCCTGCTGGCATGACTACAGTTCCATCAAAGGCTACCAAGGGACTGGCATACTTGGTTAAGTCATCAGAGGTAAGGCCTAATCCTTCATATAGATCAGGATACATTATTCCCACCCCACTTCCTTAATCTATCATAACTCTTCTAACATCAAAGCTAGTGTCACCACTAGTGCATCTTCATGGGGTTGAACAATACCTTCCAGGTCCTTCCCCGTAAAACCAATGCTTGATTTGGGATGAAGTTTGTGTGGTCTCAACCCATTTTTTGGCCGCATGTATCACCTTTATGGTTCCCTGTGATAGAACCAAAGTTCTTGAGGTGCTCCCCCCTTTAGGATCTTGAGGTCGAGGATCTTCCCATACCATGAATTCTTTCAAGTACCCTGCCTTCTCAAGCTAGTTCAAATGATCCTTTAAGGTTCGGCAATCCTCGGTTGTGTGCCCTCGGTCTTGATGATATGAACTGTAAAAGCTTTAGATCCTTCTTATAACATCCCCACTCATTTTTTTTTGGCCAACGAAAATAAGGCTCATTCTTTATCTTCTCTATAATTCGAAAGACGAGCTCCCTATATAGCGAGCTAACTATCTCAACTCTTAGTTTCTAAACCTAGGGAAAAAGGTCCCTTCGAGGTTGGGGAGCTTGATCTGTTTTAACCTCTTTCTTCTCCGTAGCAAGTACTTTAGCTTTAGCTTTATCTTACAGTTGGTCATCTTCTAATCTCTTGTATTCCTCTACCCGCTCCATTAACTTGTTCATATTCGTGACTGGCTTCAAAGTTAATGATGCTCTTAGGTCGGAGTCAATAAGATGCCCCACTTTGAATATGCTAGCTACAATCCCTCTGTTATTTCCACCAATCTCATTATATAACTCCCAATAACGATTTGAGTAGGCCTTGAGGGTTTCCCCCTCCTTCATAGACATAGTAAGGAGTGAGTTAAATGGCTTCAAGGTTCTACTACATGTTACGAATCAAGCCCCAAATGCTCTAATTAACTCATCATACCCTCGGATGGATCATTTTTCCAATCCATTATACCATTTCATTGCAGTTGGTCCCAAGCTGGAAGGGAATATCTTACACATCAGAGCTTCGTTCTTAGAGTATATGACCATGCTTTGATTGTAATGGCTGACATGCTCCACAAGATCGGTCTTATCGTCATATATTGTGAAGGTCGGCCTCATGAAGTTGCGTGGCAAATCTGTCCTTTCAATTTCTTTTGAAAATGGGGATTGAGATATCTGCTACAAGGCTCTGCCAGTATCAAAGGCTCGAGGATTAGGAAATGTTGAGTGTTGAGAGATTGGCCCTTTATACTTCTCCTTATCTCACTCTTCCCTTTTGTTCCTCCTGTGGGGGGGGGGGGGGGGGAGACTGTCCTTTCCTTGTGAGGAGATTGCTTCCTATCCCTATGGGGAGGGAGTTTCCTTTTATCTCATTTCCTGTGCCACTCTCCCACACTATGCTTGTCTCCTCGAGAGTGACTTTGCATGAGACTCAGTCCCCTTTTATGAAGAAGCTCTTCATCCTTTCTCCGAAGAAGCTCCTCGTTTCTTTCAGCTTCTTGTTGCAACAACACTACTTGCTCCCTCAATCTTTCCACCTCCCTATCCCTACTAGAGTAAGAGGGGCCTACTATATTGGTGGCTAACCATTCTTCCTGCAGGTGTGGGTCAGGTTGTCTTTAAGTCTTTTTATGAACTTCGGATCATAAGCGTCGATTTACATGGACAGATTCTTCAGAAATGCTTGGACGAGATAGATAGGCAAGCCCACTTTGCGATCGATTTGCCATGATTAAAAAGAAAATCAATTTTTGAGCCTACTACTTGGTAGAGTATTCCCATAGACGGCGCCAATTGTGGGTGTCTAAAACCAACTAGCCTAAGGATAGCGAATGGATCCACAATGTGGAGTTTAATTGATTGACACAACTTATTTAGAGTAAGTCTTGTGCCACACATTTTGGCGCAACAAATGCCACAACTCGTCACATGGCGAGTTATGGTTGGTAGAGAGGTGATTGTAGGTCAATGTGGGGGCATTCTTCCACCAACCATAACTCGTCATGTGGCGAGTTATGGCATTTGTTGTGTAAAAATGTGTGGTACTAGACTTATTCATTTATTTATATAAAAGAAAAACAGGGAAAAAACACTCCATTGTGTGAAACTTAAGTAATTGATTTCATAAATACCATATATTTCAGATGAACTTATGTATTATAAGAGAAAAAATTCTATTTCCCGCGGTGTTACACTATATCAGTTGGGTATCTCTCTCTCTCTCTCTTTCTCTCTTTGTTACTTGTTTCTAATCTTTGTTTTTCATCCCCCTTCTATTTGCCTGCCTCCTCCCTTATATAGGCACATCTTTTGTTCTTATTCCTACAATTGTCCTATTGGCAGTCAAGTTTTCAAGGATATTTTCCTTTCTTTTTATTAATTTCCTCCCTTCCCTTATCTTGGAATTTAGACTTTTAGGGGTGTTTGCATTGTTCAAGTTGTCTCACATGCATTAGATGAGGCAGAGGTTAGGTGGAAGTCTCCTCATTAATGCGGAGGTGAAGATCTTTACCCTTCTTACATATTCTGAAAGATTCCTCGAGGTTCTAGATACCAGCTGGAAGTAAAACGTAAGTCATTTGTGCACATCTCCTCGAATAAAACTTAACTTCACTTAGCTTACTACCTGCCTCACGGGAACAATTTGCAAGGATTCCTATCTCCTCCCGGATGCTCAAGATAGCTTTATTCCCTTCCACCAGATCTTATAAGCTATTGGGCCCTTCCATGAGCATATGTGTTTGGCCCATTCCACTCTATGGGGCCCAATAGGTATTTGGGCTTTAAGCCTAAATGATGACTCTTCCACTCCCCACAAAAATAATAATAATAGAATTTGCAATTATTCCTAATAAATGAAGTGTCCATTTACCACAAGCTTTTTCTTTTAGCTTTTAATTTATTTTGTTTTAATTTTTCCAACTTTTTTGAAGTGCAAGTATACTTTGACCTACTCTTAGAAATAAGCAATCAAGAAAAACCAAAATAAGTCATTGCCAAATGAAATTGCCAACAAAGTAATAAAGAAAAATCACAATCACTGGCCTAAGGGGAAAAAAAGGGCATGATTAATGAAAAGGAGAAAAGGAAAAACATTTTAAACCAAATTGATGATAAGATTGAAAGCCTTAACTTTTTGATTGGTCCAACACCTAAAAATATTACATAAGTGATTATTCTTTCTCATCAAGAGAGAGAGAGAGAGAGAGAGAGAGAGAAGGATTAGCAAACATAATAATATTCGAATGAATTCTAATCTAACCAATTGGGAAGGGATCAAAGCCATCTTGCACCATTTTCTCTAATGGCCAAAAGAGCGGTTTAGGAAGGTTATCCCAGTCATACCAATCCCATCCATCACACTTGTGTGGCTCAAGATTTTGTGGAACTTGCTGAGGATCTTCCAAGACAGCACGCATGAAGACAGTGACATAATGGGCTGCAACATTCCTCAAAACTCTCCCCTGCAACAAAACATCTTTTAAATAATGTCACCATTCCATTTTCCATATTTTGTTGTTGTAAATTGTCTTCAAATTCTTCAAAACACATACAAAGTATAATAAATCTTATATATGTGACTAACTGTAGACCTAAACATTACGCATGCTCTTATTTTATTCACTATCAATTCATCAAATCTCATCCAATCCATATAAGATGCCGTGTGAATCCATTTTTTTTTTCCTTCGACTCTCTTTAAGGTCATCTTTCTTAAAATTGCTATTATAAATGCTCAATTTAGATTTACTTTTTTTTTTTTAGTATAAAACTTATAATAGATTTTTTTTAATTACTCAAAATAATAATATCTGACTAATTTAGTTTTATAAGGAAAAAAAAAAAGTATCCAAACAGATCATATGATATTGAAAAAAAAATTTGAATTAAGAAATTTTATGTAATTTTAGTTTAGTATTTCCCGTGTATATACGACGGCTTGCGTGTATATATACATTCTTTTTTATTTTATTTTTATGGAATACAAACATTCATTTTTGGTCCCAGAAATTAGCCCCTATAAAAATATTTCTGATTCCGTGTCCCTGTGCCTGTGCAACACAAAACAATAATCTACTCTACATGAAAGGGAAGTCTAGTACAAAAATTAACGATCAAACTGCCCCATTTATTTTATCTCAGTAAGTAGTTCATAAATGCATAATATTATTGAACAAAACATAAATCTTAAATTGAAATGAATGAAAAAGTAAGACAGTAAATCCAACAAAATAAAACAAACTCAGAGCAAGGGCAAAGTGCGTACGATTTATATAATTGAGATAATTGGGGGTGTTTGTACTATCCAAGTTGTCTCATATTCATTCAATGCTACAGAAGTTAGGTGGAAATCCCCTCATTAATGCGGAGGTGAAGATTTTCACCCTTCTTACATATTCTGGAAGATTCTTCGAGGTTCTAGATACCAGCTGAAAGTAAGACATAGATCATTCGTGCACATCTCCTCGGATAAAATTTGGCTCCACTTAGCTTACTACCTGCCTCACAGGAACAATCTTCAAGGATTCCTATCTCCTCCTGGATGCTCAAGACAACTTTATTCCCTTCCACCAGATCTTATAAGCTATTGGACCCTTTCGTGAGCGTATGTGTTTGACCCAATCCATTCCACGAGGCCCAATAGGTATTTGGGCTTTCACCCTAGATGAGTACTCTTCCACTCCTCACAATAATAATAACAGAATTTGCAATGATTCCTAATAAATGAAGTGTCCCTTTACCACAAGCTTTTTCTTTTAGCTTTTAATTTATTTTGTTTTAATTTTTCCAACTTTTTTGAAGTGCAAGTATATTTTAACCTACTCTTAGAAAAAAGCAATCAAGAAAAACCAAATAAGTCATTGCCAAATGAAATTGCCAACAAAGTAATAAAGAAAAATCAATCACTGGCCTAAGAGGAAAAAAGAAGGGCATGATTAATGAAAAGGAGAAAAGGAAAAACATTTTAAACCAAATTGATGATAAGATTTTAACTTTCTGATTGGTCCAACACCTAAAAATATTACATAAGTGATTATTCTTTCTCATCAATAGGGAGAGAGAGAGAGAGAGAGAGAGAGTAGGATTAGCAAACATAATAATATCCGAATCAATTCTAATCTAACCAATTGGGAAGGGATTAAAGCCATCTTGCACCATTTTCTCTAATGGCCAAAAGAGCGGTTTAGGAAGGTTATCCCAGTCATACCAATCCCATCCATCACACTTGTGTGGCTCAAGATTTTGGGGAACTTGCTGAGGATCTTCCAAGACAGCACGCATGAAGACAGTGACATAATGGGCTGGTTTTGGCTCCTCTAGAAAGAGGTTGTTTGTGACAGTTAATAACTCTAATTGAGCTATGTCCAATCCCGTTTCCTCCTTCAACTCTCTACTACCACATTCCTCAAAACTCTCCCCTGCAACAAAACATCTTTTAAATAATGTCACCATTCCATTTTCCATATTTTGTTGTTGTAAAGTGTCTTCAAATTCTTCAAAACACATACAAAGTATAATAAATCTTATATATGTGACTAACTGTAGACCTAAACATTACGCATGCTCTTATTTTATTCACTATCAATTCATCAAATCTCATCCAATCCATGTAAGATGCCGTGTGAATCCATTTTTTTTCCTTCGACTCTCTTTAAGGTCATCTTTCTTAAAATTGCTATTATAAATGCTCAATTTAGATTTACTTTTTTTTTTAGTATAAAACTTATAATAGATTTTTTTAAATTACTCAAAATAATAATATCTGACTAATTTAGTTTTATAAGGAAAAAAAAAGTATCTAAACAAATCATATGATATTAAAAAAAATGTTTGAATTAAGAAATTTTATGTAATTTTAGTTTAGTATTTCTCGTGTATATACATACAACGGCTTGTGTGTATATATATACATTCTTTTTTATTTTATTTTTATGGAATACAAACATTCATTTTTGGTCCCAGAAATTAGCCCCTATAAAAATATTTCTGATTCCGTGCCCCTGTGCCTGTGCAACACAAAACAATAATCTACTCTACATGAAAGGGATGTCTAGTACATAAATTAACGATCAAACTGCCCCATTTATTTTATCTCAGTAAGTAGTTCATAAATGCATAATATTATTGAACAAAACATAAAATCTTAAATTGGAATGAATGAAAAAGTAAGACAATAAATCCAACAAAATAAAACAAACTCAGAGCAAGGGCAAAGTGCGTACGATTTATATAATTGAGATCAAAGAAAAATCAAACTACCCAAATTTAATAAGTCCTAAAAATTGCAAAAGATAATAGAGAAAACAATACCAAACTCAAGATGGCCGCCTGGGAGAGCAAAAGTGGAGTGACCAATGGACGATCGACGACGCCCCAACAGGACTGCTTTCCCCTTTACCAAATATTTATATAAATTTTTTTTTTGGGTAGATTGGGCTTCAGTGTTACTTGTGTAACTAATGTTTCCGTCCTTTCCCAATTAAACGTTGAAACGTCAGGAATTTAGATAGGTCAAACAACAAAATGACATTTTTGCTCTTACAGAATAGATACGGTTGGTCATTTGCATTGCATTTGCCTGCTTGTCTCGTTGGTTAATAATGCTGACTAGTAACTACAAGCCTCTTCAATGTTCAAAATTCTATTTCCCACTGCTGTGCTCTTTTTTACTATGGTCATTTTATAAGTGCTTTAGAAGTGTAAATGGAAATTTTGAGATTTAAGATTCTAGAAAAGTCTTTCATATACATATACACTTTAATTATATTAAAATAAAATTTCTATCTTATATAAAAATAAATAAATATAAAATTTTATCAAAGTTAATGAGCATATATGAAAGTAATATATAACCACTTACAATCCATTATATCAAAGTTGTTTAAAAATTTATGACACAACTGTTGCAGTCTTAACATGGTTTTAAAAATCGGTACAAACAAAGAACCGTAGAAGGAACTGATTATCAATTTTTTGGTTGGATTGGGGTCAAATCAATAATTGAACCGATGATGTCATAATTAATTATTAATAATTAAAAAAAATAAAAAAATGGTATAATAATTTTATAGTTACTAATAATTTTTACTTTAAAAAATTTATATCATAAAAGTTTAATCAGAATCATTAAAAACAAACATATAATAAAAAATAAATAACTAAATAACTCCCCTACTATCCCACCTACCTCCATTGGCATTAAATTTTCTCCATCGACCCCCGCTTTCTTCTTCTTTTCCCATTCAGTGAATCAGTACTGGATCATCAAATTCAAAATTTGCTTGCATTAAATTTGCTCCACCAACCCCCACTTTCTTCTCTACACAAAATCCGAATCTAATTCTTCACTCTTAGGCTGTGTTTGGTTGCGTAAAAGCATTTCCAGAAAATTTTTTATTTTCCGGAAATGCTATTTTCCGGAAAGGAAAATGTATTCAGGTGTTTGGCTGCGCACGGAATTCGTTTTACGGAAATGAGATTCTGGTGTTTGTTTCCGGAATTCGTTTTACGGAAATGAGATTTACGGAAAATCATTTCCAGCGTTTGTTTCCGGAAAATATTTTCCGAAAAATGAAATTCATTTTTTTACAGAACATCATTTCTCATGTTTGGTTTGTGCAGCATTACCTAAATAAACCTGTAACAATACATAAATATTCATCCAAATTCAAGCATCTGCATTGCCTAAACACATCTGTAACAGTACAAAAATTCTCATCCACTTCAACATCAAAAATAATACTTCGAATATACCCATATTCATTCAAATAAAAATAGCCGCATCAATCGTTCTAGTGTTTGCCATTACACCTCCACGGTGTACAAAAATGATACCTACATATGGTATCTGAATAATACAAATACTTGATTTACGTCAATACTAGTACTACAACTCCAATTAACTCCTAAAGCTACGGTCATAGTCAACATAAAATACATAAATACTCAAAGTTGCGTGAACAAAAAACTATCCAACCACAGCTTCCTTAGCCTAGCATTCTTTGCTAGAAATCCTCGTGCTGTCTTTTCATTCTCACAGAGATGGTCAAACGCAGTAGCGAGCATATCTTCGCTATACCCATCTGCCATCATAGTCATCACCTCATTATAAAGAGCTGTGTAATCAACTGGGCCTCGGTTGATTTCTTTCAAAGCCACCGCTATTTCCTTCAGCTGATCAGATAGATCAGTCAGGACACTTTCATCAGCATTAGAAACTGAATGCTTTCTTTTCCGGGACTTGGAAATTCCCGACCCTGTTGTGGATGACTCAACAGTATTCTTCCCTTTTTCGACTACATCTTCTTCCACATTGTCTGCGACATATTCAGCACTTTCATCGGCATTATGTGGCTCATGCTCAAGATCCACATAAGACTTAGAGAAGCCTCCTGTGGCAGTGTCCTTCCCGACAACTATGGCTAGTTCATCATACATGTCAATTTTTTTGTTCAGAAATTCGGCATGCTTTCTATGCGCCTGTAAGGGAGGAAGAAAGGTATAATAACAATGCAATAATCACTGCACTCATAAATGCAATTTTCAATTCAATATTTATGATCTTTTGCAAGTGAGTTTCTCAACCAACACAATTACATAAAGAAATTATACAGTTGCATAAAGTATAGTTGGAAGCCATACCATGACTTCTTCTTGATAAGTCTTTGGGTTGCATGTTATCATTTTGAGGTTGTCATCCCAACCAATACCATAAAATAACAATGTAATGCTGCAAATACTTTTTCATTACACCACTACAAGTTTCTAATAAATACATTGTCTTTACAATACACATAAAGAACAAACACATATTACAACAATAGAAATCTAAACATGTTACTACTCTACACTCATAGTATAATCAGACCACATAGCTTGGCATATCTCATCTCTCTTAGCATTCCACAGTCTACTGTCTTCAATGGACTCCCGACGTGATTGTGTTTCTCGTGGGGGGTCACTAGACTCTACTTCGTTCATTGCATCTTCCATAATATGGTCATTTGGTTCAACACCCATAATGTGATTATGAACCACACAACATGCTAAACCCACTTTCACTTGGGTTTCAAAAGACCAAAATGGTTCTGCATCCAACACTCGGAAACGTTTCTTCAACACTCCGAACCCTCGCTCAATGGTAGTTCTCAATGAAGAGTGTCGGAGGTTGAACAATTCTTGCGCATTCTCAGGAGGACGATCACTAAACTCTTTCAAGTGATATCGCACACTCCGATAAGGTGACAATATATCATTTTTATTACCATACCCAGCATCACCGAGATAATATTTACCTACATATATTAAAAAATAAAACCAAATCACTACTATGCTTAGGAAAACACATAATATTTATTAAACTAATAATCCTAAAAGGTGAAGTAATCGTATAATACCTTCGGGAATTGTAAATCCCCCTGGCCTAGCAAACACATCATTTAACACATGTGAATCATGTGCACTGCCTTCCCATCCAGCCAATACATAAGTGAACTTTAAATCAAAACTAATGGCAGCTAACACATTTTGCGTGGTTCCATCTTTACGACCACGAAATCTTCCTTGTATTTCAGGTGGCACAGATGCACGAACATGTGTACCATCTATTGCTCCAACACAATCCTAATTTTCGACAGACATAATGATTTAAAATTACACTTGGTTCATTCACAATTTACAAAAATACACAAGTCGGAATATTTACCTGAAAATATGGGTAGAACCTTCTGCTATTCCTTATCTCTAGGGGTGTATCTTCGCTACGCAGTCTTATTAGAGATCTATATAATTTCAAGACCCCCCTAAGGACGACCTTGAAATATCTATGAACAGTCTCAGTTGATCTAAAGATCCGACTACCCATTACACGAAACCTCACATTATGACCAATAATGTGTAAGAAAATAAATACTTGCTCTGTAATAGACATGTGAACAGTCGGGCGTACGTACTCCCCCTCAGTGAGGATGTGACATAAGTTGTGGAAAGCTATAGGCTTCATCCTAATTTGATTCACACAATGACCCTCACTTCCATGCAGAACACTATTTATGTATTCCTCTCTCTCAACTGCATGATTAACATAAGGCGCCCTAGGCAATTGTCTACGTCTACGTCGCAATGTCTTTAACAATGTAACCCCCGCAATGAGGACAGATGCAACTGAGGCAAGAATTGCGGATTTGGTTTTTTTCTTCATCTAAAAAGTCACAAACATTGTCGTTTAAGAGGTATGTAAACAAATATGCTATTAATTACACAGTAAATACAAACAGCCACTTATAGAAAACATCAAAACCACATTAATAACGAGTACAAAATTTTCAGTATATTCTGATTTTCACAATCAATATATTTATCAACAAATCACAGCATTCCTTTTATGTATAATTGTACTACCAACAAAATTAAATTCTTGAAGAATATTTAATTAATAGCATGTTCAATTGTAACAGCAACAGCCACTCCAATACACAGTATACAACAACCAGTTCTAGTACAGAATATACAACTCCAATATAGGATACACATTAACCAGCTCCAATACAGAATTCACAACTCCAATACACAATACACAACAACCAGCTCCAGTACAAATTTCACAACTCCAATACACAATACACAACAAGCAGCTGCAATACACAATACACAACTCACAGAACAGCAACAGCAACAGCAACAGCCACAGAACAGCAACAACTCTCATCACAACAACTATTTTTACATCAACAAAATTTGTACCAAAAGCAACGGTACCCACATCTCATTTTTGCAACCCACTGAACAAATCAACTACACCCAATACTCATTATCAAGGAAATAAAAATGCCACAGTTAACCAATGAGAGAAAAAAATACAATAAATTAATTCCACATTTTACAGTCATATTTACGGAAAATTTATATATAAAAAAAAAAAAAATTAATTCCTAAGCATGACAGTGGGTCGGAGTGAGAACGGAAGTGATGATTTGTGGATCGGAGAAATGGGGTTGTCGGCCAGAAATGGAAAAACATCAAAACCGGAGAAACTGAAAATGGATCGGAGAAAAATGAGGTCGAAGTGAGAAACGTGTTCAGAAAACTCACCGTGAGCGTCGACTGAATCGGAGCTTGGATCGGAGTGGATCGGACCGGATCGGAGTGGATCGGAGTGTGGGTCGGAATTCGGATCGGAGTGGATCGGAGTGTGGGTTGAGGCGTGAGCAGATCGAAGCTTCGCTCGTGAGCGGATCGGAGCTGGGTTCGAGTGGATCGGAGCTGGGTTCGAGTTGTTTCGTTTCCGGTGTGGAGTGGATCGGAGCTTCGCTCGTGAGCGGATCGGAGCTAGGTTCGAGTGGCTGCGTCGAGGCGTGAGCGGATCGGAGCTTCAGAGATCTTGGCTGCGTCGAGGCGTGAGCGGATTGGAGCTTCAGAGAGCTTGGCTGCGTCGAGGCGTGAGCGGATCGGAGCTTCAGAGAGCTTGGCTGCGTCGAGGCGTGAGCGGATCGGAGCTTCAGAGAGCAGTGCGTGTGTGAGAGCTTGTGCGTGTGAGAGTAGAGAGCAGTGCGTGTGTGAGAGCTTGTGCGTGTGAGAGAGTTCCGGAAATCAAATGAAGTGAAAATAACGACTGAATCCAATTTCAGTCGTTTTTTGCTTATTTTCCGGTCAAACTGAAAATGTTTTCAGTTTGACCGAATTTTACAGCGCAGCCAAACGCGCGATTTTTCGGAAATTGATTTCCGGAAATCAATTTCAGTCGAAACAAACGGAGCCTTAATTTCTTCTCCTCATTTTACACATCTTCCTCTACGTCTCTCTCTGCCAAGCAAAGTTCAACCTCATGGTTTTAAAATAACTCAGCTGATTAAGAGCATTCCCATTAAGGATGCTAAAAGAGGTATATGCTAAATTTTAGCATCAAAACACCAAAAAAAACAACTCCATCAAAACTTTCAAATGGTAAAATTTTTGGCATAATGCTACAGTGAGCTTGTATTAATACAAGCTCACTGTAGCTTGAATTGTAAAAAAAAAAAAAAAGTTTTTTAATCTCACGTTGGCTGAGGAGGTTGGCCAGTGATTTGCGTGTAGTTGTTTTATTATTATTTTAATGAGTAGTTTATAAAAATAATATTATTTAAATGAAGTTGTAAAAAAAATAGAATGTTTGATATTTGGTGGATTGTAAAATGACATGTTAAAATTGATAAAGTATGATTTTGGAGTAATAAATACTAAAATATTTAGCATTCTTGATGAGAATGCCCAAATATACATGTATTTTGGTAGTATTAATTAAGCTAAATAATAATAGTAAATACAACCATGTGTATTCCTTTGTATATAAAGTTAACTTTCCTTCCACCAAAAGCAATAGGTTGTGAGTTTAAGTAAGAGAATCTAATTTTTCGAAAACAATTAGGGGTAAGGTTGTCTATTAATCACCTTTGTTATGCCCTTTTAAAGTTAAGTTCAAATTATACCAAATGTAAATTTAAGAAATGTTACACTTGTCAATTTCTTTTTATTGAATATTGTAAGGTTGAATTTAATCAACCATTTTGTTGGCTTTATTCCGTGCCAAATTTGCTTGTAATTTAGCAATTAGTAACCCTGTATTTAGGTGGGAATCATGTAAGAGTAGTGTGCGGAAAAATGTGAAGAAATACTCAAGTTTGTGCAAAGTAGCAGGGACTCGCGACTGGAACTCACGGCTGGCAAGCTGCTAGATGATGCATACGAGTGAAGCATGCAGAGAAGATGAACAGTCACGCCAGCTAGAGCATTACATGACAAAAAGTCCAGTCTGGCAATTCTGTTTGCTCGCGACTTAGTTAAGTCGCGAGGCCAAGTCGTCAGCCAGCTCTGTTTTGAAAAACCTGACTCTTCGCATTCCATTCTCACTTTAGTATAAATACCCCTTATACCCACAAAATGTAGAGAGCTTCCAGAGAGAATATTGAGAGAAAAACCCTAGAGAAAAACAAGATTGACTCATTCACAATCTTTACATAGAGACTTTTCAAATTCCTCTACTCTCACCATCTCCATTGTTACATTCTTGAGAGGTTCATTACCAAAACCTTTTCTCACTATACCCACATCTATGAGAAGGCCATTTGGTGCTTGGGAAGCAGTTAGGAATGGACCAATTTCATATTGGTTGATGCTATGGGCTATAGTGGAATCCGGTAAGATAAAGAAGAAATAGGTTCGACGCAACCTCGTTGGAGTAGGAGCTTAGAGGGCTTAGGTACATTGGGTAGATTAGGCTTGGAGGGTTTTCTGCTGTTCATGTATTCCAACTACATTCTTTAGTGGATTATTTACCACTTGGAGGGTGGCGGAGAGGTTTTACGCCGAGCGCTTCGGTTTCCTCTTCAATAACACATTGTGTATTGTCCTTGTGTTTACATCTCTCTTCCCTTAATCTTTGCCATTTAATTTCTGCTATGAATGTGATTTTATTTGGTCTAAGATTGTTTATCAATTCTGTTATATGCTTATGTTCATATTCTGCACTTTAATTGTTTGATAATAAGCTTGAATTGGTAATTTGTAAATCGGGGGTCTAAACATTCAAGATGTTTTATATACTAATTGAACTTTCAAATACGAATTTTGAAACACCCACCATTTGATTACATTTTATTCTCATAATCTCTATGCTTACAAAATTTCAAGATGATTAAAAATTAATAACCATGCCATCAATCAACTACACAAATTTCAAGTTACTATATATAACGAATGAGTTTATGGATTGAATAGTAAACAACATTCAATAAGTATAAATTGGATGTGTATTAAGAATATAAAGAACATATAATCAAATATAGAAATTTTGAAATTGTTAATCCAATAAAAATTTATTAGGTAATGGGTTTAAGTTATATTTGATGTAATTATTTGCAATGTTATAGCACAAAATAAATTTTTATTAAATTCATATTTTACATTTTCTTCTTAATACGCACACTAAACTTTGTGTTAATAAAATATTATTTACTATCCGATTTATAAATTCATATTTTATGTATAATTTTAAGGGTAAATTGCAAATTACACCCCTAATGTTTGGAGTTAACTGGATTTTACACTTCAAAATTTCAAAAACTTGATTTTACACCTTAAAGTTTAGTTTCGTTAACAATTTACCCCCCATGGTTAATTTCAGTTGTTAAGTGACACATCATCATGCTCTGTGTTTTATTTTTGCCAAATCAGCCCCAAAACTACGTCGTTTTAGTGATGACCAAGTGAAGAGCTGGCATGCATTAAAACTACGTCATTTCAGGCCTAAAATTAAAACAAAAAATCTAGCCTAAATGACATAGTTTTAGGCCAAATCCTAAAATCTAAAAAAAATTAAGACCAGAAACAACTCTCCCTAACCCAAACCCCATGAACCCAAACCCCTTGGCTTAGATTGAACCTAGTTAGACCATTGGCTCACCTCGTGAACCCTAGCGGCAGTGATGGTGGCCACAATGAGCTACTCTTCTCTTTCTCCCTCTTTTTGAATTTGGCTTGTGTAGTCTTAATCCCTACATCCCAAAATTAAATCATGTCATCATACCATACAACAGTAAATAAAAACCATTGGAGGAATGAAATTGAAAAATATTTGCTTTATTTCGTGGTCGTTGCTGTCAATACCATATTTTGTCCAGCCAAGATTCATGAGTCAAAACAAATGCCAAAATCCAAAAAAAAAAAAAAAGAATTCAAAAAAGGTGCGAATTGCAAATTTCAAAGCCAATAAATGGTAACAAATAAATGCAAAATGATCAGATAGTGGATCAAAGGGTCATAACATTCAAAACCCTTTTGATAGAAATTAAGACCAAAATCCCTAATTGGGTATGATAAAAAATTGACTTTTTGATCTAACTATCTGATCGAGTTGAATTTTGGACCATCTTATAGGTCATATTTTTCCTTTCAAAATGATAGTTCATGGGCCAAAATTGTAGTTAAAACATATAATATATCAACGAAATACCAAAACCCTAACTAAAAATTTCACTTTTTTTTTCAGGTTAAACAGGCTGTTTTCGAGCCAACTTTGTGCAAAAAACTGTACTGATTGGGCAAGAATTGGAGTGATCCAACTAAACTAGTTTGAAGTGTGAGGTCTTGAACATCTCTCACATAAAGGGCTTGTTGATATTTGCCACAGATGGGAAGCAATAAATTTTTTAAGGAAAAATATCATAGAATTTCCTACACTGCTTCACTTCACTTCCGGGCGTGATATCTTGACGATTGTAGCTCCAAATCTTGGAAAGTCAGGACCTATGAAAACTAAAC
This sequence comes from Quercus wislizeni, assembly GCA_023055345.1. Lineage (NCBI taxonomy): Eukaryota > Viridiplantae > Streptophyta > Magnoliopsida > Fagales > Fagaceae > Quercus > Quercus wislizeni. Next base: position 19,021,489 of record JALGQJ010000007.1, on the reverse strand, counting down.
ATCTAGAGATTTCCAGGGATATAAAGTTAAAAAAAAAAGAAAAAAAGAAAAAAATTGAACGGAGCTCAGAAATGCCTCCAAATAGTTGCACGAAGATCGGACTAGAATTGGCAAAAAAGGTGTAAAATTGGGAGAGAAAAAAAAGAAAAATTATAGAGAAAAATACTAGAAAAATCAGAAAAAAGCCCTAGAAAATTATGAACAAATTTCTCTCTACTCTCTTTAGGAAACCCATCACAAAAATTCAACCCCTCTCATCTTTATTGTAATCTTTATGGGTAAGATGTAAGGATGGGGTAGTTTCTTAATAAATACACCCATCCCACCCCTCTCTATTTTTTCCTATGAATAAATCATTCATATTATATATATGAAATTCCATTTATTTGCTTGTTGTCTTGTTACTTTATTGCTTTAAATTCCTAGCATTTTTTTTATTGTGATTTTGTATATCTATTTCTCTATCTCTTTATTCTTATATAATGTGTTGTTGATTGTGATATTGTGCTAAGTTCCTAGATGGGTATTGAACCTTTACCTAATATGAGAAGTACCCTTCGGGGGAAGAAGTCTCATTTCTTCTAGGCATCTAGGAACCTTTTAGATTCTTGTTCATATATTCATCTTATTATTGTTCCCTTTTATTTAATGCTCTTCCCCTTCTCCTTATATATATATTACTATCTCATCACCTAAGAAAAACATTTTCTATCTATCCCTTTTGAGTGAGCTTTAAACCTTAAGTAAAGCACAATATGGGAATGTTGTCTTAAGGATAGTTGATGGCTTAGATCTCCCATCTTTTTTTGACAAAGAACCCATAAGGCTTGAAATTGATTAAAACTTATTTAAGATGGATCTCTAAAAAAAAACATTTTTAATGACCTTACTTTTATTGTCATTTAAATTCAAGCTCTTTACTTTTATTTTCATTTAAATTCAAGTTCTTTAAATTCTTTTGTCATTTAATTTTCTAGAAATTTTATTTACTTTCCTTTATTTTCTTGCAAATTCATAGCACTTATATACTATTGTTGTTCTTTACTTTTTCTCATTAATAAGGTTGCCATAAATTAATAGTTTTGGTAAACAAATTCCTTTAGTATGCTTTTCCAAGGAAATGGTTTTTCAAAGAAAAAAGAATTTTATTCCCTTTTCAAAAGTGTTTTCAAATTGAAACCCTTTCTTTTTTAAATCCTTCTTTAAACTCCTCCTTAAAAAAAAAAAAAAAAGTTCTCTTCAAAAAAATGTCTTTTCTTTCCCTTCAAAAATGTTCTTTCAAAAAATACATATCTTTTTCTTTTTCTCTTTTATCCGAAAAAAAGGTGTGCTCTTCTTTAGAAAAAAAATCTTTTCTTTCTTTAAAAAAAAGTTTTCTTTTACCATGTTGAATTTATTTTCAAAAATATGATAAAATAAATCTTTTGAATAAGCAAAGTTTTAAAAGGAATATGTATTTTTCTTTAAAGTCATGGAATTTGTGGAACCCAAACCTTTTTCTTTTGAAAATAAAACCCATGAACCTTTTCTTTTAAAAGCCTTTGTGTAATACCCTGAAAAAAAAGAAAAAAAGAAAAGAAAAATAAAGACTTAAAAAGGTGGGTATTTAAGTAAATCTCTTTGTGACCCAAGCATACAGAGAAATTTTAGCATCTATGGGGGTTACGTACTGATGGATGGAATCTTGTCTCGGGGGCTCAATTTTATAATTAATTTTATTAAGGGAGCTTTTAGAAAATAAAGGTTGAAACCCTAGCCATATATAAGTTAATTAAGTCAGCGTATAATTATAGATATTTTGAGAGAGCAAATTACTCAGAATATTCAAGTAGAGAAAGACTGATGACATAATTGAGGTAAGAGACTAAGAAATCTCATCTTTCATCAAATCTAAGCTTTATATGAAATTAGAATATTTTTATTTGGGTATTTTTGGCTAGTAGTGAAACTATCTAAATATCCAATGATTTTTATGATGTAAACAAAGAAGGGTTTAGATGTATATTTTTGGTAATTTGGATGCTAGGAACCTGCAGATTTTTCTATGCTCGGTAATTTAATTAAAATTTTTTTTTTCTATGCCCTTTGTTGCGTTAAGTATAGATAGAATCTGTAGATTTTTATGCTTGGTGGTTGTGTTTCTGCACATATTTTCTTCAATACATAGTGCCCGTAGTATTGGACTTGATGAAAACAAAGAGTTTAGTAGTTTAGGCTTTGAGTTCTGACAAGCTATCACAAAAGAGAAAAAAAAAAAAAAAAAAAAAAAAAAAAAAAAAAAAAAGATGAATTCATATACATGAAGATGAGTCCGGGTGGTGCTCTTCTTTTGCAAAGTGACTTTTGATCTTATATGTAATCTATAGGCCTTATCCCTAGGGAATTAGTAGTGGCAGAAAGTAAAGGAAATATATATTATGAATATGTGGGTATTTTTGGTGGGAGATAATGGTGGAAAATTATTGGTTATTTTTAGTAGTTTTTTTTTTTAATAAAATTATAATTGAGTATACATTACTTGAAAAATTGTTTTATGTGATATCTAAGGATTTTTAGAAGAAGTGTTAGAGAGAAGTTCCTTTGTGGTGTGCTAGTTCAGGTAAGTAACTTTATTCTAATTGGTTTTATTTTTCCTATACTATTGTATTTTAACTACTGAATATTGTTTATGATTGTTTCTTTTTTATTTCAATTGTACTACTGATTTAAGTAAAGAATAAATAATTATCACAAATATATTTGATTACTGAATATATGATTATATATATATATATATATATATATATATATATATATATATATATGTATATGTATGTATGTATGTATTTGAATGAGATTTATTTTTGTTTGAACTCTAATTTGATATATATGAGTTTGGACAATACGACTATGTTTTGACTCTGATACGCAGCCGATGGGGGTTATTTATTGGTATCAAAACTAGTTCTATCTAGAGCCTCATGAGCCTATGTGTTTCTGGACCCAGCTAATGAGTGATATACATCAGCACGGAACTAGTTTCTTCTGAATCTGATTCTTAGTTACGAGGGTATAGCGTGACCATATTCATATATATATATATATATATATATATAAGATTGTTGAGAATGTGAACATGTTTGAATTTATGAATTATTTTAAGACTATGAAACTTCTTTAGTTTTGATTTCATAAATCTATATTATTTTGTCAATCTATATACTTGTTTCAACTAGTTTCGTATTTGGTTGCTTTTTGAGTTGTCAACTTACCCCTCTTTTCCTCTCAAATTTCAGATTTGAAGAATAGCAAGTTTTGGGAGTTTTGCTGAGTGTGTACGCATGAATTGAGATTAGGAATTTTTGAAATAAGATGATCTTGTAATAATTAGTATATCTTTTGTTTAACGGTCATCAAGTTTGGATTGTTGTTTTTATTGGTACTTTGGAGTTCTTTTGACAATTGCATTATTGAGGACATTTTTGGATTTATTGATGAAATTTTCTTTGAGGATAATTTTTAGTTGGTAAGAAAGCCTTGCACACTTGTAGGGTGTAAATTTTATAAGCGTGCAGCCGTTGCCAGGGCTTATGGTTAGGTTCGGGGCATGACAATTTTATGGTATTAGAGTTTAAGTTATGATATTTCAAAGTCTATATTAGGTTTTGATTTGGAATAAATTTTGTGCACTAGGGATTACAATTCTAGTTATTGTTTATTGGAATATAGTGTTCTTTTGGTGACTTGATGAGAAGTGTAGGTGAGGTTCCATCATATGATAATTTGTTAGTTCAGATTTGTCGGGATTTGATATTTATGTCCTTGTAATTATGTATGCATGACTTAAAAAAAAGAAAAGAAAGGGATGTTAATTGATATACTTTTATGTTCTTATATACTAGTATTAAGTGGGTGTGCCTTACTCTTGAAATTTTGTATTGGATTAGATTGGTTATTCAAAAACTTCTTCTTCTTAAAATAAAAGAGAGAGAAAAGAACAAGCAAAAGAATCTTACTACTATTTTGTGACCGAGCTTTTGTAAACTCATTTGAAAATTTTGCCCAATATAGTTCACCTCCCTAAGGTTAGTTTGGTCCAGTTTAGTCGAACTTGGCTGACCACGAGTGGTTGAGTGAATCATTGACCATCTAACTTTAGTATGGTTCAATGGATATCCATTGATTAACATAGTTGGTAAATGGATTTATTTGACTTCGTTGAGCTCACGTATGGTCCAATAAACCATTGACCATATGATTTTAATGCATGCATCGCAATAGTCTATATGTATATATATATTTTTTCAAGCTCGCCAAAAAAACAAAAAAACCTATGAAGAATTTTGTGAGAGGTCATTTTTATTTTATTGAAGAGTTTTAACTCTATTACATATATTATGTATATTTAATTGTGATCAGGGTAAGGAACTAATTTTGATTAACTAATGAAATTCTCTTTTTCCACCTATTTGTGATGGAGAGTTGTATTTGGATCTACTCGGTTGAATTTTTGAGATTCCACTACATTTTTGAAACTTCTATTCTTATGTGTTTAAAAAGAAAGTATTAGTATAATTTTAGAAGCACACAACAGAAACATGGATTAATATAGAATTTATATAAAGTTATACTATGGAAAGTTATACGACATAATGTGTGTCTACATTCTATGAATGAAATGGGGTATCATATGAAGGATAGAATTCAGAACTTAACAACTGGTTTTAGCGTTGTGACTTGCAAGGTATTAATTGTTTATAGCTCTGACAATGCTTGTACAGATTCTACAAATATTTAACATTTGAATCATGGGGACTTTTGAAAAAATAGACACTACATGATTTTAACCTCCCATATCATATTCTAACAGCATCCTTCTCTTAAAGTGTAAGGTGGAGGATAGGGATGAGGTAGTGACTTGTGGGTTCAAGATACATTAGATGGGCGATTAACTTACTAATATAAAAAGTGTCCAAACATTCATGTCCATAGTGGTTCTAAACATATAAAATAAAATTCAAAATTTCCAAATTCCTATGCATGAAAAAGAATATCATAAAATCTCATCCAATTTCCCTTCCTTAATCACTTCAATCGCTCTTTCAAGAAACACTCATCTCAGATGTTTGCCGAACACTACAATGGTGAGAAGAGGAAGGCTAAAGTAACTTGAGTCTTGTCTATTAAAATTTCCACAATACTTATCGAAGAGATCAAATATTTATATTCGATGTTGGACTTGTCTCAAAGGACCCATTAAGTCCTAGATGGAAATGTTATCTCACTTTACCAATTCTTCAACTCTTTCCCTTCCCCTTCCCAGTTCAGACTACATCTCTTATAATGTCTTGATAGTGTGGCAACCACCAAAGTTAACCAATCCCTAGCACACTTCCTTGGGACACCTTCCAAAAAGGTTAATGTGTTTGCTTAATGGTTAAATTCTGCAAAGAATTAAGCTTAAATTGAGACCCCAAAAGAAGCCTTATATAAATAGGAGAGCCCCTACTCAACAATACTTATAAAAGCATTGTAGTCTAGCTAGATTAACATGCAGCCCTAAAACCACTTTCAGAAAAGTCATAATAGAAGCCTGGGAAGTGTGGCACTCAGGACAGATAGAATGCAACCAATAGTGTATAGCATAAAAGAGAGCAAATATTTATGTGTAGTAATTGGGTGACTAGAAGCACCCTAGGCAATATAATAAGACCCTCCGCTGATGCTCTTAGCCTACTCTAGGCAATCGCCCAAGCAAACTCTTTCCCCAACCATAACCAGATGGATCATCTAACAAATTCCATTGAAGCTTTAAATTACACTAAAGTATTCGCAGTTGCAGAGAGCACAATCAAATAGGAAAAAGGATATCACCAGCAAATTGTACCAGTGTTTGGGGTCACCATGAAAATTTTAACAAGATCTTCTAGTGGTTCTCCTTCCCTACTCCTAGAAACCATTCAAACACTTTTTCACTACAGTCTACAGATAAGAAAAGGGTCACCTTGCTAATCCCTAAGGAGCTCTAAACAGAGCCCCAAAAAGTCATTGATACAAAAAATAGCTGCAACAACAAAGAAAATATAAAATGTCCCCCAGTTTTTAATTTTTTCTTTTTGAAAAAACTTTAATCAATATTATCTTAATTTCCATGAGTATGATTTTGGATATGATAGAATGGAAGAGAAGAATACATGTGGTCTACTTCAATTAGTTTTTTGAGGATCCATGGCTAACCCCAAAAGTTTTAGGACTAAGGTTTTGTTGTTGTTGTTGTTGTTGTTGTATCTTAATCTCTAAGAGATTAATTTCTTTGAGTTCCTTCAACTATCACCCCACCTTGATGCCTAATTTTCTAGAGGAATACATCCAACTCTAGATGCATTATTGTTTGAGAAAATTCAAATTAGAAGGGAATGTGATAATATCAGGAAAATATTTTATATCATATGTTGCCTCATTTTGGTTATATTAATTGTTCTGTCTTACTTGAAAAAACTACATGATTAACATGCATAAATTACTCAATGTAGTTTAACAAACACACAAGTCAGATGTAATAATATAGAGCTAGACATATATTAACTTTAGCAACAAAATCATTTTAGTCCTTTCATTCATTATTAATGAAATGATATCATTTCAAAATTAAACATTAAATTAGTGTTTTTTTTTTTTTGCTAAACAATGTGATTAGTGTTTTTTTATAGCAAATAATGGCAAAAGGAACACTACATACCAAATCAAATTTAACTCTTACAAGCTATTAATGAAATGAAATGCATATCATAGAACATTGCATAGAAATTTGATAGAAGATCCATCCAACTCACATACTCCTATTCCCTTTTTTTGACAAAATACAAGATAGAAATTTGATTTGCTTGATTCTCTTTTTTTTTAATAGTGAATTTTAGGATAGTGAGGATTCGCATATCAATATATACATGATTCAATGATTTAAGCATATATCAACAGTTCAAAACACGAACACAAAAAAGCATAAAAATAAAAAATCAAACCCACAAAACAAAAAAAAAAAAAAAAGCATTTAACAAAGAAATGGATTACTTGGTGTTTCACGAGCTTCTATAGATTGTGGGTTTCAATGATACAGAAGCTAGGACTTATGGGTAGCGGGTTTCAGTGAGGCAAGGTGGCTAGAGTGTTTGGGTGAGTGTGTGGGTTTAGGGTTTGATTTAGGGGGAAGAACTGAGGGAGAAGAATCCTTGTTTAGACGAGGAATTTGGTGGAGGACAAGGAATTGAGAGTGTAGAGGAAGAATCAGAGTGAGGAATTGAGAGTGTCTCTATGGTGAGTATGAACGACTGAGAGTTGAGAGTGGTGAGAGTGCGAGTGAATGATAGCGTGAAGGGAATTTCGCTTTTATGAAATTGAGCCTCTAAGGGTCAAGTTCTAGGTGGATAAAAAAACCACGTCACCTATATCAAAACACGGAAATCAAGTCTCTAAGGGTCGATATGGAAATCGAGCCTCTAAGGGTTAATTTCCAAGTGGAAAAAAAACCACGTCATCTACATCTGAACACAGAAATCGAGCTTTTGAAGCTCGAGTTCTTAGGGGTAAATTGAGTCTCATAAACTTGAAATGCTAGTTTAATATATAGTCTAGAAACGTTGCTAACTAATTATATTGTTTGGGGATTTATGTTATTTGCCAATTTTTGCCCCATCTCTCTATCATTGGCTCTTTGCGTGAGAATATATTTTTTCTTTGTAAATTATTTGGAAATAATTGCTGATTTGCTGGTAAGAAAAGTCTCTGTATAGCTCCTCTTTGGGAATAGCTTCTTTTAGTCTCGTCTTTTTTTTTTTTTTTTTTTTTTGTGTGGATTTTCTCTCTCTCTCTCTCTCTCTCTCTCTCTCTCTCTCTCAAAAACGGTGAGTTTTGATGACCAAAAAAAAAAAATTGCTATTAAAATGTGCGTATTGCCTCAACACTTACTAAACCAAAATAATATTCCTAAGGCTATTCACGCTTTTTATATAGTTAGGGTTTGTTTGGGATCCACTAATTTTGCTGAAATTGAAATTTTTTTGTTGAAAGTATTGTACATAAAATGTAAAAGTTTGCTAAAATAGTACAGTGAGACCTATGAATAATACCAAAAAATGCAATGGGGCTTATAAATAGTAGAAAAAAAAAAGCTGAATAGTAAAATAAGCTGGCTTTTTAATTTAGAGCCAAATGCACACTTAGTAGATATAATATTATTCTTTTGCTATGTTAACTTTGTTAGAAATAGAGCATGGAGTGAATAAGAAATTGACTTCTAGTATGTCTACTTAAATATTATATTAAAGTAGTGAAAATCCTTGAATCCCACATAGGAAAGGAAATGTTTAACATGTGAGTTTATATGCTCATATGTTGGATGTTGGGTTGGGCTTTGGCATGTATGGATTAGGCCCTCTTGTTCAAATAATAATATTTTATTATTTTAATTTTTAAGTCAATAAGTCTGTACACATCAATGATTCTTGAACAGCACTAACGTATTCATAGTCTCTTATTCATAAAAATCACTTTTTAAGAAACTCTCCCAAAGAGAATATTTCTCTCAAAGAGAGAGAGAGAGAAACATAGTTCAGTACGTAGAGCATGAACCTTATAGTACTTCTTCTCTATGTTGTAGATTAACTTGGGAGGTAGATGTCTGTGAGTCTCTAAGTACCATATATTATGTGATGGGTGAATTTTGCATTAAGGAGATTGTATTAAACACAAGACTTGATCTATATCATTCATGATTCATGCATTTAGTCTATGAGTTTTTAATTATTTTGCAAATTTCTTCTTATATATATAGTATATATTTATTATTTTTGCCTATCACATCTTTTTCTATTATTAC